>CM032418.1:10011352-10669841 GCA_019049465.1 Dryas iulia moderata | reverse complement strand
GCCTAAATTTCGGGCCATATTTTAAAAAAGCAAGCTTAAAATTATTTAAGCTTGCTTTTTAAAAATATGGCCAGAAAGGATATTTTAGAATAATATCTACCTTAACGCGCCGAGATCTCTTAAATGTCGGACTGCGCATAATAAAAACAGATAATTATGAGCTGTCTGAGATTTCGTTTGCTTCGACTATAAAATATAAAATTCCACGTTCTGTTCAACCAAAAATCAAAACCAAAAACAAGTTCTGTTACCGAAAAATCCAAATAAGAATTCCAAAAATCTTTTCTTAGTGCTCCCCAAGAGACACATATAGGTACTAAATTTCAATTTCTTGCGACCAGTAGTTGCTGTGCGTTGTCTGTCCGTCATTCAGTAACGGAAGAGTTTTATATACGTATGTTCATTATAAATGAGCATTTCTGCGATTACTATTTTTCTTGATGGTAAACGTGAAGATTATTTTTGGTATGCAGAGAATCGCTATGAATTATAGAAAATTTGATTTATTATTTATTTTGTGAATAAGTCAGGCACACCTTTTTTTTAATCGTGGTCAGAATTTTGGTTTGGTAGACCTCAGGTTTTTCAAAATTTTTACTCTATATATACAGTATGCACTAACTAACATTTATAGCGGGCATTTCACATCTGCTTCTGAACACATTATTGTCATTCCCACTTGCAAAACCTGAGAATATCAAAAGCAAGACACCAATAACTGTTCATTTTATTTTCTGCAACTATAAAATGAATATAATAACTTTAAACTTTGACTTAGTTCTATTAACTTTGTTATCTCAGTAGAGTTATTTCTGTCTCAAAGTAGAACTATTGAAGTAAAAACCAAGATTCAAAGTTTGATTACATTTTTAAACTTGTAAAGAACATTTCACTGACTCTCTTTTTTTTTTTTTTTTTTTTTTTTTTTTTTTTATAAAAAAGGACAAGGCAAACGAGCGTTCGGGTCACTTGATGATAGGTGAACACCGTCGCCCACGGCCCCGTGCAACACCAGAGGAGCTACAGGGACGTTGCCGGCCTTTGAGGTGGAGGTAAGCGCGCCTTTGGAAGGTACCCATGTCGTATCGACCTGGAAACACTGCCGCTGGTAAGCCATTCCACAGTTGTGTTGCGTGTGGAAGGAAATGACGACGAAACCGCACAGTACTGGAGTGCCAGGTATCCAGGTGGTGAGGATGATATTTCAACCTGGCACGTACTGTGCGGTTAGAGAATTTAGCGGCAGGTATCAGGTCAAACAGTTCTCCAGAACACTCCCCGTGATACATGCGATAGAGAACGCATAACGAGGACACGTCTCTACGCAAAGCCAAAGTGTCAAGCCCAGCACAGATTCTTGGGTCCCTGATAATTCGAGTGGCTCTGCGCTGTATGCGATCAAATGGATCGAGCTGATACTGGGGGGCACCGGCCCAGAGATGAGAACAGTACTCCATGTGAGGCCGCACCTGGGCCCTATAAAGGGACAATCGGTGTTTGGGCGTGAAGTACTGTCTAGCTCTACCGATGACACCCAGCTTCCTCGAGGCCAACTTGGCCTTACTTTCCAAATGATCGCGATACTGGCACTCACTCGAAACTTTCAGGCCCAATATGCTGATACTGGGCGCGGCATGGAGGGGAGTGTTCTGGAAAAGTGGTGATAGGACAAATGGGGTTTTCTTAGTGGTCAACGCGCAAACTTGTGTCTTCTGGGGGTTGAATTGAACCAGGTTCCTTTCAGCCCATAAAGAGACATTCACGAGGGATGCCTCAACAGAAGACACAAGTTTTGTTCGGCTCTCGTCGACGTTTTCCCGAGAAAGACCTGCACGGCCGGTGTATACGGCGTCCACCGTGCTGTCGTCCGCATAGCAATGAATGCTAGGGTCTTCTAACATGTCATTGATATGCAGAAGAAATAGCGTGGGGGACAGCACACAGCCCTGCGGGACGCCAGCGTTCACGGGCATAAAGTCAGAGCAAAAACCGTCGACAGCGACCTTGATGCTACGCTCAGTGAGAAAACTGGCGACCCACTTGCATAAGTTCTCGGGAAGCCCAAAAGATGGTAGTTTCGCTAGGAGCGCCCTATGCCACACACGATCGAAGGCTTTCGCCATGTCCAAACTAACTGCCAGGCCCTCTCCCTTGCTTTTAACAGCAGCAGCCCAGCGGTGCGTTAGGTAAACCAGAAGATCACCGGTTGAGCGACCATGGCGGAAGCCATATTGACGGTCGTTGATCAACTGGTGATCTTCTAGATAACCCAGAAGCTGGCTATTTATAATGCTCTCCATTACTTTGGAAAGCAGGGAGGTGATGGCGATAGGCCTGTAGTTAGTCGGATCTGAGCCATCGCCTTTCTTCGGGATCGGGTGAATAAGAGCGCTCTTCCACGAATCTGGGACTACGCCGGTTGAGTAAGAGAGCCGAAACAAACGCGTTAGCACCGGCGTCAACTCAGGAGCACATGTTCGGAGCACTATAGGAGAAATGCCATCCGGTCCACTCGCCTTTTGGATATCCAAGGAAAACAGAGCTCGACGAACAGCCTTTTGGCTAAACTTAACGTCAGGCATTGAGCTCTGGCATCGCGGGATGGTCGGCGGTGTAGTTCCTTGGTCATCCAAAGTCGAGTTCGAGGCGAAGAGAGCACCCAGGAGATCGGCTTTCTCCTTCGCCTTGTGGACCAGGATGTCATTCTCTGTGCGTAACGGTGGAAACGAAGGCTGGCTAAAGTTGCCAAGCACAGCCTTGGAGAGGGCCCAAAACTGCCGCGTTCCCGACGGGCACCTCTCAAGTTTCTCACCGATTTTGGTGATATGCTGGGACTTTGCTCTAGCAATTTGCCGCTTAAAGTACCTAGAGGATCGGTTGTACTTCCCTTTTAAGGCTTTCGCCTTCGGATCCTTAGCGACTAGTGCCGCGGCCCAGGTTTGATAAGCTTCGCGCTTGCCAAAGGCAGCTTGTTTGCAGGACTTACCAAACCAAGGCCGTGATTTGCCACCGATGGGCACTACAGAGCTAGGAATATAAAGTTCCATGCCCTGGAGAACCACGTCGGCGACAGCGGCGGCACAGACACTGGGATCATCAGAAGAGAAGCACACCGCCCCCCAGGGATAAGATGAGTAAAATGTACGCATCTCATCCCAATCTGCAGACTTGTAGTGCCAGACACGGCGAGTCGCGGGTGTTCTGCAACTGCTGCGTTTAATTGGCACCACACTCCGTACCAGGCAGTGATCAGAGGACCCTAAAGGGGCCTCGACTGATACCTGGTACTGTTCCGGATTTGAAGTCAGCAGAAGGTCCAATAAGGAGGCATTGTGGCTGTCCACGTCCGGGATTCGTGTAGGTGAATCAACCAATTGGGACAGTCCATTTGCTATAGCAAAGTCAAATGCAGCCCTCCCCGCGTGGTCGGTGGTGCGTGATCCTAGCCAATCGGCATTATGGGCGTTAAAATCACCAAGTATCACGACCTCAGCGGAGGGGATCTGTGAGAGCATATCATCAATGGCCGATTGCATATGCTCTATGAGTCGATCCGTTTCCGCGTTACCACTGTGGGACCTGTATAGGCATCCGTAGATGCGGACACGATCGTCAGAGTCCAGGCGAAGCCAGATGGTAGACAGGTCCCGACCTTCAAAGTTAGCAAGGCGACGAAAACTCAAATCCTCCCTTACGAATACAGCGACCCCGGCGTGAGGTAGAAAATGATGTTCTATTTTGTAGCCAGGGTAGTGGAGGTAGGCTGTATCGCTCGGTCGGGTAATCTGAGTTTCCGTCAAAAATAACAAGGCCGGCCGTGCCGTCTCAAGATGGTGGTGAACGGCATTCAGGTTGGAATGTAGGCCCCTGATGTTACAAAAATCCACATTGAGCGTGGTGGGGGTTGCCGTGGAGCGTACGCCTCGTTTGCCTTGTATGTGTTCGTAGCGCGGTTCTGTGCCCTCCCCAGAATTCGACGGGCGGCCTGAGTTTAAAGACTCAGGGAGGGATTCTCCAGCATCGGTGATGTTGGTACCCTCCTGGGGTAGATCCTCTTTCAGTACCGCTGTCATGATTGGGGGGGGGGGGGGGGGGGGGGGGGGGGAGTTGGGCTCCGGTGCCCGGCATCACCTGGTGCGAAACGCAGTGGCATAGAGCCACTGCTTAACGCCGGTTTCAGATGCCGGGGGTGGTGGTAGTCCGGTCGAGTCGGCCCATGCGAGTTACCATTACTGGCAACTAGACTCTACCACTCGTATTTTAGTCGCCTCTTACGACACCTCCAATACCAGGGTGATCCTATTCTAAGCCGTGTGATCCCGGCTCTCTTGAGAATATCGAGTTAACTGAACTAATTTTACAAAAGCGTTTTAAATTGTCCGTACGATTTTATTAAATTTGTTACATCTTCGATTTATTGTATAGAAAGTCTTGAAGTAAATAAAGTAATAAATAAAGAACAATATTAATATAACACAATTAATGAATAAAAAGATCTATGCAAGGTTGTGCTTAAAACTTGCATATAATAGTCGATGTAAGAAATTTCTATTTATCGTTGTCATGTCGTGGGGAATTTAAAACATGTAGCTCCATGCTTATTTTCACATAGAAGGGCAGGTAGAGAGAAACTAGTACTAGGTTAGGCATTTCGATCTCAGTTTTTCGCCCGAAAATTGGGTGCTTTTTTAAGACACAGTTAATCCCTACCAACATATTTTCTATAATTCAAAATTTAGGCATTTAAATTGGAAATCAAAAATGGTAAAAACGTTATGTAGGAACACTTAGTATTTTGGAATTGATTTACGGACCAGTTTAGAAGTGGCCTTGTTACTACAGCAGCTAGGCAGCTGTCACGTTGTATGAAATAGTAGCCGTTAGCCAGGCTCCCTTTTATTTCACTTTATGTAATTAAAATTTAGAAAATTGTAGCTGTCGAGTTTTTTTTTATGTAAGCAGGAAGAGCACGGGCCTTCACCCAACTATTCGTATGGAAATAGAAATATTAGATTACTTCGTTGAACACAACATGCCGATGTCCAATGTTTATTTCGCACATATTGTTAGTTATTTTTTACTAACGATCTAACTTTGTAACTGGTTAAAAGTTATACCAAAACTGACGTTGAAAAAAATATTTTCTCGTAATACACAACGTATTTTGATGTTTCGCCACGTATGTTTCGCCATGTCAAATTTCTCAGTCCCCGTGAACTTACACACACTCCACAGTCCACTTAAAAATATGATAAACAATAAAGAAAACACTTTTGTTTATTTACGTTTATAAATGAAGGGATTGGTATCCTGTAGTATTCAGAATTCACTGTAATTATAGTAATTACCATATATGACTACACAAACACTACATAAGTGCAGTTTCAATTTTTTTTTGGCAAGACATACGCTTTGTCTTCTGTCTGTCTGGAAAAATGACAAATAGAGTGTCTTAAAACTATGTCCTCTTTGCATATCCTAAGGAAAAAGAAATAATAGATTTTACGTTTTATAATCCACGCAAACAAAGTTACGGATTACAACTCGTAAGGTGCATAATAGAAATAAATATCTGAAAATTACAAGCTTTATAGTGAACATACACAATATGTAATCCTGAAATACATAGATCCTAATAAATTCCATTTCATTTCGTAATAACACCAAAGGTGTAACATGAACATCAATAATATCACACACTTTGACGGATGTCACGTTTAATATTAAATTTCCTTCCAATAGCAACAACTTTGTATCGAATTGTCGAAATCAAATACTGCCTAGTTCAGGACTTTGATCAAATAAGTAACAGAAAAACATCTCGTAACAAGTAAATATTATAAAAGGACGTTGATATTTTCTATTTCGTTTTGAGAATTACTTATAAGGTAAGCAAGTTTCTTATTATAAAAAAGTAGCTTTACGTTTGATCGCAATTCACAGTTAATAAAAACTTTGCTTCAAAAATTTACTATTTATCAATCTAATTCAAGTCATTGAGTATTGAGTCGCAGTTCTCAACGCTGCGCTTCGTCGCATTAAAGAGGAAATAACAAAATATAAATAAAAAAAAATAATTAATCACCGAGAAGACACAAACACAAACACACACAGGACATCGTGTCAAGACACACCGTCTCCACCTTCCGTGAGAATTCAAGATATTGCTTGTCAAGTTTCGGAATATAATGCCACGACTTTTTTTTATCAAAGCGAAGAAATAAGCATAATTTAAATATAATTAGCTCTTATGGCGATAGAACTCATGATCACGAACATTGTGCTATGACGGATTCAAGAAGAATAAAATATATTTTGATAATAAGTAACGAAATCTCTATCAAAATCAGAAGTGAATTATATTTTATACAATAGGTGACATTTAATATATTTTCTTTTTCGTCTCGCATAAATTGTTTGAGCACTCAACTGACCTGTTGATCCGTGGCAATCCGCCAACTACCAGTGGCTTGGTTTAAGTCATCTTTAGATACGTTAATGTTTAACTTATAAAATGATAATTTATTTAACAAAATAAATTATGAAAATGATTAATAAGTCAGTGTATATTCTCATTTTATTCTAATAACCAACCAAGATTTTTTTTAATTCTTAGGGGAACGTAACTACAAGAAACTCAGCGTTTGGCAATCGAAAGTATGGAAGATAACGTCGCTTGGTTCTGTCTGATCTTGGTGAATCGTCAATCTTGATCATTGACTCAAAGCGCGGCGTTAAGTTCCGCCACTCAAAATAGAAATTTGAGATTGCAGTGTCTTCTGTCATTTTCTAGTTAGTTACACACAATATGGCAAGAGTCATACGTCTAATTGCATTTGCACAGTTACTGGTTATAGCTAGTGTTTTATATTACTTTACTTTTGTTCCCAATTATTGAGCTGAGCGAAGCGAAACTCTTACTGGTCAAAAGTGTGTTTCGTTGTGGTTTAACTCTTCCCGGGCTATTTGTAGTAGACCTCTGAAATTTAGCAGGGATATCGAGCACATTATCTTGTGTGCTGTGAAATTTTTGGTGACAATTGTAATTGTAGTTTTTGAATAAATGGTCAAAAAGTTTCCATAGACTTAGGCGTTGGAACGTTAAGTGTTTGCTTTTCAAATTTTTTTAAATATGTACTTCGCTCAGCTCTTCCCGCCATGCAGAGCAAAGAGGCGGTTTCTAGTATTAAATACAAACATATATGTGTAATTTATCTTACGCAATTACTTAGTTATGTTTATTGCTATATTTATATCTACTGAGATCAATTTCGTAACACCTATACCTATACTATACCTACGGTATAGTAGCGTATGTTTTGTTGCATTATTACGCTGAGCAATAAAATGTGATATCTAATATAAAGGCTATTCATTTAAGCTGATATTAAAGTAAGGCTAACATGATAGAGGGAAGGTTAGAAAGTTTCTAATTTTTACCGTGATTGCGGTCTTAAACACGAATTACAACTATCTCTCTGACTATCATAAACTAAATTTTTTTTTATCATTTTTTGTCTGTCTGTCTGTTTGTTCTGGCTAATCTATAGAACAGCTAGATCAATTTTGATGGAACTTTTACTAATAAATAGCTGATATAATACATAGCTGATATAAGGGAAAACTATGGTTGCTTTTATGATGAAATTTTATTTTTGTTAAATTTTACGCAGAAGAAGTCGCGGGCATTGCTAGTTAATAATAAAATTAATCCCCTGTGAGATTGTGTTTATATAAACGTTCTAATAAATAAATGCATGTTTCAATTTAAATAAATATGTTAAAAAAATAAATGTTATGTTTATCTTAGATTTTGGAAAAGCAAATATATGAGTAAACAAACATAATTTTTGAAATTTATAAACAATATTTTATAATAAATTCAAACTATTTTTATGTGACATTTTATTATATATAAAAAGCCCATATGTTTTTATGTAAATGTCAGTAAGCGTAGGTACCTACATTATTCTGAAAATTTATATGGGTCGCAGCACACGGGGCTCATAAAAGCTGACAATATGAAAGTGAATTTCGCTGAATCAGTCCCACTTTCAATCTTTATAAAGATCCTAGACAAATAGAAAATCTCATATTTTGTAGTAAAATCCGTAAATATATCCGTAAAATTTCTAAGTTTTTCTTAATACCTTAAGGCTTCGTTACATTTACTTATAATTTATTTTTAAGTTAACTATCCTACATTTACTTACTTATAGTGTGCCTGGTTTTTTTCTCCTAACTTTCTGTATAAATTCAAACAGTTTATATGATATTGCTGCGAAACACTACATAATAATGATTTATAATATAAACAGCTAATGTACAAATTAATAATAAAAGCTTATAATGACCACTTAAATGTATCAATTCAAGCACTTCAAATACGTATGTGCTTTATTTTAAATTTATGGGTTACATATAAGCTGCAAGACTCTTAGAGGGACTGCTACAGTCTCTCTATTACATAAACAAACAAATTAAGAAACGTGTGACCGGGTGTACTCACTCGCTAAAATAAATTCAAGATAAAATCACAAACAGAAAAAGGAATAAAAGCTGGAAAGTACACGGACCTCGAGTCTGTGGTGACTAAACAACAAAGAGAAAAAAAAAATATAAGCTGCAATAACCAATACTTATTTAAAAAAAAAAAATTCATGTATATAGTAAATCCTTATATAAAAATACCCCCTACTCCCGTATCCCGCACACAGCAGGGTAGGCAGAGGGAACCTCATGTTAAGACACTCCGTTCTCTACTGTCCGCCGAATTCGGAGGCATTGCGTGTTAAGTGGCGGAACTTAACGCCGCGCTTTACCTCGACACCAGAGCGAAGAAAATGGAAATATGAAATATTACCACTCCTCGAGTGGGAATCGAAACCCATAACCAGTCGTTTACAGTCACACGCTTGTGCCACTGGGCCACGACTGGCCACAATTCGTTGAATATCTTTACGAAAATAAAAAAGATGTTGAGGTTTTTCTCCTATATCTTTTTTATTTTCTTAAAGATAGTACAATAGCTTGATCACGAGTGATTAATAATACTTTTAATGTAAATTTTAGATAATAATTATAGTTGAAATGTGGTGAAAATAAAATAAGGTTGTGATGGTATTTACGACACGTGACATTTAAAGCTCGCTGAACTTTTGCGACCTAGAAAGCAAAATTAGACGACAGTAACTAAGTTAAAATAATCTAGGACCTCAGTGAGATTTAGTAGTAGCTGTTAATGATTATATTCTGCTTCACAGGTTAGCGAGTTATATGAAAAATTGTATGATATTTAGTATGTGGTAAGTGTTTTCCCATATTTAATTCAAGTCTAGGGGCTGGTCGTGGCGCAAAGGCACAAAGTGTGACTGCAAATCGACTGGTTGTGGGTTCGATTCCCACTGGAAATATTTAATATTTCCATTTTCTTCCCCAGAGGAAATATTTAATATTTCCATTTTCGTCGCTCTGGTGTCGGCACAAAGCGCGGCATTATTTCCGCCACTTAACGCGCAATGCCTCCGAATTCGGCGGAAAGTGAGTAACGGAGTGTCTCAACACTAGGCTCCCTAGGATACAGTATGAAGCTAATAAAAACTTTAAAAAAGTTCAAGTCCACGATATGTGTTTAAGTAATCCCCTATAATAATATCGCATAATCGCACTTGGGCTACGGTACATTCGCTATCGTTTTTTTATATATAATATAGGAGGCAAACGACCATAAGACCCACCTGGTGTTAAGTGGTTACTTTCGCCCATAGACATTAACAACATTAGAGTTATGGATGCGTTGCCAGCCTCGGGGATGTAGGACAGAAGGATAGGAATGGTGGGAATATGGAGAGCTGGCTTACATGCTATCGAACCGGAACACATCATCAGATGTTTGGCGATTCGTCTTTGACACGATAGTGGTCGCGAGTCAGTCGGAGAACGAATATCCTACCACCACGCTACTGGGTGACCCGCCTCTTACGGGACGCTACCCACCGGCGGTGGGGAATTGTATTCTTAACCCGTCCCCACACGGGTTAAAGCTAGTAAAGTATCGTATTTTTTTGTCATAGGGTAAATCTTCAAAAAGATACCTGGCCCTTGGGGCAAAAAACCAGGTTACATGAGATTTTTACCCACTAAAACCCCTATCGATTTTCGAACCTCGATACGAAACAAGGACTACGGGAATTCGGTTGAAACACATCCGCTGTCATTGTCATGTATCCCAATGCACACAGCAGGCTTAACGGCCCACCAACGACACACCTAGCATTCACTCAGAGCCACACAGATAATCGAGTGCCCCTATCCAGCTCTTGCAAGACTTTGGGATAAATTACGATTACGAATGTGGGATCAGACCTCTGCTGATCCCGATCTGCAGCCTCCAAAAGGAGGCTTGCTTTTGTGAAAGTCTCAAAAATAACATTATTTTCTTACTTTCACAAAAGGAAGCTAATTCTAAGGTCAAGGTACGTCGATACACATCCCGAGCAGGACATATTTGAAGGGTATGTTGGGCCGTATCCCGATCTGCTCCACAACGATGACAGATTAGAGATGATTCACGTCCTATTTTAAACAAAAAATCTGCAAAGCAACCATGACCGGTAAATATTTGCGTCAGCCGAAAAGTAATACGTCTTTTCCTCCTCATCCAAGACTCAAAGGATGGTAGAATAGCCTCAACAACAAGTTTACGAGCAAACCGCTCTTCATGTAACCGAGAGTACCATGTAGCAAATATCACTTTTTGCTCTCTCTGCTTTATATCACACAGCATGTTTAATGAAACTGTTTCATTATTCTGACGAAGGACGCGTATGTACTCAAACACCCTCGCATTCATATCTGTCAAAATATCTAAAAAGTATCGTTTAGCTTATGTTGACTAAAATTTGATGATATGTACATTCATATGTGTAATTTTTTTATCCCTAGTGAGGTAATCAGGGAGAATGGAGCCACAAACGCTATGGTCCCTGCATACTTTTTTCATCTCGGCAACTATCATCTATCACTTCATACCAGCCCTCACGGAGATCCTCCAACTAAATATTAAATTAACGTATCGGCTTTACCTAAAATTTAAAATATTTTTGGAACTTATACTATTTGTATTAAAATTAAGATAATATTAAATTTAATGTAAGCTAGTAATGTTTTGTTTATATCAGGGCTTCTTAAACTTTCTGTCTTTCACGACCCCATTTATGATGGCGAGTTTCTTGACGATCCCATACAAATATAAAAGAAAAATAAATTATTATCTTTTGATGGTTTATTTATTAGGTAAAATATACATATTATACATATGAAAAAAAACTATATAGTTTTAGAATTCACGTGTCTAGACGCTGCAAGTCCACTGTATTCCGCCAACTCTAATGATGTTATAAAATGGTGTATATAAATATTTGACACTAAAACCTCTCGACCCCAGAATTTTGCTACGCGACCCCATTTGGGGTCGCGACCCATAGTTTAAGAAGCCCTGGTTTATATGGTAAGATACATACAACACTATAAGACTAACTTGGTGAGCATTAAACTCCTTCTCATATATATATATTATAGCTAAACACAAGCCTGTGTGTCAGTTTTTTTTTCTAATGGAGCTGGAGGCTTGCAAGGCAAAAATTTAAGTGACAAATTTAATTGTAATTAACTTTTAACGTATCATGTAGACACCAACTTTGCTGTCATAAGAAGTATTAGAAAATTGGGATATTTTAAAAAGATACACGTTATGTATTAAATAATAATTATAATAATATCTAAATATAAATTTCTAAATGTCAATAAATAAAATTTACATTTATTGTGCAAAAAATATAAAATTACAATTAAATTAACAAATTACAATGTTATAATAAAATCTAAATATGTTTATAAAGAAATTCGATATAAAAATACACACAAACGTTACTGAATGCACATATTTATAGAGAATACCATGCCCCAAAAATGACGTAAAGTCAACGGAATGATTACAAGGAGCAAAACTAAAGGTAAAGCACGACCACCATCGCAACTTGTCGCACCGGATGGCTCCGCGTCGTCAGAGGAGGAGTACGCAACGCCTCCAGAGTACGTCGCGTCGAGCAGTGACGACGAGTTGCCGCCTCCAGCGCCGCGCCGAGCACCTGCGCCGCGCCGAGGGAGGCCACCACTGCCGCGCTTGGGGTCAGCAGGGCGGGTTGCCCAGCGAACGTCCTCCGCCGTCGGTGGTGCTGTGCGCCGCATGAAATGGACGCAATCAATAAACGTAAACGTCATGCGAGCGTACTATGGGGTGACAGAGGGAGGAACTAACCTCACTGCGTATCGTGCCCGATTACTGCCTTTGTTTCAGACCCTTGAGCCAGAATTGACCGTTACCGCTCAACGATTGTCAGATCAAGTGCGGTTCATCCAGCGCAATATTGTAAGCGTTATCTTGTATTCTTTCTATTACTTTTCTTTTTTTTTTTTTGTTTTTTTTTTGTTTTTTGTTTTGTGGAAACACGGGGTCGTGTTTGTTTCGTGCGCAGGAAACGGCCAGAACTGTTCGGTTACTGTTAATATGAAAGGTAATTAACTCATAAATAAAATTAATAATACCCCAACTGTTTTAAACGAGTTGACATATTTACTATATAAAGGGTACTTTTTGCTCTCAAATTTAGTACGTCCCGTCTTGCGCTGACGTAGGCATCGATTTAAATGTGGAAAGGGTATAGTTTGGTTAATCGTGTTATTAACCTAACAAGTGTTTAATTGTTAAATTTTACGTGTTTTTTAATAGAGAAGTTGTGTGTTGTATTAATAAATAATTGTAATTTGTTAAGAGTGCAAAAGTTGCGTAAGCACCAAACTGTACATTGAGTATAGAGGTAGGTTGTATAAACTGCAACAAATAAATTGTGTTAACTAAAGTCACCGTTTACTTTAATCCGATATCTGTTTTAACAATGTTAGTATAGATTTTAAATTAAGTCTTAAAGTGAGACCAGTCGATAGCGCAGAGGCCAAAGGTGCCCTGTAAACTACAGGAGTGGAACTATTTAAAATTTCCATTTTCCTTTTCTTCGCTCGGTTCAGCACAAAGTGACGCGTAAAGTTCTGGCCACTTAACATCTATCGTATCTTATAACGAGTTCCTTTTTTTTTTCCCTGCTGCATGCGTGAATCTAAAAAAAATTTAAACAATTGCAGATAATAAGAATAAATGTTATTTTTATCGTCGAGTTAAACTATGAGTCATGCTTATTTAATTACTATAGTATTTTCCTATCTATATTTTGTTTTTGCGCTATAAAAAAAATTTCTTTTTCTTCTCAAATTCTTACATTAGTGTGAGAAAGTGATTTTTATGTCATGCTGTCCGACACCAGTCAAAACCTAGATAGGAAATTTTTATTAACTTCACAAGATACGCAAAAAAAGTTGTATGCGACAATTACTTATATAAACATATAAACAAGATATACTTAGAACAAAAAAAATATCAAAGTAAGTTTGAAATGCTATTTAAATGTTATTTTCTTATATTTTTAAATACGTAGTAGGTTGTTGTAGGTTTAAGTTGAGTGCTTCGATTAGATATGGAAATGTGAACGTGACTTTTTCAGTGCTATAGTCCTTTTACTATAATCCTTTAAATATAAAATGTCAAACTCAGCGACGTGATTAACGATTGTAAGTCAATGTTTCGTCGTTGAAGATTGATTATCTATATGACGCACATCGACAAGGCAATTATATCCGGTGATATTTTTGGTAACTTTACACCACCATTATAGGGTAAATAGAAACAAACAATAAATAATCAATTTAATAGTGTTGGAGATTCATTCGATCCCTATTATATACGAGTATTATGGGGGTACTAAACCAGGAACCGCTTCTTTGCTCTGCATGGCGGGAAGAGCTGAGCGAAGTACATATTTAATATTAAAAAAGTGTGAAAAGCAAACACTTAACACTAACTTAACACTCAACGTTTCACAGCCTATGTCTATGGGCACTTTTTGACCATTTAATTACGATTTACTTAAAAACTACAATTATAATTGTCACCAAAAAATCTTCACAGCACAAAAGACACTGTGCGCGATATCGCTGCAAAATTTCAGAGGTCTATTAAAAATAGCCCAGGAAGAGTTAAAACACAACGAAACACACTTTTGACTAAAAAAATAAGTTACGCTAATGGCTGCCCATTGACTTACAATATAAAATGTATGTAGTTTTTATTTTATAAAAGTTAAACGATATAAAATTTAGTTTTTTACATTCTTTTCCGTATGAACAGAGAAAACGAATAGAATTTGACACATTGCAGGGTAAATAGCAGAACTCAACGCCGTCGTTGTCACTTTGAGTTACTAGATCAGGAAAATGAGTATAATTTAAACATAATTTCTATACAACTATTACTCCTATTGGGTTGTCGTGGTCCGAGGCGAAGCGAATTGCCCAGAACAGATCGCGATGGCGGAGCACTGTAGAAGCCCTCTGCCCCACCTAGGGGACATAGGACAATAAGTCATTACTCCGAGTCGGAATCGAACCCACAAATAATACCATTTATTAATCATCCATAGCTTCACTATACCATAATGGCCTAAAGAATAAAACGATTTCATTGTTGAAATAAAATACAACTACAAACAAAAAGATATTTAAGCAATAACAAAACTCGCTATCAAAATGGAATAATCGTATTTAAATAAACAAAAACATTTTGGACTGAAACAACAAAGTCAACAAAAATATTTGTTTTTCAGCTTTGCGCTTGCCGCATAATAGAGGTAGACTAAAACAAATGAGTGTGAAGACACTACGTTCTCTGCTTTCCTGAGACCGTGGCGTTGTGTGTTAAGTGAGAGAGCTTAACGCCAGGTACTAAAAATATTTTGGAAGCTGAAATTAAATTTGGATATAGCAAAAAGTATTTAATATTGCTTCTATATTAATAATTGAAAATGTTATTTTAAAAAAAAATCTTTGCTTAAGAAATTTACTTATGTCTTTAAGTGGATAAGAGCTTATAATCCTGAACAGAAGCTACATAGCAGAAATTAACTTAATAAACAATTCATTTAAGAAATTTAATAAATGTTTTATTTTACGTTGAATATCCTTATATATAATATAATATAATATATAATATTTCTTTTGTTATGTCCGCTTATTTTACATGTTTGATAAAAAAATGTGTATATAAAACCACATATGAAATGTTGAAATAAATTAAAAACATTATAATGGCTTTTAATACATAAATTTAGTTCAATTATAACCAAGGATCTAATTTGTTATTTTTAAAAGTAAAAAAAGTAAAAGTAAACTGAAAAAAGTAGTCTAACCTACTTTTTAACATTTTTAAAGTGTTATTCCACACTTAGTAAAATTGAAAATTCTTTTTCAATTTTCTTAAGTGTGGAATAACACTTTAAAAATGTTAAAAAGTATTTAATAAATAGCATTCTCTCTTGCCAAACGATTGTTCGTAGAATAATCTTTGGGTAGCAGAAATTTGTAAAAATCTCTCTACAGAGATAGATGCTAATAACAAAAATAAGTTGTAATAAAGCGTATAAGAATTTCGACGCAGCGGATAATAGAACGCATGGCTCAGTGGTGAGAGCGCCTGAACGGTATTCAGGAGGCGCGGGTTCGAATCCCGCTGCGTTCAAATTGTTATACGCTTTCTAAGTGTCTTTTTTTAGTCTAACCTATTTTTAATAATGTTAACTTATAATACAAATCCATCACAGTCATCTAGTTTAAATAAATTGAGCACTAAGGAAAGAAAGTTAAGGACACGTAAAATTATACACCAAACCTCTTTTCAACTCTTTATTAAGGGTCATTAAACTAATTACTAAAAATATAGTATATATCCATATTACATAACACAAAAACCTTACGAATTCTCTACATATCAGTGTAAAGAGCTGCAGGAAGACATTCAACACCGAGTTAATTGTAACTCGGCCATTACATATATTTATAAATAATATTATATTTGTATATTCTAAGCATTTTTTAATCTATAAGCAAGTTTTAAAATATACAAGGAGACTAAACTATACAATAAGTATTCTACAATAAATGAAGCATCTTCATTTCCACGCTTTTTCCCCCCATAGCATGGCGATCAGAGAGAACCTAATGTGAAGACACTCGTTTCTCCATTTTTTGCTTTCAAATAAAATAAATGAAACAGTATAACTGATATACACTTTTAAATATTACCTTCACTGAGATACATAAAAACATAATATTGTATATTAAATTATATATTAATAAGTATACAAAGGGTTTCTTAGAATAGTATTTTGTCTTTACAAATGCAATATACCATATCGAAACGTATTGATATAAAGCAAGCGTATCGTTATACAACGGTCCGCAATAGATAAGATAACGCGACCTGGTGGTTTATTCTGGCAATGGGAAGCTCAAAGGTTGTTTAATGTATTGAACTCTGTGGCATTACTAAAGAGATTGGATTTAAAATCATTACAAGATAATTAAATTAGTAATTTAAAGCATAGGCAAGCTAGGTCATAAAAATCATTTTCGTTATTATGATAATTAATTATATTCATACTATATCCAAATAAAACATTTTTCACTGTTATAATAACATTTTTAAGTGTTATTTACATACTTATGATGTGAAAACATATTTAAAAAAAAGAAAATATATTTGGACGCAGCCGAATCCCGCTACGCGGAGCGGCACCTCTTTGAATCGTTCAAACGTTTCAAAAGGTTTTCCATAATTTTAGCCGAATTAATCGGATATAATTTAGTACATAATCATTTTATGTTATTCAAAATATGATCATCTTTACAATGTTAATATTAGCACGTTAGTGGTAATTATTTCAAATCGGTTAAAGGGAAAACCTTGACAGCATAACCACTCAGAAATACCCTTTCTCGTCATTGTAAACAGTATCGACAGAACTTAACATCTTAATTACGTACGTTAAAAACGGAATTACAGTTAAATACTTGTTTTTATTGCTTATTGAAACACTTTTAAAAGTTTTTGGAGTAAAATATAATTTGACTTTAAAGCACTTTAAAAACTTTTTATTGTAGCAAACTTGTCACTGAGTTGATACTACTTTGTTCAATAATGTCTTTTAAGTTATAGAAGCTATTACAACTACTTTAAGTTTCATTTTTTTTTTGTTTACCATCTCGGTGGAAACAAAACTAACTTTCCTAGCATAAAGTGTGTAAAGCATACACACACTTATATTATTAATTTATGATAACTTCTAAAAGGTTTATATTAAAACAGACACTTTTCGAAGCTCATAAAATATTGTAACTTTAGAAATGCAATTCTAATCAGTTTTAAATGTAAAATTTAAAATTTCCTCTTTTCGTTCTCGTAATTGTTTCCGAAAATCATTTTTCAGTACGCCTTTACATTTAAAAAATATTAAATTTCAGCATTCTACGCCCTAGCTATTTTTTCTACATCGTCTATAATTAAAACAAATATATACTAATTTATCTAAAAGTGTAGTCGTGTTATATAATTAAATAAAAACACATCAGAAAAATATATTTACGTGAAATATTTGATTCATGAAATACATCACATACATATTTCTTTATTTGTATATGAAAAGTTTCTTTTATATATTTTCGTAATAAAAATACTGCTTGAAGTTTTTTAATCTCAAAATCATTATATAGTTTTTAAAAGTATGAATAAATACAATTTATTTGTAAAAATAATATAAAAATAAAATGACATTCTCGTTTTGCATGTTTACTGTACACATCAAAAAAATCATAATACAATTTCATACATATTACGTAGGAAGAAATGTGGTATACCTAAAATATGCTATTAAATCTCTTCATTTCAATAAACTTAATTGAGAAATGCAGTATTTCAAACTGCTAATGGAGGTTCAATGATATATTCAATATATTCGTTGACGAAGATCATTTACAATAATTCCATATCCGATTAACAGAATTGGATGATAACTGTGTATTGTGGATGAAGTCCCGTTGGCATATGTTGTTTCCGGTTGTGGTCTTTTAAAAACTAATTCATTTACAGCCACTGAAAATTATGAGGATTTTAATTTTACATAAATTATTTTCGCACGTTTCGCGCTTCTTAGAGAAGCTAATAAAAAATAACATGTTGTAGGAAGAGTATATGAATTTTAATATTGTCAGAACGTAAAATCATAGCTCAATTGGTTTAAGCAGTCTTAACAACATTCAAGAGCTGCGGTTCCAAACTAGAGATTTTAAAACTTTTGTAAATAATATTTTTAAATACTAAAGTATTTAAGTACATTTTATTATTTATATTTACAGTAATAGTAGTAGTAAATAATACTTAGATACTGAAAATAAGTCTATATTTCTATATTTCATAGAAATTTATGATATTTCTTACCAAATAAAATATATCATCTAATAATAAGAAAGTAGCTATTTTTGAAAAAAAATGATGAAAGTAAACTAATATTTTTTTACCTGTTACAGTTTGTTTTTTAATGTCAGCATACCGTTCTCCAGGGCCCACTTCGTCTGGTATAGTCGCCGTGCACGTCAGTTGAAGTCTTCCGTGAGCTGGTGCACGCAGCTCCACTATAGACACCCATAGCGGTATAGGACGTGGAATAGGCTCCGTTGGCGTTTTATGAATCTGATAAAAAAATATTAGTATATAAACTGCTTACTATTGCTAGCCTTATTCTTGGTAGAAATTCTCTCACGCTTTTTCTAAAGAAAAAAAGGGAAATGGTAGAAAGCTAGAAAAGATGGTGGTAGCACGAGAGAATCCAGTAGGCGCACATTCCGTTCTCACTTTCGCCGCAATTTGTAGATTTTTCATTACGTACTAAGCGGCCGAAATTAACACCGCTTTTTCTTTTATAAAACTAGAAACGATAATAATATAAAACATGTTGCGGATGCGTCACAGTAAAACATTTTATTGTTCTCTAAGGGGCCTCTACGTGTTGGACCTGTGTCCCCACGCAAGCCTTCCAAAGGACCGGGTTCTTTTGAACCCGAGAATTATAAGAAGAAGAGAGAAAAGAAAATAAAACATGTTATCATTTCATGAGCGGGAACCGAACCCACAAACCAAAAAATATGTCTGCTTCAACGTGATAAAAAAATAAGCTTTGTATATTGTATTATATTATAGCGGTAGTTATAATTATATCACAAACTATTTTTGCTGCAGCGTAAATAGGAATATCACTCTGTTCTATTTTTATTATTAAACATTTACTGCATCACACATTAAACGAAGGTTGTATTAAAATGATCATATTGAAGATAATTTTCTCGGCTTTGGTATTTAAGACAAAGTTAGATTCTGCCATTCAACACACAGAGCGAAGGACGGAGTAACACTACTACTAGGTAACACTAGTTTTCTTTATCTATCCTGCTATGGAAAAAAAAACTTGAAGTTAAATGTATAAATAAAGAATATGGATAATATTCTTGATTTATACATTTACCATATCAGTTGGGGCCAGTCGTGGCCCAGTGGCTCGGACGTGTGACTGTAAAGGACTGGTTGTGGATTCGATTCTCACTCGAGGACTGGAAATATTTAATATTTCCATTTCTTTCGCTCTGGTATCAGAGGCAAAGCGCGGCGTTAAGTTCCGCCACTTAACACGCAATACCTCCAAATTCGAGGGAAAGCAGGGAACGGAGTGTCTTAACACTACTAGGTTCCCTCTGCCTACCCTGCTGTGTGCGGGATACAGCGTGAATCTAAAAAAAAAAATGACCATGTCAGTCATGCATTAAATAAAGTTTATATTAATATATTATACATACGTACCTTAGCTGCACCACCATTTAGGTCATCTTTTAAAGTACATTTACTTTGTTTAGTCAAGTTCAAGGGTGGCAATCTAGTAGTGTCGCTAACTAGCGCCCAGTACTTGGCTGTGTAATTTAATTCGGGTGCGATGTATCTATGCTGGTACTTCCTATGTCGAACACCACCGCCTTTGGTCCTTGTGAAACTTGAAACTCGATAAGAGAAATGTCTTACAGTGTCTTCAGGTACCTATAAATATTATATTAATTAGTTTTTCTAATATTCTACATATAGCGATATAATCAGAGAAAAACTAGTGTTGAAACATTCCATTCTTCACTTCTTGTCCTTTTTCGAAACGTTGTATTTGAGCTGCAGAATACGTTGCTGTGCTTTGTCTTATCAGACCGAAGAGGCAAATTTTTATATCAACTTCACACAGGGCGTAGGGTAAACAGAGAGAACTTAATATCAACACACTTTGTTCTCCATTTTAGTGTCAGGACTCAACGCCCGCTTATATTAGGTACCAGAGCGGAGAAATGAAAATAATTTAAACATAACTATTCCTTCGACCAGGCACTGAACCCACAACCAATCACGTTTACAGTCAGACGCTGTCAAATTTGATTTAAATATTATTCTAACAAGTGGGTGTCGAACCTATAACCATTGTATTTGGCTACCAGTAGTCTTAGCAGCCTCAATGTGAAATAATCGTAACTATTTTGTATTTTCTGAAACTACACATTAGAAACATGAATTTCGAGATAAATAAAGAGTGGCACAAAAAAGATCTCACATGTTATCCCGAGAACGACTGATTATTGTGCCGTTGGAAGGAGTTAATAGCGCGTCCAATTGAGATGCTCATTCTACGGACTACCTGCTCATTGTACTCTGCGTAATCACAATGGTTATTTAACTTTCCTATTTATTCATATATCTATTTAATATGTCTGAGACATGATAATAAAAGTGTATAGAAGCACTTTGGGAAATAATTACACTTAATTGTTTTTATCCTAAATAAACATTTTGAGGCCATCGTGGTGCAGTGGGACAGAGTGACTTTAAGGGCTATTACTTGTGGGTTCGATTCCTACCCGGGAAATTATAACATTCAAATTGTTTTTGCTCCTTCGCTCTGGTAAGAAGATAAAGCTTAGCGTTGAGATCCGCCACGCAACACGCATTTTTTTCGATTTCCAACGAAGAGTGGAGTATCTTGACACTAGATTATCTGTGACAAGTTAAGAAACAATCGTGAAGCTGCTTTCTTATGGTAAGCATTTTCTCGATCTGGTCGAATAAAGGCAATGTATACTTTCATTCAAAATGAAATAAACACTAGGGTTTCCTTACTTTGCTGTTACTGAGAATGCTTCAAGATAAAACTATATATTTCTAAGTTTTTAACCTTATAAATGAACATAAGCTTGTATAAAATATAATTTTACCTCATCGTTATCTATGTACCAAGTGAGCTTTGGTGCGGGAGCAGCCGGTGCGCTCGTGCAGTTGGCGCGGAGTAGCCCGCCGACTACCACATCTGGCTTGCCGAAAGTTATAATAGGCGGATGTTTTTGTGAATCTGCATAATCAACCACAAAATTTGGAGTAACGTAACGCAAAAAAAATAAAAAAAACAGCACCTTCACGCTTTTTCTCGCATAGGAGATTAGTCAAAGTAGTGGACCTAGTACCAAGAACCTTAAGCCATGATATAAAAATATACATATGTAAAATACTCAACAAATGTATTTTGTTATATTTCTTAATAAAACATCGATAAAGAGGTTTAAAAAAATATAATGGCGAAGATTTGTACATTGTACTTAATATGTAGTAAGGAACAAAATTTTAGAAGTTAAGTTATGACATTTATTTTACTATTTTTTTACCACTTTTTGCTTAATCCTGCATTGCAATATAGTCAGAGAGTATCTATTGTCTAGACATCTAAGTTCTTCACTTTCCTCCTAATATCGAGGCATCGCGTGTTAAGCAGCGGATCTCAAAGACTGCGAGAACTGCGCTTTTAACTATTTTTTTAGCTTAAAGCTGTATCCCGTACTCGATTTGGTAGACAGATGGAACCAGGTGTTAAGACGCTCCGTTCCCTATTTACTAACTTTTAACTTATAATATTTTAAAAACTGTACACCATACTATGCTCTTTACTTACACACAACGGTAAGCTGATGAGGCGGGGAGGCGGCAGTGAAGATGGGCGTCTCAAGAGATACCTCGCACCAGTAAAGCCCGGAGGCAGTCGGGTCCAAATTATCGAGCGTAACTGAGTCCTCCGTCACGAGAGACATCTGTAAAGTAACTATGTTATTTTACATTTGAACAATGTTTTAACGTTTTAGTTTTATTAAAAGGCAACAAGAATATAATTAGAAAATGATTATTCTTATAAGACATAAGAACAATATTTGCCCGCATTTTTTCTAACATACGAGGATTAGTGTAGTATTTAAATATAGAGAGAGACAAACACCTGAAGCCTACAACGCAATCTCTATATTATCTATTGGTTACCCTATGTTCGCTCATTTCCTTTTAGCATAGCAGTAGTTATTCCGACTTGTACCCTGTCAGAAAAACTTGAAAATGCTAAGATACTTCGTTCTACGCCTGAAACGGAAACAACTTTGCTAACGCCTAATATCAGTATTTGATTCTAATTCTAATCCTGCAATCTTAGATTGATCTAGCTGTCAATTTTTTAGGTAAATCATTTTTTCGAGTAAAGTAAAGGTTGAATATGATATGTTTATTGCCAATAATCAATGGAAAGATTGCATAGTCAACCGTTTCTTGATATTGACATCGGGCGTATGTGGTGGAAGTCAACAAGGCTTTCGGTTTAGGTTCCAGAGTCATGAAAATAATTTTAGTACAATGATTTCCCGACTGGGAATCGAACCTACAATCAATCATATTGACAGTCATACAATGTCTAATTACCCCACGATAGCCTAATAATTGATTCTGCTATAGATTACTAAAATTAAAAATACAGGCTCTACGCTAAAAACATCTAGAACGAAACTTCGAGCACTGACACCTGGTGATTCCGTAAACTAATTTTAAATACAATTTTCCATTTTAAAAGGAGCCTAATTGCATTTTTTATCATATTTTTTTTATAGCTTTACGCTGTATCCCGCACACAGCAGGGTATGCAGAGCGAACCTAGTGTTAAGACACTCCGTTCCCCACTTTCCGCCGAATTCGAAGGCATTGCGTGTTAAGTGGCGGGCACTTAACGCCGCGCTTTACCTCGGCACCAGAGCGAAAAAAATGGA
The DNA here is from genome assembly GCA_019049465.1 of Dryas iulia moderata. NCBI lineage: Eukaryota > Metazoa > Arthropoda > Insecta > Lepidoptera > Nymphalidae > Dryas > Dryas iulia. Next base: position 10,646,690 of record CM032418.1, on the reverse strand, counting down.
AATATTAAATATTTCCACTCCTCGAGTGGGAATCGAACTCACAACCAGTCGTTTACAGTCACACACGTGTGCCACTGGGCCACGACTGGCCACTATTTTTATCATAATTACTGCTAATAATCAAATTGACAAAGCAGCTTCACACAAAATAGAATTCTCTGAGAATCTAATTACTTTATATTAGTTGTACAAGTTATAACTCAATACAAAATATACATTAGTATATAACTTTCATTTTTAATCCTGCAAAACGCGAGTAAAAAATTTTATCATTTGGCATTCCTCTTTTGCATCTGTATTTCCATAGTTGTGGTGCTTTACCGCGACAGAACAATGTTTAATGTGTTTCAATATTAATATTTCACGTACATTTTCTAAAATCTGCATTCACCAGAGTGATAATTCGTGGTTGCATCTCATTCATATTTAATGGTTCTGGCGCATCTTTTATACAAATAATAAAAATATAACTAATTGCTGTCTGCATCGAAAATATATAAGAAATATTGTGACTAACCTAACCAAAGAATCGGTTTATATGTAGTTTTGTCTATTGTATTTTAATAATTTCCCTTAAGATTTAGTAATTATTTTATTCCAATGTAATAATATAAATAAAAAAAATAATTATGTAAATTTTGTATGATAAAATTCCTATAAAATCACTACTTTATTGAATTAGCTGAACTTTAGTCTTCAGCACAATAGATAGCACAGTTCATTGTGTACCCACAATGTGCTTATTTTGACTTATTCCATTATGCATTGTTGTTGTATCAATTATATTAGGAAATAACAATTATTCGACTACTAAAATCAAATAGACAAGTTTCGAGAACAATTGAAATCGTATCTTCTTTGTTTTTCTATTAGTTAGTTATTTAAAACCAACACAATAATAAGCGAAGAACGAAGTGCATGTGGGAAAAAGCGTAAAGTTACGTTTTACTTACATTAATTTTTCCTCCAGGAAAACTATAATTGACGTACGGTGGGCTCCTTTCTCTAATGTATTGTAGGATTTTTGAGCCGCCTCTCAGAAATTCCACCTTATACAGAAGCTGTGGCGGTACTTGATGCAGGCAGCGCAAAGTTGCAGATCCCCCACGGGCTACCCAACTAGGCGCCATAATGCGAACGTCCACATCTGTCGTTTGTCCGCATCCTGTATTTATGAAAGTAACAGTTAGAATTTAACTTAAAAAAAAAGTAGGCTTCACTTTTACTAAATTAACACGTGTTGCTTATAATTATTTTTCAGCTTTACCATTTTTCCCATATAGCAGAGTAGTCAGGGAGAGCCTAATATCACAACACACCATTCTCTATTTTCCACATCACCACCTTTTAAGCACAATGTCTGCATTGCGTTGAAATGGTGCGGCTTAACACCGTGTTTTGTGTTAGGTAACAAAACGGGGAAATGAAAATAATACACAAAGTAGTATAAAAAAAAATCAAATTTATATTAAACCCATATAATACACACATTCACAAATGTTAAAACTTTGCTACTAACTCGTTCTGTAGACTGCAAATACTATTCAACTTGGTAAACTTTCAGATTAAAGTTTTTATTTGCTCTCTCTTGATCTGATTAGTTTTTGTAACAAATTAAGTAAAGGTTTATTTTAAAGAAATGCATAAGAAATATTTAATCTAAAAATATTTAATCTAATAAAAAATATATTTAATATTTATATAAAAAGATGTTACTAAATAATTAAAATGAATTAATTTCACATACATATAGTTATTAACTAAAAATGATCTTTTTACCATGGAAAATTATTTGTCGAAATATGTGACCATAGAAAAATTTTAATGATTTATTTATATATTTGTTTTAGCTTGGTGCTGTATCCTACGCACAGCAAGATAGACAGAAGGAACCTAGTGGTAACACACTCCGTTCCCCATTTACCGCCAAATTCTGGTGGCATTGCATATAAAGTGGTGGAACTTAATGCCGCGCTTTGCCTCGACATCAGAGCGAAGAAAAAGACTATGTTAAATCGAACCCACAAACAATTGCGTGTGCACACACACTTTATGACTGTGCCACGACTGACCTCCCTGTGGAATAATTAATTTATTCCGTAAGATATTTATATATTTTCATTTTGTGAGGTCATCGTGGCGAAGTGGTACAGGGTCCGACTATCAATGCTTTTGAATTTGGGTTCAATTCCCAATCGGCGGAATGGTTATATATTTTAATAATTCCACTATGGAAATACTAAAAAAGCGATTCGTAATTCATTCGCGATTCCCCACTAAACATGCAACGTCCCGATTTTGGCTGGAAAGTGGAGAACTGAGTCTCTTGACATTAGAATCTCTCCGACTACCCTGTGATGCGAATGTGTGTATATATAGAAATACCTAAACATTAAAGTTTATTTATGTACCTACGAAGTAACCAATGTCATGTAAAAGTTTACTCATTGTTTTACTTCCCTTTCATTCGAGGTTTTAAATAAAAATTGAAGCTACACAACAAAAAAAACTTCCAATCGAGCCTTTTGTTTTAACTCGAATTCGAAGTAAGGTAACAAGTAATTGGATGTATTCACTGTCTAGTTCGTTAACTATATTGAATTTTATTAGCTTAGTTGCTGAGCTGAGAATTTGATGCCTTTGTAAGCCACTAGCTTAGCTTCTCTCTGAAGACTTACTTTAGTTTGGATGTACTAAGTAACTTGATTTACAATTTAACTACTTAAATTTACTTCCTTATACGTTTTTATATGTAATTACTTAATTCAATACATTTCTGCTTTCAAGAGAAATGGAGCTGAAAAAAAAATTGTCACAATTTTGTTTAGAGGCCATTGTGGCCCATTATCTCATCATCATCAGTAAATCATCATCAGTAAAATCTTTTGACTGTAAACGTGATAAGTCGTGGTTTTGATTTCAACTAGGTGGAACATATTTCATTTTTTTCTCTTGTCTAGTAAGATAAAGGGCGGTGTTGAGTTACGCAACTCAATACACGATATCTCGAATGTGGGCGGAAAAGTAAAACTGGGTTGTATTAATTCTCTCTGACTAAGTAACTTATAAGGTTTTATATTTACTTTTATATTTTTAAGGTGTCAAAACAACGAGAATTAAGCATAACGTAGGTATCTATTATACACGAAAATTTGCATATTAAAGGCATGAGCCAGAACATGCTTTGTTTTATTTAAGTAAATATGCAAGAATTAAACCTCCTAAACCTGTAGTATGAAAATTAAAATCACTGCCGATAGAAGTTTCTAGCTTTAGTGGGATTTTCTAGGCTTTTTCAAAAAAGTAAATTTAAACGTACTAGTTAGTTAGTTGAGATCAAGCAAAACAAAAGAACTGTATGTTTTTATCAGTGGACTGTGATAGCGACACACTTTGCGGCTTACTGAGTGGCGCCGTGCAAGTGACATGTGGAGAAATCTTTCCTTTAACGTAGTTGTTGAGATTTTAAAAGTACCTATACCTATCTTTCTTTTGTGTTTTCATATTTCCAATTTGTTTTTAGTTAGCATACTACATGATATCAGTACATTAGCCAAAGAGAATGTAGTGTCGAAACACTTTATTTTTCACTAGAAATTATGTTATGCAAGTGTAATTTTGTCAAATTTGGCAGATCTTAATTAAAGTTGACATGAGGCCGATTTTGTAAAAAATAATACGAATAATAAGCAACGGGTATTTCCATTCATTTTTAACTACAAATTATATTCTCAAATATACATCTTCTTTTAAATTACTTATTCTAATAATATATTTAATATCTTAATACAAACCTTGTTTTAGAGTACTCAGCAGCACCACCGCAATAACACTTAAACGCATTTGAAAAGGCACCATGGCCTAAACTGTCACTTCTGTTACACCATAACTTAGTCTTTTAATTCTTATAAATTGTAATTGTTACCTTCAGCCTAGTAAACTGTGTTATATACTCTACTTCGACAAATAAATATGATTAAATAGAACCTTAGTGGTTTGTCTTTGTAAAAATGCATAAATGAAAATTAATTGAAATCGGTTAAACGTTTTTGCATATAAGCTGTTATCCTCTATTTCAACCCTTTAATGCTAGATAATTTTAAAAAAAGCTTGACCCTGAGCTTTCAACTGTTTTCATTCTGAATTCTATCCAAATAGGACAAGGTAGTTTAGCAGTGAAACCATTGCATTTATAATGTCAGTACAGATTTAATACATAATAATTTAATTTGGTATATTAAATATGTTATAGAGACAAGTGATAAAGGAAGGTAGCATAAAAGAAATGTTTTAAAGTCACTTTTCTTTATAAAAGAGGTGCGTGATTTACATCAAAACGTGAGTAAAAGTAATTTCACTGATGTTTTGTGTAAACCGCTTTGCCAATTTCAATAAATTTTCTTAGAACAGTTGATGTAAAATAAAAATGGACTATTTTTCAAAAATCAACCCCTAAGGGGATAAAAATTCGTGTGTTTTTTTTTTATAAATTCATTAATTCTAAATTATTCTTTTAAAAAAAATCTAATTCTTGACAAAATATGTTTAGCTATAAGCATATTTAAAACGTTTTGCAAGTTCATTTCCAAAAATAAACGTCTAACGTTTCGAAAAGGTTTAAAAGTTAGGCGACTTAAAATCCCTTTTAACCTAAATTTGACCCGTGCCCGTCCGAAATCGACGAGGGTGATAAATAATTAGTTATTCATGTGGATCTGGCAAACATTTTGTATTTTTATTTCTATCGTTTACCGTTTTAGGGTCAACGATGATTGGTATTCGGTTTTGAATATTCGAGAGCCTTATTCTAAGGGCGTAAATGGAAACCTACACTTAGAATTTATACATATATATGTATTTTGATTTTTTTTTCCTTTTTTTTAGCTTCACGCTGTATCCCGCACACAGCAGGGTAGGCAGAGGGAACCTAGTGTTAAGACACTCCGTTCCCCACTTACCGACAAATTCGGAGGCATTGCGTGTTAAGTGGCGGAACTTAACGCCGCGCTTTACCTCGGCACCAGTGCGAGGAAAATGGAAATATTAAATATTTCCACTCCTCGAGTGGGAATCGAACCCACAACCAGTCGTTTGCAGTCACACGCTTGTGCCACTGGGCCACGATTGGCACTAATAATATATTTAATATATTTTTCAATATTATATCAATCGAGTTTTCTGTAGATAAGAGCAAGATTTAACGCAAAGTTTATTTCCACCACGTCAAGATAATTGAAATTCTGCAAAGTTTACCACGAATTATGTAAATAAAGTAGTTAGGTATACAAGATAGAGGGAGGACGTGTTTCGAACAATAATTTTGACTTGTGTGTTTCATATTTGAAGATAATATACCGAGTGTATATTCGATGGCTGCGGATTCGATTACCACTTAGAGAAATCATTATATTTAAATTAATTTAATTTTTCCCCTAGGGTGATAATATGCTACGTTATGTTCCGCCACTCAACAGCCACTGTCTCAGAATCGAACGGAAAGCGGTGAGCATAACTTAATACTAGGATCTTTCTGACTACCCTACTATACGGGAAAAAAGTGTAGCCGCAAAAGAAAATTGTCTTTGTAATTTAATGTCAAGTGTACTGGAAAAATATACAGATTATTCCACAGTAGTTTATAGTAAGATCTATGTACTAACTTTAGCTAGATTAAGACTAATCTGATAAAAATCTCCTCAATTCTTTATAGAGCACGTAAATTAGATATCAATTGTTGTTTTAATCGAAAGGACATCCAATACAGAAAATGTCTAAATCTTAGGATAAGTACGTAACTAGAAATAATAAACATTTTTTCGTATGACGGTTTCAAAAAACTACAGGATAATAAGTAAATTCATGAAAATACTGACAGATTAAACTAAGTTTTAATGAGGCGGATTTAGACGTTAAACCAGTTTGATTGCAACAATGCTATAAAGTCTATCTGACTAGACAATTGTACCATTTCTTAAGAGTTAAGTTCATTTTCATAAGATCTTTTATTTCCACGATCTTAGCACATTTTGAAATGAAATTATTTAAGGGATTCTTCCTGCGGCTATCAAAAACATACACTAATAATCAATTTAGATTAGTTTTATTTCAAAATAAAGTAATCTTGCTCTTAATTACATTACATCATTATAGAAAATGTAATGTTGTTGAAATAAAATAGGAAAAAGGTATAAAAAAGGTATACGAATATAATATATTTTTAGTAGATATCTCACAGGTGGACAAGGAGCTCCTAAAAATCGACCTGAACGGCTTAAATCAATATTATTAAACAGTCAATTCTATCTACCAAAGCCACTTCAAGAAGTGGATGTGGTTAAAGAGCTGCTAAGCTAAATTATATATGAAACGTGATTATTTATTCGTAATAAAATTATTGTAAAATAATTAAATAAACAACATTCTTTTTCTTTTTTTTTTAGCTTCGCGCTGTATCCCGCACACAGCAGGGTAGGCAGAGGGAAACTAGTGTTAAGGCACTCCGTTCCCCACTTTCCGCCGAATTCGGAGGCATTGCGTGTTAAGTGGCGGAACTTAACGCCGCGCTTTACCTCGGCACCAGAGCGAAGAAAATGGAAATATTAAATATATCCACTCCTCGAGTGGGAATCGAACCCACAACCAGTCGTTTACAGCCACACGCTTGTACCACTGAGCCACGACTGGCCACAACATTCTCACTTGCAAAATAGTCATTCCTTGTAATCTCTTTTGAATAGAAACTATTTCTAACAAAATTGGAGGTCCAAAATTACAAAGATAATTAAAGGAAACTTATTAAGACTAGCTGTATAGCTCAGTAACTAAAGTACATATTGTAAAACAAAATGTCGCTCTAAAAGCAGAGCAAAAGAAAAGTGTATTTTCTAAATTTGCTAATTGTAAACCATAATTTTCCCATAAACTTCTATCAAAATTGCAAAATAATATCCAAACTGATTTCCAGTTTAAAGTTTTTCTCAAACATGCTTAATCATTTTATAATTTTGAATACTCAAATATATTGGAACAAATGAGTAGTGATTTAGTACGATAGCAATAAATAGTCCCAGATAATCCCCAGCTTCTATTGGGCATAGCCTGAAGTATTCAGAGTAAAATGTAGGTCACAGGACATATCGACATTAAGAACTGGGATTATATAGGTATCGAATACACAATGTGGGACGAATCTCTAACTTGCAAACAAAACTTAACATCTTAAAACTAATGTGTTTTTTTTTAATTCACATGATGTTATGTATACATTAAATAATATTTATTAAAGTTATTTTCCATAAAATAAAAATTGGGATTTAATTGGATATAAAATCATTTTTTGTATAAAATTTGGACTACTCATTGTAACAAGTTGTATTTCGCGGAAATCTGGACAAAATATATTTTTACTGCCATTATAGATGAATGATTCTAGACTAGCTAGGTTACACAGCTACCTGTTATAATATATAAAAGCTAAATGTTATAGTTGTTTCATTGAAAACCATTTAAATTCATAATTCCTAGTACCTCTTACGTAGACCACGTGATTAAAAAACAAATCTAAATACATTTGTAAGTTTAAGATAATAAACTTTTTCTTGTTTACTTTCTGTAGGTTACATTATAACCGTTTGCAATTCAATAAAAGCTCTTTATATCAAAGTTTATAAAATATATATCTATAAGAATATTAATTAATAAAGAAATTATGTTTGCTATTAATAAGCTACCCGTATTTACAGTATAGCCACCTGTGGCGTCTATACTTTTTATCACACGCGTATGACGCTGAACGAGCGTCCTCAGTACGATCTGACGAAGCACTGAAGCCGGCCCGCCCCTCGCTTTGCATCGACCCGATATGACCCAAGGGTACGATTTTGACATTTAAAAACCCCATAGATTTTTTAATTAAGACAATTTTGATAAAAATCGTTTTAAAGTTTAATAATATAATAGGTAAGTGTAACTCAAATGAAATTAGGTTTCATATTCCTTTAATAACTTTTTAGAAGTTAAAGGACACAATGTAATAAATGTGATTTACGTCTTCAATTTACAATTTATATGATTTTAATATTTTCAAGTAACTGACAAGAAAAAATAATGTGACTTAATTGAAAAAAATAAACCGTGATCATTAAGCTTCTAAAAACCCAAAAGCTGAAACGGCCTTAATTTTTTTATTCAAACAATACTTGTTGAAAAATTTTAGACAATACTTCATTGTTCGAAGTTTTGTATGTTCAACTGGAGTAAACATAACTTAATTTCAAGATTAAATGTACTTAAGACTAAAAAGTCCTTGTTCTGCTAACAGGAAAATAATAACGCAGTGTGACAACGTCTGGCTATAAAGGCGATTGATTGTGGGTTCAATTTCTACTTGAGGAAATAAGTATATTTAAATTATTTTAATTTCTCCGCTTTGGTATCTAAGATAACGCTTAATTCCACATGCAACATTTTCAGTTTCAGGCGGAAAGTGAAGAACAGTGTCTTTGACACTAGAGTACCTACTAGACTGTCACTGACTACCGTGCTATGCGGGACAAAGTAGGAAGTTGCTAATTTAAAACATACATGTAGTATGTATTTTCTATAAAATGTAATACTCAAAATTTTATTATTTTATTTCAATTAAAAAATATTTGTGGCCAGTCGTGGCCCAGTGGCACAAGCGTGTGACTGTAAACGACTGGTTGTGGGTTCGACTCCCACTCGAGGAGTGGAAATATTTAATATTTCCATTTTCTTCGCTCTGGTGTCGAGGTAAAGCGCGGCGTTAAGTTCCGCCACTTAACACGCAATGCCTCCGAATTCGGCGGAAAGTGAGGAACGAAGTGTCTTAACACTAGGTTCCTTCTGCCTACCCTGCTGTGTGCGGGATATAGCGTGAAGCTATTTATTTTTTTTAAAAAAAAAATATTTGTATATAGATAGAAGATAAATAGAAAAATATTTTTTTAAGATTCCATTTTATATCATCTGAAGATTGATATCATGGTACGACGTAATCATAAACGATAAAACGAAACGAACAGGTTTAATGCGGGGACATAAAATTGTACTTACGTCGAAATTTTATTTAACATTTCTCTTAAATTATTTTTAAAAAGAATTATATACTGTATTTGTTTTGTTTACTAAGTATTAAAAAACATTTTTTATTTAAACTGTGCGACATTTAGAAATTTAAAAATGTTAAAACTTGATGCTACCTAAAGTAAAATAGTTATAAAATTGAAAGTTATCGATAAGTATATAAAAGGAAAAAGCAAATCAAAAAGTATGTTACTAAATTGTTGATATAAACAATACAAACTTCGAGCTAGAACATGTATTTCATTACTTTATTTGAACTAAACTGTCTCTTTTAGGTCAAAAAGTGCCAGATGTGCCTATCTTAAGATAGTATGCCCAAATAACTGAAATTAAAAATCCTTCAATTACACTTTTACGCTTGAATTTTCAATTGGTTCATTAAGATTCTAAAGCTATATTATGTGTCCTTTGCAATGTTTTTTTTCGTCTCAACACTTTCAAATAATTGTATAAAATTGTTGGTAGACCTTAATTAAATAGATAAATGTCGTACTTCTCTGTCGGCAAGATTTTTGTAAAGAAGGGTACAAAGCTATTACTTTATGTATTAACATAATGATGATAGAACGTTGGCATCTCTGTAGCAGATCAGAGATTTCCTTTTGATTTACGTTTTAAGGTTTCCTTCTTAAGTAATTTTCAAGATTTCTATAAAAAATTGTAACGTAGAGGGATTTTGAATTTTATAATATTTAAATTCTTTTTATTACACCGCTCTGACAAGATAAAGCGTGGCGTTGAGTTTCGTAACTCGAAGTGTAATGTATCGTTGTTGAGCTAGAAGTGGAAAACTGACTTGACACGAGATTCTCTCTGCGTACCCTACTGTTGCAAAAAAGGTAGAAAAAATAAAGAGAAATCACAAGAAAAAATAAATTAATAATATGTCACTATTGTTTTAACTGCAGGCTTAAATGCGTAACAATATTGTATTATTAGGTAAGTTAAAGTCACACTTCTGTAAAGTAATTTGTATTGTAATATTTGTTGTAAGTACTAAACAAATGACCGCCCTTCCAATATAATGGAGCTACTAATGGAGACTGACATCCATCTTGAGTATCGTTTCATAATTAATGGACTCACAGTTTGAAACTGTTGTTTTAACAACATTAAAAAAAAAAATAAAAATCATAGTTATTATATTAAGGGCGTCTGATGCAGCGTTTAACTGTAAACACCATTAGTTGAGGGTTCGATTCCCACTCTGATGAATATATTTAAATTGCGTGTAAATATTTAAATTCGTGCTTAATAAGCACGCACTTGGTATGGAAATAACACGCAATATTCGAATGTTGAGAAGAGAGTGTCGTGACAGTTGGTTATCTCTGATTACTCTGCTAAGCTTTAAATAACAGCAGGGTGGGTGGGTAGGTGGAACAATAATAATATATGTTATAAAATAAATTATGTAAGACTGTATTTTAAGAATAGTATCTCATAAAATATATTTGAAAACATTTAATTAATTACCTATATATAGTCATGCTAATCAATTTCCTTACTACATACCAATGCATTTCGCTTAAATAAACTTAACACGAAATAGAATGAATATATTTTCAAAGTGACTGACAAACGACGTGCAGTCGCTAAAATGGCACATCGAAGAGCACTACGAGAGGATTTTTCAAAATCCCTACGGGAATGATATCCCTATTTTACATTGTAATACTTAAAAACTGTTGTGTGTGGCCAGTCGTGGCCCAGTGGCACAAGATTGTGACTGTAAACGACTGGTTGTGGGATCGATTCCCACTCGAGGGGTGGAAATTATATTTCCATTTTCTTCGCTCTGGTGTCGAGGTAAAGCGCGGCGTTAAGTTCCGCCACTTAACACGCAAGCCTCCGAATTCGGTGGAAAGTGGGGAACGGAATGTCTTAACACTAGGTTCCCTCTGCCTACCCTGCTGTGTGCGGGATGAATGATGTGAAGCTATTTTTTTTTTAAACTGTTATGTTTCTGGTTGTAAATTCAAGTGTGACTCGGGTTGAATAACGCTTAAAATATTTTCAATTCCCTAACCATTTTCTCCTTTTTGTTCGTCCTCGTAATGAAAGGTATATATAATATCGACATAGTAAAGGTTATAAAAAAGCGTGTTAAGGAAGAAATTACATTAAATATATTTCTCCTTAAAAGCTTTTATGAACGTGTTGAAATTTTATTGATTTACGACTTAACTAACCTAACTTTTGAAAGACCTTAACGAATTAATCGTTAAGGTCTTTTAAAAGCAACTCCACTCCCGCATAGCACCCCGAATGGCAGTCTAAGAGAACCTAGTGTTAAGATACTCCGTTGTCCAATTTGTATTTAAACGATTTTAGGTGCACATTCCATACTAAGTGGCGGAACTCAACGCCACACTCAATCCAGGTACCAAAGTAACGAAATGAATGAAGAAGTGATGTATAGAACTCCACAGTGGCCTATAGTAGACTTAAAATGAGATTTATTGACTAGGTTTGTTAAATTACCAGTAGAGACGAGACGTTTTCATTGCAAGTAATAGAACTAATATCCTAATGGATAGAATTTTATTAACATTATTGTTCTATAACTCTTATTATAGACTGAATACGGAGTTAAATCCACCCAATCCACTGTATTTCAATGGGTGTAAACGGTATTCGTTAAGAACAATCACTTCAAGAATAAGCAAAAGAAAATATTAACACCTACGCCAATGAAACAAGATATTTTATTCAACATATAATACACGTAACATAATACTTGTAACTTAGGGTATGTCCCGAGGTTAATGGCTTATATTTATAAGAGCAACTATTGTTAAAACGTGTCAGTATAACGGCTAAGTGAACCCTACTCAAGCGTAAATCACCTCGAAAAACATACCTTATGTCCGAAATGGGGTCTTTATTACTTTTGGATCGGACTTGAAAACTGTGTCATAATGCTTTTCACTTAAATGTAGGTTATACTAAACATAAGGGTATTTTAAAATAATTCTCTAAACAGACTGACCTGATAATCGATTCTTTGCTGGTTTATATTTTACACATATAACAAAAATGAGGGAGATCGCTGTCTGTAAGACACATATATTGAAGATTTGAGATTGAGAAAAAAACATTTTATTAGGATTATTTATAATTGTAATAGTGTCCCAAAACAATGATTTTTTTCTGTTTATATATCTTCTTATTTTCCTACTATGCAGGATAAAACGTTAAACTGATAAAAAAATATAATACATATAAAGGATATTAATAGTAGCAGTAGAATGACTAAGAATCGCTGCTAATATTATTTATATTGGCAATGCTTGGCAGGCCGCATAAAAATATTAAGTGGATCGCTATTGCTCTAAAGAAATAAGATTTTCGTCAATATTAATAAGCTTAACAAGTTAAAACGGCAGATTAAGACTGTTGTACTTAAACTTTTAACTATTATATATAGGCAACTAATATAGATTAAAAATATAAAATTAAATGTTATTTTTTTTAAATTAAATAAGAAAATGGCCTATGTGTTCTCTTGTGGAGTCAAAGGCGTAAGAAATAGATATACAGACTTATGTATGGTTTTATTTGAGCTATTTAGAGAAATTACATAAATCTACCATTAACAGAAAGAATTAAATACGTTCAAATATAAGTCTTTTTAATAAGTTTCGAGTCGTATAAAGTCTTCGATTCAGCAAAGTTCAATATACAATTTAACTTTTATCTACTGCCATTGACCAGTTACAACTTTGAATTGAGACTTTATTATATATATACATAGGATTGAGTATATATAGTAAGTACTTATTGCTTGTCCATTTAAAAGGTGTTTTCTTTGTTTATTACCAAATTCGCCTAGTTCCAATATTTTAACATATAGAACCTAACTAAAACATTTTATCTATATTTTGTCACTGTTACAAGGCTTACAAATGATTTATATACAGATTTTATACTAAATTAACTAGCTGTAAAAAGATAGAATTAGAACAATTCTTATTCAAATTATTGTGTGAGCAACTAATTTAAATAGTTATCATACAAATCTCTATCCAGGTTTATTTTATCCTTGGTAGAAAACATTTCCCATGCATCAAACCCACAACTATCGTCAAATTTATTATGCTAACATACAAACATTTCAAAACACATGTCGACTTTAATCACTTCTACACACAGCTAAATCAAGTCGTAAACGAAATTAAACTGTAATTTTCCTTTTCCGTTTTGTCCTTAAACAGTTTTAATATTAAAGGAAACTTTGCGCGCTCATTATTTAATTATCAGCTAAAATCTTAGAGTTGCAAAAACTTTTAAACTATGTTCCAAATGGGCAAAGTTCTTGTCGTGCTCTTCTAAATTTATTTATTTTGAAAGGCTGAACTTTTATAGCTTAAAGAATTGAATGTAAACGTAACATGATCTACATCAAAACTGAATATAAACGCAGTATGTTTATTTATTTTTTCATACGTTTATTTTCTACCACTTGTTTGATTTAACCTTATTACCAAATCTTATTTGCATACCGGAGTAGTCAGAGAGAACGTAGTTTCAAAACAAATTCGCCCTAAGTCATATCACTGTGTATTGAGTGGAACTCGACGCCGCGCTTTATCTAAGGCACTAAAGGAATGTCATTTTTCGGAGTGTTCTCACCACTTAACACGTAATGTTACCAAAATTCGAGAATCAGCGGAAAATGGAAAATGGAGTGTCTTAACACTAGGTTCTCTCTGCCGAGTAGTCAGAGAGTACTGTATGCGGGATACAGCGTAAAGCTTTAATGTTATTAAAATACAAGATTCTTGTATACTGATACTGATACTTGATAGTACTAGGTGACTGAAAATACTCAAAATGGGCAAAACTTTACCACTACCATTATTGACAACATTGAGACTAGAATTTTGTTTAAAATATTAGAATGTTATGAACCATTTAAACAATTTTACATTTATTCTAAAGACATTAATGCTGTATATCTATATGTACTCTACAAATTCGTTTTCATCTGTTTGTATAAAAAAGTTATAAAGTTCTTTTTATGTTTTCTGTGGAATAAATGTACTTAACTTTTAATATTGAAGTATTTTAGTGACGGTGAGAAATGGCTTTTCCGTAGGCCGCCGTAAAAGAATTTCCCAGGCCCAATTGGCATGCGCAAAAGAGATACTTTACGGGAACGCCCGGGACAGAGGGACTCACTAGTTGAGTCCGATACTAACCACTAAAATCAGAGAATATCCTCTCCAATCCCATGTCACGTCGCAGATTGGTCGCATATTCTGCTACGACGGCTCGGTGGATAGCCTCCCAAGGACTGTACTGCCTCCAAAATTCGGCGGAAAGTAGGGAACGGAGTGTCATAACACTAAGTTCCTTCTACCTACCCTGCTGTGTGTGGGATACAGCGTGAAGATAAAAAAAGGGACTCTTTTAAAATATGCGTTGCTAGCTGCGTAATAAAATGAGTATTTCTAAAATAAAATATCAAATTAGCGTCTTGGTAGTTTTTAACTATTTTAAATTTTGTTATTCTTTTTTTTCTTAGTTATAATTGTCATGGTTACGATTGTTATGAAATTACCTAAATTAATTATGTATCTTTTTCATCATCCTTTTCATGTTGTTACCCTTATCCAAAAGTCGTAAAATGCCATTTCATTTTAGAATTCTGACAACAAACAAAAGTCGACTTAGAGACAGAACAAAGGCTACCACAATACTCTGGTCTTGTTTTGTGGAATATGTTATATAAGGTGTATTACACACATGTACCTACTTTTTACGTACTTTTCCCGAATAGCAGGGTAGTCCGAGGAGACGTACTATCAAGAACCTTCGTTTCCCATTTCCTGCCCGAAATCGAGACATTGCGTGTTCTACCTACAGATCAATAATAAAAATTCTGAAAATGTTGAACTTTAATATTTCAATGACTATGCATTCTAAATAGTTTTCCCCCTGTATTTACTAAATTCTAAAAATGTTATCGTCTGCATATTATATTACGTATTTATAGAGAGAATGTGATATCTCACTCAATATATCCATTAATATCAGAGTGTAGAGCATTCTATAGTAAAAATCCTCCTCATTTCATTCGTTTTCATTTCAATTTCCCTTTTAAAATCAAAATAAAATATAAAAACTTCATTTTAAATAATATTTTTAAATGTAAAATTAAGCATAGGTACAGAAAATGTCTTTAGGTACAAATGAATACGTAAATATGATAGGTTTTATATCATATTGAAATACCTTTTCTTTTCCAGAAAATATAAAATTGATACCGTATACTTCATATTACAAAGAGTCACACGTCGGGAGATGCATACGCGATCCACCAAAAAAAAGGAAGTATATTTGTCGAAGCTCGTCACCGGATGATACGCTTCAGTCACTAAGCCGCAAAGTGCATACACGAGCACGTTATTTTAAAATTGTTTTTTTTTGCGTCCTCGACATTGTTTCTATACAATTTGTTTGTTCTATGAAAGTTTTAGAAAAATAAAAATTAATCATTAACATTAAGGGTTTTTATTATCTCCATGTATTCCACTAAGCGTAGACAAGATGGACCCAGTGCTAAAATATATATTTTTTGTACACCATATATTATATAAAATATCGTCGTAGGCCCCCCTACGTGAATACCTCTACTGGAATCCACGTTTAAAAACGTCCTACTTGGATGATTTTCAATGTTGATTACTTTATTTTTTTTGTATTTAAATGATTTTTATTTCTTTTTATATTTTAAAAGTGTTATTCAAACATACAAAGACTTTTTTACACATCGTCGTAGATGCGCGGGTGGGCATTTTATAAGTAGCGCCGATTCAAATCTCGCGGTGTTCAAGCTTTTATGTATTCTAAAAATGTTTTTTTTTCATATAGCTCTTTAAAAACAATTTAAATTAACTAGTATTAAATAATTCTGTGCGACTTTTCGCCCAATATTACACACATGGTGTGTTAAGTAAGTGAATTCAATGCTTCTTCTTTCTATAGACTGGTGAATGGAAAATATTATAAATACAAATATTTTTCGGTG
This sequence comes from Dryas iulia moderata, assembly GCA_019049465.1. Taxonomy (NCBI): domain Eukaryota; kingdom Metazoa; phylum Arthropoda; class Insecta; order Lepidoptera; family Nymphalidae; genus Dryas; species Dryas iulia. Next base: position 10,630,549 of record CM032418.1, on the reverse strand, counting down.
TGAATATTACGAGTTGGTTGGTATATATCGGGTACCTTCCGGACGCATCGATGCGATGCCGCCGAATAGAGTAGATGAAAAAATATTTTATTTTTGAGTACGAGTTTAGAATATACAAAAAATCTAGAGGCCGTTGTGGGGCAGTGTGATAATGTCTGACTGTAACCGCGATCATTGTCGGTTCGACACAGGCACGGGGTATCATTTTTTTAATATAATGTTCAGTTCTTCTGACGGAAGGCTTAGGAAGTCTTAACGTGAAATGGCATGTTTTGACATTCCGTACTCTCTGACTACATGAAACTGATAAAAAAACTGCTATTAAAAGTTTAATTCAAATTTCAACTACATTTTACTTTGTGCTTGATACTTTGTGCTGTATCCTGCACACAGCAGGGTAGGCAGAGAGAACCTAGTGTTAAGACACTCCCCACTTGATAGCTTTGTGATTAATTAATTTTACTTTGTATTTGATATTAAAAAAACTTTTCCTGAAGCCAAATAGCAATAAAATAATATACCTGCTAAGGGAAAAAGGGACAAAAAATATAGCATGACATAAAAGTGCTTCAATCGCTATATATACTTAACAATTTTAATTATTCGATTATATGTATACTGATAACTTTTTAATGGGATTCGACTTTTCTTTATTTTTTTTTTGTTAATTCTACCGTATACATTTTATATTGATATATAGAGACGTTTGATATATGACGGTTTTTTGGTAAACGTAACTTCAAATCACAAATTATTTTAATTAGTATATGGTTTAATAACATGACCAATATTACCTAAAATTCACCAAACAGTGAGCCTCCTCATTGCTACTTAACACAAAGTCAAATAATAACTCTCTTCTATCTATCTCTTCTTTTAGAAGTTATACAAAGCAATAAATTCTTCGAACATCGATACACTTTATTATATTTTAATTCATCAAAATTTAACGAATATTTGTTTTTTTTTTCAAGTCTGAGGATTAGCAACTAAAATTCAACTTGGGATAACCACTAACGACTAACATATACCTAATATGATAAAAAAACGATTTATAAAAATCAGTATTTATTTTATATAGTTGTACATGTTTTTTACGCAACTGCCTCACGTTTTTTCCCATTTAGTAGCAGAATAGTGAAAGACTACTGCTAGACCTACTGTCCTTTCTCCACTTTTCACACGATTTTGAAATATTGCGCATGCATACCTTTGAAATATTGCGCATGGCTTGTACGCCTCACTTTGTCTTGTTCACTAGAACCAAGAAAGAAGTGTAATGAAATATGATCGATGAAAAATGAGTGGCAATCGAATCCACAACCAAGCACGATCACAGTCAGATACTATCCCACTACGTCACTATAGCCTCTTTATAAAAAGGATGAAAATTTTAAAAATTAATCTTACTTACGTAACTCACTAATGGAAACAAAAGGATAACTTGGTTTATTGGCCGGAAGAAGTAAACTATTAAAGCGTACCTGTGGTTTATAGTTTACTTTAAATAATTATAAGCAAATATGGCTTTCAAAATCTCTGTCAACATTTGTTAAAAATTTTGAAACAAAAAGTTCAAACTTTACTTTTAGTAGCCAGAAGTTGAAAGTTCTAAAAATTAACTTAACTTTTGGGAATAGGCAAATTAAATTATAAGTTGTTTAACTCCATTTTCTATCTTAATAGAGAGGTTAAATGTTTGAACGTGTTTGAACGTGAAGCACAACGCCTAGTACTTTGTCTAATCAAACCAGAAGAATAAAAATCTAAATAATACAATAAACATAGTCTCCTGCGTGAATTCGAAGTAATATCCATCACGTTGAACGAGGCTGAGGCTTACTCCACAATACCATTAACATCGTATCCTATCCTAAATTTAACCATAGTCCATTAAAATTTAAAACCAAACTAAGTCTAGAATATTCTAGCCAGTTAATTTAGCAAATTGGACTGATGTGCTTTCATGATTCTGACAGGTGACCATTTCCATTTACCACTGCCTGTAGGATTCGCTTGCCGTGGGCAGCAAACACCTCTTATAGATCGGATTGCCTCAGTATGACCCGTAGAGTCGACTGACGCGGTCGTTTTGCCCTTTCCGTAGCTTTTTACTCATATGTACGTGAGAAACGTAGAACAAGATGTAGACATTCAACAGGTTATTATTGTTGATTCGTGTAGTGTTCAAATAGTATGGTTTTAAGTTTAATGCAAGTTTTTAAAGCTAATTGTAATAATAATAAGTGTTTGTGTATTGTCTACGACAACAAACAAGTAGAAAATAAACAGAAACTAGTTATTTTTTGAAAAAGATTAGGGTGAGTCTGATAGAGTTTAATTATTACAAATATTATCTATCTTTCCTTATTTTTTGTACAATTATCATAATATTCATAGCAAGGTCATAAAATTCATATTGTAGGAGGAACCTACGCAATACCTATTGTACTAGACTAGAGCACTGAAAATTATGTGTTATATCAAATTCGAATATAAAAATTTGAACTTTAAATTATAAAATTAGCATGATAATATTTCTTCTATAATATAAATTAAATGTCAACAACTATAAAAGCCTTATATAGCCGTTATTTACGTCACGCAACAGGCGATTTAAAAGCGTTAACTCGCTGTATTAACTGCTTTTGTTTGTTCATATCCTACAGTAACATGAACATGACGTTAAAAAGGTGTTTTTTTATTATATTACATTCGCTTTAATAACTAATATTTTTTTAACACTCACTGTTAAATAACTTGTTTAAAACTTTACTCAACACACATTGCACGTACAAACTTTTTTTGTTATAACGCCTTTCCAGCATAGCAGGGTAGTCAGAGAGAAAGAGTTAGTGCCAAAACACTCCGATTTTTACATTCAGCCCCAAAATAGTAACATTACGTGTCTCAAAGAATCCAGTTCAAGTCTATCCTCACAGAATCAAGTTTTTTAGAATCAAGCAAATATCGTTGTGATAAAAATAAAATTGTTGATGAAGCATAAAAATTGTAGTGCAAGAAAGGAATCTAAATTGAAAAGCTTAACTTAAATACTCTAAATACGACTATATATAGATGATATCGAAACTTTTAAACAATTTAACTATATAAGTTTTTTAACTGAACTAGGTGGGGACTTTGAGGGGAATAGCTACGAACAAGTAATACCATTTAAATATTTTCATTTGTACACCACTAAGAATATTTTATTTATGCAGGCAAAGGCTGCTAAGAGCTTCTCTAATCTTTATTCTTTTCTAAGTAGTATTTGTAACAACAAATTTCAAAGATTATGCTTGGTCTGGTATGTCCGACTGCGTCACCATAGTGTAGCAAGTGGCAATTAAGGTGACTTAAATATATACATACTTTAACCCACTTGAATTAATTTAATATTATTTTTTATGCCTCTTCATTAAACTTTTATTCCATTACGACCACTAAAGGCAATTGAAATCGAAACTACTACGAATACTGTCATTAAAACTACATTAACTCTCCAAAATAGTTTTTTTATTCAATAACACGTAGAAAAAACATTAATATATACGGCACTATAGAAATTATATTTATTTTTTTTCGTTATTGTTGACGTTCTCGTTGCCCTGATATTTAACGGGATACAATTTTCAAAATATTAAAGATTTCTTAGTGATATTGTGATAACTGTCAATTACTTTTGTAATAATCTTTCTACAACTAGCCATAAATTGTCGTTCTTGTATATATAGTCATAAAACGTGGGCAATATAAGCATCTTACTGTTGAATATCTTCGTATATAAATCGAGCATTCTACCCTAAACAAAGCGATAAAAAATCTTTTACAGTAACAAGAAAAGAATATCCTTAATTTCTAAATTTATTTGACTTCATGCTGCCTCGCTCAGCTCAACACGCTTACACGGCCTTAGCTATTAGCAACAATCCCAGGTCATGTCCTCTTTCTGTCCATCAATTACTTTACGAAGTTTATATATAGGATTCCAATACAAATAGGTGTTATTTTGAGTAAATGAGAAATGTTGGTGCAAGTCGAAAACAACTTTTAACTCTACCGGTAATACTTATATAATTCGATGTGAATATTCAAGTAAAGTTTAAAGTATTATTTTAAAAAAAACAAGAGAGCATTTTTCTACTTTAACATATCACTCTCTGCCTTTCTCTCTTCCTCATTCCCAAATGCATCTGTTCTCCTCATCTGCATAATGAAAGTGACATCAGTCGCCTAAGTAACTTTAAATGTTCTTTTAATAACGAAACTGTAACCGACTACTTTCTTAATTTAATCTGAAATAAGGTTTTGATGTTAAAACTCTAAATAAATTATAACTAACCTACGGAAATTGTACAATCTAAGAAGGATATCGATACACGATATAATAGTAGTCTCATGTCACAATCTGCATTCTTATCATACACAACACTACAAAATATTTGATTGCCTGATTACCTTTAACGTGTCTTAAACGCTGTAATAAATTTTATTTCTCTATTATCATTTTTTTTTTATATCTTCACGCTTTATTCCCCGCGATATAGCCAGAGAGAACGGAGTGCCACGCGCTACGGTCCCTGCGTACTTCTTTTTTTCTGTTCTGCGTACTTCGTCGTCCACTGTCATCAACCTTTTTATACATGCCCTTTTATACCAGCCTTACCTCCATGACAATCTTCATTTCAAATATGTAGCTGTCATAAATTACACCATTTTCCTTTCAAATTTTGAAAGCTCCCTTAAGAAGTGTTGATTATTTTGTTAATGTATCATGAAATTATATTCTAAGTAAATTAAAAAAAAAATAGCTTCCCGGTTAATCCTGATAGTTGAGAAGGCAGAAAGAACTAGCCATGGCTCTCGGCCCTGATTTGAGACATTGCACAAGAGAATGTCAAAACTCAATTAAAATGCTTAAAATCAGATGCTGCCAAACGGATTACCGTTTGGCAGCATCTGACTGTATAAACTATGAATGTTAGTTCGATCTGCACTCAGAGATACATTTATTTTTTTAATATTTTAAATTTCCAGATCTGATGAGACCAATTGTGACATTAGTTTCACCTATCCTGCTATGACGTCATTGATATTTTATCAAGATAGGAAAAGTTATATCTTAACACCAACGCAAAAAAAATAAAAATCTTGTTATTCATCTCATTCTCAACATCACGTTAGTTGCTAAATTATTATTTTTTTATTAAACCGTAGATACGGTTGCTTGCCAACCTCCATAGCTTCTACCAAAAAAGATTATTACATTTGATTCTAAGTTGTATAAGAAAAAGATGTAATACAAACTTGAGAACAATATGGTTTTTCGTTTATCTTGAAAATTATCTACTATTTTAAAATAATATCTGAAGCAATTTGAAAACTACAAAGAATTTACAGTTTAAATGTTACATATGGTTTCATGGTTAACCTACCAATTTCATCTAAATATAATTAGGTATGAATAATGAATAGTTAAAGACCAGGATCAAACGGAAATTATTTTTTTACAAAAATCAATCCCTTAAAGGTTTCATACAAGATAAAAATCTAAGCTAATATTACTTATCTGTTACATAAAACAAGCCTGATATAATTTAAAATTAAAAAATTATATTGTTTATTTTTCAAAAAAAGTTAGTATCAAGACTAATTCGTTTTGAAAATAAAAACATTATTAGGTATCCAAAAATAAACAAATGGTCTCTTTAACACAAAAATAATTTGTTAGGCAAAGGAAAAAGACAATAATTTCCCTTTAATAATAGGACAGTTTTTTGTGTACAATGCTGTTATTATGTCAAGGAATAGAATTTACTTAGTGACGTCTATGTTGATTGTTTAAAGATACTTATACTAGTGACCCCGGTTATGTGTATCACTTTATAACATAATGTACAAGTATCTCAAACATCATATTACGATAATGCGTATAATGTTTATTTTATTAAATTAATTTATTTCTATAGAAATGCAATAGCATTAATAAAAAATATTGACTTACCTACATATGTCTGCCTGTTTATATATGTGTATTTAAAACTTATATTATTGTTTGTGAAATTTCATAACCTTACTGTAATTTTCGTAAAAAGTGATCGAAAGATTTTTCTCCGCCTATTAATACATAACTATGTACATTGAAAAAGACGTCAAGACAACGTAAAAAAATAGTATTACAGTGGAATTCGAACCCGTGCCTCCTGAAAACTGTCTAGGCACTCTGACCACTAAACCATACGTTCTTGAACGCCTGGATGGTTTTAGGGAGGTGCGGGTTTGAACCCCCGCAGCGTTCAAATTTTTATACGTTTTCTTAACGTATTTTTCAATTTCAAATCTTTAAGAAGTAATTTTACGCTTTAACGCTTTTACCCACATCCCAGAATTGGCAAAGTGAACCTAGCGTTAAAAACTTCGTTCCCTACTTTCCATCTGAATCATAGAGGCGTAACTCTACGCCGCTAATTCAAATATTAACATGAATGGGAATCGAACACACACCATCGCGTCGGATTCACCTAACACCGTCGCCGGCATATTTCACCACGATAAGCTCGGTTCTTATTACATAGATTTATGCTGGACAATAACAGGAAAATAAGCTGAACGGATAATATCTTGTTAATCTTATGACCTACTATTAATTAAGTGGTGCGTAGGCATCTATAATATAAATCTAAATGTTTATGTGTTCTTGAATTATATAAGTGTTTAATGGAATAATGTGGCGTTACCATCACTTTAAACATTTATGATACTAATGGAAAAAAACATCGTTATTTACTCTGTTTAAGTTTTTAAATGCATTTTATATACCTAATAAATATTGATGTTAAGTAATCATCTTAGTATGGTAGCGTTTCGTTTTATCTAACATTTCGTTGTATGTTTCGACTAACCTTGTTAAGAGCACTACTAACTTCTTTTATCCGCGTCTAAAGATTACGAAAGCAAATTAAAAAATATATATTTAACATATTTAAAGGGTAAAGACTAAATGTTTCAAATTTGGCCGCAAATTGGAGAACAGAGTGATCTATCTCTAGCGAGTATACTTTCTCAATTTTGTTATATGTTGCGTTATTACTTGTTTACGATATTTTATTCTCTATTTCTTGGCTCTTTCTCTTTTTTGACTGACAACTTTTGATTTGATTAAATTAATATTTTTTATTCTTACAGATGAAAACTTATAATTGTAACAAATAATTTATTACCTTGACATCAGCCAGAAAAGTGGAGAACAGCTCTCATAGCCTAACAACATCAATAATTATACGGTATTTTCAAAGACTTTTATTACTTTAAAATAAATAAAAAAAAACCTAAATTCAAAATGCTAATCTACTTTAGTCTAGATCCAATTGTCCTCCTGACACAATGGCTACCAGTGAATAAGCTGATAGAGTTCCTAATTTACATTGCCCTGATTCTAAATTCGGCCCCAATACGACCTCAAGTTTGTTCATACAACACGAATTTGAATATCTTTAAAGAGATTTGTTTTGTCTCTCTTATTGAAATAAAAATAAAAACTTAAAGTTAAAATCATTATTAAAACAAGTTTTAAATTCGAAGTTAGGATATTTATTTTCTACAATAAATGTGAAATATTCTATAACAAGGTATTACAGAGACAATTATGAGACAATTTCAGCAGATGAGAAGAGAGTGAACAGTATAAATAATATAAGTGATTTCCTGGTCTGGTTAAATGCTGTTAGGTTACTGTTAATATGAGGGTAATTAACTAAAAAATAAAATAATAATACCCACATAATTGTTTTAAAAGAGTGACAGATTTACTATATAAAGGGAACTTTTTGCTGTCAGAAGTTAGTACGCCGTCTTGCTGCCTGACGAAGGCATCGTGTTAAACGAGTGTAATAGTTGGTAATCGTGTTATTAAGCTAAAAAGTGTTTAAGTGTATAAATTTACGTGTTTTAATAGAGAAGTTGTGTGTGTATTAATAAATAAGTGTAAATTTGTTAAGAGTGCAAAAGTTGCGTAAGTACAAAACTGTACAAGTGAATATAGAGGTAAGGGTGTATAAACTGAAACAATAAATTGTGTTAACTAAACGTCACCATTTACTTTAATCGTGACATCTGTCTAACAATGCCTACTACGGCGTTGAATTCTAAAACGTAACGCAATGTCTGAAAATGTTTATTTTCTAATACTAAAATAGTAAGCTACGCTCTTTTCTGCACGGAAGGGTACTTAAAAAGTGTGGGACACATCGTAGTTCAATTCTCCTCCGAATTCGAGATATTGTACGTTGAGTGGCGGACCTCAACGAAAAGTTTTACGTTGTTCGGAACCAGAACGGAGAAATGAAAATAATTAAGATGTGAGCATTCCTCCAACTGAGAATCGAACTTACAACCAAATGCAATTAAAGTCTGACGTTATGCCAGTACGCCATGATAACCTCAAATAGTTTAATATAAAGTGAAAATTCAGTACCTGCATTAGAAATATATTTTACAAATATCGTCTAAACCACACGCTGCGGCTACAAGCACTGTAAATACTTATTTTATCTCGATCTCTCTTTAATGCGAGAATATAAATGCGGTTTTTAAAACGCCACTTAACACGCAATATCTCAATAAATGTGAATAAAAGCTTAAAACAACTGGATATTTTATATATGCAAAATGAAAAATAAAGAAAATGAGCAAAATTTCTACACGTTTAAAAACCATGTTTTTGTCGAGTATTTAATTTAGTTCTTATTGTTGTCTTATGGAATTGTATAATTATGGAGAAACCTTTGACAAGTTACAATTTTTGTTTTTATATTTCTTTATATGCCTTGAAAGTTTCAAACAATCTAGTAGGCGCATGGACTCGTCATATAGGTATGCGTCGCCTTAGTAAGGCGTATGTCATTTTATAAACACTATATGGCAAACATATGGTATTATTTGCAATGGCCAGTCGTGGCCCAGTGGCACAAGCGTGTGACTGTAAACGACTGGTTGTGGGTTCGATTCCCACTCGAGGAGTGGAAATATTTAATATTTCCATTTTCTTCGCTTGGTGTCGAGGTAAAGCGAGGCGTTAAGTTCCGCCACTTAACACGCAATGCCTCCGAATTTGGTGGAAAGTGGGGAACGGAGTGTCTTAAGACTAGGTTCCCTCTGCCTACCCTGCTGTGTGCGGGATATAGCGTGAAGCTATTTAATTTAATTTTTTTTTTAATTTGCAATGGTATCACATATAGTATTATTATTTTTCTATAATTAAGGTATTTCTGATGCATAAAACTTTATATTACTCTATTCGCAAATGTTTTATTAAAAAGGTCTCTACGTTTTTCTCTACGTTTTGCCTATCATTAGAATTGTGCTATCTAGATCAAATATTTTATGTATGACCTAGACAACGTATGACTTGAATAAATAATAATTCGTTCGCTATTCTCAATTAAGTTCAATAAAACTTAACAAGATACCAAAAATATTGTTTAGCGTAAAATAAAAATGTTGGGAAAGCGTAAATTTGTTTCTATCAATTATTTTGTAAAGTAAAAAAACCTAATATATTTTGCATTACTTTATAGCATATTAAATAGATTTTATTGTTACAAAAGACGTAAATTTTCACTTTTGTTTCTTCGTTGTCAAATAATTTTCTCTATTTCAAAAAGTCTTATAGATCTTAATTGCACTACACAAGTCTTTTATTTGCCCTCATATAAAAACATAGCGCACGTTATGTACAAAAAATGCATGAACGTTTTATTTTGTACTGGGTGAGGAATCAGACGCTATACTTTGTCTTACCATTCAAACTACATATTCCCTAATCTTACTAAAGTGTAAACTGAAGTGATATTTGAACCCCAAATTAAGATATATTCGTAGTGCCTACACTAGTAGCAATTTTTTTTTCAGCTTCACGCTGTACCCCGCACATGGCAGGGTAGGCAGAGGGAATCTAGTGTTAAGACACTCCGTTCCCCACTTTCCACCGAATTCGCAGGCTTGCGTAAACGGAACTTAACGCCGCCCTTTACCTCGACACCAGAGCGAAGAAAATGGAAATATAATTTCCACTCCTCGAGTGGGAATCGAACCCACAACCAGTCGTTTACAGTCACACGCCTGTGCCACTGGGCCACGACTGGCCACTAATATTACTAAATAATACAGTTTTTGCAAACCAATTTTGTCTTTTCAGTTGACGACCTGCAAAGACCATCTGATAAGAAGACACTACAAGACACCTCATCATAATAGTCAATATATTTGACTACCACGCGCACTAAAAGCAACCTAGAAACTAATCATCATGATTCTGTTCCTGATTTTTCTTTCATTTTTGTCAAAATCATTTTATGGTAAGTATATTAGAAATATATTTTGATTAAACAAATAACTTTGCAACAATTTAACATCGCCTCTTGCATTTTTTTCTTGCGTAGTAACTGTTCTTTACGTAATATTGTTAAATTGTTATATGTATATTTACTCTGTTTCATACTTAAAATCTTTGTGTTAATACAATCAAAATTTAATGTAACGTAATGTACAAGTTACACTTATCTATTTTTCTTTATTCTGTGCAACAATAAAACAGTACACTCAGAATATTTGCATGCGCACATTTTCGGAGCTCCTCAACAGATTTGAGTGAAATTTGTTTTGTTTTATAGTTTTTAACATTAAACAGAACTTGGCTGTAATAAATGTTGGAGAGTAGAATACCTGTACGGTATAGATCAGCAGGAAATTATACTTTAACAAATGTTATTCAGCGTAATGGATATATCGGCGGGAAGGGTTATAAAATCCACGCGAACAAAGTTGCGGGAAGCTACTAATACAATAAACGGATACATTATAGCAACTCTAATCGTTAAAGGATTTACTGAAACTGGAGTAAAATACTGTAAAATATTTCTTGGATAACGCATAGCTTATTAAGCGACGCACGTGCCTCTAGTCTAGACTTTATAATCTTTTACAATCCATATTATTCTTATTAAGAATATTATGGATTAATATTATGAATTAAATATTGTTTTTATTTAAAAAAAATAACAACTAAATTTGTCAACAAAATGACAGTACTGCAATTGTAATTTGTACTTAGATTTTTTGTTTAATTTCTTCTAGACAAACTTAAAAAATCGATATTTTAAGTACATTAGCTTCATAATAAGCCTTTATGTAATTTGTATGAAATTGAGTTATTTTTTAGAAAATAATAACAAAATAGGTAGTTAAGAGTCTTTCAACAGTCTACGACAGTTCACATCTCTGTCGATAGTATTTGTATAATTATAATATAGGCCTATTAATTTGGCATAAACAAATACAAAGTTAATATAAAAAAAAATCTTCCTGCGTCGAAATTCGTATACGTGTTTTACTTAAGATGTCCTAATAAAAAAAATTAGCGTACAATAATTACGCCGCAGCTGGGTGTAGAACGCACGGATTTTTTTTCTTTTTTTTACCTTGACGCTGTATCCCGCACAAAGCAGGTTAGGCAGAGGGAACCTAATGTTGAGACACTCCGTCTTCCACTTTCCGTCTATTTCTAGAGACACGGCGGAACTCATCGCCGCGCTTTGCCTCGGCAGGATTGAAACCCACAACCAGTGGCGTTTACAGTCGGACTTATGTATCCCCGCACCACCTATAAATTTTAATACATTTTCTAGAAATATTGCTTGGTGTGGATAATAAATGGAAAGATAGCCCGAATTAAAATGCCAGATTAGTCGGTACCTCGACCTTTTGTAGGTATTAAGATTTTAAAACCTCCAGATAAAAGATTTTGCTCTTAGCGCTATGATGTTTTTGTATTAAGGTCTATATCAGGAAATGAAGTAAAAGAAAATTAATTAAACAAACGTTTTGGTTCGAGAACACTTTTGACAGTCAAAGTTAAGTAATTAACTCTCGATGTATTCGTTATAATAATGCATACGTATTATACGTCTACGCATATCTATACGATAATTATGATTATCGTATAGTTAATAAACACAATTATTTCCTATAATTAGTTATGAAATTATCAATAATATTGACGACATAAACACTATGACAAAGATCACAGAACATAGAAAAGTCTCGGAGGACTAAGGTCAACGGTCCACTTTACTTGTTGATTTCACTGTGCATTAGACGCTGCACTGGCGGCTACTAGTCATAGAAACCTGCTTTTGGGAATGCAAATTGTAGGAAAGCTCTGTGATTTAACATTTGAAATTCTTACGGAAACTCTCTATATAAACGACATAAGAGAGACTTAAAATTTGAGAAGTTGGTTTCGTTGGCTCGCGTAGGGTTAACTAGTATACAATATTAACCAAATCACATTTCGTTTTTATATAATTATGCTTAGAAATAAAACATAAAGTATATTAATAAAGTTGAGGAATTGAATTTCAATCAATTCTGAAATGATATAGAAAAATAGAAAATAAGTCGTATATAAATAGCAAAGTTATGCGTAGATTGTTGGAAATGTGCTGAAATTTCGACCTGCCGGATAAAATAAGCTTTGTAGCTTTCATACAAAACACTGCCGAAACGTGTTGAATTAGGTTACAAGAATATAATATATGGTTGGATGATTCCTCCGGTGAGGCGGCGTGCGTGCTGGCTGGAGTCCTGCCGTGGGATCTGGACGCTAAGGCTCTTGCGTCGGTCTATTGCCGGCGCAGGGAAGGTCTGGCTGAGGGGCTCGCGGCAGAGCCAGCACTGCAAGAGGAGGAGCGCGGAAAGGCGCTTGAGGTGTGGGAGTCCCGGCTGGCAACACCAACCGCCGGCCGGTTGACTATCGAGGCGGTCCGTCCAGTGTTCCGCCAGTGGTTAGCGCGGCGTCACGGCGTCCTAACCTTCCGCACCACGCAGGTACTCTCAGGGCATGGATGCTTCGGGAAATACCTGTGTGGGATCGCTGGGAGGGAGCCCGACGCTCGCTGCCACCACTGCGACGACTGCCTCGAGGAGACGGCCCAGCACACGCTGGAGGTGTGTCCAGCATGGGCGTCTCAACGCCGCGCTTTGCGCGGCGTCGTTGGGGACGATCTCTCGCTGCCTGCCGTGTTGAAAGCCATGGTGGGCAGCGAGGCGTCGTGGGACTCGGTCGTATCCTTCTGCGATGCAGTAATGCTCGCGAAGGAGGCGGCGGAGCGGGCGAGGGAGGAATCTTCCGAACTCGCCATCCGTCGCAAACGGCCGGGTCGCCGGAGGGCGGCTCACGACCGTCACCTTCCGCCCTAACATCGGCCAGAGGGCGGTCAGAGTGGGGCTTTCTGATCGCCTACTCCCCTGGCCCGAGTAGGTGCGCGTGGTAGCTCCGCGCGCTACTCAGAGCAGGCCGTCGGGGGTGCCCACCACCCCTTGACTCCAACGGCGAGCCTTGCTGGCACCCGCCGCCCAGGTCCGCGGACGATTGGGGCAGTGCCCGAGACCTGGGCTAGTGGCGGGTAAGAAGCACCGTCAGGTTTTTAGTGGGTAAACGGAAGAACGATCCGGAGTCCCACATAACCGCGTCCGGGTCCCCACCCCGGGCGGGTATCCGTAACGGATTTCCCTGACGATAAAAAAAAAAAAGAAAAAAAAAATGGTTGGATGATTCCTCTTTTAAAAATGTACAAAAAAAATCAATAATGGCATATGACCGACCATCTTTTAAAGTCTTTTAAAATCTTTCTACCTTGCAGTACGTATTCTTTCAAATTGAGCCAATAATAATATTGTAATTGTGGAACTATTTAAACGGATATGGATCTGATCATATACGGTAGTAATTTCATTACCGTAACTAAGTAGTGACGGTAAAGTAAAGTTACGGCAAAGCAGCTGTAAAGTTACAACAATCATAACGTAGGAGTAGTTGCAAAATAATATTTACGAAAGAAATAAAATAGGCCATTCGTAACGCAGGGACACAATGTGTTATCGCGACTGGTTACAGGTTCGATTACCACTTGAGGAGTGGAAATATTTAATATTTCCATTTTCTTCGATCGGGTTAGGCTAATCACGATGTCGTGTTTCGCCTCTTAACACGCAATGCCTCTGGAAGTCGGGGGAAATGGAGAACGGAGTGTCTTCACACTAGATTCTCTGTGACTATGTGGTATTACTGTGTGAGGAATATAACGTAAAGCTAAAAAAGAAATAAAATAGATAATATAGACGACGCGAACCTAGGGGCTCACTTGCTAAGTCACGAAAGTTACAAAAGTTTAGAAAAAACTATATTATCTGAACGAAACCGGAACCAATCGCTAGCTTAGGATTAAATTATATTATTACAGAAATCTACTTCAAATAGCATTACCTTAATGTGTTTTTTATCTTCGATCGTTATTCAGTGCATCAATGTCTGCAAGGAAAGGATAACAGCTTTAAGTCTTAAAGCTGTTATCCTAAACTTACTCTTTAAGCAATCCATTTGCAACATCGAGTGTCGGCTACGACATCAAGTCTTCTCTGTTAATGTTTATGTAAAGAAATTCTGGATTGCAATATAAAAAGTTTAAAAAGAAATCCAAAACTATACAAAACTAGTATACTTAGTGTCCAAAAAATCAGGTATACTCGTATAGGTATCTTTATAACATGCAGAAGTAATTCGTAAGCATATAACTCTCTTTTGGTAAATTTCAATAATAAGGAACTAATAAAAATAATTTTTTTTGTCGCTTCTATGGATTATGCAGATTATCTCATTTCAGAGGAGGTTCGCGGGTGAAATTTAACAGTGCGTGAACTCGCTGAAACATCCATTAAATTCAGATGAATATGCAGAAACAAATTTTTTTGTGATGTTAAATATATAATTAAATAGTTAATAATAAAATTAAAACACAAAACAAAAAAATGAAATCAGGATTTATCAAGATAATATCTTTATTATTAATTTATTGTGCAAATTTTTTCCTTCCTTATAATTCAATATGTCCAAAACTATCATATTTTTGGAGAATGAACATATTTCGAAGATTGCACTTGTAGCCCCGAAACTGGGCCAATAAATACTGAAGCGTGATGGGTTCGGCACATACACAGTAAATCCATGGAGCGCTAAATTGTTTCGCCTCTTATTTAAATTTATGTGCATGGATCAGATTTATCTTGTTAGTTTTTTGTTATATAGTATGTTATTTTATTTTTTTATAACTAACTATTAAAAAAGGTATATTATTAACAAAAATGACGCATATTTGATATTGATACGAGTACATAGCAAGTAAATGTCTGAAAAAAATTGAGGAAGAACCGTAATTGACTTGCTAAAATATAAAAATAAGTAGTAATAGTCGCTCGGTGTGATTGTCAGTATTAATTTAATCATAAGTAAAAATCATTCAAAATTGTAGAGGAAATAACGTTTTACAATAAATACACTGGATAAGGGTTCTATGTCCACTAGATGAAAGAACATATCTTAAAATTGTTTACCCCTTTCCTCTTCTATGATATAGTCTTCGTGAGAGTCCGTTTTGCCGAAAAATAAATCGAATTTCAAAAATAAACCAAACGTCTCAACATCCTATATGAAAGTCTAAGAAAATAAGAAAGCTGCAAATTTTCAAATAGTGATAATTGAGAATATAAAATTCTATAAATACCGTAGTTCTATGTAACCTCTTCAAGGCTCTACAGTCTACAGTTTCACAGCCTGGTGGTTTTAAAATCAAATCTACATAGATGCATTATTTCGATACCACTTTGTAAATATAAAATGGTAGGAACCCGCTCGCGTGATCTCCATTGTTTAAGGGACCCACTCTTTGGAATTCTCTGAGCTTTCCGTTCAATCATAATAAAACATTGTCTAAATAGTTAGCTCCTCCTGAATACTGTACCGTTATAAATGTAAAAGAATTTTCATAACCAGTTCAGTATATCCGAAGATTAGCCCTTACAAACAAAGTTACAAACTTTACCCCTTTGCTGTATTAGTATAGATAATCTATGCAGGCCAGCCACGGGGAAAAGCTACAAGCTAAGCTTAGATATAAATATGCCTCTACATACAAACATTATTCAAGATCAAAAGAAATATAATTATTCCCAAGATAAACACAATCAAAAGAGAGGTGAAGCAAACATTGTATAATTTGATTATTAAATATAAGCTCAGTATTAATCCTTTGGAGTTGGCAAAACAACCGCCAATTTTATCAAGTCAAACTGTATGTTTTCTTCAGAGAAGCCTGTATTTCTATGTAATTTAAGTACAAAGTTTAACGAGATCAGATTAACTTTTTGAATTAATCTGAGAAACGACTTTATGTACTGTGGACTTTAAAAGTTATTTCTTGTTACGTTACTTACAAGAGATATTTTGAACGGTGGGTTTCCTCTTGATAAAAAGTATCTGAAAAGTACAGTTAGGAAGTTTATTAACGCTTTAGCAGTGCAATGTTGTATATCTTACAAAAATACGCAAAATGATCGCAAATTGTAAATTAGCACTTTTTGATAATCCATTCTCAGATCACAATATTTGTACTATTGCTAGTCACGGATGAAGGGTTTTTTTTCTTTTATCAGTAGTAGAATCTTACTTGCAACTTATACCATCATTAAAAACAGCTGAAAAACATTATTTAGTGTAACTCGGACAAGATTTACATAGGATTATGTTCAATGCTTTGTGTTGGTTAATATACACATTATCTCTAAATTTATAGCGGTCCTTGGACCTTTGTACCCTCTTCACTTATATAGTAGATATTACAATTGTATATATATTAAGCCTATTTTATAACATACGGTCTTCTTTATATCTTACCTTCCACAAAGCTTGCTTGTCATTTTATGACATGCAGTGGATACAAGACGGCGGTTAGTTTAGATTCTCTAGTTGTAGTTAGTCTCAAGATACTGGCTTATCCATCTATATTATAAAGACTAGAGTATTGAGTAGATACTAAAACTAGCTGATCTTTGGCCGCAACAGTGTTAAAACTAAGATATATAAATATTTAGCAAATAAATATTTAACAAATTTCAAAAGTATTAATCAATATTTATAAAATCTATATTAAAACTACTTTGAATTCTATATTAAAATACTTTTGCCTGTATTAAAGTTACTTTTAATTTTATATTTGTTTTAGTAATAAAATAAATAGAGGAGTAACTGTAAAGTTAGCTAATTATCTCCAAGGTGATTTATAAAATTTAAATTGTAAAAGTGCTTAAGATTTAAGCATACATACACACCTAAGGCAAGAGTCAAATATATTTTTTTATATTCTTACCCTCAGTTTCTAGCATGGACGACGTTTGGGTGGAGCTACGAGCCCCTCGCTTCGTAGCACATGGACACACCGTAACACTACGATGCGAACATAACGTGAAACCTGAAATGTTGTATAAGGTATGACAATTAATTGTACATATATATATACATAAACTTATATAAGTCATATTATATTATTGTAGTTTTTCCGTCCAAAGTCAAAGACAAATAATTTGACTCAAAATTAGAAGTTATATACTTCATTTTTTTACGGTTCACTAAATTAGCATCGGTTCACTAAATTTAATGCTAATGTTAAAGCAAAATTTTATTTTGAATGTGGGTATATTGGTTAAAAAGTGGAATAAAAGTGGAATACTTACAAGAACGTAAATTATAGAGGAAAAGCAGAAAAATAAAAATTATATACACCCTTATAGACTATAATAATATAATAAATTGAGGTCCTTTCCTTTTCTCGCTCTGCTAAGATAAAAAAGCGTTTGCATGTTTGACCACTTAGCACGAGAACTGTACAATAATGTATTTAAATGGCAAATATACATTTTAATCATCTTCTATATAAATAAGAATATAATACACTATTTTTTTTTAGCTTCACGCTGTATCCCGCACACAGCAGGGTAGGCAGAGGGAACCTAGTGTTAAGACACTCCCCACGTTCCGCCGAATTCGAAGGCTTGCGTGTTAAGTGGCGGAACTTAACGCCGCGCTTTACCTCGACACTAGAGCAAAGGAAATGGAAATATAATTTCCACTCCTCGAGTGGGAATCGAACCCACAACCAGTCGTTTACAGTCACACGCTTGTGCCACTGGACCACGACTGGCCACTAATACACTAATACACTATTAATATATTAATAAATACGTAAAAGTAAAGCTTTAGATATTTTTTTCTGAAACTGTGTTGACTGAGGAGAATTACATTTAGCATACTTGTGTATGCAATATGCAATAGCATCCATACGTACAAAGAGAAAAAGTGTAGAACATATCAATTTTAAGATATATTCTTTCTCAAATTTAGCTTTGTAATTTTTTCCAGTCATTATAGTAAATTATTTCTTTATCTGTGTAAAATTTCTTCTAAAATTGAAATAAAAATACAAATTATAGTAAACAGCTCGGAGTTACGTGATTAAATAACAAGAAATCAATCTGTTTAGAAAACAATTGTGTAATTAAGATTTCTACAAATATCTGAGCGACATAAATCTGTAAAATAAGCAAACTTTTAATTTACAGGTAGTTTTTTTCAAAAATGGTCAGCGCATTATGCAATATGTACAAGGACGAGATCCACTATTTGAACTGTATAATTTCACCGGGGCTAATATAAATGTAAGTATATTAATTGTCATCCGATATTATAATTTTTTTATGATATTGGTACTTTGATAATTGAAACGTATTCAATTTGGACCTAATAATTTTATGAACTAGTTAGTTGTATTAAAACATTTCTTTAAACAAGCTTTTATTGACCATTTTATCTTTTGCTTAAAACAAATTAATGGTGCACTATATTTCAGAATTTAAGCGTGTATATACCTAATGCGCATATCATAGGAGCCATGCAAAAATAGTAATCTACCATTTTATTGCAGACTCAAAATTTCAGTTCAACTTGCCAGATCCATAAAAAATTAGAAATTTTAATGATGCTGGTATAAATAATTTTGTATTAATGATATTTCATAAAAATAATATATCTTTTAAATAATTTATAATAAACGAAATAAAACTGTAATGGAAACGAAATACGTACAACGTTATGTTCATTACATATTTACAAGCTGGACGCTACATTCGTAAATGTAAGAACATTATGTACAATATGCTGGCACTTTAATATAGATATGTGGTTTTAAACACCCACTTCAATTGAAAACTATGAGCGCTCTGGGAGTAAATTAATAGTGTCCGTTTGTTTATTACATACCTTCATATATGTAGGTATATCCAACGATGTTCATCTTAACTACTGTTTATTTTACTTTGAGACTAATGCTGTGAGGTAGTCGTGGCACAGTGTGATGGCGTCAAATGATAACCGCGATGGCTGTGGATCGGATACCCAAAAACAAGCATAGTGTTATTTTCATTTCTCCTCTCTAGCACCGAAGACAAAACGCGGCATTAAGTTTCGCCATTTAGCACGCAATGTCTCGGTTTTGGAAGAAGTGAGAGTGGAGAACGGAGTGCCTTACAATATTGTTCTTACTGACTACCCTGCCCCTGGGCAATAGCGTGATGCTATAGTAATAGAGACAAACAAAAAAAACATTGTCTATTCAACAACAAGTAAATCAAAACATATTTTATTATTGCCATATGTTTAAATAATTAATGATTTCACTTAAATTTAGTAGGTTTTCCGAACTTATAATGCAATATCCGCAACATAATGACTTTAACGACCAAAATACCCACCTATCACGTTGAACAACTTTGGTTAACATCTGGTCTATTATGGTATTAGACTAGGTGTATTCTTCAAAAACCTTGTAGCCTAAGTCCTATATAAAATTAAATGCAATATAAAAAAAAAGCCGTAATCTAAAACCGTCTGTACTTCTGAACGAACATTTTTTTTTTGTTTAGTAGTATGTATTAAATACTCGCAAAATACGAAAAGTGGAAGATTGAATAACTTATTGCTAGAATTTCTCAGTCTGTCTACAAAAATAGGAAAGGAAAAAGAATATATAAGGAGCTTTTACAAGACTTTAGCTGTTTTATGCATTGCCCATTTATCATTAAAAGAACGTGTACATACTCTACAAGATTAACGGCATTTACGTGCTTTATATCTCCAGTATAAATCTTATAGGTACCTACTTTCATTAATATTAAACCATTGCTCGTTTCTAGCTGTCGTACATAATAAAGAAGCCTATCGAAGCAGTAGTTTATATAGAGTATTGACAATTCGACTTTTTTAGGAAAAAACACAGAAAGAATGTATTTTTATATTAAATATCCCGTATAAAGAATAAGACGCAATAGGCTAAACATTAACAACAAAAAATACTTTCATTATTGACTAAATTACTTAAATTTAAGTAAAAAAAAATTAAAAAAGGACTTAAAAACTTGTATAATGATAAGTATATGATTTAACTTTGGCAATAAGTTCATGTCACGAAGCAGTTTAACATGTTTTGCAGAATACCATAGTAAGCTGAAATTTTCCGTGGTTTCCACCTGAATTTAAGGCATTATGTACTGAATAGCGGAACTAAACGCCGCATTTTACTTCACCAGATTGATGTTATAAAAATAATTTATATATTATAATCCCACAAGTGGGAATTGAATCGGCAATACCCATGTTAATAGTCAGACGCTTTCCCACTGCAATATGGTTCCGTTCAATTTCACTAACATGGTATCGGACAAATATTTTTGCAACAAATTTCAATCCGCCTCTAATATCGATGCAGCGCAAATTCCTTTTGATGTTAAGCGACATCCGGCAACGATCACAGCACGTATTCTGAATGTTCCAAGTAACCATACACTTTAATATATGGTATGTTTATACGTATATTCAAAATTAATAATACATGTTAAGAAAAAAATTATGTTGTTAACGTTATGTACGAATATATAGTAACAAAAAGACGGATTAGCAATAGTTAGTTAGTTAAGTATAGTTTTACAGGTAATGAAGGATACACTTTATGTATTACTTCTCAGAATTAAAGAATTTTCTTTTGTTTTTAAGCTGAAAGTCTAAAAAAATACTGATATACTTCGAACAAACACTTTAAACTACGTTTGTATACATATAGAAAAATAGCTTGACACTTATTCCCGCATAACAGTCGGAGGGTAGTATCGAGACACTTCGTTCTCCATTTTCGTCCGAAATCAAGACATTGCTTGTTTTTTTCTTGTACCTTCACGCTATATCCCGCACACAGCAGGGTAGGCAGAGGGAACTTAGTGTTAAGACAATCCGTTCCCCACTTTTCGCTGAATTCGGAGGCATTGCGTGTTAAGTGGCCCTGATACCAGAGCGAAGGAAATATTTCCACTCCTCGAGTGGGAATCGAACCCACAACCAGTCGTTTACAGTCACACGTTCGTGCCACTGCGCCACGACTGGCCCCTTAACATTGCGTATTAAGTGGCAGAATTTAACATAACACTTTGTCTTAGGTACCGGAGCGGGGAAATTAAAAAAATCATTCCCCCAAATGTGAATTTAATCCACAATCATCACGTTTACAATCAGACACGGTTCCACTGCACCAGGACAACCTCGTACATATCCATCTACTTATATAATAAAATATACCCTTACATTTCATTACAGTAAGTAATTTGGGCATAACATTAACAAAGCACTCGATATTTCAGAATATTCGAAATACAAAGCAATTAAAACGTAACATGCCACCTACTACCTACATACAAGAACAAAGATCGAAATTTGATATTTTGTGCTATCGTGTGAATTTATACACTTGGATGAATAAATTCAAGCGACAAACTGTTACCGAATGCTCGTAAATAATTTAGAGATTGTTGAAATGAAATATGTTTTTGTTGATATTTGAATATTCAACATATACATACGTAACAATAATTTTGAAATAAAATGTTGAGTTTTAAATTAAATCTAAAAACACTATATTATACTTTGAGTGTTCTTGAAAATACGAGTATATCACATGTGTAATAAATAGGTAGATAAATGGTGTAAATAAGATATTTATACAGTACTGTCTGCTTCAAGTTATCAGTGATGATAATTATTAGCAAAATTAACATATTTCAACATCAATAACGTTTTTAGTATAGCTAAAATTAAAATGTATTAAAATGTGTATATCATTGTCGACAGCGAACTGACGCGCTTGTTAGAGTTTGCATATTGAAATACTTTTGTAGATATCATTTTTAGATGTCTATGTATTATTTTTTTTATTATTAACAAATGTAACTAAACAGAATTTATTTGAACATTTCTTGTCAATTTCTTTATGATTAAAATTAAATAGCTTCACGCTATATCCCGCACTCAGCGGGCTTGTCAGAGAGAATCTAGTGTCAAGATACTCTTTTCCTCACTTTCCACCAGAAATTCACATATTGCGTGTTGCTCTTATAAAGTTCTTCTATATTAAGTTCAAACTTACTTAAAAGTAATAAAAAATGTACATTTGTTACAGTTACTAGAAATGACGGCAACGTCGCTAACATTAGAAAAAGTGGACTTTGCAGCATCCGGATCTTACCAGTGCGAAATCGCTCTCGAAATACCGCTATATTCAAAAGCATCAAAGATACACGAGCTGATAATAATAGGTAAGAAAAACCCTGCCAACAATCATTTTGGTTAGTTTAGTATTACCTAAGAAATAATACTTACTTTTAGAATATTTTCTTCAAAAATGCGTGATTTTTAAAACAAATTTATATAAGTCACATTATCCTACCGTACCTAATGCGTATGTATAAAAATAATTATAATGGAAAAAAAAGAAGTTGTTCAACTATTATTCGCTATATAAATAAGCAATATTTTAATTTTGTAACTTTTGTATTTTTACTTTGTGATAATTTTGGACTATAAATATATATTCAAGTACATAAATTAACGGCACATATTTCAAAGGTGGTATTAGTAGGTTCCTTTTAAATTTTGTCAGCTAGAGAGTGGAGCTCGGACAGTGGAGGCGAGTATTAAAAACATTTTAAAGGGGACTGACTCTTAATATCAAACACTTACACTCATCATACACTTGGCACACAATTCCCAAGCTCCTCTCTCTGTAACGCATTGGATCGCACGGCGAAATCCTGAAATCCTAGGAAAGCTCTTCTCTTCTTAATTAACAATAGGATTTATAGGTACAACCTACTAATTACGACGTCTTACAGTTCGGCAGACATATCGTCCAAAGATAAAAGTAAAACATAAAAACAAAAAGTTTTTACCCCATGACTACCTCGAGGCGAGCTGTCAAAGCGGGCCCGCATACCCCGCGCCACATCTCACGTGGCTTATAAATAATATCAAAGTAAGTATTTCTTCGTAATGCTTGGTAGTGAAATTGTTATTTATTTAACGAACAGGTGCGGGTTTGAATCTCATAAATGGTAATTTTTTGTACTATGCAAAAATATTTTCTTGAAAACATGCTCTCTATCTTTGCCTCTCAAAATACATTATGTCATGTTTTAACATTTGAGGATTTTGGTAAACTCATATTTTAATATATTTTATTTCAAATAAATATTTTTCAATTACACTTTATACTATAAATTGAACTGTAAATGTTTGCATAAATTATTAAATAAAAGATACATACATACTATATACCTTCGTATATAGGTGCCTACAGTTAATTTTTGTGCACCAATTATTTCACAGTAAAATCCATCGTACGTTAATTAACGCCGTTCGTGTAATTATTATTTTGATGCATTATGAGGTAAAACACCTCATGTCATTACATATCTTTCATTAAAAAACTTTTTTACATATTTATTTATGTAAATTAACAATTGGAAAGAGTTTTCCGTTTTGTTCGTTAAAGTGATATAATATTTATAAACTTTGTCTTCGCTCTGATAAACAAGACAAAGCGCGGGGTTAAGACCCGCCAATCTACATGCGGTGTCTCAAGCGTGGAAATAGAACGGAGTGTCTTAACTATTTTTGCGTGATTCTCTCTGGCGTACCTTGCAATGCGGGAAAAATCGTGAAGCTGAGAAAGTAAAGGCGTGAAATATCATTTTAAAAAAATGTAAGGGAAATTAATAAGTTAAGTATGTTCTTTCAAAGTAAACGATTGTTGATTTCTATGGTTGAGTCCTTTTTGTATTTCTAATATTTCGTGATTTAGGTATATTTTCTTTTAAAAAATAAAATAAATAAAAGTATTTATTTTATAATCGCACCAAAGCAGTAATTTAATGGCTTGCTAATCTCTTATGCGGTAGGTAAGCTCTAAGCAGCTTCGAAACAACAGCAACAAAACTTTCCTTTTGACTGAAATCAAATAATGGCGCTTTTTTTTAATTATCATTTTCTTTATGACACAGAGAATTATAATTTAGCTAGATCAAACTCTGTAATATACTTAAATGAAAAACGCTTTGCCCTATAAATGGAAACATGAAAGTATGGATAATCACATGTTCCTATTTTCATAACTCTATTCATAATTACGATTTTAAATGCATATTAACTATTATAAGCCTTAATATCTGAATGTCTTAGGTGTTTTTGTTAAAAAAACGTTTTTAGAGAATACTTTAAATTTTTTAATCAGAAAATCGAAATTGTGTTCATATTTTAATAAAAAAATGAAATGTAATTATACCAGAAAAAATACTGTTTTTCCGCTTTTACGACGTAACATTTTAAACATAATTGTCTTTAATTTATTATTAATAATATTATATTTTATCAGGTGGATGAGAAGCTAACTACTCCCTATGGTTCGGTCTTCTCATACCGTCATTATCACGGAATGCCACTGTCACAGACTAATTCCTCCCTGATATTCCCAGTCGCAGATCTTGAGTTATATTCTAACGAAGCGGTTGTAATAACTTGTCTGAGTACTATACCCAGCTATGCATATATCGATGAAGGCTTCGCGGACTTACAAAACGATACTATAACTGGTAAGTGACTTGTAACTTTTGATAATTTTAATTTTAATTAAATTAGCACGTTAAATTAAATTAGAACTTCACCTACTACTTCCTTAGTGTCAAAGCACTCCGTTCTCCATATAATATTTGAATACTTTATGTATATCAGTTTTAAAAGCGACACAGCGTAATACGACCGTTGGGTATACGATCCGTATGTACGAGTATGTATGTAGAACAAGCATTTACGTATCGTTCAACTAAAAAAACGTGCCATACTACGATATGGAACATACATATTGGATTTATGGAACATACAATTGATATGGAACTACATATTGGAACTTTTTTCTAATACTCAAATATTTTGTATGCGATTCTAGTTTGTAAATGCGTAAATCTACTAGTTTATACAAATAAATAATTAATTTTGTATAAACTTGTAGTTCACATTTTAATTCTATAGTTATGTATATGTCGTGGTCATATCGTTTAATTGACGATTTCATGAAATCGTTGACTATATCATGAAATCGTCGCAGTTCATGAAATGACCAATTATCGTTTGGCCAGATCATGATGTCGTTTGACGAAATCAATGACAGCCTAACGTTTAACGATATGGTCAACTAAACGCTTGGCTACTTCACGAAATCATCGATCTTCTTTGACCAAATCGTCAAATAATTACTTTAACAACCGATAGAGGCGCGCGCTTTTTGTATATCAGCTGTTCGTAACAAAGTCAACATTTTAGTTTTAAATATGTTTTTTTATTAAAAGCAGAATTAATTATTCATTTATTTTTAGTATCCAAAATGTTCTTAATAAAATATTCTTATTTATATAAAATCATTTGAATTTTTGTCAAGTCAATGTGCAATATAATAATAATAAATTTAAGAAATTATATATGAAAAACTACTTTTATATACTAAAGAATCTGTTAAATAGAAAAAGTTTAACCTAACCTAACCTATCTTGATTGATTTTAAGTATCTTCACACAAAATAAATCTAATTACGTAAAATATTTTTTAGGTTAGGTTAGGTTAAACTTTTTTTAATAAGTTGAGTCTCTAGAGATTGAAAGTGTTTTTGTCTAAGAACATCGTCATTATATATAATGAGGATGTTTTACGAGCATATTCTAAATTTATATTAAATATATAATAAGGGCACAATATTTTACGATATGACCAAACGTCGATGACGAAATCGTTAAACGTTGACGAATCAACGATATCGTCAAATTCAGTTGGTCATTTCATGAACTACAACCATTTCATGATATTGTCAACGATATCATGAAGTCGTCGATTCTACGATATGGCCACGACATATATATTATAGTGTAGATTGTTCTATAAAACACTGCAATTTACGGAATTCCGACGTCACACAGAAAACGAGATCGTTGTGGATGCTATGTGCTATACTATCTATTAGGGGAATGATTATATAAATATATAATAATTTAAATAAATTATTACTATTTTTCTACTCTAGTTAAACAAAGCTAAGCTTTGAGCTCACCACTCAACACGTAATGTTACGAATTCAGGCGGAAAGTGTAGCACGACTTACCTTAACACTTTCTGCCTCCCCTGCTATGGAAGCTAAAACGTTATATAAAACAAAAAACAAATATCTACGAAGCTTTATTATTTAGTTATATTGGTTATACATTACATATATTTGTGTTTACTCTTACTTACAAGAGCTTGTTTTATATAGTATGCAAACTTCCATAGTAGTGGTCATTACGGTTTCCTTGAAAAGCTAAACTGCATTTTTTTAAAATTATTTTTGCAACATAAATGTTTACCCACTTGTACGAAAACATATAAAAGTATAAAGTTAACTTCTATTGTGATTATAACATTATAACATTTAAAACGCAATAACAAAAATTAAATTCTGCCTGAGATGTTTATTCACAACTCAACACACAATGTCTCGGATTTGAAGGTGAAGAACAGAACGTCTTACACTAAGTTTTCTTAGCCTAACGTATAATGCGGGAAAAAGACATTGGAAGATAAAGAGAGAAATGTATTATGGGAGAGTTGCTATGATTGGACCACTTAACTTTATCGCATTATATCTCATACAATATCACCGATAAATAAAAACCGATTGTTGGACAGTAAAGCTATTTATGTAAATTAATGATATATAAATTATTAATGATGATAGTTGCGATGTTTTAAAGGTATAGTAAAGAAACTCTTCAATGAAAGCAACTTTTCATTGAACCACCGTTACCTTGAATGGACCACTAAGTTGCCATGATTGGACTTAGTAGAGTAAGTAGTATCGGTTCAATTAAGGTGACTCAAATGAAACACAAAGTAATTTATTCAAAAGTTTTTATAATAATAATAATCATCATAAATGATTGCATAATTTTAATATAAATTTATTATTTATTGGTTCTTTTTAATGTGGCTTTTGGAACGCCATAGATTCGACTTGCTTCATTTAATCCGATATTTTTTTTCTCAAAGATTCTATAGCAAGTTTCATGCTTGTTTCATTCCAAGAACAATATTTTCTTTTGTTTTTCTCTGTTGACATTCTGTAACATAGAAATAAAATGTAGTTACAGTAAAAAGGTATGTATGTATATGTATACATATATAAAAAGAAACAGTCGTATAACTTTGTTTATTAACTTTAATATTACATTTGCAATATCAATTATATTACAATAGTTAAACATATATTATAATAGTCAAACAGATAAAATTATTTGTTAGTATTATACTAAGTGAAAATAAGTGAATGACTTCTAAGTTTCTTTGATTGGACCAGTCCAATGATGGCGTCACCATTGTGGTCCATTGATGGCAACAAGGTACAGGTAACAGAATGAAAGCGGAAATCAAATAACGTGCAAAATTATGTTAAAATTTTATACTCTCTGTAAGCGTAGATATATTCACTATTCTGATTTACTTTAATAATACAAAAAGAATTATTACAATACTACTTACATCAGTTTGTAGATGACTCGATTTTTATATCACGGTCTCCGCTAACACAGGTGCCTACTTCACTACTTGCAACGCGTTGCGAGCAAACTGAGGTTTGGTAGGGGGATATCGGGCTGAATTGATGAATTTAAAAATTATTATAGATAAATGCATATAAAATTCCAAAAAAATAAATCTGATGTGTAAAAAAAGTATGTTGAATTTATCCAGGGACAAAAAATAATATATTAAAAGTATAATTTTTGTTTAGTGAACATCGTCCGCTTGGAACCGACGCCTACACAACTACTAGCGAAGACTGAAAGTCCAAATACAAGCAGATCCAGCCATATATTTACACATTATGCTGTATTTAGTGTATATAAATTAATAAACTTATTACTGGTATTTTTTATGTAAACCAAAGTTTTAACATTCTTATAAGGTCATTGACACGTGAGGGATATAAAAAAACAGGCTAACAAAAATAAATTGTAATACGCGTATAAGAATTTCAACGTAGGTTCAAATTTGTATATATTTTCAAAAAATGTTAAATAAAAGTTGTTATATTGTGTAACTAATAATTAATTGTACATATATATAGATAAACGTTATAATGCTTTGTAAATATATTAACATTTTCATCTTTTAAATGTATTGGAATAACTTTCCCCTTTCTAACTATGCTTAATAGTTACTTGAAAAAGGAATTTTTAAATACATACCTACACATTTGTTGACTGTTGATAAACTCTTAATACATTTGATATTAAATGTATTGGATCAGGTGCATTATATAAATAGAAGCTCTGAAAATTTGCCAGTGTTAAATAGAGACTGTTATCAATATGTCCATGAGACGGCGCTACTTTTTGGTATAATTATGTTATTGTTGTAATATGTGTATGGTGATGTTTTATAATTATTATAATATTTTACGGAATACCTAAAATTAAGAGAAATAAAAAATATGGAAGTAAATAAATTATTTTTATTTTAAGTAAACTCTTTAGAGCGTCTAAAGCAAGGGTGAGGTACAGCCTGCGTTTTTTTTTTATTCTATCTTTTATTGTAACTAGTGGCCCGCTCGCGGCTTCGTCGCGTGGACTACATAGCTGTTTCATTATATTGCCACCCTCGGGTATGGGTTTTTGAAAAATAAAGCAGCCTATGTTTATCAACTATAATACTAAGATTCTGGTGTTTGAAAGAGACGAAGAAAGAACGGAATGTAAGATCATGGTTAACAGAAAGAAATTAGAACAAGTGAATGAGGTGGTATATTTGGGAAGTATGTTTAGCAGAGATGGAAGGTATGATATGGATGTTGAAAGGCGTATTGCTGCCGGTAACAGGGTTAACGGTGCCCTCGCTGCGTTGATGCGACGGCGGAACGTGAGCATAGCCGCACGTTTAGCTGTGCACAATGCAGTGCTGGTACCGACGCTGCTATACGGCAGCGAAACGTGGGTATTGCAGAAGAATGAAAGAAAGATGAATGCTGTGGAGATGAGATCTCTTCGAAAGATGTGCGGAGTCAGCTTAGCTGACCGAATCCGCAATGAAGAGATACACAGAATGGCAGGTATTAGCGAGAACGTCATAGTAAGAATGAAGAAGGGCGTGCTCAGGTGGTTTGGGCACGTCGAGAGGATGAGTGATGGAAAAATGGTAAGAAAGATTTATGAAGCAAAGGTGAGTGGTAAGCGAGGCAGGGGGAGACCTCGGTTGACCTTCGAAAACACAGTATCGATGATACTGGAGGAAGGTCACGTAAAAAGCATGAGGACCCCCCGGAGGGCGTGTATGAAGAGGTTGATGACTGTGGACGAGGCGAAAGAAGTATGCAGGGACCGTAGCGTTAGGCGCTCCGTTCTCTCTGACTACCCCGCAAGGGATACAGCGTGAAACTAAAAAAACTATATTTATGCCAAAATTCAATACAATCGTTCAAGCGGTATAGATTCTTCATATTAACTTTCATTTCCTATATCAACTCTTCAGAGGTTGATTTTTGAAAAAATAAGTAGAATATGTTTGACCCAGTAACTTTTACTAATTTCATTTTAATTTTCATCCAAGTCATACCAGTAGATTAGCCGTGAAACCGTGATATACTTGTGTGCTTCGTAATCATATTGATTGAAAAGTTGAAATCGTTTGAAATGATTGTAATACAATGTAATAATATATAATTTTTATAATATATAAAATTTTTATAATATATATTTATTTAATAATATATATTTTTTATAATATATGGTTCGCCAAACAACTCGAAAAGCTAGAAAATATGCATTAATATAAACATGTAGGCATTATTTACAATTGATACTCTCAAATTTCGCATCCTCAAAGTGTTGTTATACTAATATCAATTTAAATAAATAAGTAAATGTGAGACTGAATAGTAAAATCTAGATGTTACAAACGTCATTTTGAAAAGCATTGACTGATACAACAACATTTACAACTACAAGTGTATTCTGGAAAGAACTATTTTGATGAACATTGTATATATAATTGTAATTTTATCAAGCGTATATCTTTTTTAAAAGGAATAAAAAATAAGCTTACCTACATTTAAGTAGGTAATTTATTCTTAAATAATTCATTTGTTATACAATTAAAAGGTGATAATCAAGCTACGAGTTAACGTCAAAATGCAAATATAATAAGGTTTTTGTTCTGTAGAGCGAATTTATTTCAAATCCTCAAAACTTTTCTCGTTTTGTCGTCAACTTAAGAGTCCTACATTTTATTTCTGGAAACGTGACCTCGTCGTCCCTAATTTGAGTTGATTTTACATGATAATCTTTACCTTTTTAAATATATATTTATTTTTTTTTTTTTTTAATTATATATATACGTATTGGTTTACCTTAAAATGCACAGGGTGAGAGGTGAGAAAATTACGAATTACTTATTTAAATTAATTATAAATATGTGCACCACATGCCCCTTAGTAATACAGGCAGGGAAGTATAAAACCTTTTGAAATAAAAAAAAATGTTATACGGTTTTTTTCTTATTGAAAAAAATGCTTTAGATGTATGATAATAACTTCAAAAATTAAAAAACTGGTAAATGTAACATTAACAACCTAGAAGTTCGACGAAGACCATTTCAGCACTAGAGCCCTGCAAGACTAATTAATTGCATTCAAACAATATCGGCGTGTTTTTTTTATATTCAAATAAATAAATTTAAATTTTGTAATTCACAACTCAAAAGACTTTTAAAAAAATTACATTATCTTCTGATATGACTCTTTTAATTTGAGACTGCTTTTAATAATTCAATATAATTTCCGTTCTTATGTTTTTGTATAAAATTAAATGAACATACACTTAAGTATATTTCTACGTACCTTTTTATTTTTTATAAATAGCTACTTATTGTATTATTTTTTACTGATCAATGATTACCGACATGTGTAAAAAAATTGAATTGCAAATAACAATTTGGAATAACATATAACAATTAATTGTTTTATGTTATTCCAAATTTTTATTTGCAATTTAATTTTTTTTTCATTAATGAACGCGTTTGTATAGTTAGGTTTTTGCTATCTCGATTTGCCTATTGTAATTTACTAAGTTACTTGTAGCATAAAAGGGGTTTATTACATTATTACATAAATAATAAACCTAAAATATTTTAAGTATTAAAATACGTTTTCAAAATGATCGTCGAGTTGATCTTATAAAACTGTTGTAGTACTTCAAGAACCGTACGAGACTAAGAAAATATAATAAGAACTAAATTTATACCTAATTCAGATATTTTATTGTCGTAGTTTACCATTTATTGGTTACTAGTTAATGTTTGCAACTCCGTTCACGTAGAATTTATTATTATTATTATTACATACAACTTCTTTTTACTAACTCGTAACGTATTAACGAATTATAATAACTTCTGTTAAGATGTTCCAAATATTTCCACATCTAGAAAATTATACCGTTTTTGAGGACGTAGTAGACTAGTAACATCTAGCGAAGAAACTCGATGCTTTGTCATAACGAAGAATAAAATCGTGTTTACTTTTATTTTAATGGAATCTTCCCACCACACCAAACAACTTTTAATAAAGCAGCATTTACTTATCTTATAGTGTCGCTAGTCTATCATAGTTTTTCCATCATGTTTTCCAGATCTTTAGTGTTTATATTTAATGTTTGTTCGTCACCTAGGGCATTTGTTATTAAGGAGGCATTTACAAATGCATTTCTTTGATAGTGTAGCTACTAAACTAGTATGATTTGTCATAAGGGCTTCAGGATTTTTAATGTTTATATTTCAAAGAAAACTTTACATTACGATAAAGAAAAAAATTAAGTCAGCTTTATTTATTTATAATTTAACGGTCTGTTACGGTACGTAAAGTGTTCCACTTCGATATCAATGAAGTAGGCATAGCCTCTTAGTCCTGCCTTGCCTACCGGCCTGAGTTAAGTAAGCTATACAACAAAAACAAATCATTTAAATATGTCCAGTAAATGAGTCGTCCATGAAAAACAGAAAAACCGACAAGATCATATTCTATGTTCTTCATTATCCTAAATCTTTTTTCGTATATATTCAATATACAGAAACAATTTACTTTTTTATTATACTATAGATTAACGCTGAGAGAAGCCGAAAACCGAACTGGGTGGAAGAAGTTAAGTCTCAAAGCAACGCAGGACTTTCAAAGACACGACCTTCAGTAATGAAGAAAAACGACTATAAAGAAGAATAGATTAACATTTCATTGTAAAAATAATAGTAATAAACCAATCTTTATGAATAATCGTGATGTTCACGTAAAAATAAAATTAAACACGTTAAAGGCGCAATACACTAACTTTATTTGTTGAATTCCCGCCACGCAACACGAATTATTCTGACTACTCTGCTATAGGTACTACACTCCTGAACATTTGCAATGCACGAAATAAAGAAAGTTCTAAAAAAATTAGAGTATAAAGTTTGTGATATTATAATAACTAATAAACTCTTCTCTTTCTTTTCTTTTAATTTTTCACTTCTTAAATCAATGTTTATATGCAGTAGGTACCCTACCTATAGTAAGTTTGTAAGTTTTTTATTATCAAAATGAAACGACAAAATATTATTGAATATTTATAATATTAAGATAATGAATATTCATTGTTATTCACCAAATATATTTTTCAAAGAAATGAAAAATTACCATACATATGTTATTACCTCCATTATATTTCCACACCAACATTTATCGCTCTATTATTAATGCTACTCAAGAAACAATACTCTTTGTCTCCTTCTCCAGGGCAATAAATTGACTATACTTTATTTGCTGCCAGCTTTACTTTGGATTTAGGATTTTTAGTACTTATTCATTTTTACCAAACCATATGTCCTATATGATACAATTTAGTCTTGTTATTGCCGATTGTAGAAGCGAGCGAAGCCGCGGGTAACGACTAGTATACATGTAAAGAAATAAATATATTGCATAAAATTGGTTATTACTGATTTTATGGCGTATAATATTGTATGTGTTTTTTAAAGTGGTGTATTACGTTGTACTGTGCACGTAATCAAAAGTAGACATGAAATTTTCCTTATTTAAAATGAGCGAAAAAGAAGAAATTCTTAAAAAATAAAAGTAAATTATATTCTAATTAATTCCGATATGACACATATACGGTTAAATTGTAATTAAGGTAATAAATAACGCGCATGTTTTTTTTTGGTGACAGTAGCTACTGATAAAAACAACATATTACCAAATTTTCTACCGTTTTGTCATGTTCATTTTAGTGCAAAAGTGAAACGCGGATTAAGAAGACGATTTCAAGTTTATATATATTTATTTATTTTTTTATATTATTTTCTAAAGATGTACAAATTATTAATAGCGATGACATTAGCGAGCGCCATGAGCAGTGATCCAGCAGATGACCAACTGGAGATTTTTAAAAAACATCATCGGGTATACAGTTTAAAAATATATATAATTAATCTAAATATTGTACCTTCAGTATATCCATTTTTTGTTTTTCATTATCGTGCAATAGCTTCCAGTAGAGCACGAAAAAATAAATTTGTATTGACATTTTAAAATCATCCCAACACACTAATAAACAGAAAACCCCACCACAACCACCAGATGTACCTAATTATTAATTTTATTTTTAAATTTTATCATCAATTTTATATTTTAGGAACCTATTGGTATTATGACAACTAGCGCAGGGAAACCAGTCCCGTACTCTGAAGCATCCAGCACTCTAAACACAAGACTTCTTTTTAACGAGTATATATTGGACACCTTAACACATTTTTCTCGAGAACGACTTCCAGAACGAGTTGTTCACGCGAAAGGATCAGGAGCCTTCGGGTACTTTGAAGTAACAGACGACATAACCCATATTTGCAAAGCAAGTATATTTAGCAAAGTAGGGAAGAGGACTCCTATAGCGGTTAGATTCTCGTCTGTAATCGTGGAACAAGGAGCTAGTGATGTGTCGCGTGACGTGCGCGGTTTTGCAATAAAATTTTACTCAGAAAAAGGGAATTATGATTTAGTAGGTCTTAATCATCCTGTATTCGTGATAAAAGATGTACGCTTGTTCCCAGCTTTTGTACATTCTCAGAAAAGGAATCCAGCCACTAATCTTTATGACAAAACTGCGTTTTGGGATTTCTTATCGTTACAGCCAGAAAGTTTGAATTTATTTTTACGTCTGTTGAGTGATTTAGGAACTCCAGACGGCTATATTCATATGCCCGGGTACAGTGTTCATACATTTCAAGTAGAAAATAGCAAAGGGGACATACATTTTATTAGATTCCAGTTAACGCCAGAAGGTGGTATTAGAAATTTAACAGCTGAAGAAGCAAGTGTAATAGGTGCAGAGGATCCCGATTACGAGAAACGACAATTATATAGAGCTATTGGCAAAGGTCGTTACCCTTGTTGGATATTATCTGCACAGATCGTAACACCAACACAAGCAAAGATAGAAGGTGAACATCGTATATTTGACGTAACTAGAATTCTTCCACTACATAAATATCCGCTAACTAGAATAGGCAAAATAGTTTTAAATAGAAACTACTTAAATTATTTCGCCGATATAGAGCAGTTGGCTTTTAATCCAAGCAACCTAATAGAAGGAATACTCGGATCGCCAGACAATATTTTCCAATCGCGGCGCTTGTCTTACCGCGACGCACTTTACTATCGGTTGGGAGCCAACTTCAATAGAATCAAAGTGAATTGTCCTTTGAACGAGTTATTCACTTACAATAGAGATGGCAGACCCTACCTGTACGATAACATGGGAAATGTTCCAAATTATTATCCAAACTCTTTTAACGCTCCCGTACCCTATATGGACAATGGCACTCAACCCTTAATATCTGTAAAAGAAAATGAACCGGACAACTTTGATCAAATGACAGATTTTTATGTCAACGATTTGACAGATGATGAAAGAGACAGTTTAGTTGATAATATAGTTAATAGTTTGAAGCAGGCAGCAGAACATATTCAAGATAGGAGTGTAAAAATATTTTTGAAAATACATCCAGAACTTGGTGCAAAAGTAAAGGAAGGACTCGTTAGAAACAAATACAAATATGAACCAGACTTTTAACATGGTCTGATTATAGATTTTTATTTTATTAGTGAAACGTATATTTTTACATTTTTTTTTATTCCATTAAAAAAAATATTGTCAACTTACGTTACTAATATTAACACAACAATATTAATTATTAAATAAATAAAATGACTAACACAAATAAAACGACAATTATAATTTTTGTATATAATAATTTATTGCGTATTTTATATCTAGCTGTATAAATCGCTCGACGCCGAACGCTATACCTTAACACTAATTAAAAAATTGGCATAAAATAAAAATATATTTCAATTTTTCTATATTCTGTTGAGGCACAATTATGTTTATGATACACACTTAGTCTACCTTAAGTAATCTTCGTTAACATTTGTAAGTTAGCAGACACCGCACATTGCAGATTTCAAAACAATTCATTTTATTTTTCATATATACATTATATCCACGTTGTGTACTTTAGTCTGCAATGTGCAGTGTTCTTACTGTCAACTCGAGACTAATTATATTCCCGGCCATTTTAGATAAAATTTAAATGAGCATCAAGTAATATTGAGTATAATTTTAAACAACCCTACTCTAAGATAGTATAAGTTACTCTAGTGAGAAAATTTGTCCGCGAATAACTCAGAAGCTGGACGGAATTTAATGAAACTTACTGTAATATGACAACTTTATTTATTTATTTGTTTGTTTGTTTGTAACATTTTAACAGTAAAGCAAACTTACAAATGGCGACGTCGAGCTCTCACCTCGAGCCCGTCCCTCACGCACACTCTCGCACTTTACAAACACGAGAATGCCAAAGGCTATATAAAATTGGTACGTACACGGCAAGAGTCAAAAACGTGCGTTTGTAAAAAACAGTTAAAAACTACACAGTGTAGTTCTAGAAAGATCGATCACACTATTACTCTGTATTAAGCTATTATCACACAATAAGGCTATTTGAAGAAGAACAGAAGAGGTAGGACACTTGCCGGGTGTGAGTGGGTATGTGTGTGTGTGGTGTGTGTGTCTGTGTGTGTGCGGGGGTCAGTCAGAGTCGCTGCCCGACTCCGACAGGCACAGGTCGTCGTTGAGCACGTCCGCCGACAACGCTGCGTTTGACACACCTTCAAATATAATAAAAAATATAAACATTATGATATAAACTATTAAGAATCAGTGACTAAGTGAAACCATTTGAAAATGCTTCAAATATTAAGTTCGTCGTTTTTTTCCTTATTGTTGTCATCATTAGGATGTAGTCATTCCACTATGGATTTTCACTTAAGAGACATTCTATACTTGGTACATTCAATGCAACATTTTATATTATCAGATAGAGGAAACTTATACATAGTAATAAAAAAATAGTGTCCAGGAATCATTACCATGAAACCGTACTACAACCTTACATGAGTCTGTTAAAACTCACTTCATTCAACTTTAGTATAAACAATAATATTTTAAAAAATTATATTTTTCTTATCATAAACGTTATTTGCAAAAAATCACTAAAAACATATAACAACTTACCGTTGGACAAGGAGGGTAGGGCGGGATGGGGCGCGGGCGCGGCGTGCGGCGGCGCGCTGTCGTCGCTGTCACTGCCGCTGTCATCGCTGTCACTGTCACTAGACGAGCTGGACGAACTGTCCTCTTGCCGTGAGGGAGGAGCCTGCTGTTAGAAAAAACATATATATTAAAATCTTTAAAAAAATATATTTCATGTAAAGTACGTACCATCTAACGGTTTTAAAGTTTATAGTGAACATTTCAGTTTCAGCATAAGACTTTCCCGTACTATCTCCGTAAATGCTACCCCGGTAGCTTCGTAAAAGCCTTTAAATATATAGATTATTTGAATATAGAACTAAGCTTTACACTTTATTAAGCAGTACTCGCAGTTAACATTTCCATTTTTAGTACGGCATACTTTTCAATATTTTTTTTTTTCAGCAATGCGTCTTTGACTATCCTGTAAGGTATCATTCTACTCAAGAAAAAAATGAACAGATTTATGATTTTAAATTGTCGTTTTATAATCACTTTGTGTACAATTTACACATACTAAATGAATGTCTAGTACAGAAACTGTTTGTTTCCATACTAAACATAAAAATTGCTAGCATAATATAATAAAAATTCTAAAAAAAAATATTTATTTTTATTTACAACACACTTTTATTTATTACTAAACTAGCCCGCTCGCAGCTTCGTCGCGTGAACTACATAATGGTTTCGCTATATTGCAATTCTCGGGGGTGGATTTTTGGAAAATAAAGTAGTATATACCTTGGATTATCAACTATATTTATGCCAAATTTGTGACAAACTTTTACACTTACAATATAAGTATTCATACAATTTTTCGTCGATCTACCTGTCTGTCTATCTGTACCGGTTATATTATCTTATATTCTCTGAAAAGGCTGGACCGATTTTGAAGGGACGTAAGCACTCTTAATTGTAAAATAAAAAAAAAATCTTTAAGTTTCACGCTAGTATACATATAAATACTTACCGGTACAGGAGCTTGAAGGGGAGGTTGCGGCGGCGGGGGCGCGTGTCTCTGCGGCGCGTGGGCGGCGTGGGCGGCGTGCGCGTTGTGGGCGGCGTGTTGGGCGGCGTGCTGGGCGGCGTGGGCGGCGTGCGGCGCGTGGGCGGCGTAGGGCGGCGGCGGGGCGGGCGGCGAGCGGGGCGGCGCCTCGTCGAACCCGATCATGGGGAGAGACGCTAGAGTGCTGTTACCGCCGCCGGACCATCTGCAACAGTCATTATATATTAAAAAAGTCATTTTAAGAAAACATATAAATAAGATTTTGGACTGTGTCAAAGAGGCGCATGTGTTCTTTTTAAATTTCTAAATAACATTTTAAAATGTTAAAAGGTTTAAGTTTTAGTCAAGATATAAAATAAGGCAGCTTCACGCTTTTATCCGCATAATATGACAGTCAGAGAGGATCTAGATGTCAGGACAATTCATTCTCCACTTTCCACCCAACATCGAGATGTTGCGTTTTGAATGAGGAAACTCAACGCCAGACTTTGTGTAAAGTACCAGAGCAGAGAAGTGAAAATAATGTAGAATCATCCTTCCGTATGGGTACCGCACCCACAGCCATCGCGTTTACCATGAGAAACTATCACACTGGGGCACGACTGCCTCTCACTCATTTAAGATAAATTGTAACTTCTACATTTACATTTAGCTTAGAAGCTAAATGTAAAGGTGGATTAATTTTGAAGTGCAAAAATCATTTATGACTACTTATTTATTATACAAAAAATATGATACCATTCTTTAATTAAATAAACATCAACAAAACGTCATTAATCCCAAATTTATTCATCTTATTGACATGTTAAATAAATACAAGTTAAACATTAAAAAATGTCAACCAGAAATGTTACAAGTGCAATTTACTTATATTATGTGTACTTATAAATAAAACATTAAATATAAATAGTATTTATTACTCACGGGGCTTGTGGCGGTGACGTTTTCACTCTCGTGGGAGATCTGACCATGTTTTGTGATTTAGGTGCATTGTTGTTAAACCGATTCTGCGGAGTCACTTGTGCACCGCTAGGACCTATGAATTATTAAAAAAATACACAATATAATATATCACTAAATTCATTTATATTCTTTTACTTATATTTTCAGTTTTCTATAATTATTATATAAAAAAAATAACTGGGGCCAGTCGTGGCGCAGTGGCACAAATGTGACTTTAGAGCGACTACTTGTGGGTTCGATTCCCACTCAAGGAGTGGCTATTTATAATTTCCATTTGCTTTGCTCAAATTTTTATACGTTTTCTAAAAAGGTATTTTCAATTTCCTACCTGTACCTGTGTGAATAACACTTTAAAAATATACATAAAAAAGAACGAAATATATAATTAATTTACTTGATAGTTTTTCTCACCTGTGTTATTAGTACGTCTGTTTGTCGCCACTCTAGTGCGTGAAGTCGAGCGTTGAGTGGTATTCGTGAAGTCTGTCGTCACAGGAGTTAGTGGTCGAGGCTTCTGACTTGTTTCTTGTCTTAAAATAAACATTCATTTTATATTATTAAATTATATAATACAAATATATTAAATTACATAACCCTGCTATGCGGGATAGAGCGTAAAGTTGAAAAATAGTATATACTTTCATCGGATTAATTTTGTCCTTAAAAGAGTAAAAGTAAGCCATGTTCATACGAGACTTTTGAGAGGTTTTCATACTTTATACATCCTAATCCCCTAGTATCGTTGACACTGTGTTCTTTAAAGGTCAACCGAGATACCTTTCTTACTCATCACCTTTGCATTATATATTTTTTAACCATTTTTTTATCGCTTATTCTCTCCAAATTACGTGTAAAACCACCTCTGAGCACGTTATTTATTATTTTTATTATAATAAATAATAACAGAAAAAACAACAAACATTTTTTCTTGTCTTGTTTGGAAATAATACATTATCTAAAGATTGTTATCTGAGTGATAATAAGCAACGTGTAATATAGATAATAGAGATTTTCATATATTACATGTGTATGGATAAACAATTTAATGTATATCGTCTAAATTATCATTATTTACAGCTTCCTCTTTTCGCGTCTACGTTGAGTTAAAAAACTAGTGTTACAAACTCCATTCTCCACTTTAATTTACAAATTGTAATTCGTATTGTAAAAATACTTACAGCAGAATGACTTGCACTAGTTATGAGTTCGAATCCTAGATAGAAATATTTAATTCACGAAACGCATTAAATACGATTTGCTAAAGCAAATACGTACATATATGTCACTTTAAACAAAACTATTATACAATTAATTTGGAGTATTTCTTATGGATTGTTATATATTTATATCAGTTGTGTGGCGTCTTTCTTCAGAAAAACAGTAACTATACATAATTCCTACTCGTTTGACTACTTAATTTTCATGGAAAGGGTTTGAATACTATTTATTTATTTTTGTTTGTTTTTTTATAAATTGTACATCATGGTATAGTTTTGGCTAAACTTGGTGGAGGTAATCAAAAAGTATTAAAAAACATATCTCACCTCGTTTTCTTAACTTGTATATTACTAGAAAGTTTTTCCAGTGTTATTTCTCCAGTAACTCTGTCAATGATAAGAACACATTCTTTTGTATAAGGCCGTTGACTCCCTTTAAATACTGTCTGGGGTACTCCTGCTCCGTCTAAGTATATAAGGAAAGTAATTGTTAAATAACAAATTAGTACAATTTTGTCACTAAAAGAGATAGATTAAAATTATTGGCATCTTGGCAGGGACATCAAGTTCATGTCATGAAAAATTATACTACCATATGCACTGAATATGTGTACAATTATCTAAGATCGAAATAGTGATGCAATATTGATTAATAATCTATCTATCGAGATGCAGGTGAAACTAAAATAGAATAAAAGTGAATAAAATAGAACCTTAATTTTACACAATGAGAAGTTAGAAGCTTTTAGAACAATAACTTTAATTAGAAAAAAAATCTATTTAGACTAAATGAAATGGCTAATTTGTTAATTATTGCATTAATTATTGAGGTAAATGTAATTGTAAAAAATATGGGAGTTTTATTGTTAAACAATACTTTAAAAAAATTGTGTAATCATACTGTCCTGAAAATATAAAGTAACATAACTAAAAGCAATCAGCAAAAGTTGAGTGGAGCTATATATCTCTTGATTCATGCTAAGGGGCATGTTGCAGTAACCAGTAAGACATAAATGGTAACTCAAACATTGCTTTAGCAATGTTCGCTTAAATATAAAAGTGTTCACTTAATACAAAAGTGTGTGGATTATATATTTTATCCACTTATTTTAAAAATTCACAGTATCTTCAACTGAGTCAAATTTCATATATATCTGTTTGCATATAATTTTCGCAGAAAATGGTAGAAATTTTTTCTTCATGTATTAATATAGATTAAAAATGCCTACCTAAGTGTGGCACAGTAACAGTCACTTGATTATTAGTCCCAACATCAACAGTCGCCATTTTATTAACATCCACTGATGCTGGTTTAAAGTCATCTGAAAATTTCAACATTGATTTAAATAAGTTTTGTAAAATATTAATTTTACTCGTTTTTCCTATAAACACAGAAATTCTGTAACACATGGTCCGTCTATTAGTTACTTCATTTTACTATAAAGTCCTAGTAATTAATGTAGTTAGTTAACCTGACTTTTAAATATTTATTAAATATTTTTATTTCACTACAAACATAAATCAATACTTACTTTGCTATCTATGTTATAATGAAAAAAAAAATTTTTTTTTTTAATTCTTTTATTGACATTACTTACAACTAATCATATGTGAATGCATAGAAATAGTCCCTATGTGTTCCTTAAGAGAGCATATCATATGTACCATGAAGTAAAAGTAAATGTGCAGTTTCACACATAGCAGCCTAGTCAGAAAGAATTTAATGTACAGAT
The DNA here is from genome assembly GCA_019049465.1 of Dryas iulia moderata. NCBI lineage: Eukaryota > Metazoa > Arthropoda > Insecta > Lepidoptera > Nymphalidae > Dryas > Dryas iulia. The sequence goes on along the minus strand of CM032418.1, from coordinate 10,588,613 downwards.
ACTCCGTTCTCCACTTTGTGCCCAATAATGATGTATTGCACATTGAGTGGTGGGATTCTATAATTTTTCTTCGGTAGTAGAGGAATGAAAAAAAATAAAATATAATCATTTCTTCAAGTGGGAATTGAACCCATAAACAGTTATGTTTACAGCTGTCAGAGTACTAAGAAGACTAAGACGAAAAAGTTGCTTCTTAAATTAAAATACTTGAAAAAATCATTACATCTTTATTCTTTTTTATTAGCAATAAAGATAAATAGAGAATTATATCTACAAATTCAGTTTTACCTAAGCAATTAAAAACTGTACTATACTATTAAAATGTAGTTGGTATGTGATTATAGGTGGTATCTGGCTTCAAATTGGGAAAAGCAAATAAAGTGTGCTTTTTCTGTCTACAATTAAAAAGCACTAATATTGTAATCATATATGCATGAATGCATATATTGTATAAATGAAATATATTGTTTGTAACATGAACATCTTATAGGATTCCTTATCAGAGATCAAGTTTTTTTGAATTTGCATGTCTTTTACCTAAAATGACTAGACAGACAGACTAGGCAGACATACCAATAATTTTCAGTTCTCATATCAATAGTTCCTCTCTATTTTAACTTTATTTTAACTTCTAGTCCCTCCACTACATTCTTTAAAAGGGTGAATTTAAAAATTAGAAGAAAGAATAGAGTTCTTAACTTATATGTGGTTTATAAAACATCAGCTGAGAGCAGTTAAGATATGGTTAATCAAATAAAATCCATCTTAGCAACATTAGTTAAGACTAATGTAATATAATAAATATGTCTCTCAAAATCAAAGGACTCTTGTGTAAAATGCACTATTTGGCTTTATTAACAATCATAAATGTGTTTTAAATATGCAGCATGTGTAGGCAATAACTATATATTACTAGAATTTCTGGTCCTACTTCACAAAATTAAAGAGATTTTAAAACTATGTCATTATGAAATAAAAGTTGTAGTTAATAATTTTTTTTAAATATGCAAACTAAACATGTAAAATATTTATTTAAAATTATATAAATGCATAAATGGTTATTGGTGCTTATAACTCTATTTGATAATAATTCAAATTTCAAAATCCAAGTTGCATTATACAAATTGTTTACAATTTTTTTATTTCATTTTACATTTATATATTTGGTCATAAGGACATAAGGAATACAACATTATTCAGCAAATAAACATATTTTAAAAACATTTTTTACTAAAGGATAAAATATTACACCAGAAAATTAACATAAGATATTTACTTACATTTAATGGTATGATACTGTGACGATTTGTTATTAGTGAAGCTTGATCCTAATTTTAACTCCCTTACATCATAATTCAAAGTGTGCTTATCAGCCATCTTAATTTTTGTCTTCCATATGTTTATTCCTATATTAAAAAAAAAGTATTTAATTTAAAAATGTAATATTATATTACTCAAGGATTAATCAGATAATGTATTTAGATACAAAAGAGAAGTAAAGATAATATTTGTATGATAAGCTACCTTATTACTTTGTATGGAAAATAATTCAGTAGTTTTTAAAAAAGATTCTTGTAATTTTCAGTTAGTTTATTATATATTCTAACCGATTTCACAATGTCGTTAATTATAATAGGAACTTTCACTTCAATCTAGATTTTGTTACAGAATAAATTTGATGTTCACAATTAAAAAATCTTTAAGAAAGGTTATATATATGTTGTTTTTTTCTTGCGATTAGTGTTATGCATACGTATTACATTCACTTGACTACAGCTGACAAGCTAATGATTTATTTTTGTCTTACTCAAGATATGCCTGTACTTTTCATCATACTACAAAACTAGCCTCTTGAATGCTATTTTTTCTATAGAAAAGCACATTATTATCTACGTAAAAATGGTTAAATTGCAATTTAAAAGACAAAATATGGCAAACTTTTACAATTATTCAACGTACTTTACCTTTGATCGTTTATTCCAACGCTGACTCGATTATTACATTTATGAAATATAATACATATTCAAATTTCGTTTGCAAAATGGTGCATTACAAATAAGAATATTTAAATCAAGAAAGACTGAAATAGTCCAAAAATTAGACATTGACTACTCTTTCGACCTAGTTCTCATGACGGACACGACGGTTGACGGCTGATAGAATGAATATGACATTTGCTAATCATTCTGAAAAGTATTCTTATCATATTAAATAATAATATGTTTTAATATTATGGAAACATTATCGATTATACATTTTTTTTAAATATATATTTAAAATGTTTAACATGATTTTATGATTAATAATAGTGTTTTTAATTTTACGACGAAATTTAAGTTATACAGCAAAGCTCAGCCTGTTTATAGAGTACTAGCCAAGCCTTTTGGGTAAATGTGTTCTGTGGTACTAGCGGCTCGCGGCTTCGCCGCATAAACTACATTACTGTTTCATTATATTGCAACTCTCGGGCGTTGATTTTTAAAAAGTAAAGCCTATGTTTAACCTTGGATTCTCAACAGTATTTATGACAAAGTTAATTACAATCGGTCAAGCGGTTTAGATTTATCATATAAACATTTATCCTCAATTTCAACCCTTAAGAGGTTGATTTTTGAAAACATAAGTAGCCTATGTTAGACACAGTAACTTTTACTACTTTCGTTTTAAATTTCTTTCAAATCGGACCAGTAGATTCGCCGTGAAAGCGTGACAGACAAACAGACTGACTGACTGCATTTATAATATAAGTATATATGCTGTTTTTTGCTTTTTCCTAACCCTAATATATTAAGATAAAGTAACTTAACTTTACTTACATTATTTAAATGTAGATAGATCACACACGAAAAAAAACACAAAATTACAAAAATGAATATACTTTTTTTATCTGTTTACATTGCATTATATTGCTTCGCAATATCGTAATAATAACTAAACTACAACCATAGACTTTTATATTAACATACAAGAACGAGAGTGAAGTTGAAATATCATTACTAATTTGTGGTTAAAGTTTATTTGTTTTCTTGTACTGCCCTGTGTATTTACATTGAAAATAACTTTAAAGAGTTCCCATAGAAACAAAATTATTTACATTGTCAAATATGAAGAAAAAATCGATAACACTTGAAATTGATCCAACAATAATGGAGAAAAATATGAGAATTGTGCAGGTAAATATAAATATTATCATATAAATAGTAAAGATAATACATATGTTTTAAAAAAGATTTATTACTAAGTGCTGGTTACTAAAAAATAACTAATAGTGCATTTGTGACAGTAAATAAATAAATTAAAATTTTATTTGCAGGAAAATCCCGTGGAAGATGAAATTAATAAATTATTAGCAGAGACAGTTCCTTCGCAAGTTGTAAAACCAAGACCGGGTGAGATATCCTTATAATTTCAAACATAAATTATATAATTTATTATTTGCTTTTTAATAATCACAATTTTTAGGATTTTGTGTAAAAACATTTACTAAATCAGATAACAAGAAGGTTTTTGTCAATGTTTGCCTTACTGAGGCGATTCCATGTCCAAGAGATATCAGTAATGAAGAGCTAATGCAGATTTTAAACTCTGAAGATCCATCCAGTTACAGAGTTCCTATGAGTATAGGTGAAGGAAGAACAGAACCAGATAAATCTGGTTCACCTGCAACAGTTTATGATGTTGCTATAAACCCAGATTTCTTTTCTAAAATAGAAAAGGATGATCTCTTTCAAACATTCTTCCTAACAGTTGTATTTGAGGGCCTACAAGATAAATATCAGTTTGAATTAGATATGCAGAGGTTTACAATACTGAAAAATAGAAAATCTATAGGTACATTACAATCTCATAGAATTCAAATCAGAGATGTGAAAAAATGTGAAGAAAGAACTAAGCCTTTAATAGAGGAAATACAAAAGCCAACACCTAAAAATCCACAAGTGCCTGTTCCTAAGAAAGAATTCATTTATAGACTGAGACGAGAACCACCAACTGGAGAAATTGAATACCTTTTAGCAGAATTTATGATACCAGCATCTGTATGTATTAAGTTATTTTATGTATTAGTATGTAAAGAAATGGTTTTTTGATTCATACTTTATTGCATATTTTTAAGGTAGTATTTTAGAGTTTTTATTTACTGAGACTATTTGACAGTAAATGAGATGAATTATTGTTACTTTGTTTAATTTTGGAGGTTTATAATATTGTTACATTATTTTCGTTTTTCTGCTCTGATAATAACAAAAAAAGTGGTGTTAAGTTTTGCCACTGATTATTAAATGTTGCAATTTTGGGCAGAAAGTGCTGAACTTAGTGCTATGTAGGCCACATATGTTGTATGTTCATGTAAAATGTCAAGCTCATTTAATTCATAGTTATTTATTTTGTGAAACATTTTCAGGTTGAACTAAAAGATCTGAACTTAGAAGTGGGAGAGGACAGACTAGTTTTAGATTCTAAAGGTCTATTTGAATGTGTGGATTTTTTCTTGCCTTGTAGTATTGATCAAGATGTAGTTGATGCTCAATTGAATAGAAATAAAGATGTAAGTTTTTTTATATTGCACTCAATTATTTTTACTTTAAAATTTGCCAGTGTATGATATGTTCCTATTCTACACAGTGTTTTGTTTTGTCTAAAGTATATTTAGATCACAACTAAATAAAGATTTCCTCCTAAACTCCTACATAAATAGGTACAGATATTGTTTAAATCATTTAAGCACACCAACTCTAAACAATTTTGAACTGCAATTTGAATGATTTATATTATAATTACTATAACGGTAATAACTAATTACAATTATGAGTATGACTTATTTATTTGCAATATTTACATTTTAACATTACAATGTACTGTTTCAGATGCTGTATGTCAAGATGCCTACTATAAATTAATCATGTACACCAGTGAAACTTCATCTCAAAGTAGTGATTATTTTTATTAGCGCTTTATAATGTAAGGCAATATTAAAGCATTAGATGAAGTCATCAATCCATTGTTATTATTATATAAATATATTTCTTAATACAACTAAGGCTTTCTTTTTCATCCTCATGCTTTTTCATACATAGCAGGGTAATCAGAGAGAAGCAAATGTCAAGATTCTCTTTTCGTAATTTCATATTTCATTTTCATTCGCGAAAATCGTTTTGCAATTTGTTTCCAGTTTAGGGAAAATAATTATCATTTTAATATCTATCTTTAGATAACTTCGCTCCAGTGAGTAGTAAAATAAACCAGTAACCATTGTGAAGTTAGGATCTGTTTTACTGCACTTTTTTATTAACGGTAAGTCATAATTAATAATATAATATTAATTAGAAATAAAAAAGTTATTGTGTTTTAACATTTATTTGTACAAACAGAAAAAAAATAAGCAGATAGGTTCTAGTGAGAAATAAATTAGTTAATTGATAGCATTTGGAAAGAGATTCTAAAAAAAAACAATAATAATTTATATAAAAAGAAATACTTTATAGTATATACTTATCTTACTCTATACTGGATTGTAAAAAAATGACTTAATTTATCACAATATGATCTTATATGTATATATAAATGCAAAACAGTTTAATGAAAAGTAATATTATACAAATGCATTTCTTAATAAATATTCATTCGATTTTTAATAGGATATACAACATAATTATAATGACAAGAGTCAGGCACTTTGCTATTACAAGAATTTTGGTAAAGTCATTATATTAAAATTGTAATTAATAATTGGACATATAATAATTAACAATAAATTAAAATGTATTATATTAGGAATGGCGACTTACGTTTTTCTTAAAAATAGTGATATAAAAATTATGAGATTTGTAAATAAATCGAGATTTTATGTATTGAGAAAAAATGTTAATACTTAATGTACCAAGTTAATTTATTAATTAGCACCTTTTACAATATGGTCTTTTTGTTAAATGTGTTGTAACAGTAATTAAAATATAGCATCTATATTAGATAATATTTATATTTTTTTTATTATAGTAAGATTTCAATGCAGTCACTAGCAACAAAACTAAGGAAATGCCAGTTTGAATAATACCCTTACTAGGCATGAATAGGTTGATGGCTTGACTTGCATATAAGATTAACAAGTATTAATATTACTTTTATTTATATGGTAAATAAATAGTTAAGTAAAAAAAACTACAATTTAAAATGGCTGCCCTCAAGAGTATGCATTTTTCAATTATTAATTTATTAAAGGTATCATTTACGTATTTTTCATGGCCTTTCTTGTACTTCGATTTCTTTATAAAAATACATTTTAAGTACATACCAATTGCTATGTAATTGACTTAGAAATATTTGTATTACTTTTAATTGACTTTAATTTGCAAAATTTTTTATAGGGTATGAAACCTACATACAATATATTTCGACAGCTACATTATATAAAAAAAAATAAAAAATAAAATGTGCTACTACTATTAATTAGTAGTTATTTTCTAAATGACAAACTGATTTAGTGCAAAAAAAACATACTTCATATTCAAATTAATTATAACTCATCTCTAAAATTGATGTGGCTTTTTATATCAATACTATCAATATTTGATAATAAATTTTCGTCGTAACCTCTCAAATGAGGTTTTATATCTCTAATTAATTCTAGATAATGCTTTGGCTGGAAAGGAACTACTCGGCTAACAGAGTTCTGCCTGTTTCTATTGAGGTATAGTTTGATGGAAGGGTAGCTGTTTATGTGCTCGTGTTGGCAGAGGCTTCTCTCTGTCATACAGTTGACTTTACCAAATTGTATGTATCTGCTTAATTTCTGAAAATAGAAGAAAAATACAATAAATTTGTAAATAAATGTTTTTCACAGTCTTTAAGAGAATAAGTACAGATGAAAGTGTAGACAATATTTGAATTTCAAGGAATTTAATTCAATCTTAGAAATTTAATTCCGGTTTTAAAGCTAAGAAAATTAAATTTTATTTTGTCATATCGATATTTATGTTCACTAAAAATAATTTGGTTAAATTTGATCTACTATTTTGAAACATGGACTGCTTGCCATATATTTAAAAGTATATTCGTTTAAAAGTACCGTATATTCATTTGATGTAGTTCATTGACTAGACAGTAGAAATTTATCAAAATATTTTGATAAAATAATAGTTTTCCCCCTACACAAACATGTTTTAAACACATTTGATAAAGCAGTTTGTGATCAGCCTCAACCTGTCATTTCATTACGTCATGTTGGGGACGATATTATGTTATGTTCCTGCTATTATGATCATGTTAAGAAAATATTATTTTGTTATCCAATTTCGACTCTGGTGCAATTTTTGAAGCATATCTGACGGCAAGATATAGGAGATATAAGAGGTCGGAATATGTAATTATTATAATGAGGTATATTTGTAATTAATACAAGTGTATTGAAAATATACTTACAATAGCTACAATTGCGAAATCCGGGAACATTTCATAACAGCGGTAACATCTTGGCGAGTGAAAATAGACGAGCCAAGGCTTTTTGTTCCTGTAAGGAAGAGAGAAAAAATAATGAGTTAGATTAGAAGACTGCATAAAAAGCTTATTATTAGACTATTATGTGGTACTATTATATTAATTAAGACCATCATGGCACGGTGGAACAGAATCGGAGGTGTAAACGCGATGGTTACGGGTTGGAGTCCCCATCCGAGGATATATTTCTAAGATTTGAGTTTTTTTTTCGATAACACTGTTAAAGGGGCAAAGAGAGTAATTAGCTGCAGTGACTCAGTTTTGACAGGACAACGACTACAATACTATAAAAAAAACAAAATTTTGTAAATTAGAAAGATGCAATACGTTTATTTTAAGTTTTTATACAAATTAATAAAAAACAACTGCTTTATTACCTGCTAGGGTTTAATTCCTCAGCTATGACTGTTTTGGTGAAAGTTTGCCAGTTGAGCTTCAATACTGAATCGTCAATGTGCTCCAACGCCCATTCCAATATATATGGTGCTTCTGTTAAATGTTGCAGGCTCACTCTGAAAATATAATCATTGTTTTTAATAATTTTAGTGATCAATAGAATAGAAGTGATCATGAGAAAAAAATAATTCAAATTACTAATTTATTAAAATTACGTATACGAAAAAAAAAGAAAATAAAAAAATATGAAAATGAATAAAGAAATTCATCCGTTTTAACTTACTTGTAAACAATATAACCAACAATATATTATTATTATTTAAATAATAAAAAAACAGCTTCAAGCACCAGGGTACTCAGAGAGAACCTTGTGTCATAACACTAAGTTCTCTACTTTGAACAAATTGCAATTATTGATTTGTTTCTATTATTCAATATACTCTATACCAAGTATAGAGTATTAAGTGTGGTATGGAGTGTCTTAAAACTAGGTTCCCTCTGCCTACCTTGGTACGTGCGGAGTGAGCGCGTGAAGCTGTTTTTTTTCTTTTCATTGATGAAAGGGGGGCAAACGAGCAGAAGGACCACCTGATGGTGAGTAGTTACCTTCGCCCATGGACATCCACAACATTAAGAAAGTTGTGGATGCGTTGCCGACGCGATGGGGGGGGGGGGGAGGAGGAAAGGAGGGTAGAAGGATGGGGTTGGTGGGATAGGGAGAACTGGCTTACATGCCATCGAACCGTTTGTCGAAAAAAGTTTGGCGGTTCGTCTTTGACATGATAGTGGTCGCGAGCCAGTCGGAGAACGAATCTCCTACCACCAAGCTACTGGGTTACTCGCCTTTTACGGGACGCTACCCAGCGGCGGAGGGGAATTGTATTCTAACCCGTCCCTCCACGGACAGAAGCTAAAAAAAATAAAAATCCAATATACTCACGTGTAGTGATGCCCGGAGGCGGCGGGGTAGAGGCGCGCGGTGGGCGCGCGCACGTTAGCGCACAAACCACCGCTAGATTTAGCGCAGTCTAGTACACACACTCTGATGAACTCCAATGGACGAAGCTGATAACATCAAAAAAGAATTGTATTTTTTATTTTTTCATTTTGATGATGTAGGGGGACGGAAACTAGTATTTGACTTTGTTGTTATTGTCACGGTTTTTATTAAGAACGATTGTTAATATAAATGTTAGATAATTTACCTGTAGTAGCTATTTTTTTTGCAATAAGTTTATGTGTGCAAAATCTAAATAGTAGAATCAGCAACAACTAAAAGAAACAATGAAAAGTTTATAGAACATATAAATGATGTTATACGAGAGTCGAAAGTGAAGACCACGAAGAAGAAAGCAACAATGGTCAGTCATTTTACACAGGTAAGTAATTTTACATAATTACACATAATTTTAAAATGTAATAATAACATAAGTATTTTTAAATGTAATCCAAACCTTGATTTTTCATTAAAGAACTGGTCATAAGTATTATTTATCTGGGGGTGTACAGTAAAACGTTACGATGCGTTACAAGGGGAAGAGGCGGGGTCAAAAATCTTCAGACATTGCGTTACTTAATACTTGAACACTCCCTTACATCAAAGTTCGGTCATTTATGTATGCGTGCGTGTCTGTTAGCATAGTATATAGACGTGTGTATACATTCTTATGTGCGTGTGCTCGTGTTTGTGTATGTATTTGTGCGTGAGTGGGTATATGTGCGTGCTTGTTTATGTAATTGAGCGTGTACATTCTTATTTGCGTAATCTTATCCATATAAACCCTGCTCCTGTTGACGTATGCAAGTGTGCGTAAATGGATACGAATGTCTGCTTGTTTGTATGTATATATGAGTGCTTATTTGAGGGCGTGTGTCTAGGGCACGTGTGTAAGCTTGTTAGTGCATATGTGTGTACGTGTGTATGTATAAATACACACCCGCCTGGCGACCAGTCGCCACTCGTGCAGCAGCTGGCGGCACGCGCGGTCGCAGGCGGCGGGCAGGTACGCCACCAGCCACGACTGCTCGCGCGACGGGTCTAATACTTCTAACGCTTGTTCTTCCGTTAACTCCATATCTATATTTATATAGTATATTTTACTCTTTTTGAATGAATTTTAAATTCAAGGACACCGCGTAAGCATCAAGTATTGGCGTATAGTGAAAGTACTAATATAAAAATATTTATATTTTTTAGTAAAAGTCAGCCTCTAGAAAATACGAGGAATAAAGCACTAGGAATAATGTTAATATAGCTTTATGGTAATAAAAATACAATATCTTAAATAAATCGTCCCTTATTTTCAAAACTACAAGCAATTAAAATAAAAAGAGTGAACTTACCAGCGCTTTCTCTGATCAGCTGAATGAATTCCACAATTTGATCTTTATCAGCGTCCCCGCTGTACACATGACGCGTGGTACCATTCTGCACCACTATAGCGGGCTGGTTGTGTGCGACGAGGCGACACTGCGAGTCCGTCTTCAGCGTACACGACATTATGCCGAACTGGAAAATTCAATAAATATTTTTATATCATTATTTCCAACATTTAGTAACATATTGCAAAAAATATTTTGTACTATAATAACCACCACCATAGTAAAACTGTATTACAGTATTGCAGTTATTAGCCCATATCACACCACATTACTTTTTTTGTTAGCTTCAGGCTTTTTCCCGTACAGCGGGATATTCAAAGATAACCTGGTCTGTACCAACAGTGAAAGTTGTTTGCAGAAGAGTTATTGGCGACTAGCTGATTGGTCGTCGCAGGAACCAATCAGTTAAGAGTTAACGGGAGAGTTGTTGGTGACCAGCTGATTGGTCGTCGGTGGAGCCAATCAGCGAAGAGTTTCTGGGAGAGTTGTTAGTGACTAGCTGATTAGAAGTTGGTGAAACCAATCAGTGAAGCGTTTGCGGGAGAGTTGTTGGTGATTCGCTGATTGGCTGTCGATGAGACCAATCAATGACAAGAGTTTGCAGGAGAGTTGTCTACTTACTGATTGGCTGTTGATGAGACCAATCAATGTGAGGTGTTTGCAGGAGAGTTGTCTACTCACTGATTGGCTGTTGATGAGACCAATCAATGTGAGGTGTTTGCAGGAGAGTTGTCTACTTACTGATTGGCTGTTGATGAGACCAATCAATGTGAGGTGTTTGCAGGAGAGTTGTCTACTTACTGATTGGCTGTCGATGAGACCAATCAGTGAGAGGTGTTTAACGGAGAGTTATTGGTATCTCGCTGATTGGCTATCGAGAAGACCAATCAATGTGAAGTATTTGCAGGAGAGTTGTCTACCTGTCGCAACATACGGGACATGCGTGAAGCTAAGAAAAGTTTCACCTTCATGCTTTTCCTCGTGTACCATGGTATTCAGGCAGAATCTAGTCTTCTATACACTTCGGTTTCTACTTTCCTCCAAAATTGAGACATTGCTTGTTGAGTAGAGGAACTAAACGCCAAACGGTCTCCTTGCCAGAGAAAAATTGCTAATCATTTCCCGTGTAGGAAGCCCACAACCACTCGTATTTAGAGTCAGATACTGTCACACTATAGCCACAAATATAATCAATTCTTATTTTATATACATATTGATAAAACAACAGGCGAAATAAAGTTAAATCTATTATTACATTAATGTCAGCGCCGAGTAGTTCCAAGCACGCCTGAGTGAAAGGCTCTTCATAGTGGTTCCACGTCACTTGGTATGGCACGACGAGGAGGACCCACGCGTTCATATCTGAAACAGTTCAAATAAAAAATATATGAATAATCAATTATAAAACATAAACATGATAAATGCACACTGAAAATTAATATGAAATGTGATTAAATATTGATAAATGTGCATTAAATTTATTGATATTTCTCCCACATTTAAATTTTATTTAAATTTATAATAATATTAAATTTACATAATCTTAGATTTAAATTTACGTTTAAATATAGTTCTAGTGAAACAAACACGGTTTACTGAGAATGCAAGACTTTGCAATATATAACTCAAAGCGGACTATAGGACTTCAAGCTAAGATCAGAACTCATATAGCTCGGCCTCCCCCAAACCCGGTGGCGCCGTCGAGGTCCCTCTGGCCAGCAGCATACTACACAGTCGAGAGAAAAAAAACAAACGTGACTCCGTGACATCCTTGTGAAGTCAGTCGCAGACCGCGTGTGCAGCTGGCGCGTCCCAAAGTGCGCGGCGAGTGGGCGCGGTATATAGAACCACTGGTACTTACTTATTGCTATAGCTTTACCTGTAGATATCAATCCAAACGTACCTCCATCACATATCCTCGTGAAGTCAGTCGCGGACAGCGTGTGCAGCGGCTGCGCGCGCGCCGCGTGCTGCAGTGCGGTGCGCGAGGGCGCGGTGTAAAGCCGCTGGTAGGCGCCGCCCGGCTTGAGTACCGCCCACGCCGGCGCTTCCTCTACTTGCAGAGACTGACATAACTCTGATAGCTCGTCGCAGTTTATTTCACCTTGAATATCAAATAGGTAAGTATAACAGACGCAAGCAAACATTTTTAGCAAAGACCGAAATTTTCCTTTTGTACGGGTTTTCACATTAAGCCTTTTTCACATATGAAAAATGTCAAAAAATAACTAGTATCAGGATAATCTGTTCTGCACTTTAATAAACTTACCAGAGTAGACAATAAAAATAATAATTATTATACTCATTCCTTTTGCAGTGGGAATCAAACCCACAACTTCAGCATCGCATTTTCAGTCAGACACTGTCAACGCCCAAAATCAAATTTTAATATATATAAAATGAAATCTTTAAAACTTTTTATATAATATAATAAATACAAGGCAGCGACTATAGCATATAATGTAATTTGATGAAAATAAAGTTTAGGTATAGAAAAGTTGCAGGAAAGCAAATTTTTTTATATTGCAATAAAGCACATTAAATTATTTTACGTTACACGCAATATCATGTATATAACTTTCAAAATGCATTATACATATTGCCATAGCCACGAATGACATGATGCATCCGTAAATATTGGGAGTTCAAATTCTATTGATGAAAATTAATTTCCAAAAAAGTATCATAAATGACCCAAAATCGATATAAATAATGAATATGTATATCTTACCAAAATTCATATCAGGTAAACTGACTTTCATTTGGTGGAAGAGAAGTTTGTCATCATCTTTTTTAGTGAAATAAACAACCCAAGGCTTGTCTTCACCAGCGCGTAAATCATTTCTTATTTTCTGTAATAGTAAATTGTCATCTTAATATTAATATGTTGCGTTAAGCTTATGACTTACCTATTGTACTAAAATTCATTGTATTCACACAACTCGTAAGACGACATATGTGAGTGTATAATGTTTATTTGTGTGAGTGCAGCCATGTTTACATTCGTGTGTGTTCCATACAAGAGATATGTGTGTGCGTGGACTGATATTTGCATGTACGCGTGTGTGTAAGTATGTAAACGAGTATATATCTGCGTAGGTGAAGGTGAAAAAATGAAACATCTTTAATTATACCTATTAAACCTACATTAAAACATATCACGAACATTAAATTTATTTAAACAAAACGCTAATTTCTCAAATACTATTGACAAAAACGTAAAAAATCAGCACAACTTGTCAAAAAACTATACATACATATTTTTATATTTTTCAGTTGGTAGCAGAATTAATTTCTATTAAATGATACTAACCTTTAGCTTTTCTAATCCTATTTTCTCCACCTTAGGTAGCACACCGACAATTTCACTTAAAATACTCTTTTCATCAGTGCTGAGTATTTCCTTAAATATTTGTTTATATTTGAAAACAATTACTGTATCTAAATTTTCACTTAGTCTGGGACGAATATGCGTTGCCATCACCACAGACGCTAATCCTTTCTGTAAAAAAAAAGTTTATGTTTGTCATAAAGCCTTATATAGTACATCAAACGGGGGAATGATAATTTATTAATTTTATTTTTATTTTTGGCCATTATATTTATTTGGGGCGCAGCGACTGGTTGTGGGTTCGATGCCCACTCGAGGGGTGACAATATTTAATAATTCCATTTTCTTCGCTCTGGTGTCGAGGCATATCGCGGCGTTATGTTCCGCCACCTAACACGCAATGTCTCAATTTCAGGCGGAAAGTGGAGAACGAAGTGTCTTGGCGCTAGGTTCTATCCTGCTATACGGGGAAAAGCGGGAAGCTACTTATTTATAAAATATAACAGAAAGGGCCAAATATTCTAGACTCACGACTTCTCGTTTCATTTTTGTGTTATATTTTAAATGAAAAAAGCCTTTTTCACATTCACCATAAACACATCTTTAATAATGGTTTACGAAAACATCCTAATTTTGAAAAAAAAGCTCATACTATCTATAGCATTGGCTACTGGTATATAATATATTGTTTATATTTTCATTTAATAATTACTAAGGTTTATTCTTTTAAGTGAAGTTGGAATGATAAGTTGACAAGTGACAATTTAAGAATTAGAATCATTTATGAAAAAAGTGTGTAAAAATAACACTTTATTCTAAATTATTAAAATATTTTACTCACAAGGTGATAAGCTATGCGTAACAGCATATTCTCGTCCAAGCTGTCATCCAACACATATACCATAGGGTTATCACTGTTCCTAACTTGAGCAATAGTAGGCACATTTACCTTATTTCTTATAAATTTTAATACAAACCCTTCTAAGGCCTCAAATGTGTGCCCACCTCTGTAATATAGGTAGTTGCCTTGTTTACCCTGAAACATATATATTTTTTTTATTTATTATGGTATTTACTACTTATTTTAATTATTTATGAATTTATTAATTTATAATCATTAGTAAAAAAATATTTCAATATTATGAAAAGCTTACATTACTTACATTAGGATAAAACAAAAGTGTAGGATAGCTACCAATTCTCATGTTATTGTAGCAAAATGAATTATAATATTTACAATTAACTGCACCCACTTTTAGCTGAAAAAAAAGAAATAAATATTAAGATTAAATGATTATTTTTCATTCATTATTTAAATTTATATTTATGGATAGCTCACCACTCCCTTATAAACTTCAGCAAGCCTCTTCCACTGATCAGCCAAATTCTGACATGGCGGACAGAAGGGAGAATAAAAGTTTATAAAATGTAGACCATTGTCTAAATGTGTATCTGGAACATAAAAAAGTCCTATTTAATATATCTTTAAGTAACTAATATTTTGTAAATATGTAAATTATATGTTTCAGAAAATGGTAATTCTAAGCCTTTTTACACAAGAAAGAACCAGCTTTATGTATTTTCTCATGTAGGAGAGAACTCACAGAGAACTTAGTGTCATTTCATGTCCATTTTCCAATGCCGTGATTTGCCTCTTATAAGAGCAGGGCAATAACAATAATTTAAATACAATCATTACTCTAAGTGGAAATAGAGCCCAATCAATTGTGTTTATAGTCAGATGCTGCCCCAGATTTCTGTTAATACATTTATTTAGAAAAATATAAGACCTATCTCTGATGCAAATCCTCAGGTTATAATAACCAAAGTAAAAAAATCTAACAGTAGTAAAATATATTTAACCCATTACAATTTACTCAGAACAAATTAGATTTTTTAGCTATTTGGTCTTTTCTAACTAACCTATTCTGTTATGTTTAGAGTATACTTTAATTTACATTAGCTGTTGCTGTAAGTGAAGAAATATTATAATGCTATTCTAATAAAAATTGTCACATAAACTGTTAGAACAGTAGTTACAAATTAAAAGTGTAACCTGACCTCATCTGATGTAATATATATTTAACAGGACAAGTTAGATAAGTTTATTATTTTGGCTATAATATTTACACTTAGAAAATACTTACAAAAACTTTTTCCAGATAATGTTTCTACAAATGGGTCATCATGGTACAAGCCATTGTAATATAAATTATTGTACTCTGTTTGAGAATGGTAGTCATATTTCTTAGTGTAAGACTGCTGAGATCCATATAAATCATACTGATGTCTTTTTTGTGGGTCTTTTAATGTCTCATATGCCTCAGTTATTTCTAAAAATCTTTTTTGTTCTTCAGCTTTCTGTAAATAATTTTAAATGACTAAGTTTATAAAATTAGCATATAAAATATTTGTATTGTTTATTTTGAAACATAAAAAAATATACATGGTCTCCTGTTCTCCATACTGAGCTGTAATAATTAATGCCTACTTCATCTACCTACATCACAGAATAGAAGGAAAATAAATATAAAAAAAATACCTAGGAGGGAAGAAATCCAGAACTATCTAAATTTTAAGTTAGGCAATTTCCAACTGCATTGTAACAATTTTTTTTGTCTATTTTTGCTATATTTAAAAATATGTTTAATTGTAATATTGTCAACTAAAAGTAGCTTTATGCTTTTATGTGCCGGGTAAGAATTGTAAAACAATCAAGAGTTAAAACAGTTCATAGTTTGTTAAATAGTAACCTATCATCAAACATTTTCTTACCAGAGCAAAGAGATGATTATAGTTAAAAAATAATCATTCCACAAGTAGGCATTCAGCCTACGACCATAGTTAACAGTCAGACACCATCCTTCTGCATCAAAAAGTTGTAATATAAATTGCCTATATAATTTTAATTACATTTTTTAATATACAAAACTGAATTTATATACTAATTATTATATGAAGCTAAATATTACAAATGCTGCTATATTAACCTAAAAAATCAAGACTGTATGTAGTAATTCTATTGACCTTAATATTCACCCACTCTCTGCCCACTCAAAACTTTCAACATATACTGATTAGGATCCACCATTCACAATATATTAACTATTAGATAACAAATTTCAGGTGCTTAAAATATATATTTTATGTTTAAATAAAACATATTATTGCATAAAACTAAAACAATAAATAAACAAATTAGCAAGATAAGCTATTTATTTCTGAAAACTATCATAGTCAGATGTTATGGTATTAGTATGATATGTCTATAATTAATCATACTTACTGGATTCTTATCTGGATGTAACTTTACCGCCAACTTTTTGTATGCTTGCTTTATCTCTTGTGTAGACGCTTGTTTAGATACCCCCAATAATTCATAGTATGATACATCACTCAAAACACTTTGAAGTATAACAAATGTGATGAAAAATATTTTTAACCTAAAATATTTAAATAAGTTTTTTTTACCTATTATTAATACCAATAAAAATAAATTAACTGAATTATAAAGGGACTATAATTGTATTAATTAACATGTCTATCTTTTTCTTAATATATGTAAGTCCATATTAGTCAGAGAAAATTACGAATGATACAAACAATTATTAATTTGCCCAAAATTGAACACTTACATTTTTCTGCAGTTACAAGCCTACTGTATAAATATTTACTTTTTCACGTAAAAAATTATCGCACTGAAAACAATTCAATATCATCGGAGGCTATTTTTTTTGTTATAAAAATTGGTAATTGTTTAAAATCTTATTGAGTTCTTTTATAATTGATGATTATTGAGGGTTATATTTTAGTTTGTACGTAAAGCAAAAAGTTTGCTTTTTACTTTCAAAATTACAGTACTTGACATTTGACTTGCTCCATAACTTCATAAACTAAAATAGTGTTGCCAAGGCTCTGATCTTTTAAAAAAAAAGAAAAAGATATTGCCAACTTTCGTTACTCGAAATTTGCATTTTCAAAATTCTTAAAAATAAAAAAAGTAACTAAAACTTTTGTCCTTATTACTTATTGTTTACTGTACTGCATAGGAAGGAGTAAAGATAGGCAGAGCGAACCTAATGTTAAGACCACAAGGCACAAATTCAAATTTTCTTGCAAATGAAAACCAGATTACACATTCATAAAGAAATACAGTTGTATGTAATCTCTAAAGCCTAATGTTTTAAAAAATAAAATCAGAAGAAGAAAGTAATTGTTATTTTTAATTATATTTAAGCTCTTCAAATTAAAACGAACTAATTCAGAAGCACCTATTACACAGCACAACAGAATTCAATTCAAAGTGAAAATGTTATCCATACATGTTCATTTAATTTATGAAAGTTTAATTAAAATTAATCACTGTCTGATGAGTCCCTATGGACTATTATTACAGCCACCATTGGCTGTTGTCGCAGATCGGAGCCAATGGTGGCTGTGGTGGTGGATCTTTCACAAGAATTGGTCGACGCAAAGCGAGTATTGTTGTATATCGATAACATAGGCGAAAAAACCACTCAATAAAATTTTAGTCTGAATGTTTGTCTGTCTGTCTGTTAATTTGTTCGTCAATCGCGCAAAAACTACTAGATACAAATGAATGAATTTTGGTATAGTGATAGCTTATAGTCCAAAGGCACATATAAGTTTTTATTCCGGTTTTCCAAGAAGGTTTTTTTGGAAAAAATAAAAAACCGATATAAGTGAATCATTTGTATTCTGATATCTACCGGGTAGAAATTAATGATTTTTTGTATGGAGTTAGCTTAGAGGCTAGAGCAACATATGGGATAGTTTTCATCCTGGTATTCAATACAACTCCGGCAGGAAAAATAAAATAAAAAAAAAACATTCAAATTATGTTAATAGTTCACGAGTGAAGCTAAATTTGTTTTATTATCACTAATTAAAATAAAATAAAATAAGCATAACATTTATTAAATATACTTCTGACCGGTCTATAAAAGTTTATATCATCTATATGACAACAGATGTCACTACGTTTTCTAGAACGGGTAGCGCCATCTGTTACCATATAGTTGACATTGTACTAGATATATCCGTACTCATTAATATTATTTTTACCCGCGACGGAACGGCGACTGTATATGTGTTTGGGGTGAGAGGTTGTTGTTTGTTTGTTTGTTTGTTTGTTTGTTTGTGTGTTTGTGCAAATTACTATGTCAATTATTTCCAAAACTATAAGTCCGATTTTGATACGGTTTTCTATGATAGGTTAAGGCTCAATTGGCCTATGTTTTTAGATATGTCTTATTGCCTTAACTCACCAGGAGGCGCTGCAGTAAGCATTTTACGTGAAAACGAATGTTTTCAATTATCTCAAAAAATAGTAGTCTGATTTCGATAGATTTTCAGTGATAGATTCAGGTTTATTTGGTGGATGTTCTTAGCTATGTTTTATCGTGTCAAACCACCAGGGGGCGCTGCAGTAAGCATTTGTTTGTACTTTTTTTGTATTTATTTGTCTAAAACCAAAACTACTGATCCGATTGAAAAGAGTTTTCAGAAAAAGATTCAACTTTGCTTGACGCATATTTAAAGATTTTTGTTTTTTTGTTACGGGGAAAGCTCACCAGGGGGCGCTGCAGTAAACATTTGTTTATACAAATCAAAAACTACTAGTCCAATTTAGATGAAACTTTCAAGGATGGGTTCAGGCTTAATTGGTGAGTCTTTTCATATATGTGTTATGGTGACTACTCATCAGGGGGCGCCGTAGTAAGCATTTGTTTGAGTTTTTTTGTGTAAAACCAAATTTTATCTTGTATTTATTTGTTTAAAACCGAAATTACTAATCCGATTGGATAGAATTTTCAGAACTAGATTCAGCTTTGCTTGATGCATATTTTAAGATTTTTGTTTTTTTTGTTACGGTGAAAATTCACCAGGGGGCGCTGCAGTAAACATTTGTTTATGCAGAGTAAAAACTACTAGTCCGATTTAGATAAAACTTTCAACGATAGGTTTAGGTTTACTTGGTGCATCTTTTCATATATGTATTATGGTGACCACTCACCAGGGGGCGCTGCAGTAAGTACATTTGTTTGTGCAAAACTAAAACTACGAGTCCGATTTAAATGCAGTTTTCAATGATAGATTCAAGTTTACTTAGTGCATATTTTCATATATGTGTCATGTATGTTTACTTAGTGCTTATTTTGATGTATGTGTCAACTCTCTAGGGGGCGCTGCAGTAAGTAGCTGCTTCTATTTTTTTATGTAGAACCAAAACGACTAGTAGGATTGAAAAGAGTTTTCAGTGTTAGATTCCGCTTTGCTTAGTGATGTTTTTAAATTTATATTACGGTGACAAGTCATCAGGGGGCGCTGCAGTAAAATATTGTTTGTGCAAAGCTAAAATGACGAATTCGATTTGGATGCAGTTTCGATGATAAGCTCAAGTTTAATTAATGCTTGTTCTTGGATATGCTTAATCGTGTTAACTCACCAGGGGGCGCTGCAGTAAACATTTGGTTGTAATATTTAAAAAAAAACAACTACTAGTCCGATTGGGCAGAGTTTTTAGTATCAGATTTACCTTTACTTGGTGTAAGTTTTTAGGTTCTTTTTTACGTTAAGAACTCACCAGGGGGCGCTGCATTAGACATTTAATTATGCAAAGTTAACACTATAAGTCCGATTTGGATGGAGTTATCAAAAATAGGATCAGGCTTAATTAGCGCGTGTTCTTGTATATGTGTCGTGGTGACACCTCACCAGGGGTCGCTTCAGTGAGCATTTGCTTGATTTTTTGTGTGAAACCTATTTAGATGCGGTTTTCTGTGATAGGTTCAGGTTTAATTGTTGCGTGTTTTTATATGCCATATCACGAACTACCACGGGGCGCTCCAGTATAAATTAGTTTGTTCAAAATCAAAGCTACTAGTGGGTTTTGTGATTTTCACTGATTTGGTTAGACTTAAATTTCCTGAAAATGTTACGGTGACAATCTACCAGGCGCTGCAATAAGTATTTGATAACCAGAAAGCATTGGGCTTATAATTCTTTTCTTTTGGATTTGCATGAAGATTAATTATAAAGTATTTCGAAATTATATAATAATATATAATGTGTATCTATTCACTTTAAAAAGTTTAAAATAAAAAACAAAATTAAAAATTTTGAAAAAACCCACGACGGTTTAATTGTAATTGAAAAAGGATAAAATAACTAGAAATCCCCCGCCTAAAAGAATATATGTAACGAGATGATGGGGACGACTTCGTCGGGGGCTGCCAGTTGCAACCTCTATTTTAAATATAGTAGCTAACAGTATAGATTTCGTTCTTAAAGTTTTTAAAAGGAATATCAGTTATCAAAACTGTAAATTCATATTAATATTTTAATTTTTTCCCAAACCTGTAGTAATGGCAGCTCCGACGAAGTCGTCCCCATCATCTCGTTACATATATTCTTTTAGGCGGGGGATTTCTAGTTATTTTATCCTTTTACAATTACAATTAAACCGTCGTGGGTTTTTTCAAAATTTTTAATTTTGTTTTTTATTATAAGAATACTAAAATCTGTATCTTTTCTATCGGTTATGTTTTCACGGGTAATCTACTGGCCCGATGTAAATGGAATTCATAAAAAAGATTGTTAAAGACCCAGTGTCAAATATAGGCTACTCTTATAAAAAATAAACCTTACTAAGTTGAAACAGTGGATGAAACTTATGTATATTTAGTACTCCTTGACTGATTTCGACGACATAGGCTACCTCTCTTATTTAAAAGTCTTCTCTTATTTAAAAATAACCTCAATCTTTTATTTAAAAATAACCTCAAAAATGCTAAAATAGGGTATGAAAGTAGTAGTTCACCCACCGACGCCGCAAGCGGGTCGTTTGTTTATCCTGGTATTCAATACAGTTACCGCAGAAAAATAAAAAACTGACAAAGTTAAATTATATTGATTATTTGCAAGTAAATCTATTTTTTTAATATCAATAAGTAACACAATTGTAAAATAAAATAAAAAGCGCAAAATTTATTTAAGATATTATGACCAGTTTATAATACTATATACCAGATGATATATATGTATGAAATCTGCTATTATATAGATATATGAGATCTCGTACGTTTTCTTCCTAGAACAGTTATCGCTATATGTTATCAAATAGTAGACATTGTACTAAATGTATCTATGATTTGCTAAAGAACATAATTAGTGACGCAAGATCAAATATAAACTTCCCTCCGTTTGTGAAAAAATCCCAAAGAGGCAATAGAGGATGAAAGTGGTAGTTCATGTGGCGAAGCCGCGAGCGGGTCGCTAGCTTACTGATATATTTGAAGGGATGAAGGAAAGGTAATAAATAGGTGAAATTCATATACGTAATATTAAAAAAATATAATTTGCACTTTGAAATAAAATCATTTTTAATAGAAAAATAATAAATACTTTTATTTAAGTTTCACTTTAATTGCATACTAATTATAAAAATAAAAATATTAAATAATTATTATATAATAATTATTATTTGAATATTTTATAATTATTTAACATATACTGTATAACCATTTAATATAAATAGACAACTCCTTACATTATAACCATAAAATACAATAATAAATAGTTTGTTGACCTGTACCATAATTTTATATAATTTATACAACAACCTGCAAGCTGATTTAGAAGATTATTGCTATAATTACGCGTGATACAAAAACCCACTCACATCTATATTAATTAGGTACATTATTAAACAAATGAAACAAATATATTTCGTTAATGTAGGACGTAGGATGCCATCTAACAAAAAATAGAAGATGAATAAAAATTTATTACATACAATACAACTATAACTAAACATTTATGTGTTTTTACTTTAGATCTTTTTAGGACATTTATATATTTAATATTTAAGATACCTTTATTATATTAAATTTAACATAAGCCAATTAATAATACGAATGAACCTTAATATACTATGTTATAATTACATACTTATTCGTAACACTATAAGATCGTAATTGATTCGAATCTATATAATATAAAAACATAATAAAGGTGCTTTCTCGAAAAAGCTATCACAGTATTAACTTCAATTCATTTGAATGCTTTCTTTTTCATATAAAAAGGCAAGAAAAATTGTGAACCATATCATATCAAATTGAGTATCCTATATTCCATTCTGTACACGCAAAAATGTCATAATAGAAGCAGACAAGAAACCTAATTTTGTATATTATAATATGTTAATGTATTTTCAATTCAATATTACTCACTAGCGAGAAACATTTAATGACAATGTCACTAAATAAATATCTAGTAATTAAAATTAAATATATACTTCATCTCTTCTAATTTTAATATTGATAACAGTAGAAATAATAATTTATTAAACGCCTACGTTTAATTTAATTTTTTATTTTAAATTGGACCTAAAATGTACAGCACCTATAATATACACTATTGTAGTGTAATTGATTAGACATTGTTATACAATACCTTCAAGTTATACGTTAGTAAATATTTACATAACCATTTAATACATAATTAATAATAATCACTGCCTTTTTAACCGCATATTAAAGTAATTTACAATAGATTAAAACTAAAACTATTTTACTCCGATTTCATAACTTTCCTTCTCAGTGTGTAGAAGACAATTAATCTCAGGATCACGAACTCTGCAAATAAAATACCTATGTCCAGCCAATAATTATCTGCGGGTACATCAAGTTGACGTAAAATCTCTTTCGGAAATCTGAAATGATATAGGACCTTTGTTAGGTAAAAAAAACAATGCGCAATTCCGTCTCCGACCGCTAGGACTTTTACAATAAATTAAAATTGGAAAATTAAGATTTTAATAAAATAATTAGATTTATACCATTTCAATTCCCCCTTTTAGTAAGACAAACCGCGGTTTTTGGTTATTTTGAAGAGGAAAGTGGAGAACTAACTGCTAACGTTCAAAATATGAGAAGGTAAGATTAAATTACAATCTAAATATTACGACGTAGGAACACGTTTTCAAATTGAATGTTTTCTTAAAAACACTTATAAATTGCAATGTTGTAGGAGTTACTACTTAGGAAGTAGTAATAACTATGTGTTAATTTGTAAATAATTATTAACATCATCGTAACGCGATTGGCACTTAATAATTTTACCGATCTGGTTAAAAAAGTGAGGTCGAAACACAATTTCTCAAAATAAGCGGAGAATAGACTCATCTATTATTTGCCTACTCTTAAAATTCTTAAATTGTCATCATAACTTACTTCAAATGGCAGTATTCCTTCGTACTCGGACACATGAGTGGCGCTCTGTTGAACCCATACAGCGATAAGGAAAGCGCTTCAAATCCTTGCTTGAAGAACGACGAGAATGATATGTACCGCATTAAGGACGGCATGTGCGCTGGCAACACGAGGAATCCCGCGAAAACTATCATATAGCAGGTTGTGATCGCGCCAAAGAATGTACCGTTCTAAAAATAGTACAAAGGTTTTTATTACTTTAGTAAAGCAATGTTTATACAAGTTTTGCAAGCAGTGGCGTAGGTATTGTAGGGCTAGGCGGTGCATTGCACCGAGGCCCTGGAGCTTAGGAGGTCCTATAACCAAGCACTGATCCTATCATAGGGGGCACAATAGGTATGTCCACAACCCAAATTCCTTGGTAAAGAACGGCACGCGAGCAAAAAAACAAGAGTCCAAATACTTGAGTGCTATTTGACGAGAAGTATACAAATATTGGTTCTTTCGCTACACACCGGGGCTCTTGTACAGCTAGCTACGCCACTGTTTGCAACATCAATTTTCGAAAACAATCTCTCTATTTTTTAAAACTTTTTAATTTCTTACAATTGGATCAGTGCATGTCCCAATAATATTGCCAAAGCCTTCAGCTATGAGGGTGATTTTAATAAGCACCAACGCAAACATCAAGAACCTCGACAGCTCTATCGGTTGTCCAGAGATTACGTACGAAGGTGCAGTATACACAAGACTGAATGAAATCTGTAAAATAAACATATTTTAATTTAATTAGAGTTGCAAGTTTGATAACTTAAAGTAAATAGGTAAACTTAAGCTTTTAAGATAGCGGAACACCGTTACTTACTTGTAAAGGTATGCTCGTTAATAGAATGGCGGCATAATACGTCTTTAAGTTGTACCAGTTGTTAAAGTTTTCTTTTTTTAAAATTGGTAACTCATCGGGAACTAGAAACCAGAAGAATAATAATATTTTAGACTATTGTTTCAAGAGTTCAAGGGTCATTTTTTCCACAAGAAACGCGACGTACATTAAACGCGTACTTCTCTGTAGGTATTTTAATACCTCTCGTATATGTCATAATAACTCAAATAATATTTATTGTCATTTTGAAATATTATACGAGACTTAGGTCCGAGTCAAACAAAGTTGCCACAAGTTTACACGTTTAAATATCCATACGGTATATCCAATAAATATCCATACTTATATTATAAATACGAAAATCTGTCTATTTGTCGGTCACGCTTTCACGGCTAATCTACCGGTCCGATTTGGATGAAATTTAGAATGATGGTTGTAAATAGTCCAGGCTAAAACATAGACTTATTATTTAAAAAAATAACCTCTAAAGGGATGAAATAGGGGATGAAGTTATATATGAAAAATCTAAGCCGCTTGAACGATTGTAAATTTTGAAATATATATAGTTGATAATCCAAGGTTAAACATAAGCTATTTTAATTTTCAAAAATTCACCCCCGAGGGTTGCAATATAACGAAACAGTCATGCAGTTCACGCTGCAAAGCCGCGAGCGGGCCGCAGGTCTATAATAAATGCAAATATATGAAATAATAATTTATGACAAGCTAAGAAGTAAATTTGTTTATTTACATTCCACAATAAAAATAGATACGTACACCTTAGTCTCCTTGGAATCCCTTTCCAATTGGATAATACTTGTAAAGTTATGGTGACCAACGATAATATTACTTTTATGAAAGAACTAGCGGCCCGCTCGCGGCTTCGCCGCGTGATCTATTTCATTACATTGCAAAACTCGGGGAGCATTTTTAAAAAATAAACTATCCTATGTTTAAGCTTAGATTATCAACTATATTTATGCCAAAATTCATTACAATTGGTCAAGCGGTTTAGATTTTCCATATAAACTTTCATCCCCTATTTCAACCCTTTAGAGGTTGATTTTTGAAAAAATAAGTAGCCTATGTTAGACCCAGTCACTTTTACTACTTTCATTCTAAATTTCATCCAAATCGGACCGGTAGATTAGCCGTGAAAGCGTGACAGACAAACACACAGACTTTCGCATTTATAATATAAGTATGGATAAGTGTGGCCCAGTGGCACAAGTTTGTGACTGTAAACGACTGGTTGTGGGTTCGATTCCAAGTTTCGCCACTTAACACGCAAGCCTCCGAATTCGGCAGAAAGTGGTGAACGGAGTGTCTTAACACTAGGTTCCCTCTGCCTACCCTGCTGTGTGCGGGATACAACGTGAAGCTAAAAAAAAAAAAAAAAATGAAAGATTAAGTACATTTTAAGGTAACGATTTATTCATTTTGAAAAATAAACTTTTAAATATCACGCTGAGAACGTAGCCCTGCATACTTCTTTCGCCTCGTCCACTGTCATCAACCTCTTCATACACGCCCTCCGGAAGGTCCTCATATTTTTTACGTGACATTCCTCCAGTATCGTCGATACAACCAACCGAGATCTCTCCCTGCCTCTCTTACCACTCACCTTTGCTTTATAAATCTTTCTTACCATTCTTTCATCACTCATCGTCTCGACGTGCCCAAACCACCTGAGCACGCCCTTCTTCATTCTTACTATGACGTTCTCGCTAATACCTGCCATTCTGTGTATCTCTTCATCGGTCAGCTATGCTGACTCGCACATCTTTCGAAGAGATCTCATCTCCACAGCATTCATCTTTCTTTCATTCTTCTTCTGCAATACCCACGTTTCGCTGCCGTATAGCAGCGTCGGTACCAGCACTGCATTGTGCACAGCTAAACGTGCGGCTATGCTCACGTTCCGCCGTCGCATCAACGCAGCGAGGGCACCGTTAACCCTGTTACCGACAGCAATACGCATATTTCAACATCCATATCATATCTTCCATCTCTGCTAAGCATACTTCCCAAATACACCTCCACATACACTTGTTTGTTGACCACAATTCACTTGTTCTAGTTTCTTTCTGTTAACCATGATCTTGCATTCCGTTCTTTCTTCATCTCTTTCAAACACCAGAATCTTAGTTTTAAAACTAAAACTTTCTCTTTCAAATACCAGAAACTTAGTTTGAAACTAAAACTTTTGAATATTATATGAGTAATAATGCTATATTTAGTAGGTAAGCACTTCTTCAGTTGAGAGAAGTAAATAGCAAGTATTCAAAATCATAATTGTATCTAATATAATATTTTTATATGCATGAAATTTAAATAAGTAGTAGCTATTCATGTGTTATACTAGAAAACTACTACACAATAATTTTGTAATGAATATTTGTAAATTAACGTGTTAACCATATTATATTATTAGTAACTAAATACATATCATGTACCTACGTATGTCAATCACTGTATTTTACGTAACATCTAAACTTATAAACTCTGACAGTTTAGACAGTAACATATATGTAGGTGCACTTGACCTGAATAGCTTAATATCGTTAATGTTGAATAAGTAGCTTTATAATTCGGTTAAAATTTATTCTTTTTATATAATTTGATAACGGCACTATTGAGGCTGATGTATTTGAGGTATACAGTAAATCTCAGTGTTTAAAGTTTAAAACAAGTATAGTAACGGTAAATGTCGCAGATGACTTAAAATTTTGCTAATAAATATGAAAACCGGTATCGGAGAGTCTAATTGCACAATTTTTTCTTTCAATCTAAACAAAAAAAGTTAAACATTTACATATTTAATATGTAATGGGCCAATTTTTTTATTTGTCTATTTCCTCATATGAATTAATATATATATGCATAAATGTTAATGAATTAGAACAATGAACCAAATGACTACAAAGTTCTAGGTTCTCCATTTTTGTTAAAATTGGCGGAACGTTAGGAGAAGAGTGTTTGACAGAAGTTCTGATCATTGCGTCATTTGTTCTGTAGTTATGACTGTCTACACTGTTGTACATTGAAGATGCGTGAAGGTAACAAAGAAAGAATCCTTTATTTAAAAAGAAGACTCGATTTATAGCCCTATACGTTTCATTAAATTACTTATTGGGTGTTTTATTACTTATAAAATTTCATTTAATAAAATAACTGCACATAGTTATGATAACTAGGCAATAGCTCTATTATCATCAAAGAATCTTTTAACCCAAGGGCAACGTAATAACCTTGCCTCTACATTAAAAATTCTTCTAAGGCAAGAGGAATATTTCCTAATACAATTATACACTAATAGCTACTACTAAAATCTATATTGTTAGTTCGTATACTATTCACGAAGTCCCTAGTTTTGATTTCTATTTATACACATTATATATTTACAGTAACGTGTACAAAAGACTGTATTTGGTGTAATTTATTAAAAAAGATATTGTTATTAATATGTATATTTATTACTAGCGGGCCTCTCGCGGCTTCGCCGCCTGAGCTGCGCAACTGTTTCGTTATATTGCAATGGTGTAGACTTTTGAAAAATAAAGTAGCCTATGTTTAGCCTTGGATTATCAACTATATAAAATTCATTACAATCGGTCAAGCGTTTTAGATTTTTCATATAAACTTCCATCCCCCATTTCAACCCTTTAGAGGCTGATTTTCAAAAAAATAGGTAGTCTATGTTTGACCCTGGATTATTTACTATTAATTTATTTAAATTTATTAATGTTCATTCTAAATTTCATCCAAATCGGACCGGTAGATTAGCCGTGGAAGAATGACAGACAAACAGACAGACTTTCGCATTTATAATATATGTATGAGTTGTGTTTTATTTTTCACAGGGATGGATTGAATATATTAAAATACACCACAATTAGTAAATTATAAAGATTAAAATAAACGTAATTTTATTTAAATATAGATACATTGCTCATAGGTTAGCTTAGTCATAGCATTTCATGCTTCTGAGTTCTTTATAATTGGCTGAAAATAATAGCTGATTGTAGGTAATTTGAAATAAGTATAGGCACTTTTCTGGTTCGTTTCCCCATTGTGGTTTGAAAAGTCGCTTCGTTCTGTTCACATACCACAATACTTATGTTACATCGTTTTACTATTAAAACTTGAACATTCCAGAAGACTTTGATATTAAAGGCTGTTTTACAACGACAATAATTTACTACCATTGACGTAGGAATGTACGTATATATTTTCCTTATGAGTATTTCAAAGCCACAGGTCAAAAAGTCTTAAGTATTATTTTAAATAATCGTTTTAATTCGTTGATGTATTTTTTTAGTCAAAATAACAATGCCGGAAATATCAAGATAGTTCAGTATAAGTCAATTCATATATTAAAAATAAAACTCGGGGAACTCCCATTTTCTTTGCCATATAAATACCAATTGTATGAAAATTAACTTGATAAAAAAAAATAACAATGGCATAATTATTAAATTTTATAGTGAAATATAGACATAGCATAAGGAAAAGAAACGTTGCTTACATTTCAAAACTCCAGGCATGAGGGACGTGTAGCCCAGATATGCGCACGATATTAAGAGGAAACCCATGTTGCTGAAAGACTTCGACGCGTCATTGCCAGAGTGATCGTAAAATAGACCTATTAATACTCCCACTGCTATGTGTAATAATATTCTTAAGTGTGTTACAGTCTGGAACAAAATATTAGATAAATTAAATATGATATCGTATAAAAAACAATAACGGCTGGTTTATGTGTTACATAAAACAAGTGAATAACGAACGAATAAAATGTAAAGACAATTGTTTTTAAACGGTTTTATTTAGCTCACCCCGTTTGTTTTATTCTTGGGTCAAATTTAGTAATTCAAATTTCACCCTCTTCCTGTCAACCGATTAATCTGAAATTTTGTATACACTTTGGATTTTGGTGACAATATAATTATGTTTATTCATTATCATTATAAACTCAAGATGGCCGCCGTTACAAGATGGCGGATAATTTAGGTTTCATTAATCCCATCAATATGGGTATCAAATGAAAGGGCTCAACAAGCAGAATACAATATACTATAAAAAATTGAAATCCAAGATGGCGGCCTCTACAAAATGGCGGATAACTTAGGTTTTATCAATCCCATCAACATGGGTATCAAATGAAAGGTCTCAACAAGTAGAATACAATTTACTATTCAAAATTAAAATCTAAGATGGCCGCCGCTACCAAATGGCTGATAACAATATTTTATCAATCCCACCAATATGGGTTTCAAATAAAAGGGCTTGACAAGAAGAATACAGTGCACTACACAACCTCAATATTTAAGAGTAGACGTCAAACAATACCCAGCAGTGGGATAAAATGTAGCCTATGTTACTCCTGAAGGTTAAGTCTATCCCTGTGCCAAATTTCATTCAAATCGGTCCAGTAGTTTTTGAGTTATTCGTTACAAAAACAAAAAACAAGTCTTTCCTCTTTATAATATTAGTATGGATGGGCGCAGCCACTAAATGGCGTATAATAATAAGATTTAAATTTAGAAATTGAATCTGTAATTTAGGTATCTGATTAATCCAGCCTAAATCCACCACCCAAGTCAAGATTTTGTATCGTGTTGAAGACTGTGTGGCGTTAGGGTGGCTAAAAATGATACGTCGTTAACGGTACACCACCCAAGTTAAGGTGAAAGGTTAAAACGCGCCGAGAACTGTATGGCATTAGGGTGGATAAAAATGATATGTCGTTAGTGTTTTCCCCTCAAGACTCAGGCGCATCTTGTTGTACATAGCCTTGCCCCTTTATTGGACCTCTGGGGGGGTCGACCGTTTAAATGTCCATTAATACTCCAATGTTGCCTTTAATACTATCAATAATCCAATGTTGCCTTTAATACTATCAT
Source organism: Dryas iulia moderata (assembly GCA_019049465.1). Lineage (NCBI taxonomy): Eukaryota > Metazoa > Arthropoda > Insecta > Lepidoptera > Nymphalidae > Dryas > Dryas iulia. Next base: position 10,557,989 of record CM032418.1, on the reverse strand, counting down.
GGGCTTCTACAATACATAAAATGCAGGGCAGCACTGTGGATCACGCAGTCGTATACTTAGGTGCGAAACTGTTTGAAGAAGGTCAAGCCTACGTGGCTCTTAGTAGAGTAAGATCTTTGCAGGGACTACGTATAGAGGAGTTGGACTGCAATAAACTAACGGGCAAGAAACCTTGCAATGATGAAGCACTAAATGAATTAAACAGAATGCGAAATAAAAACAAAAAACTAGAAAATAAAAATAGGTAAAAAAACTTTTTAAGTTAAACGGTTTTATGTTAAACATACATTGCAATGTTTAATATAAATGTACTAAAAACCAAAAAATAATAAAATAGATACAGTCGTGGGAATTATAAACATATGCATAGACTAGACTAAAATAAAACCGTGGGGCACGTCAATTGTCTACAAATTATAGACTTAATGTGCGATAGAAGAATCGTTTAATTCGTCGTTAGGCAGTTGGCCCGCAGACGGTGCGCAAATTACTTACTATTTTGCTGGCTAGCGAGGAATCGTTTCACTGCTCGTAGTTTGTCTTTAATCGACAAAACTTATGATAAAAGTACTACTCGCTCAACATTATGAAACCCTAAAACTCGCTTAATCGAGCTTGCTAACTTGTTTCCACATTCTAGCCCTACTTATCACACGTCCATCGTTTGTCGGTTGAACAACTGCCTAATTATAGTGTAACATTACAAAACAAACATTTTAATCAACGATTGTAGACAATTGACGTGCCCCACGGTTTTATTTTAGTCTAGTCTATGCATATGTTTATAATTCCCACGACTGTATCTATTTTATTATTTTTTGGTTTTTAGTACATTTATATTAAACATTGCAATGTATGTTTAACATAAAACCGTTTAACTTAAAAGTTTTTTACCTATTTTTTTACATTACTAGCAGGCATCAATATTTTATAAAGATTTTATAAAGAAAGACAACATATATTTAAAACAAAAATTATAGTAACTAGTAGTAGAAATACTTAATACAACCCTTATCATAATATATCTATTTGTGTGTAACGAACCGAAGAATAAGTAAGCACTTGCTTCCTTTAAAATTTTGAGATAAGTAGAGGACAAATTGTTGCCTCTACATATTTTACGCCCCATTTATTCTAAATTGTGCTGGTACTAAAAGGTCGTGACATACAGAGGCAGACAAAGCGAGTATTATTCACATACTTAAGAAATATATTTTTTAAATATACAAATTTTAGAACGTAGCGGTACCCCCAATCTGCGCCTTCCGGAAACCGTCCAAGCACTATGACTACTAAACCATACGTTCTGTACAACTGCGTAGATATTTTTATACGTTTGATGATATAAAATTTGTTTTTATTTTTGTTGTTGTTTTTTAAATTATTTCTCTTTTTGAATATCTTTCTGTTAGTAAATAAATTTATACGGTAACAAAAATAAATTCTAGAACGTAAATAATATTGTTTATATAGCATTATTCTGAATAAATATTATAATACTGGATTGCAATGCGGCAGTCATGTTTATATCCTTTTTTATTATCATCTAGCTATGTATTAAAGCGCCAGCAGTTAAGTGGAAATTAATGAGTGGCATGAGTGATAATTATAGCAAATTACGATAATTAATAATTATTAAAGATATTATATCTGTAATAAATGTTAATTTATGCAAAACTAAATTTATTTGCAGAAAGAGACCGTCGTGATGCAATTGGACGGCGGCTAACTGCAAACACGATGATTGTGGGTTTGATTCCTACTTGGGGGAATGTTGATATATTCTTTTCATTTCTTCACACCAGTACCTAAAACAAACACGGAGTCACATTCTGCTAATTAGCACGCAATGTTTAAGTCGGAAGGCAGATCCTGGCTAGGCCGGGATAAATGCCAAGTAGAAGAAGACCACGCAATGTCTCGATTTCAGACGAAAAGTGCAGAACGAAGTGTCTTGACATGAATTGTTTCTACCTTCGTTTCCGGAAAAAAAGGTGAAACTACAATGGTGTGTTAAATTGTTTCAAAATATGTAGTTTTTATTATGTTTGTTTTACGTAACTTGCCATCCCTAGGTATATATAAGGTCACCTATATAAGGTTCACCTAATACTTATATAATTAGATATCTATGTACCTACCTAGGTATATAACATGAAAACAATAGACTTTTGTTTAGTAAAGCATGACACTGTCATTTCCGTACATTTGTACATACCTAATCATATTAAATGCAGTAAGTAGTATGATACCTTGAACGAAAAACAAAAGGTATAATTTTTAAAATTATATGTTATTTGAATGAAACTTCTGACAGAATATAATTTGATACTTCAGTTATTTTTATTTCCCCACTCTAGTAAGACAAAATACGTGTAGGTTTGCCATTCAACGTGCAATGTTCTGATTTTTAAGAGAAACCTCACGAATTAAATGGAATTCGTTCTGACTATTGTGCTATGTGGGATAAAGCGTGAAGCTGCCTTTTTAATATTTCGTTCATTTATTAACTGCAATTTGCAAATTAGGTATACGGCAATTTGCAATTATATTATATCTATCTTAGGTATTGAAATCAAATATGTAGTTAAGAAATTAAAATAATTTTATATATTTTTTTTTTTAGCTTCACCCTGTATCCCGCACACAGCAGGGTAGGCAGTGGGAACCTAGTGTTAAGACACTCCGTTCCCCACTTTCCGCCATAGTCGGAGGCATTGCGTGTTAAGTGGTGGAACTTAACGCCGCCCTTTACCTCGACACCAGAGCGAAGGAAATGGAAATATTAAATATTTCCACTCCTTGAGTGGAAATCGAACCCAAAACCAGTCGTGTTTACAGTCGAACTTACGTGCCTCTGCGCCACGACTGGCGCCAATTTTACATATCCATTCAATAAAAGTAATATTAAACATAATAACTGTATACTGCTTATGCTATAGGATAAATTCATAATTATATTCTCATACATCTGTCCCATCCTGTACCATATCTCATTCTGTCTCATCCTGTATTTAAATAAAATCATGTATTTACTTATTCCCATATACATACACGTTGAGTTCCGCCACTCAACGTCTGAATTCGGGCGGGGAGTGGAGGATGTATTGATTACGCACTATTTAAATTGTTTTTTATTTTAGTAATTGTAATAGTTATTATTAAAATAAATGATTATTCATCCAAACATAACAATATTTTTTAATAAAAAAATGTTTTTCAAATAAAATGAAATAAATGTATGTCAATAATTTCAGGCCATCCTAAGGCAGGGTTTGACAGATAAACGCTATTGGATATGGCTTCTACTCCCAATCGGGGAAACGATTATATTAAAATTAATACAATTTCTATGCTCTGGCATAACAAAGCGCGGCGTTAAATTCCGTCATTCCGTGCATAGTCTTGACCTTGAGCAGAATATAAAGAACCGAGACTTTACTTCAAGACTTTATTAAGAGTTTAGATACATACGTACTTGAAACCATTCTAAACGAATACCTTTTAGTATGAAAAATATTCTGCTTAAGAAATATTCTTATTTGAAAGTATAATTAATTAAAAACGTGCTAAAATGGTAAACTACTTTTTCTTATAATTAATTAGTAGCAATTAAAATGGTAATTACGTCTATGTTAGATGTTTATCCATATATTATAAGTACCACCTACCGATCATAGCGTTAAATAAGACAAAACAAATTTATTTAAATTAAAATAAACAAACAATCATTAACAAACAAACAGATTAATTCACATTCAAGTAAACTCATATAGGACTACCTGTGTCCACTGAATACTGTAATATTTTCGAAATTTTAGGTTTTTTAAAATATATTTTCGAATACTAAAACACGCGATTAATTGGATTAAAAAACGTTTTACTCTTTTTTTAATCGCGTGTTTTGTTTATAATATATAAAAATCTTGCAAAACCAAAACTCTTACTTAATTAACAGTTATAAGATTTCAAATAATTTTTACGTAACCCTGGCAAAAATAAGTAATTTCTGTTATGAAAATTTAGTATTGTTATTGGACCCGGACTCACGTACAAGTTTTCGAGCAAGATCGAATGGGAGGGAAAATCAGTTTTACGCTTTTTCGTGCATAACATGGTAATCAGAAAGAAACTAGTGTTAAGAAGTTACGTCCTCCACTTTTCGCTCGAAATCAAGACACAATGTTAAGTGATGAAGCTCAATACCACACTTTGCCTTAGGCACCACAATATAACTCAAATAAGGTGAAACAATAAATAAAAAACATATTTTTTAATTAGCAGGCCAAACTCTTTATGTTTTAAACTTCTATAATGTCAGTCTTCCAAATGAATTTGCAACTCATACTTGTATTTCACAGCTTGTGCACAGCGACGTATATTGAAAAGTTTGAAACACGTTAATACTCACATCTACGTAGTTAAGTATTTGAAAGTTCGAAGATTAAAACATAACTTTTATGCTTCTAATTTCAAAATTAAGAGACTTCTAAAATCTAGCTTTAAAAATGACTTTTTCAACTCTTTTATATGACTGTATTGGCCTGTAAAGTTTGTAGCTCAACTTCAATGGTTTACGCTCATCGATGATGATATGTCACCGTAGTCAGTCAGTGAGATAGTGAATTGGAGTATATATTCACAAGCATAGATAACATCAATTACACGTGACACTGACTGGTTTTTCTCGTGATTAATAAAAAACAGGCTCAAACGAGTTATTCAAGTAGATAATTTATACAATTACTTTATTGTCTCTTTTTTATTTACTGATGTGGTAATAATATATATACCTACATATATATATATATATATATATATATATATATATATATATATATATATAGATATATATATATAGATATATATATATATATAGATATATATATATATATATATATATATATATATATATATATATATATATATATATACCTACATATTGCAATGATGAAACTATTTTCATGATGACTTACTAGTTTACTATATGTCTACTTTTATCTATTTAGTGATATTGCTTAGATTTCAGGATGGAACGTCTACATTATACTCGTAAAAAATATTCCTTATAATAATTTATGTACGTTGTATAATAAGTAGTGTAAGTATGTAGGTATATTCCAAATGACCTTACCGCTAGTCACAATAATTACGAGCTGGTAGTAATTATAGCATAGCTATCGTACTGTACAGAGAGAATAATTTATTTTCAATGTTTTTTTAATTATCAAATTTTCAAGTTTTTTTTAAACGGTAACTGGACGGACATATGTATATTAAATGTGTTACAGATGTATATAAAATACGATTAAGAAATGTCATGATACCGCTATAGCACATAAATTTTGGGGAGCAATGCAAGTTCCGTGGATTCAAATTCAATTTTGAGAAAATATTTATTATTTTGTACTTAATTATATAAATTATAAATAAACATTAAAAAACGTATAAAAATTGAACGAAGCGGTTCTCAAACCTGCGCGTCTTGGAAACCATCTAACACTGTGGACAGTGACCGGTTTAGAACGGTATACTGTTGTGAGTCTCTAGGGGTGGGTTCAAATTTGTATATTTTTTCTAAAAATGATTTCATCCTAAGTGTATGGAATAGCACTTCAAAAATGTTAAAATATATTTTTGAACTTTTCTGAACATAAGGACTGCAACATAGCTCAAAAATACTTTAACACATTAGCTTGCTACCACCAAATAATATCTTAACATTAGGTTGAAATGTTATTTATATTGGAGAATATTAAAGTATATTTAATGTTTTAATATACTAAGAAATACTAAAGTTTACGTACAATAATATTTTTCTTTAACTACTTACCCAATCTCTATATTGCTGCACGATACACCTTTTAAAAAGAACACTGAATTTGTACATTTCATGAGGCTTGCTCACAGTGATGCCACCACAGGACAATATCGGAGGTTCTTCTATAGTTTGTATTGGAGAGTTTTTGTCAAAATAGTGCTGGCTGCATATTTTAGCATTCAAAAACTGATTGAAATTTCCGTATTCTCCATTAGCAATTTCTAAAACTGTAAATTTTTTATAATGTATTATGTAACGTTATTATAAAAATAAACAAACGAAGGTAGGATATATAAAATTGATTAAGAACATGTAAAATTTAAAATTTAGATAAATATGTAGGCAAAAGTTATTTGAAAGTCATTTGTTCAAATTGCGGTTTCTAGAAAATATATTATTAGTTAAATTAACACCGGTATTTAGCGTGATGTATTGTCACTTTTGTCTCAAAATATTTCCGTGAATACAAATGTAAAGTAAATTAAAAAAATAAATTATGTAGCCATTAACCAAAACGTTTTTCGTGATGTTTTTAGGTAGCTGCTAGACATTGTGTCATTATGACTATTCAACAAATAACTTTTGAGTTTTTGCTCAAATCTATCAAAGTACATCACTTGACTCACCGTAGTCGGCGGGATTATGATATTTAGGACAATGGAAGTCCAATGAGGCTAAATAAGGAACCGTGTCTCCACTCGGTCCACTGTATATACACATTCCTTCTGCTAAAATGTATACCTAAAAATGTTTTATTGCTCAATTAAACCCATAACTTACAACTCGTATGTGTCTAAGCATTCGTATTAAATTAATCGAGAAAACCTTTACAGGTTTTTTCTATTTTCGGTCCTGTTGTGTTCATACTTCGTAGACATAGCACCGCCGCGCTGGTTAACGGGGCTGACTTGCATCAAGGCGAGTGAAAAGATTATTCTTAGTAAATATACGTATATATGTTATATACGAGGCTATTGTGGTACAGTGGGACAGTGTCTGACTTTACTGTAAGCACCATTGGTTGTGGGGTTGCATTACTACTCGCAAAATGATTTTATTTAAATTATTTTCATATCCTCTGTGTTCCTCTGGATTCTTTCTGATTGATATCTAAGGCTAAGTTACCATAATCTTCTCGTATAATAAGTACAAGTTAAAATTAACCTGAGTCCCCAAATGTCATATTAAATTTAAATATATGAATATGAAAATTTCTAATCACATACTTGGTCAAACAATTTGTATACAGTAGCTGTAGGTTGGTGTATGGTACATATTATTGTTCTACCAGCACGAGCTAGTCCTTTAAGCATTGTAATACATTGTGCTGACGTTAAACTATCCAAACCTCTGAAAAAAAAAACCTATATAAATACAACTGATCTGAGATGATATACACGTCATATCAGACTTTCTTTTTCTTGGCATTAATTTTGGCGTTTAGTCCACCTCCAACTTAATCTCCTTCACTTTGCACGATCTTTAATATTCACAGTGGTGAGTACATCGACCGCTATTAATAGCGATAATTCATATTAAACGTAACATTTAATACTTAAACATTTATAACGCCAAAAATATGAAGTAATTAAAATTATAAAAAATTACCCTATTATAAAAAACGGGTTCTACTTAACATAACTTTATGCACTATATTTAAATCCTTGACTGTAGATTACAATAATAGTTTATATATTACGTAACGTTTTTACGATAATTCTGAACTATCGTTTTTTGTTTGATGCTTCATCCTGTTTTTCGTTCTCCGCTTATCGAACGAATTCAAGATATTACGTGGCGGAATTGAAGGACATAATTGTCTTGGTCAGAACCAGGAAGAGAATATAATTGATGTAGTGGATATTGAACCCACACGGGCTTACAGTTAGTCCCTGTCTCTTCTCCATGCCACGATGGCCTCATTTATATTTTGGCTTTTGCGTTTAAAATGTTCGGTTTGTATACAACTTTTCTTATATAATAATAATATTTAACGCGAACCGTTTAATTGCACCATTCTAGTAATATAGTTTAATAGCATATAATTACGAAGCAAAAAACAATATATTCATTATTTTATATATTATATAAAATATTGCGGCGCACTTTGGACTGTTCACTGCACATATTATAGTCTACTCCAACATTATAAAGCTTCAAGCTTTTTCCCGCATAACAGGGTAATCAAGAAAACCTAGTGTCATGAAACTCCATTTTTCACTTTCTGCCCTACTTCTATTCAAGATGTACGTGTTAAGGAGCGAAATTTAACACGGCACTTTGTCATAGGTACCACAGCGGAAAAGAAAGTAATTCAAAAAATTCCCTTGAGTAGAAATCGAACACACAAACGTGGCATTTAGATTCAGATGCTTTGTCCTATTACGCCACGATGACTTTTTTGTATGCGATATAGCAACACGAAAAGTTAATGAATTTTATAGCTAAACTTGTTTTGTGGCAAACCTTGAAGTCGTATCAATTGCTGATAAAAACCTATGTTTAGTCAATCAATAAATAATAAATAAGGTGATTTTTCTTAACAGTACTTTTTTGTATATACCCATATAAAAAGTAAGTGATGTGATTAGTCAATGTGAAAGGCGATGAGCCAAAGGGTTCATTAGACTTGAAAATTCTTAGTCGTTATTGCGATCGCAGGATGAATATTGGTTTTTACTTTTTAACGGTACTTTTTCAAACTAAGCGAAGGGTTGTTAAAACTCACCTGCATTTGACCTATTCAAATGACAAAATGTCTGAGTTAAGCGTGATATTTTTACAATGTTACTTACATTAATAGGTATTACCTACTAATTTAAATTGTAAATGTTATCCTAATAGTTTAGTATTTAAAATTTAGTTTTATATTTACAATGTAAAAATCTAAATTGTATTCATACCTAGCCGGTATAAAGATAACGGTCGGAGCTTTGGAAGCTAGTTACGTCCTTATATATGAATTTTAATATAAATTTTGAAATTAAATGCAGTCATTTTCCAAATGAGAATCGAACCCACAACAAATCGCTTTCAAATCGTCGACAGACGCTATAACATTATGTCACAATGGCTTCGATTTGAAATTCAATTTCTTATTTCATTTTAAATTTTGGGATTGAATAAAAATACTAACGTAGTAGGTTCATCCAAGAATAGGACCGGTGGGTTATCGATGAGCTCCACAGCGATCGACAAACGTTTCCTCTGTCCACCGGACAAGTTACAGCATCTTGTATGTTCAGCGCCCATCAATCCTAAGGTACCTAAAATGTTGTTCATCTGTAAACAAGGAAATATTGTCACAAAAATATACAGACCAAAATTTCAATTTATTGCCATGGGGCCGTTCAAGTATTACGTAAGCACTATAAGGGGCAGGGGGGGTCTTTGATTTGCTTATTTTGGATGACATGGGATGGAGGAGTTTTGATGATGATTACGTCATCAGTATGTATATACTTTTTTATACGAATGGCAATCCCCACGATATCTTTGCTTGAAAACGAAACTCATTTTCGGGGATTCCCGGAAACTCTTATGACATTATACCTAGTTATAATATAAAAAAAAACAATATATGAATTGAAACATGTTTTCGTAAGCATGGGGGAGGAGTTTATTATAATAAGTCTGTTTACGTAATATTTTAACGACCCCCATGGCAAAAAATTCAACAAAAACAAACCCTTACCGCGTCAAATTAGGGAAAAATATATATGCGCGAAGACAAAGTTAATAAATAAGAAAATTTAATCTTAGAAGGTATCATAAATTTACACTATGTTAATATTGTCCTATAAAAAATGTGCATTAATCAATTATCACCTTACCGAATAACGCAACTTGTAATCGGAGAACTAAAAATGCAGTCGAAGTGTATGAACAAATCTGTTAAAAAGTACCTATTTGCATAATTGGCAAAAAAGGTAAAGTTTAAAGAGTTTTAATACTCATAATTAATTGTTTATTGCAAATTATAAGATATTATTCACTCTAAAGATCAACCTTCTCATTATTCGTCTTGATATATGAAAAAAGCATATGTGCAGTAGAAATAAAAATATTATTAAGTCTATAGGTATGACCTATAAAAGGAGCAAAATAACGTCTTTTATTAAGTGAGTAATTATAAGATTTAAATTCTAAGCTATAATTAACCTTTAAAAATTATTTTAAAATATTCCACTTGCAACATAGCTATTTGAAACAATTATGTTTCGTAATATTCCAATTAGGTTTTTGCATAGTGACTATAAAATGTAGAGATAAGTTTTAATAAAGTAAAAGAGTAATTTTAACAGTTCTTAAAATATTATTCACCTATACTTAAGAATTTCGACTTAGGATACTCCTATAATCTACTGAACCCCGTTCATACGCTAGAGCCATTTAAATTTTTATCGAGCTATGTCGAAATATCTACGATTAGGTATTTGAACTTATTTTAGAAAACATTTAAGAAAGTTTTTACAAATTGCCGTTACATTTCTAAGAATTTGTTAACAAAATGCTGTTTATTAAAATATACTAAGGAAATATAATAAAAATAAAATAAGAATCGTACTAGGTTTTTTTAAGCGCTTCTACATATATATTTTTAATATTCAAAAGTATTTTTGAAATATACTTACAACAGACAACTTTATGTCTTGCGGAAGTGAGTTGCCAAGCTTCAAATCTGTTGCGAATTGCATAAGTTCTCTTACTGTAAACAAAGGGTTGAGTCTGTCGTCTTGCAATATATAGCAGGATCTTTTTCTGTACGCCTGCAACGTTTGCATCGCTACGTGACTCTCATCCAACTCGCAGACGATGTCTCCGGCTCTTAAATTACCTTTTACTCCCTTTATCCTGGTAATAATAAAGTTAAATTGTTAATTTTTTCTTTTATTTTTTTTTAGCTTCACGCTGTATCCCGCACACAGCAGGGTAGGCAGAACGCTTTACCTCGGCACCAGAGCGAAGAAAATGGAAATATAATTTCCACTCCTCGAGTGGGAATCGAACCCACAACCAGTCGCTTACAGTCACACGCTTGTGCCACTGGGCCACGACTGGCCACCATTGTTGAAGCGAACGTGATACAGTAAGACAGTGTCTGGCTGAATGTGGGTGGACATGAGGATATGAATATGTTTAAGTGATTCTCATTTCTCCGCTTTGGGGACAAAACGCGGCGTTTAGTTCCCCGCTCAACGTGCAATGTCTCAGATTCAGATGGGAAATAGAGAATAGAGTGCTTGACATTAGGACTGACGGAGTATCTTGACAGTTGTTCTATCTGCTATTTGAAAAAAATCCTGATAAATATATTTATAAAATTTGCTATTAATTTTAAAGAAGAATCTTAAAAATTATTTGCCACGAATCAAATAATTGTAATAAAACTAAAATTCAGAAAATATTCAGTTCAATTTTTATACACTCGTATCCTTTTTTTTCCATAAGCTAATAAAGATCGAGATTTCACTAAATTTGCTTATTTTTTTAGTAATTTGAATTTTACTTTTTATTTAGTAACACCTAATAAGTACGACGGAATTATTAAAAATCTGTATGTTTTGCCAAGATTATATTTTAAGTGTACAGATATTATATAATTATATTGGGCAAAGGATCAAAAAGGGAAAAAACAGTGTTGCCGTCACAAACGTGTTAGTTGTGGTAAAATCATATGTACTAATGAGCAGTAATTGCTTTAGGTATTTAGCACTAAATATTAAGAGTAGGAATAGTAAAATATTATAAGTTAAATGAAACGAGCAGTTTCACACTTTTCCTCCTACAACAGAATAAACAGAGAAGCTAGTGTCAAGAGTGGTGATCGTTCCCGTAAACAACGCATGTACAATCAGATGATGTTTCACTACACCAAGAAACAGAAACAACAAGAACAAAAATAAACTTTCAAATTAACAAATCGTAAAACTTACGAGAATCCAGTTAGTGCATTCAAAAGCGACGTCTTGCCAGCACCCGACGGTCCCATTATGGCAGTTAGTTGCCCTGACTTAAAATGACCGGAAACATTTTTCAAAATCGGTTTTTTGACTGTAACAATAAAAATAAAATAGATTTATTTTTTAAATATAAAAACATACACATCCATAATATAGAAATTTATGTCTTTTAAAATAAGCGTTTATTTCATGTTTAAAGATGTTACTTTTGAAGCAAATTTTCGTTATCGTTAAATATTGCATCAGTATTTAACATTTAGAACATTTAGCGAAAAACTCAACGAGCAGCATTTATACAGTTTTTACTGTATGATACGTTTGTATCATTGTATAATTTACAATATCATATGCATGTTACAATACAATAGCATGTTCATGCTAAAGAAGAGTTTTTGTTTTGTTTAGTGCAATTTATTATTTGGTACAAGATTATATACTCGCTATCAGCTTGTTTGTATAGAATACAAAATTGCATGTTTTTATTTTTCATTGGATCATATTCATAACATTTTGATGATGGCATCATTTTCAAATGCATCATCAACATGATATATTAATATGTATTAAAAATGTAATGTATATCGGTAGTTTAATGAACGTATAATAAAAGAAAATCAATATAAAACAACTTTTGATTGCCATGAACCGGAGCATACCTAACCTTTACCCTAAATATAAATATTTGAAGGTAAGTTAGCTAATTGTAATGTATTGATTCTGTAACATTTTTAATAGTGGGCTACTGTTTATAATATTGTTAGTACGGCTTTGATTTAAAGAACCGTTTCACAAGCACATGTCGAATTAAGTTAAGTGTTAAGTGGAAGTAGGAAATGATATGTACTATATAAATATATATTTCACATATTGAAAAAAATATATATTTCACAACAACCTTGGTTGAATTTTCAAATAGTTTAGTTTTACTACGCTTCAATTGCAACTATGTTTTATAACATTACATACATACTCTCTCATTCTTATTGTTTAAGGCATGTGTACGGCAAACATAAAATTCTGTCAATAAACGAGTTTAAATGCAAAGCGTAAAGGGAGGAAAAGAGTCACAAGCTATGATGGCCGGTCTAAGCGTTGCTACGTATAATTCAACTCAATATTAAAATACTATGATTTACGTTGGTAAAGTCAAATAATTTAATTCAAAATATAGAATAGAAGTACATGCTTTATTTTTTAAGGTCTCAGATCTAAGAACGGGCGCAAAAAAACTCAGCGGGATTTTTTTAAAGACAATAATTTACAGATACAATTAATATATTATAATATATTTTAATAATATTTATTTATTGATTTAAAAAGTGAACTCATAATTATAACATTTAGTAACGATAATAATTATATATTGACAATGATACCTTAAAAATAGACTGGAACGAATATTTCATTCCCTAGGCGTGTTAGCATTTAAAAACACATTAATTAGGTTACCTTTTATATTTTTTTTTAATTGCGATATGGAATTTTGGGCGCTTTCTGGGATTTATATAAAAGCATATACATTGTCCGATAAAAGGATTACGGATTCGATACAATCGAGTTACAAGCGCGGTAAGTTTATGTTTATTTCTACTTTGTTGTATATTACTGATTTTGGAAATAGCATTAATATTTTATTGACATAACTGACCTAGATATATTGAGACACATCAGTCAATACATTAATTTCCTAAAACAAATAACGAATCTTTAATACTTATGTATTAATAGCGGCTGCTTTGCCCTAAGTATAATATCCTAGGACATAATACTATGAAAGTAGTTGAAGTAAACAAGCCGAGCCGTTTTTACGTCAGTTAATAACATAATTTTCTTTTTTTTTTTTTTTTTTTTTGTTTCCCGCTGTATCCCTTGCGGGGTAGTCAGAGAGAACGGAGCGCCAAACGCTACGGTCCCTGCATACTTCTTTCGCCTCGTCCACAGTCATCAACCTCTTCATACACGCCCTCCGGGGGGTCCTCATGCTTTTTACGTGACCTTCCTCCAGTATCATCGATACTGTGTTTTCGAAGGTCAACCGAGGTCTCCCCCTGCCTCGCTTACCACTCACCTTTGCTTCATAAATCTTTCTTACCATTCTTCCATCACTCATCCTCTCGACGTGCCCAAACCACCTGAGCACGCCCTTCTTCATTCTTACTATGACATTCTCGCTAATACCTGCCATTCTGTGTATCTCTTCATTGCGGATTCGGTCAGCTAAGCTGACTCCGCACATCTTTCGAAGAGATCTCATCTCCACAGCATTCATCTTTCTTTCATTCTTCTTCTGCAATACCCACGTTTCGCTGCCGTATAGCAGCGTCGGTACCAGCACTGCATTGTGCACAGCTAAACGTGCGGCTATGCTCACGTTCCGCCGTCGCATCAACGCAGCGAGGGCACCGTTAACGCTGTTACCGGCAGCAATACGCCTTTCAACATCCATATCATACCTTCCATCTCTGCTAAACATACTTCCCAAATATACCACCTCATTCACTTGTTCTAATTTCTTTCTGTTAACCATTATCTTACATTCCGTTCTTTCTTCGTCTCTTTCAAACACCAGAATCTTAGTTTTACTCGCATTCAGGCTTAGACCATTATTTTCACACCCATCTTTCAGGATGGTGACCAATGCCTGCAACTCGCATTCTGATGATGCAATAAGCACTGCATCATCTGCGTACAACAGGCAGTTTACCTTCAAGTCACCCACTTTCACTCCCATATCACTTTGTTTCACTCCTTGGAGACAACTATCCAAGTACAAATTGAACAGCCAAGCTGACATGGCACAACCCTGTTTGACACCCGATTGAATATCAAACCGAGGCGACATGCCAGCTCCTACTCGTACACAGGCTGAGTGATCTCGGTAAAGAGACTTTACAGCCTGCAACAAGGGTCCGTTCACATTGTACCGAGGTAGTATCTCCCATAACTTCTTTCGCACAACTCTGTCAAATGCCTTCTCCAAATCCACAAAAGCACAGAAAACTTTTTGGTTTACAGCCAAAAATTTTTCCGTGATCATGCGGAGGGAGAAGATCTGATCCATACACCCTCTTCCAGGTCTAAAACCTCCTTGGGCCTCCCACAACAGCCTCTCAGATCTCTCTTGCATTCTTCTCGCTAAAATTTTAGCATAAATTTTACTACCTAAGCTAATCAAACTGATAGCCCTATAGCTTGCACAGTCTATCTGTGAACCTTTGCCTTTATACAAAGGCACGATGACTGCGCCTCGCCAATCATCTGGGACCTCCCCTTTCTTCCAGCATAAATTGCATAGATGAAAGAACAGGTCCAAGACGCGCGGCCCACCATGTTTGATCATCTCAGTAGTAACTCCATCTGCTCCCGCTGCCTTACCACATTTCAGACTTCTTATGGCACTCTCTACTTCTTTTATACTGATTTCGCCGTCTGCTACATCAAGACTCAGCATATCGCTGCTACTTGAGACAGAGGCGTCATCACATTCATACATCTCCTTATAGAATTCCGCCCATCGTTGCAAAACGGGTGTTGGTTCTGTTAAAATTTCACCGTCCTTCGAAAGCACCCCTTTCATTCTGCAGGTTGACGAAGAACCCCGAAAATCACTAACTTCTCTCCAGAAAAGCTTCGTGTTTTCTCGGAAGTTGTTCGTCAACCTTTCATCTCTTTCATTCTCCGACTTTTCACGCTTCGCCTTAATCAGTGCTTTCGTTTGGTGCTTTTGCAACTTGTACTCTTTCTTCTTGATCTCTCTCATACTTTTATTCTTACCAGAGGCTTTATAATCCTGCCATGCTTTCTTCTTTCTTTCTACGGCATCTTTCACTTCGTCATCCCACCATTCATCGCGCTTTTTACTAAAGCCTCTTTTCACAGTACCACACACCTCTATTGCTGCTTCAGTCATACTATTCCTAAGATTCTGCCAGCATACTTCTACACTCTCATTTCCTATTTCGCAACTGTCTAGCTTCTTGGAAACCCTTTCTTTATATTCCTCTTTAATAGGTGGATCTTGAAGCTTCCAGCTTCTTATGCGGTTATTCGCCTCCAAGTTTGGACACCTCGTGCGGGCGCGCCAGCCTGTGAACAGACCCCTTATTCTAGTAACAACTAGATAATGGTCCGTTCCCAAGTCGGCACCCCTAAACACACGTGTGTCCATAACTTGGTTCCGAATACGCTGATCCACCAGGAATAAGTCAATCATACTTTTCTCTTCCATTCGCTCCCATGTGTACTGATGAATTTGTTTGTGGTCAAACATCGTGTTTGCCACAAACAAATTCTTCTCCTTACAAAGTTCCAAAATAAGCTTACCAGCCTCATTCACTCTCCTATCACCGTACTTCCCTAATATAAGCTCGTAACCGATCCGCTCGGTTCCGACCCATCCATTCAAGTCACCGCACACTATTAACTTTTCATTCGCTCTTACGCTACCTAGAACTTCCCTGACACTCTCCCAGAACTCCTCTAGCTCGCCTGATAGAGCTGAGGATACTGGCGCGTAGGCCGCTAACAAGAATAATCTTGTTATCCCCAGCTTAAAGCGAATCCAAAGGAGCCTCGGGTTGATCGCCTTGTATTCCACCATTGCACACACCAATCGAGAGGACAACAACACACCTACCCCCTGGCACCCGCGATCACTCTCTGGTACGCCGGCCCAGAGAGCTACGCGACTGCCCGGCAGATCGGTAGTGTTACTGCCCTTCCTCTTGGTCTCAGTCACACAGATCACATCCAGATCTCTATCATCCATCACATCTAGTAATTCATTCATCTTCTGTTCCATCCCTCCTCTTACATTCCACGTAGCTATTTGTAGCTCCGTCCTCCACTTCCCGCCGTCTCGGACATGGCGTGTCGGGTGGCGGTCCCCAACGCCGCACTTGTCTACTCCCCCCTCCCCACTTCTCACACCGAGGCGACGCGCACCAGCGCGTCCCCTCGGGGGGACGCCCTATCATACAGTGCCCTGGTGTACGTGGCGGATGGAACTCTGCAGCCCTAACAAGTAGGGCTGGCGGGGATCGCTACGGGCAAGCATTCCATCATGGACCCCCAAACATAATTTTCTTAACCGCGAATGCTGCTTAGCTGAACCTATTCGCCAGTTCCCAGTATATGAGCTCCCCACTGTTGTTTTTCGGGTCAATGGTGGGCACCGAGAAATACCGTAGTGTCAACACTCATCATTTAAAAGTACCGGCTTTAATAATTTCCGTGTTTGTGTCCTAAAAATTATACTTTTTGTTTTTTTATTTGATTTATTTGAATGAAGAAAAATTTCGTTTTTTTAATTTGTTAAAGGTGATTGAAAGTCGAAATCGTGATCCTTTAATTATTCGATCGAATGAAACATAAAAACGGCTCGATGGATTGAATCGAAACTTTGTGGGATTTTTGAAGAATTGTAAAAAGCACACTCAACATTACCAGTTTTCTCGATATATCCAACTTAGCTCCTGATTATCCCAAAAGCCACCAAAAGTGCTTTTTTTAATTATTTTTAAAATTCATGTAAAGAAGATAATGTTTTTATCAAAAATCCGTAACTAATATTAAGGGAAATTTATTGAAGATTTCAAAATACTCCTTATATTTCATGTGCGATCAGCAGTGGCTGAGACATTGATGGTTAAACGCAAAAAGTTTTTTTTCCGTTCAGAGTTCGATATCTCAGCGAGAACTGGATGTATCGAAAGTGGTAAAAACTCAAAAAAAGTTGGAATTATTTCGTGATCTTTTAGTTTTTTTTCCGAAAATGAAGTATTTTTGGATATTAAGATATGGATACCTTCAATAAAGTGTAGGCTGGAAAATAATAGAGAGTATAGATTTTGGCATCTTAAGTACGTAGGTATAGCCTAAATGTGAGTATTTGAGAACTATGGGCGAAAAAATAAATAGTATTACAATCTAGATTTTGTGCTAAGATATTATCTAGTATCAAGGCGACATGTTAAGGTGATCCTCTAATTGGACTTGGTCAAGTATTTAGTAGCCTCGTGACTATTATATAAACTAACTTTAATGGGTAGAAATTAATGGCAATATACCCAATATATGTATTTAAAATATGATATATGTGTCTGCAACGTATAATTGTAGCTATTAATATGCACTAAGTATTAATAAACTAGTAACACTCCGTTCACGTCTTTCTAGGTATTGCCTATTGAATTCCGGAAGACAACCATTCCCAGCTTTGTCGCAGCGCCGAGAAAACTTAAACGAATTTTAATACAATCATTCAGACGAGTGGAAATCGAACCCATAGCCGTTTACAGTCGGACTGCGCCACGATGTTCTCAACGTTAATTTCTTTTTTAGTTATCGGTGACTATCCATCGCACTTAACAGCTTTTATTAATACATACAGTCTAACACAATACTATCACGGGTTTCATGACATTTTCTAAACCTTTAACTACTGTAAATTAATGTAAAACAATGGAAAATGCCTATCATGTTGAACAGCTCTTGTTAAGATATATTTTACTTATGTCTTATAGTTTGGCTGAACTTTTATGATTTTTCATAAGTTATTTCTTCACATTCACATAGTTAAACGTTTTTTTGAAAATTATTTATTTTATACTCACTTTTCTTAGATTTCTCCTCGCTACACAAAATATGTGGTATAAATGAAATAAAAATATAAAGTACCAGCTATTAAAAAATATAAAATTTAATTTCAAATAAGTCACAATGACCTTAGACAAAAGTAGATACCTACTAAGTATCCACTAAATATCAAGATAAATATGAAATTTCGTATCATATTTCTTGTATATATGTATAGTGGTGGGATTTAAACTTAATCTGTTGTTTAAGATGTAATAAATATATATAACTTTTTGCTTTATAACCGAACAATCCACTCCTCTGTATATTTCATACAACATGACAATAAGTAAGCTGTGCTGAGGGAGGTTAAAGTAAAATGAATTATCAATATATAATTGTAAAAATGTAGACTTTTTTATCGTCAGTAGACTTTAAAAAAAGTAAAGTAAATTAAATGTTATTTTTATATATTTATTTTATATGTATTATAAATGAATTGTTTTTTTATTTATGACAAATTACAATTTATACTCAGTGAGTCTCCATTTTTAATTTATTTAAAAAAACATTGTTAAAAGTCGTAATAACATTTAGCTACAACTAAAATGACGCTAAACCTTTGGAATGTTGTTCCTGACAAAGTTGAACCTGTTTTGATTTTTTTAACTTGTACCTAATTAAAAAAGCCTTTACTATAATATATTCTTAGACAAATGTCTACTTTATGGGTTTTTATGTGATAGTTAAAATAAATATTTATTATTCCATCTGTAACTACCATATTAAAATCGGGCAAAGATCAAAAGTGTCTTATTTACGGCGACTATTATTCAAAATTCACGATTTATATAGCTCTAAATAGCAGTTGATGTCTTTTTCTTAATAATATTCTCACTTAACCGATCTAGTCATCATCTAACACGGAATGCCAATACAATTGTATATACATTTTAAAATATTTATATAAATGCCGTTATCAATTTATTCATTTAAGTACGTTTTTAATTATAATATATGTACATATATAGTGGGTGTAGATAGCGAGATACGAACGTTTTACGGGCGACATTTGGCGACATTTTAGTCTATTAAAGTTTCATTACTTGAATATATTATAATTGTAATTAAATTACTATTAATTTTTTATTGACATTCACTTACCTATACACAAAGTCACGAATGTCTTCGCCGTAGTTATGTTATGCCATATATCAATAAAAAATATATTATTTTTATAAGCAAACAATTACGTAGATTTAGTTTTAATATTTTAAATTATTTCAATATCTTAAAATCTTAATTAATGTTGTTAATGTATACAATGTGTCAATAAGATTACTCAAAAACATTAAATTCGAGGAGCTTTAAGCTTTTCAAAGTCTTTAAATAGCTCAATATATTGGTTCATCGCATATTAGTTCAGTCGTGCAAATAGCGAAAAAAACATGTTAATCGTTGTTACCTAAATACGAAATCCTCTAACATAGCATACACACGTTAAATATTGTTTTTAAGTCGTATATTTTTAGTTTAATATCTCTGCCATTATACGCAGTTATTATATTAATATTCTTATAACTCTTGAATTTATAATATAAATCTAGAATTTATATCCAAAAGTGGTCGTTTAATTTAATAAGGATAACCTTTCGGCAAGAATAGGCATAATAATTTTGCTATAATATAATGTTTTTTTTATTCTAAATAAAAAAAGATTATACATGTTTTTTTTGTAATAATCACGATTACTACAAAAAAATTAAACGTCAACCAATTAAATACATTGGTATCACTTCGGATAACACGTTGCCGATTGAATTATCAAGTTCAATATAAAACGAAAATCAATTATCAATTAGAACTAGAACGTTCTCTTATGTTATATAATATTTATATTTTAATAAATATGTACTTTTGAGAAATTAAAATGAAACTTCCCGTCTTTAATTAAAATAATATTTTAATTTAAGAAATTATGCAGATTTTTTCAAAACAAAATATTAATTAAAGAATTTAAATAATAAATTAGGAACAAGTAAGTAATAAAATAATATTTTAATTGAGGAATTTGTTTGTATTTTAATTACTCAATGTATGTCTAAAGCATCACACACCTGTATTCAATAGTCAAGGCAGCCTGTTATTGATTAGTTCTTAAAAATCTCATTGTTGATCTTAAATATATTTTATTACTTTTAAATTTTAAAATCTCATACAACTAGCATTGCTAGCAAGGCAGTATATACATATTTCACACTATGTCGTATAAAACATAAAGAAAGAAGATTCCTCCTCCGAATTGTTGTTGTAATCTAAAAAATAATAAAAGTCTGAAATAAAAAAAATACAAGATATTTTTATTATTTGTTACGAAATTTAGTCGCCCCTAAAGTGTAACGCGGGATGGGTCTCATCTGTTATGTGCTTACCTATCGGTTAATCTTAGTGTTTAATCCTCTCAACCCTTGTTACCATCATAACACCTAAAATATCTACGCAAGGCATACTACTAGGCATGTTAACGACGAGATCAGACGGTCCAATTGCCACATATCAACATATTACATATATTTAGGTATATACATGTAAACATTAGCTAAAGATTGTAGAGTTTTTTTTGTCAAAATAAATTGGGACGGGGCTTGTCGCGGCGCAGAGGCACAAAGTGTGACTTTAAAGCGACTGGTTGTGGGTTCGATTCCTACTCGAGGAGTGGAAATATTTAATATTTTCATTTTGTTCGCTCTGATGTCGAGGCAAAGCGCAGCGTTATGTTCTGCCTACTCTGCTGTGCGCGGAATACAGCGTGAAGCTAAAAAAAATTACAACAAAATGACATCAGACAAATATAATATCCTGTAAACAATTATTTTTTTAATAATAATTTCATTGGCTACAGTTTTTTATTCAATAGCAGCTTTATCAATACAATTATATTTTTTCTTATTTTATTAACTTTGTTTGCGTGGATTTTCTACACTTTATTTAATTCAGAATGCAAAAAAGAAACCCAATTTCTCTCGTTTCTATATAATCTTCAAAAAATCCTCTTATTGCTTCCTTCAAAAAGAGAACACGCCAAATTTCAGCTTTCTAAATAATTTTGTCTGTCTCTTGTCAGTCAGTTAGTAAAACTGTAAAATGTCAGTTTTTTAGAGTGGATTATTCGAAACGTCCGTCTACTCGATTATTCCGGTTAAAATACTTTCATTTCAAAAACACTCTACAAAGTCAACATTTTCGAGGTGAAGGTTAACATATTTTTTTGAATGCACATATTTAGGTATAAGAAACTGCAATCAAAAGTTACATAACATTATCAATTCAGTTCATAATTAATATTTAATTAATTAAAATAAAAGGGCCTCGTTACAATTTTAACACCGCTATTTACATATTAAGCAATAATATTTATACATATTAGGCCCGAATTGGAAGGTCATTTTCTTATTTACTATGGCTTGACACTTGTTATAAAATAACCTGACTTGTTTATGATAAGGAGGCCATGTTACTTGTCCTTGAGAATTAATCTCAATGTATGAGTTAATTAATTATTTATTATTCTATAAAGTCATTTTGTTTGTATACATTTTGGCCGTTATTTAGTATCGAATATTGAGTCTTACTAAATGGTAAAACGGTTTTTTTTTTCTTCAATCTTCTATTTTATTCGGCACATAAGTGTATATAAAAACAAAATCTAACCTATAATAAAGTAATAAAAAACTTTTTTGCTACATGTTTCTATTCATAAAACACTTCATTGAATAAGTAATTTCGAGTGATTAAAAAATAATTATAAAATATGTATGAATGGGAATAGTATGAGAATGTTTGTTACTTCTTTTAATTTTCTGTCTGTTTGTCTGTTTCAAAACAACATGTTCGAAACTACTGGACGAATTTAAGTTAAACGTTTTTGCTGTAGTATTACTTTTAAGCCTGGGCAGAACTATTGTGTCATTGATGTGCAAACAGTGGAAAATTCGATATTGAATCAAAATAGAATTCAATCTATTGTTATATAACTATTCATTAGATTTGAGCGAAAATTTTGGAAAGGAGCTCCTTGATTTTCTGTGTACTTTTCTACGCGGTAAAAACATATAAGATATTTAAAACTTCTACTAAATTTATTATGATAAATTTAACATCTTTATATCTAAATTGAAGTGGCTTGACCTATCCTAATACATATGACCTACTAATACTATTTATTATGTGATTCGTTGTTTTATCACGAAATTATGTAATGACCAAATAGACAACGGCTTTTCAGCGAAGTAGATAAACTGGTTCGTAGATATATGAGTACTAGTGATAGCCAAAGCCAAATTAGTGGCGAGATACAACAGACGCGTTTTTGTTTTTTACTGTTACTACGTTACCATTGGTAATATTTGTGCAAGCGTACTACATTAGTAAAAAATAGAGGTCGATAAAATAATTTATATTATTTTTTATTATGTGGTAATTTTTTATAATGGGTACCTAGACTATCGATGGCATACCTGGATTTTGTTAGTGTCTATATTGTACTTCTATCTACTTACTAAAATCTTTTGTTATTAAAGATTGATTAAATGGTACCACAAAACGGATAATGATAAATGAATTAGGTGTACTTACTCCAAATGTATTGAAAACGTATATAACGTGTTTAAATCTTATATTTTATAAATTACTAGCGACCCGCTCGCAGCTTCGCCGCGTGAACTTTTTCGTTATATTGCAACCCTCGGGGATGCATATTTAAAAAATAAAGTGGCCTATGTTTAAGCTTAGATTATCAAGTATATTTATGACAAAATTCATTATAATTGGTCAAGGGGTTTAGATTTTTCAGATAAACTTTCATCCCCTACTTCAACCCTTTAGAGATTGATTTTTGGAAAAATAAGTAGTCTATGTTAGACCCAGTGACTTTTACTACTTTCATTCTAAATTTCATCCAAATCGGACCGGTAGATTAGCCGTGAAAGCGTGACCGACAAACACACAGACTTTCGCATTTATAATATAAGTATGGATATTATTATATAACATTGCGAATATAATTTACGTTTTTCTATTCTAACTAAATGTACATTTATAGCTCAAACTACATTATAAGGACATTGCAATCGTTTTTTCTCATTCTTAATATACGGATGCAGTTTGATAACAGATTTAATTTAAGCTGTCCTATGAAATATTAAACAGTTATGTTAAATATGTTTAAAATTAAAATTACAAAGAAATTTATAGTTGTTGCTCATAAATGTAGGTTTAAGTTGTTTTTATTGAAGCCAAATTATTTTTTTAATGCCAATTGTGCCTAGTTAAACTACCAACGCTAACTTAAAATGAGGCAATCTCTTTAAATCCAGTTTAATGACTTTCAAAAATGATGAAGAAATCACATCATAAACTTCGTAACAACTAAAATTTGTGTAATGATGAAGGCAAAGGCAATACTAGTGTATATATAAATAAACATATATAAACAATATTCCATATATCGTTTACACTGTACGCCAAATTTAGTTTATAGACATTGGGTTAAGAGAAGCATTTTTGTTGTACTAGCGGCCCGCTAGCGACTTTGCCGCGTGTACTACGTAGCTGTTTCGTTGTGTTCCAACCCCCTCGGGGTAATTTTTAAAAAATAAAGTAGCCTATCTTTGACCCTGGATTATCAACTATATTTATTCCAAAATTCATTACAATCGGTCAAACAGTTTAGATTTTTCATATTAACTTTCATCCCCTATTTCAACCCTTTAGAGGTTGTTTTTAGAAAAAATACGTAGCCTATGTTAGACCCAGTAACTTTTACAACTTTCATTCTAAATTTCATCCAAATCGAACCGGTAGATTACCCGTGAAAGCGTGACAGACAAACGCACAGACTTTCGCATTTATAATGTAAGTATGGATTAATGTGTTTTAATTTTAAATACGCTTCGTATTTAAGTAAAGAAGGCTTAGAATATTTAAACTGCGTTTATCTGGAAAGACCAAGGGACGCTTTGGTTTCAGTTAATCATAACGTAAATTACGTTATGATTAACTTTAATTAATTATAATTAGACGGAAAATAGAGAACGAACTCTATCTATAAATAAAAATAAAGCTACATAAAAAATATACGTCATGCTATGCAGGGCAACTGTAGATAAACGCTGGCCTTGGTCTTGCATCTGAGATAGATAATTGAAATTTCTAGGTACCTACTGTTGTAAACCAGGCATAATTATGGCAATATGCTTAATGTGCTTTTGTATAGTTATTAAATGTATTTAATAAAAAATTGCCTTGTATTTTTTATAATTTTTTACACGTATTGTACAGTAAACAATCAGAACTTCACGATTTTTCTCGCGTTGCCGTTTAAACAGGAAGAACGAAGTATCCAGAATATGGAATTTCCGGGTTCCGCCCGGATTCCAAAAAATTGAGTGTGAGGGAGAAACAGCTAAAATGTAAATAATTTAAATATACCCTGTATTTCTTTCTAATAATTAACAAAAACTACTCTTTTTACGAATTGTTCCCAAACATGCCTATAAACTGCACTTGGCCTGCGCCACGATGGCCCCCGTAGTTTTAATAATAGTAATTGAATTCAATTCAAATTAATTTTAATAAGCGTAACCTAAAACAGCGCATAATACCAAGTCAATAGTGCAACAATTAGCTCGTTAGTTACTTTTTATGCAAATACAATTATGTTTATTATATTTTTTGTTTTGATTTTCACAAACATCCACAATTCAGACCTTGGACGAGGAAAACTTAAAGGTTTGTATATTATATTTTGATTTTCTCATATTAGAAGAAACTTCTTTGATTCGCCGTGTGGGTGAGGCACAAAGAAAGATCTTTGGAACAGAACCTGGTAGGGGAGAAGTGGCATGAAGGAGCCAAGTAGATCTGGCTGGAAATTATATTTTTAAGAAGCAATACTGATTTCCTATCAGCCACAAGCATTTGACAGTTGGCCGAAACCGTTGGACGCCGGTACGTCGAGTCAAAGTTTTTTTCCACTAAAAAGTAACTATTCCGTTTCACTTATGTTGTTTTTTAGTAAATTATTGTAAACAAATAGAGGTACAGGGATTATTGATTGAGTTTGTGCATATATTTGGCTTTGTAGATACGTAAAAACTAAGCCGAAAACTTTAATTAATTTATTTTTTTAATAATTTAATTAATTTTTTTAAAGAAAAGGTTATGAAAGAGCCGAGTGAATAAGCCTTAAAAGAGCTGGCTCTTTCATGCCTGGCTTTTTCATAACCTTGTATTTAAATTTTGTAAATAATATGCAATAATAATAATTACGCTTTCTTTTTAATATATTTTTAATAGCTTATTTTACATATGGCATTACGGATAAAAATGGTATAAAAAAAACGAAGTAGACCCGAAAAATCGGTAATTGAAGGAGCAGTAAGTGAAGTTTTGGAAAAAGGCCAGTCTCTAAACAAAACTGCACTCGCCGTAGATATATCAAGGGCTAACTTAGTTAAAATAATTAAGAAAGTAAAAGCTTCTGGTGGAACATTTTATAAGCACTTTCCTAATATAGGATATAAGCAAATTTTCACTTTAGAGCAAGAGAATATACTTGCGGACTACTTGAAGACTGCTTTTAAAATGTGTTATGGGCTAACACGACAACAAACAAGAAAGCTGGCATTTGATTATTCCATGGCAAATGATGTCCCATCTAAATGGCAAAAAAATGAAACTGCGAGTGATGATTAGTTAAAGATTTTAAAGCTCTCAAATGAGTCATTTTTTAGATTCTTAAAGATTTTACAGTGTTGTTTTTTCTAGAAGATATCATTTGTTATTTTGTAAAAAATGGTTATTTATAATTATTAATCTGCCTTTTATATTTTAAGATGGTATAATAATAGTTATGACTGAATAATGTATTGAGATTAAAGTGTTTCCTAGTTTGTCATTAATGACTGATAGAGTTAATTTCATTAGTATATTAAAAATATTAGATTTAAAAGACTTTTTTAGATATTTTTTTAAATTATATAATCATTTTTAATAAATATGTTTACCACAAAATTTTATAATACAAACTAGCTCTTTCAAAACTTTTAGTGGCTCTTTCAATACTGAAAAGTTGTGAAAGAGCCAAATTACATATTTTTTAAAAATGATAATTTGATTGACTATTATATTATATTTAAGGTGTTTTCCTAAGAAAATATCAACTCCAATAAATAAAGAATAGTTTGAGAAAAAATAAATTATAATTTCTTTCATTTCAAGTGTACAATTTGCTCTGTTTAGCAAACTGGCTCTTTCATGCCACTTCTCCCCTATATACAAACCAAGAATGTGCTTCTTCTGTAAGGTGTTCTTATAAAATCAGATTACATCGTTCGCCTTTATTATACGATCTGCTTTTTCTACCTACTAAATTGGTAAAGAAGAAATTGAATATAATCTCTTCTCTATATATATGTGGCCAGTCGTGGCCCAGTGGCACAAGCGTGTGACTGTAAACGACTGGTTGTGGGTTCGATTCCCACTCGAGGAGTGGAAATTATATTTCCATTTTCTTCGCTCTGGTGACGAGGTAAAGCGCGGCGTTAAGTTCCACCACTTAACACGCAAGCCTCCGAATTCGGCGGAAAGTGGGGAACGGAGTGTCTTAACACTAGGTTCCCTCTGCCTACCCTGCTGTGTGCGGGATATAGCGTGAAGCTATATATAATAAAAGAGTAGAAAAGTCAATTCTGTACATGAAAAATTTCAGAAAAATTTTAATTGGGTACGTTAATATATCGATAACAGAGGCCAAAAATCCACTCAGTAGAATTTTTGTCTGTCTGTCTGTCTGTCTGTTAATTTGTTCGTCAATCACGCAAAAACTACTGGATAGAAATGAATGAATTTTGGTATGGTGATAGCTTATAGTCCAAAGGTACATATAGGATAGTTTTTATCCCGGTATCCTATGTAGTTTTTTTGGAAAAAATAAAAAACCGATATAAGTAAATCATTTGTATATCGGTATCTACCGGGTAGAAATTAATGAATTTTTGTATGGAGTTAGCTTAGAGGTTAGAGCAACATATGGGATAGTTTTCATCCCGGTATTCAACATAACTCCCGCAGAAAAATAAAATTAAAAAAAAACCATTCTAATTATGTCGATAGTTCACGAGTGAAGCTAAATTTGTTTCAATATCACTAAATAAAATAATTATAAAATAAAATAAGCATAACATTTATTAAATATACATTTGACCGGTCTATAAAACTTTATATAATCTATATATTTATATAATCTATATGACAACAGATGTCACTACGTTTTCTGCAACGGGTAGCGCCATTTGTTATTATATAGTTGACATTGTATAGTTGATATTGTGTTAGACATATCCGCACTCGTTAAAATTATTATTATAAAAATGCAAAAATCTGTATCTCTTCTATTTGTTATGTTTTGACGGGAATTCGTAAAGAATATTGTTGAAGATGCAGGGTCATATAGGCTACTTTATAAAAAATCAAACCCTAGGAGGGTTAACAATGAAACAGTGGATGAAACTTATGTATGTTTAGTACCTATATAGTGAGAATGAAAGATCTAAACTCCTTGACTGAAATGAATGAATTTTCTCAGGAAAATAGTTAATGAGGCAAGGTCAAACATAGGCTATCTCTCTTTTTTAAAAAACTGGCAAAGTCAAATTGCATTGATTATTTGCAAGTAAAGCTATTTTTTAATATCAATAAGTAACACAATTGTAAAATAAAAAGCGTAAAGTTTATTTAAGATATTATGACCGGTGGTTTATAATACTATATACCAGATGGTATATATGTACGAAATCTACTATCATATGATAGCAGATTTCGTACGTTTTCTTACTAGAACAGTTATCGCTATATGTTATCAAATAATATAGACATTGCACTAAATGTATCGATGATTTTCTCATGAACATAATTAGTGACGAAAGTCAAATATAGACTACCCTCCTTTTATAAAAAAAAAGCAATCCCAAATAGGCAATAGAGGATGAAAGTGGTAGTTCACGCGGCTTCGCCACGTGCGGGTCGCTAATATGTATATAATAATTCTAGCCAGACCGAGATTTTTAGGATGTATATAATATAGAAAATTGACTGTTGTAGTGTTGTACGCTGGCTGTCTCGCTCCTGACTTTACCGCGTATAATTTTATAAAAATCTATATAGTATAAATAATGTATAGGGAAAATAATTAAGCGCAGTATTGCCAAACAACTGTATTGCTAGAGTACAAAGCGAAAATTTTATTTTCAGAAAAAATATCTGCGCAGACTACCATCGTTATATACATAGTATATACTCGTATAATAAGTATATTTTCTTCAAATTATATGTGTATAACTTTTTACACTCGAATATTAACAATATTTCTCAATTATGTATCATGGAAAATAACCAGTTCATTAAGCGAGTAATGAAGAAGTAGGTAGTAGGAATACCTAAACAAATAACTTGACAGTTCTAATGAAAAAAAATACATATTCTCAATTGCCTTAATTAACAATACAAGTTATACATATAAAAGTTATAAAAAAATTATGACACATTTTGTCTCTGTTAATACCAATCATATAATACATATGTATGTGTTCTTGACATATAATTTATTAGGTACCTAAATGTTTTTCAAACCTGCACACCTTCGGAACAAAACTCAGCCAACTCAAAAAAAAACGGAGTTGCGGAAAAACGTATAGAATAATATAATCTTTCATTATTTCTTTTTGTTTAGCTTCACGTTTTTTCCTGTATTGTAAGTTGTTAGGGGGAACCTAAATCGCGACATAGCATGTTAAATGGCGGACACCAACGCCGCGTTTTGTCTCGTTGATCAGAGCGAAGAAATGATAGTAAGATATTTCCTTCAAATAAGAATTGAACCTAAAACCAGTCGCGATCATATACCGATGCTCTACAACTGAGCCACAATAGATTATTGATCGGGGTCGTCGTGGTGTCTTTTTCAATTTCCTAAGTGTGTGAATAACCTGTATATTATACTGTTCAACATATGGAAACAGCTGAAAAATACAAAATGTTTTTTTGCACTAATATCTTTTTTAAAGTGATCGGGGTGGACAATCAAAACTTGATAAAAATTATCTACCTAATAAAATAGGGATGGATAACGGAACATAACATCCCTATATACGTACCACAAAAGATTTGTAATAAAAACAAATAATATAATAAAACATATTTTGACTTATTTTTAAGATATTTTAATAAATTTAGTTTTTGAAGGCACAAAGTATGGATAAGAGAAAGAAAACATTGATACAGATGACGCTAATAAAAGCATGTTAAACAAATTAATTTAGTACGAAAACTAAATTAATAATGCCTGTCAAACTAACCGAGTTTTGTATCTCATTAGCTTTAAAATGGCGCACGCTAATTCAGGGTTGGTAAAATAGAGCTTCCTCCATCCACCAATTTACAGAAAAGTATTGATATACACAAAGGATAGTAATAGATATATTTAAGACAACGGTTAAATAATTGATAGTAGGGTGGAGGTTGCTCCTAGATAGCCCCCAATGCTTAAGTCGCCATGATAGTATATAATCATATTAAGTCACTCTTTTAGTAGCTTTAGACTTTAGAGTTGTGAAGGAAGGTTCGTCTTAAAATCACACAAATAAGCCTTACTCAATTTTATTATCAGCTCGTGATCGAAAGTTCTAGGGATAGTGCCTAGGACTAACTCCTTTTTCTGCCTCCTTTTCTCGCAAAGAGCCCGGTACCCGCATGGAGAATGCATGTTAACTTGCACTTTGGTATTGATGTGAATTGTGAAAGAGTAATTATAATTAATTATGAAATAAACAATAAGTAATTGGTATTCAATTTATTAATATGTTTTTATTACCATTAAATTTTTACATACCATGAACCTGAAGAACTACTAGGATAATAAGTCTTTTACCGTTTAGTGTGGCTTGATATTAAAAAAAAAACTTTATTAGTATTTATATATATTTTTAAATTTATATCGATAATATATTACGACACTATATAATTTACCAACTTTAACCATATATGCATCGCTATTATTATTATAAGAATAGATTTTTCAAAAGAAAAATAATTTGCATCTAAATATTATAAGAACCATATAAACCTACAAATCCATTTTAATCCCTGCTACTTAATAACGTAAATGCCATTAATGCCACATTATTAAAATAAAAATAGATTGTGTTCCTTTAAATTTTTGATTTCCTAATATTATAGAATTAATAAATTGATTCCGTTACATATATTTTAATAACCAGTCAATATCCTATACGAGTTTATAAGAGAATTTATAAAACATTTCGTTAATTTTACTGTAACATAATAAAAGATAAAAAAATGACAATGTAACATTTTTTTAATTGCACCTCAAAACACCTTGAGATCAATGTAATTGGACCAAGTCTGTTGAAGCATTAATATTACCTTAACTCCTTTCACTTCAAAATACTTATGAGTGAGTTTCCTTAGCCAAATATTTTCTGGATACATAAGTTTCTTAAATCAGTATTTTTGTTACCATAAGGGACTACAGAGCCCATGCTCAGGGCCGCTCTTCATGGGACCGAAAACCGTGATAGTAATATTTTAATTTTCTCTAAGGCTCCGACATATCCCAAAATGGCGCTTGACTTGCAATATGTAAGATTCTTACGTCAAAGGTAGATGTTACATCAAATACAGCGTAGATATTATGAAAATGGATGTGCCAATTCTTCTGTTGATTGCAAAAGCCCGTTCGCGTAAAATGTTTTTGGTTTCATTGGTATTTCTAATAAAGACCTTCTTGAGAAGTGCTATACTACTTTTTTGTGGTAACTTGGTCAATGACTGCTAATGAAAATAAGATCTTTGCTGCGAATAATCCAGTAGGGACATTTTTTATTATTCACCTTCACTCGAAAAGTTTTTTCAAAAGTAAAAAAGAATGTGTATAAAAACATTATCAAGTCTTTTTAGAGGGAAATTTTATATGTATAAAATGTCCGAATTCAGGACGTCTAGGTCGTAAAAGCTAAATATTTTTCTTAGGTTACGAGTTGGCTTTATTATTTTCTTGTTCTACAAATACGAAAAAAAATAATAGAGTAATAAACAAAATTACGTCAAACAAGTAATCGTCTATAATATTCTTGCATCAATTTACATAAATATGTAGTATTAATATACATAAATATATTAGTAATGCTCATACTTATACGGGCTTAATTAATTCTATTAATTTGCATATACATGGGATTTTGAAAATGAACTAGCTTAATTAGGCCAATATAAAAAAAAACAATCTTATAATCAACCAAAGCTAAAAAAATGTATCACTTGTGTTTTTTCATTTAAATTTCAACTGAAAATAATTTTATAGTATTTATCAACTTATGATAGGGAGTTCTATTTCTAAAAAACTAAATCCAATATTTAGGAAAGGCTGTGTGGCAAAAATACGTCCTTTACAATAGAAATAGTGACAGTGAGTGAGTGACCTGACCGCCGAGTAAATTAGTAGTGAGAGTGATAGTTCCCGCCCAAAAAATTTCATCACCCCCATCATTTTTTATTGAAGACTATTAAGTATTACAGTTCATAGTTCATACTTGTCTATTACTCAGAGTTGTAGAAGATAGAGGTGTATTTAAAGGTTATTATAACTACTAATTAAATTAAAACTAAAATATATATTAGAACAATACAATGATTGTTATAAAAACTATTATAAAAATATATGTATAAATACAATATAATACGGCAATTGTTATAACAGTTATTATGACAATTATTGTATTTTCATTATATAAAAAAATACATTACATTTTCACCATATAAAAAATATAAAAGAACAAAAAAGGTCTAACGGAAATACCATAACTTAAAAAGACAAAGAAAAATATCTAGTCTTTATGAAATAAGTTTAAAAATAGATTGAATGCATTATATACAGTGAAACAATTGATGAACACTAGATTCATGTAGACATAATAGACGTTAATTGAAGCTGACGTCTGCTAAGCGCAATAGCGGCTGGACCATCATTGATTATTGTGCCCGGGGCTACCTGCCACGTTTAGTGATACCAAAAAAATCTAATGAAATTAACCTCGGCATATTTATTTACAAATATTTAATTAATATATTTTATTTAAGTTTTTTTTATGTGCAATTCCTTAAAATGTTCGGGACCATCAGACTTCCCTTAATATGAAGAAATTCTAACGATAAAAAGATAAAATTAACCTAGCAACCTATGAGTAATCCTGGCAAAACTTCCTCCTGTTCTTATCTACCTTGTCTACCTCTTTATATTTATCATTGAATTTTGTGTTATCTATATCTATTAACGCTAATATTTCAATAGAATAAATAAATATATTTACATTAATAAAATGACTTTTGCAGTTGATTATTATGCAACAAATGCTTAAAAATTCTTTGGCAACATGCTATTTGTAAAGTTATGTTTCTCGGTAATAATTCTTTAATAACAGGACAGGTAAGAATTTCGGGATAAATGAACATCGCAACATTTGTTTACATGAGGCGAGGAACAAAGGCGAAGGTATGACCGTGTGAAAAACGTTTTCGAACAATAAACAAAGAAATGGTATAATTGACAATAAATTAACTATCACTAATAAAAGTCGAATATAAATCATTTCATCGATTCATTAAAGTTTAATGCTCTTTTAATTTAAATATATAATTAACTTTATATTGGAATTATTTGCTGCTAGTATAGCGTTCGATATATATAAATCGATAAAAACAAATATTCATGTGTAATCGAGAAGTATAGAAATAAAGAATACGCGATAGTCCTGAAAAACGGGATCCCGCATTTCCGAGGAATTAAAGAATCCGAAGATCCTGTAAATATAGTGCAAGGTAGTAATATATATGCAGATGACGTCCTCGAAAACACACCTACATATATTTGGAATATCTATAATTGACACAGGTCTTACTCTATCTTTATTGGCTATGTGTTACTCTATTTCTATTAACTAAAAGAAGAAATAGAACATCAGCTTCACGAAGAAATAGGATTTCTATTTCTTCATTCATAAATAAAATAGCTAGATAACAAAAAACCACCTGTGTGAATCCCGAATGGCACAATGTATCATGACGATACAGCTTACTAGCGTGAAAAAGCTGAGAAAGCTTTTTCAGCAACATCCTAAGCTTGCAATAACTGCAAATATATATAGCTATATATTAATAGAAACGTTTACGTACGTAACTAACAAATTATTTTTACTTACGTACTATTCTGCCAATATATGTAGGTATATATTAATAGAAACGTTTACGTACGTAACTAACAAATTAATTTTTGTCATGAACAAAATAATCGTCGTATCGCATCGTTTTAAATGCAGTAATGGTAACCACAATAAACCAAAAGCCCGATTGCTTTACTTTGAAAACCACTAAAAATACGAATGTTTTTCAATGTGTGTTCCCAACGCAGACAACAAAGGTGGATTGTTTTTATTCATACTATCGTACTATATGGTAATAGTCTGTGAAATATCAACGTAAATTAATAGAGGATCATTTTTTTTAGAATTACTCTAACAATTACATTATTATACGGACACGTGGACGTGTATCGTGGCAATCCCTTGTACGATATCCTTAACGATGATTAAATTATG
Organism: Dryas iulia moderata; assembly: GCA_019049465.1. Taxonomy (NCBI): domain Eukaryota; kingdom Metazoa; phylum Arthropoda; class Insecta; order Lepidoptera; family Nymphalidae; genus Dryas; species Dryas iulia. The sequence continues at coordinate 10,523,901 of CM032418.1, read as the reverse complement.
TTAATTTATAATTGTATCTACGTTATATACTCATTATAAAAGCGGAATTTATAATTTGTAAGATTATGGTTCAATAACTATAAGGAAATACGATGCATTAGCCATACGATCATGAGGGTTCCTACCATTCTACAGGTTACACAGGAGATAGAACACATGAGTAGGTGTTGTGTATATAGATGTGAGGAACAGGCAATACGATGCATACATGCGGGTTCAAGTGGAATAGCTAATTAAGATATGAATATGGTTTATCCTTAACCGAGTATGGAGCGCCAAACTGTATTCTCCATGGGAACTGTAAATCTCTTTCGCCTCGTTCGCTTTTTTTATACATTTAATATATACATGACATGATGGTCCTGAGTATCATGGACGAATAGTTCTAAAAGGTCATCCGCGATCTTCTAGTGTGTCCCTACCCCCTTGCAAGTCACACTTGTATTGAATATTTTTTACCAAAATAAAAATTATTAAAAATTTACATTTTGTCACGAATAAATTATAAGTATTGTTTAATAAATGTTTATAATAAATAAGTATTCTGAGCGCCATTAATAAATAACAAGGGCATTAACAAAGCAATTAATAATAGTAATTATCACAATATTTAGTTTTAATTATCATTGTCGTCTCGCTAAAAGAACGTGTTTAATATTAAATGATCACACTACCTTTTTTCAGTAATCCTGTAGTTACTTCCAAGTGGATATTTTTGAATTCAATATCTACGTTTACAGATGTTGGCATTTTCGTTTGAAGACTACTATAATCTCCTCTACTCTGCACATTTTTACCCGCTTTTACATTCATTTCTAATGCACTAGACATGATTCACTTTTTATTATTTTAATGGTTAATTTTTCATAATATTTTTTTTAAAATATTTATGTAAGTTTATATTTTGTCTGTATTTTATTAAACATTAATTATGATTTGATATGTATTTTCGCGGAACTGGGTATCCACAACAGTTCTTCGCGAACGCAGGTGCCTTACTGACTGACGGCTTGCTTAGTTTACTGACTTGGCGAATCGGATTATTATATTATATGTAGTACTTTAAACAAGATTGAATCATTAGCGGATATAATAGTACTGCCAATCCAGTTACAATCCTATAACTAAAACTCGCGGCTTTGCCTGCAGGCACTTTGATAATGAATCAAATAGTTTTTCTTAAATACCCATATTTTATTTTAAATGTATGTAATATTATATAGGTCAACCTTTTCTTTATTTGGTTTTCCGATGCGGTAGATTTGTTGTATTTCATTATTTTGTGTTGAAATATTTAAGTCATCGTTAATAATATTCACAGTAAAATTCAATATTTCTGTCCGTCATAAAAATGAGCAAGACAAATAAAAAGATCGGAAGACCTCTACCTAAATATTGGATGAGGCTAGTGCATGAAAATGATACTTGGAGGGAGAAAAGTTGTATGTAGTCTAAGAAAATTGGTCAGAGAATAAAGACCATTTTTATTTTATTTTATTTTGTTATATTATATATTTACGTAATATTTTAAAACTAACTTACAGACTTTCGCAAAGTTTAATTCCGGTAACAAAGATAGTACCTATTATTTTTAAAAAAAATCGTTACTTATATTATAATCATACATGCAACAGATTATTAATTAAGAAATATATACTTATTCCACAGATTATGAGAGATATAATTTTGAATACTTGCATCGAATTATCCAAAATAGTAACAACCAATTTATCTGAAACAATGAGATAAGACTAGCCGGAAAACAGAATATAACATATAAAAATACAATTCCCATTTACAATGTAATAGATTATCTATAGTGTCATAAAAATAAATATACGCCACGTTAACTATTGCTAGGCACCAATCACGCAAATGTGTAACAGTAAATATTTAAATAAAGTGGAACTTGAATGTTTTTAACCCATTTGTCATTTGAATGTAATATTATATACCTATTGTTTAAATTACGTGGGAACATATGTAACTCCATTGACGCAATCACTATATAATTTTGTTTATTTTATCAAAATCAAAACCTGTCTCGTTTACCGTTTAATAAAGTCAAAAATTCTTATTTAATTTATAAATATTATATGCATGTCCTATGTAATATCCGTAACGTGACTAAAGAATAAAATGCGGTGCGGCGTTGAGTTCTGTCCCTCAACATGCAGTGTCTCGATTTTAGGCCGATACTAAGTCTTAATACTAAGTTTCCTTTAACTAAGCCACTGTGCGGGAAAAAACGTAGAGCTATGTTATTCTATATAGATAAATGAAATTTGAGTGTTTGTTTGTAATATTGTATTACTGGTTATTTGTATTACTTTAACGGTACATATACCAAAGAAACATTTGAAGTACAACATTTTCTCTGTATGTCTTTCACTGGAGGATAACGAATATAATGAGGAGTAACTTGGCTACTGTTATGGTAGATTATTATAAAATCTGCGCAAGTGCACCATTTTTTTGTAAATTTCACGGAGATGAATTCGCGAGCAAAATTTGCACTAGGTACATAAAATATATAAATTTACTACCATACTTGAGTTTCTGCTCATTTAATGAAAATAATCTTTAAATATCTAACATTAGGGTAGCATTAATGGTACATAAATTTAACAAGATTATAAAATAATGACTAAACAATTGTTAATTAGCTACTTAAATAACACGTTTTATTTTGCGTAGAAAATAATATGCAACTTAACCTACAATATTCGAGGTCAATTAAATATAAGATAACATATTTACTTACATAATACTGTGTATCCATAATACCGTATTTTGTTAACAAAAAACAGTAGCAAAGAGCGTGTAAGAATTTAGACGTAGCCGGATGCAAAACCGCATGGCATAGAGATGGTTGCGGCTTGGAAGGTTTCCAAGAGGCACGGGTTCGAATACCCTTGCGGTCAAATTTTTATACGTTTTCTTAAAATATTTTTCAATTACCTAAGTGTGTGAATAGCACTTTCAAAACGTTAAAAATATCATACTGGACATTTAGTATGTGAAACGACTAGAGTAGGTACCTAATACAGATCCGATGTTGTGGAACTACCTAACTGATTACAGTTCAAAACTATAGAATATCCCAAATAAAAAAAATCCATACGATTTAGATTAATCTTAGAAATGGGTGAAGGCTAAATTATAAATCTAAAGATAAATTATACCTCCCTATTAATACCAGACTCGCCAAAAATAAAGACATTTGGATAAAACTAATAAGAAATAAAAAATTAATAAATTAATGTTCAAAACTTATCAATATTTTTGTACCGAATAATAATTTCGGTAAAGTAACGGAAATATACAATTTTATATTTGAACATCCCTAATACAAATGACTATTTGATTTGATTTCCTCTGAAAACGGCAATACAAAGTTGTAACTTAGTCTGTATGAAGACACTCAACTGGCTAATTTGGGTTACATCACATTACACAACAAAGAATTATAGCTTTATCGTAATAATAGTGATTGATCATCCATATGTGCTTAATAATTTATATACAACTAGTGGCCCCGTTCACGCGTAAAATAAGCGTTGCTTCAGCAACGTACATATTTGCACACATACATACACAAACACGTGGTGGTGTATATGATAATAATAAAAACAAATTATATTTAATGCATTTTAATGAAAAAATATTCTGTTTATGCACTTCTCACTTTCTTTATCACACACCTACATATTCATCATTAAAAATATAAAAAATATGCAATTAGTAATCAGGGGTCGCACAGGGTAATGTACGTGTAGTAGATACGAGTATGTATGTCTCAAATGTTTTCACAATAATAACCACTTTAAAAGTCACCACTTTAAATACAACTAGAGAGCATCTATTAACCAATATAATAATGTAAACATGTTTTTTTTAAGATCATAAAGTCCATCAATGACGATTAATCCTAGTAGTTTGTAACTTTTATGAAAGTGTATTTTATATTTTATTATACACTATTTAGTTTGTTGCATTTTATGTGTTGAAATTATTATTTTTTCGGCATATTACAACTTAGCTTGAAGTCTCTTTGAAGGTATTTAATATTTACATAAGTAAAAACAGCAACTTCGTGCCTTTTTTCTCTGCGTAGCAGGGTAGTCAAATAGGACCTCGTGGCAAGACACTACGTTCTTTATTTTCTACTCAACATTGAGACGTTGAACGTTGTATGGAGAAACTCAACGCTGCAGTTCGCCTCAGTGGACTCATAAACCTTACCCCGTGACCCACCCATAGTTGTGGGTGGTGTCAATGGCAACGGTCAGAGGACAAGGCCCTGAAACCGTTTCCCCTCTCCCATGCGGTGAAAGAACTGAAGTGACTGAAGTGACTGAAGTGCCTTAGTAGAGCGGAGAAATGAAAATATTTTAAATATTTATTTGAATTATTCTTCCAACTAGAGTCAAACCCGCAATCATCGCGATTACAATGAGACGCTGGCCCACTGCTCTACATTTATAAACTACGCTCTAATTAAAACTATACTTATAAATGTGCAAAATACTTAATATAAAATCATTTGCCCTTGGTTTATATAAACTTAATTCCAATAGTTTTTGTCACTTCATTGTTATCAAAAGTCACCTTCGATACTGTAGTCACATAATGAAAAAAGTGAATTAATCACTGACAAGCTTGAACTTGATTATTTAAGAAATTTTATGCTCCTCTAAATATTAGGTATGTAAGTAAAGTTTAATCTGATATCTCGAAATCTATTGCACCAATGAATGGATTTAAAATTTGGACAAAAGTTAGTTTATTACTAATAGGAAGACTGTACTATTAAAAATTAATCTCGAAAGGTTGAAAACGGAAGAAAATAAAACTTTCTCTTTATTTCTTCATTTATTCCTCACTGACTCAAAGTTTCTGGAAAATCATATAATAGAGGGTAAAGTGAGGGTAAACTTTATTTGCAAAAAAACATCATTAAATTTCATCCGATTTACGTGAAACTGAGAATTTAGTGCCATTAATGAAATTTATGAAACACATGTTTCAGAAAGTTAGAGTTCTTTACCTCGCGCATATCCAATCTGAAAAAAACACTTAATCTTGTTAGGGAATAAAAATAAGATTTAGCCAGGGTAATAGTCTAATAATACATATTTTAAACCTATCGAATCATCATTAAGCCACATTTTCCATGTCGGCGAAATCGCAAAGAGAGATAGGTATAGTTTTGATAAGTATAGGTTTTATTGCACATATACAAACATAAAAGAAAATAGAAGAGATAAAAAGACAATAACACAATTACAAGTTATTGTAGTATGCAGAGATGATCTATTCACTCTTAGTGATCTCTTACAAGCAACCTGAAGCATAAACATTTAATGCAGAGGACACCCGCGTAGTAGGTACATAAAATTGTGTAAAAATTCAGAAAAATAACATAAATAAGTAATGATATAGGTACACCTACTATGTTGTAGAGAGTTGTTAAGTATGGTATAAATTATATTATAACTTTTGTGAGAAACGACAGACATTTGTATTTTGAATTAAAATATTTCGGAAAATTCCTGTGTCCAGTCGTGGCCCAGTGGCACAAGCGTGTAAACGACTGGTTGTGGGTTCGATTCCCACTCGAGGAGTGGAAATATTTAATATTTCCATTTTCTTCGCTCTGGTGTCGAGGTATAGCGCGGCGTTAAGTTCCGCCACTTAACACGCAATGCCTCCGAATTCGGCGGAAAGTGGGGAACGGAGTATCTTAATACTAAGTTCCCTCTGCTTACCCTGATGTGTGCAGGATACAGCGTGAAGCTAAAAAAAAATCCTTCCCTTGTGAAAATACATACTAAATACTAATATAAAAATTACCTATCACAAAAAATACAAATATAATAATATAAAATTACCCGTCTGACAATTCACAAAGCGAATATCCTCCTCCATTGTAATAGTTATGCTTCACTGCTAAACATAAACGTATATTACACAGGTATATCTGGATATAGCATTATATAATTATATAATTACATATACAATTTGTATTTGTAAAATTTGTGCTTTCAAATGTAATGACTTGTGCTAAAACGCCCATGATTATATAACAAGATGTTTTGTTTTCGCGGTTTTTAGACATTTTGAAATGAAGCGGATTAATCGTGTAGGTATATCTTTGGTCTTTCAAAAAAGAACTCCAAAGCCAAGATCATCATAACCAGAGTCGTCGTAGCTTGTATCACCATCTTCAACTTTAACGAAGTGGACGTCGCCCATCATTAACCATCACCCCATGTAACATTGTACAAGCGTCTGTTACTGAATGAAATACTGTATGGACTTTTCTGTTATATCTATGTTTTTAATATTTTTACAATTTACAAAATCATTAAATTATGAAAATAATATATTCGTCATTGTAAATTTAGGTTGATCACAAAAATTTACATCTGTCAAAAAGATCAAGCTATCTTGTACAATATATAGATATAGCAATAATTCGTTTTCCTTTTTTCACAAGAATGTTAAAAAATCCAATATCACAAATTATTCGGGCGTAGAAAACACCTTAATCTCGACTGAACCACGCAGATACTTAAGAAGCCAAGGTCGGATACGACTATATCCATAATTTAAAAATGGCAATCTTACACAGAGACAGAAATGCAATAAGAATATTGTGGGCGCTCGGGACTTAGACATTGCATAGCAAGAGTTGGGCTAAGGAAAGTAGAACGAATCAATAGGGCCTTTCCCGCTCACCGCACCGTCATGATGATGATGCCATCAGGTATGATGAAACTTGATAAGGAGACAAGCCTTATAATTGAGTAAAATTTTAAAGTCATACAATAAACCAAAAAATTAAGTAAAATAAAAATGTAAAGAGAATCCATAAAAGACACGTACGAGAAAAATCTGTGGCACGTAAAAAGATCAAAATAACAAAAACATGTCAAAAAGCTCGCCTAATAAATAAATACTACTTGTACCATTATCGTAGATTCAATGAAACACCAGGAATCGTTTATATTTTGCTCTGGAAAAAAACTGCTTGTTGCTGACACCTGGCGGACCACCACGGAAATTGTCTCTAACAAGTTCTGTTGGCTTCTAGCTATAAGACACGTATATTAGAACAAGTTTTGAAAAATACCTGTACTAGATTAAGATATACATACATTCGTTTTATTAAGATAGTCTATGTCTGGATAGTTACTAAATTTATTTTTATTTATTTTTATTTATTTTTAAATTATAAATAAATATTTAAATTTAGAAATATATTTCCTTATTAGGCATTAATTTACTATAAAAATAAAAAACTGGATAAAGATCACAAGGCTTTAGATTTAACTTTATAATATATTGTAGACGGGGTCGGGTCCGGCTTCTTTCGGGTGATAGTGGCGTAGCTATTGTTGGGCTAGGCGGTGCAGTGCATCGTGGCCCTGGGTCTTAGGGGGCTCTGGAGTGAGTTTAAGGGGCCTACTAACCGAGCGTGTACTCATCATAGTGGCCCATAGGGCTATGGGTATGCCCACGAGTGGTAGTTGATGGTTGAAATTATGTGAATCTAAGTGGTAGTTGCAAAAAAAGTACACGAGAACAGTCATACCTACTATTCTGGTCCTCTGTATCACCTTAATATAATGAAAAAAAAAATAGGTGCCATTGCCACTGGTGATAGAGCTTATATTATCCTGTTATATTTTTTAGGGGTGAGCAAAGGGGTCCTTTCTTTCTGACGTACGACGTTTCTCACACGGTATTTTTTTGTATTAACTCTTAAGATGTAATGAGATTATTTAAGATAACGAGGTTTTATTTAAATACTCGTGGAAACTAACGTTTTAATGTTGCTAGAGATTAGTACTATGTAGGTCTGTTTAAATAGCTTCGCAACTGCCACGGCATCACAATCGCATAAAGTAAAATTATTTCTTTTGGAAAGCACCCCCGATGGCTAATATTTATTTTTAGCATCACTCTGTACTGTACACAGGCAGGGTAGGCAGAGGAAGCCAGTGTTATGACCCTCTGTTCCCTATTTCAAGAAACATATTGTTAAAATGTTCTTGAAAAAAAGGAAAAGTAGTTGACAAACCCTCTACTAAAAGAATCAATGTAACGAGACGACGTGGGACTAACCTGTCTGAGGCTGCTATCACTAATTAAAAAAAAGACATCTTTCTAAGTCTTAAAAATGAAGTTGCGTATATATACCTAAGTACCTAAACATGAATAATTTTAAATATATAGAAAGTTATTATTTTTTTATTCAATAAAGGAGGCAAAAGGACCACCTGATGAAAAATGGTTACCTTTGCCCAAGAACATATACAATGTCAGAGGAGTTGTGCATGCGTTGGTGGCCTTGGGAGTGAAACAGAGAAGGAGGGAGGAAGGATGGGAATGGTGGGATCAGGGAGAGTTGGCTTACATGCCGTCGAACCTGAACGCATCATCAGTTCTTTTGCGGTGCTTCTTTGACATGATAGTGGTCGCGAGCCAGTAGAAAGAATCGGAGAAGGAATCTCCTACCACGAAGCTACTGGGCTATCCGCCTTTTACAGGACGGAATTGTAGTCTCAACCCGTCCCCCACGGGTAGTTTTATATTATATCAAACCTGTTCTGTAACTCTTCAGCTCATTCGTAGTCAATCCTGGTGGTTAAATCGATTACTCTATACAATTTTTTGAATAAATTTTTTGAATAATTTTAATATTGAAAAGGGAAGAAATATACAGTAAACTTTATAAGGCTGCTTAGTTTATTATGATTTCTTTTGTTACATGTTTAATTATCATAACAAATTAAACAACAGAAATATTTCACAGAAAAGAATAATTTAAAAGTCGTTAAGTTTTTGTTATATTGTTTTTAGAGATTTGGAGCTTGCGTTAATCACATACTTAGTTATTTTTTTTCCATTTGCCTTGACCAAAGCCTACCTTGGGCAAAGTTCGAGTGATACCATATACTATATTAACATATGTTAATAATATGTAATTTGAATACAACGTTAGTAATATTAGCGTGTATTACATAATTTGATCTGTATAAAAATGAGGTTTTTTTTCGGCATACTCATCAAGAGTATGTAATCTTCTATATGTACGTATATTTTTCGGGGAAATAATGATTTATAAATTATACTCATTGCTCCGCTATGGTAGGAAAACAAAGCATAGAGATGCGTTCAGTCATTCAACATTCAATGTCTCAATTTCGGAGAAAAATTGGAAAACCGAGTGTCTTACGACTAGGTTCCTACGACGCTAGGTTCGTATTACGTGTTATTTAACAGAAAATGTATAATTTGCCATAAGTTTTTTTAGTAAGTTTTTTATAAGTCGTTGTTATGTAGTTTTTGCTATTTACATAACTACTATTAATTAATAACTTACTTGGCTCTAACGGATAACAATTATCGCATGTGCACTTGTGGAGCTTACCGATAATTACACTATATGCTTCTTTTTTTTTAATAAAGGCACCCTGTCCATGGGTTCAGGTGCCCATGTCATTAGTTAGTATTAATTTGTACACAGCGTGACAATTCAAAACCACTGAGACTTATATTTAATGTTATTATCTAGAGGTGATGTCCATCACTGACCAACTGTAAAAAATTGTTTTTTTTAATGTTTGTTTAGTAGTATGTAGTAAATATATGTACATATATATAAATGAAATAAAACGAGACACACAGCTCATGCTTTGTTGTACACTATATGCTACTTATTAATTTGTCTATGAATTACAATATGTTTGAAAGCCTTAGCAAATAAATAAACAAATAAATTTCCGAAGTGGAAGCAAGTACCAAAAACACAACAAATTGTAAAAAACATTTGCAAAAAGAATAACCGTGTAAAGTTATTGTCACTGATTATTTGATTAATTACGTAAAATTACGTTTTAAATGAGAATTAATAACTGATTTAATGCATTTAAATTTCAAAGATACATTTATCTATAGCTAGCGCCATCTAGTGAAAACTTTAGTAACTATGAACTCTGCTTTGCTTGTCATTGTTTGTAAAGGTAATACAAGACAGCGCTGTAAAATTATTTACCAATTAAAAGTAAACAAAAGAATTCTATTAAACTTTATAAAAAAGTATAAATAATTAAATCTAAAACTTAAATGCTTACACAATTAATTTTCCAAATATTACTTTTTTATATAAAAAAAAATAAGAAAGAAAATTACTTTGTTATTTTTTAAATACAGAAGTGTTGAATATAAGATAATGTTGAGCATATGACGATCTTTTGTTATTATTCTAATTATGCTCTACTTTTAAAAGATGACAAAGTTGAAAGATTTTGCTTTGTCTCGGTGAGGTATCTGTGCAAAACAAAGTGCATTGTATCACACAACAGTCTTTATGTTGAACATTTACAAATTAGCGAGGAACTGTACATATAATTATTTAGAAGACAAAAGACTTCTGATAGACGTCGGCGCATTCTATCGCGCGACGTTGTATGCGGCGCACGCGCGTTGTTTATGTGTGAATTTAATATTTCGTAACAATGATGCTCGCGGGGGCTGAAATTGTGGAAAAAGAGAGTGTGGAGTACAAAATTGATGAAGCCGGAAATTCTGAAGCGGTGATTACAGCCGGACCATCTCAAAATGAGGCGAGGGGACTGTCTAAAGTGCCCACCAAAGAACCTGTGGACATCCATTTTACAAACATCACTTGCACTGTGTCACTGGGGATAAATAAAGGTACAGTGTCTATGTTTAGAATTTAATAGCTTAGTAACTGTTTCGAACTGATTGTGTTTACCTGAATACTTATTTACATTTCAAATATAATAGTTAAAATTTAAATTTTATTTGTTATCTCTAAATTAATACGATAAATAAGAAATCATGGACACAAAGGGAATAATTTGTTGAAATAGTGATTTGTAATTGCTATTGTGATTGTTTGTTATAAACATTTAGGGTTAAGGGTTAATAATGACAGCGTTCATTTCTTGTATAAACAATGTTAAATACTGAGATTGAATATGCGTCATTAAACAAAAATTAAATATTATTAAGTTCCTGGTAGTTAACCTCGTAAGAAAATATTATTTTATGCTACACCATGAGTTATACTTACGTGTAACTCATTTTTTCTAGCGAAGTTCTGCAATACTGAGAGAGCTTTTAAGAAAGCTTTTTATTAAAAAAAGCAAAATTAAAAATTTTGAAAAAACCCACGACGTTTTAATTGTAATTGAAAAAGGATAAAACAACTGTAAATCCCTGTCATAACTTTAAGTTTGCACAAATCTTCTCATAGGTTTTCTTGCTGTTAAAACAGGTTCCCAAAAAATTAAAATATTAATATGAATTTACAGTTTTGATAACTGGTATTTTAAAAACTTAAAAACGAAATCTATATTTAAAATAGGGATAGCAACTGGCAGCCCCCGACGAAGTCGTCCCCATCATCTCGTTACATATATTCATTTAGGCGGGGGATTTACAGTTATTTTATCCTTTTTCAATTACAATTAAACCGTCGTGGGTTTTTTCAAAATTTTTAATTTTGCTTTTTATTTTAAACTTTTTAAAGTGAATAGATACACATTATATATTATTACATAATATCGAAATACTTTATATTAATCTTCATGCAAATCCAAAAGAAATTATAAATCCAATGCTTTCTGGTTATCAAATGCTTATTGCAGCGCCTGGCAGATTGTCACTGTAACATTTCCACGAAACTTAAGTCTAACCAAATCAGTGAAAATCACAAAACCCAGTAGTAGTTTTGATTTTGAACAAACTAATTTATACTGGAGCGCCACGTGGTAGTTCGTGATATGGCATATAAAAAACGCAGCAATTAAACCAGAACCTATCACAGAAAACTGCATCTAAATAGGTTTCACACAAAAAATAAAAGCAAATGCTTACTGCAGCGCCCCCTGGTGAGGTGTCACCATGACACATATACGAGAACACGCACTAATTAAGCCTAATCCTATCTTTGATAACTGCATCCAAATTGGACTTGTAGTTTTAGCTTTGCATAATTAAATGTTTAATGCAGCACCCCCTGGCGTGTTCACCTAAAAACTTACACCAAGTAAAGGTAACTCTAATACTAAAAACTCTGCGCAATCGGACTAGTAGTTGTAGCTTTGCATTAAATATCACAAACAAATGTTTACTGCAGCGCCCCCTGGTGAGTTAACACGATAAAACATATCCAAGAACATGCAGTAATTAAACTTGAACTTATCATTGACACTGCATCCAAATCAAATTCGTCATTTTATCTTTGCACAAACAAATGTTTACTGCAGCGCCCCCTGGTGACTTGTCACTGTAATATAATTTAAAAACATGCTATAAGCAAAGCGGAATCTAATACCAAAAACTCTTTTCAATCGTACTAGTCGTTTTGGTTTTACACAAAAAAATATAAGCAGCTACTTACTGCAGCGCCCCCTAGAGAGTTAACACATACATGAAAATATGCACTAAGTAAACATACATGACACATAAATGAAAATATGCACTAAGTAAACTTGAATCTATCATTGAAAACTGCATTCAAATCGGACTCGTAGTTTTAGTTTCGCACAAACAAGTGTACTTACTGCAGCGCCCCCTGGTGAGTGGTCACCATAACGCATATATGAAAAGAAACACCAATTGAACCTGAACCTATCTTTGGAAATTTCATCTAAATCGGACTAGTAGTTTTTGCTCTGCATAAACAAATGTTTACTGCAGCGCCCCCTGGTGAATTTTCACCGTAACCAAAAAACAAAAATCTTATAATATGCACAAAGCAAAGCTTAATCTAGTTCTGAAAACTCTATCTAATCGAATTAGTAATTTCGGTTTTAGACAAACAAATACAAGAAAAATTTTGGTTTTACACAAAAAAGTACAAACAAATGCTTACTGCAGCGCCCCCTGATGAGTGGTCACTGTAGCACATATATAAAAAGATGCACCAATTAAGCCTGAACCTATCCTTGAAAGTTACATGTAAATCGGACCAGTAGTTTTTGATTTGCATAAACAAATGTTTACTGCTGCGCCCCCTGGTGAGTTTTCCCCGTAACAAAAAAAGAAAAATCTTAAAATATGCATCAAGCAAAGATGAATCTTTTTATGAAAACTCTTTTCAATCGGAGCTGTACTTTCGGTTTTAGACAAATAAATACAAAAAAAGTACAAACAAATGCTTACTGCAGCGCCCCCTGGTGGTTTGACACGATAAAACATATCCAAGAACATCCACCAATTAAACCTGAATCTATCACTGAAAATCTATTGAAATCAGAATATTATTTTTTGAGATAATTGAAAACATTCGTTTTCACGTAAAATGCTTACTGCAGCGCCCCCTGGTGAGTTAAGGCAATAAGACATATCTAAGAATATACGCCAATTGAACCTTAACCTATCATAGAAAACCGTATCAAAATCGGACTTATAGTTTTGGAAATAATTGACATAGTAATTTGCACAAACACACAAACAAACAAACAAACAAACAAACAACCTCTCACCCCAAACACATATACAGTCGCCGTTCCGTCGCGGGTAAAAATTTATAAAAAACTTACGTTACATATATATTACTTCCATTGAGGTATTTAAAAATTTGTTTATAATAGAGTAAGTTGTTCATATTCTAATCTCATATTATTTGATATTATTATTTCAAATCTTACAATTGTTTACAATTAGAAAATAATGATATCTCGGACCAGCTTACTGACCTTCCGAAGCAAATAGTAACTGCACAGAAAAATATACTTTATTTATCAAGGTTCCGTTTGGGAAATTGCTTCTATTTAAAATATCTAATAAGTATGGCCATTAGCGGTGTTAAACCGGTATCTGTTAGACATTAATATATTTTAATATAATACAATCTTTTTCTGCGATCTACGTTTACTGTTAACTGTATCTACAATATTCCTAACTGCTGCATTAACTTGACATGTAGTTGAAGTTTACGTGATTCACCTGGACAACTTTTTGCTTATGATGCGACGAGAACAGGTTATCTCAATAGGCGCAGTTATAAGGCTTAAAAAATAACTCATCGATATTACGACATGTTCAACCATCTGTCTGTCGTCTATGTACCTATCTATATATAAATAAATATTGGTGGTAAGTTCAATGATTAAAGGTATAGATACGTAAAGCATCTTTTGTCTCTATGCAAATAGAACAAGAAATTATTGTTCTTTCTGACACCGGAAGTTAAAGTTTTTAATTGAAGTATAAGTCTTATCGTTAACATGATCCTTGTATCTATGTGATCCATAAGACATGGTTTAAAATAAACATATTAAATTAACTGAACTAATAATTTATATGAACAGTTTTATTTATAACAATATTTCTTAAGGAATTATTTGAAACAATTATAGTATTTTTTACTCCACTCTTCAACGCTTATCGTCAAGGACGATTTTAACAAAGGTTTCTTTATTATACTATTACAAAATGTGTTTGTTATGTGATGGCTTTTCCAGGCAGAATTTTATGTTAGGTTAACGAACATACTCCTGCTTACTTATAGCAGCACGAAAGGTATCATTACCTTACAGCTTTGTTAAATCATAGTGTTTCCATACGAAGGGAGGGGAATGCGTATGAAATGAAACTGACTGGGGAACTGGGGACTACCAATTATGTATTTCTATGAAACAAATGAACAAAAACCTAGTTTTAGTTAAATTTACTTCAGAATATTTAGACAGGATTTGTCCAATTGTAAGCGATTAGGTTTTGCCGCATAGCTGCACATAAAATCATCATCACAGATATCACAGATGCACGTAAAATAATTGTCAATATTGTCAACTGATGCTGAGAAAGTCTTGCTGACCTGTTGGCCTAGATTTAATTGTACGGAGCACGAAGCATGATGCAAATATATGTTATTAAAATAAATGCTTATATATCAATGACCTCCAATTATTAACTCAGTAGCCGTTATTGCTGTAAATTAAATAGGAAAGTGTGGAAATATCGTTTGAGAAGAAAAATTTGAATCTGTTTATATACTAGGAACCGCCTCTTTGCTCTGCATGACGGGAAGAGCTGAGCGAAGTACATATTTAATGTTATTACATGTTAAAAAAGTTTGAAAAGGAAACACTTTACACTAACATAACACTAACTTAACGATCCACAACCTAAGTCTATGGGCACCAAAAAAACTTCACAGGACACAAGACACTGTGCTCGATATCGCTGCAAAATTTCAAAGGTCTACTACAAATAGCCCAGGAAGAGTTAAACGACAACGAAACACATTTTTGACCAATAAAAATGATTTTACATTTAAATATTCTGACCGAAAAGTAATCTCAATAAACAACTGCGTAAGGAAATATTTCCAGGTAAATAAAAATCGTGTTATTTATCTGCTACAGTTTTTTTTCTGAATGAAAACGTGTGAGTCTTTTTATATGCATTCATAAAATATTTTGTGTACTATGCAAGGAAGGCGGTCAGCGGTACTTTTCCATTTAAAAGAAGTTGTTGACTAACAGGATCCTACGCCGCTCTTTTTCAAACGGTTTTTTCAGAATGAATCTTAATACATATAAAAATAATCCCCCCGGCTGGGAATTGACCCCACAAAAGTTGCGTGTATTGTCCATTACGGCCATGTGCCATTACGGCGTATAAAACAAGTTTATTTATTATACATCAACAATTTTCCTTATATTTTACAACAATAAATGTTTGTGTTCCCTTTTATTATAAAACTTTATGTTACTATGCGTACACTTTTGCTCTGAAATATTTAACTTTTCACGAATTAGAATATGCATGAATAGTTTTACTTTTTTGTAATTTATACAATTAAATCATTACATCTAGGTAATTCCAATGTGTTGACATAATAGTCAACGTCAATTTTTGCGAAAGTTAAAGAACAGACAATTTGGATTGGTCTTTTCGTATCCTGCACAGTGCGGGGAATGAATTGTAAAAAATATTTTGCCATTTATTTTGAAAAGCCATTTAAATACTTTTTATACGATTTTGTATATTTGTATGTTATATGTACTTACAATGATTTCTTATTATAACTTTTCATACAAGCGGCGGTGACAAGCGATGAAAGGCCTTTCCTGTATTACTATACTTTTATACTATACTATATAATATCTTATTTTATTTTCTTATATTACAGAGTAACGACAAAAACTATAGGCAACTACTATTTTTAAGTTGTAAATGAAAACAAATACTTAAAGTATGATCAATATTTTATTGAACGAGGAGAACGTAGCTCTCTACTAGAGAAATTTTACTATTTCCTTGCGCGCATCAATTAAAAAGAGCTCGAGCTTATTTAAATAGAGGATCTGATAATGTGTAATTAAAAAAAGTAAAATTCCATGGCAATGAGAATAATTTAATTTTAAATTGTAGTTTCCCATAGACATGAATTAAGATGTGCTCGCTTCGCTCAATATGCAAACGACACTCAAGATTTCACGAGCGCAGCGAGTCGAAATTGAGGGTCTAGTGGCGCCCCTAGTTATTGTGTAGTTCTGAATGAATCTATTTATTGATTTTATTTTATAAGACTTAGTCTATACCTACATAATATCGCGATATTAGAGATAGTAGACATGCTTTTGGAGTTTGATTATATTTTTCTTGTCTTTACATTATTAATTATGATAATATATTTATATAATAAATCAAAATTTTATCGAAATTCACATTCCTTCTTTGCTTTTCATATCTAAGGACTATATTTTTATATTCGTATCGTATCTTGAACATTATCATAGATATAAATTTCGTCAACGATTGCCAATAGGATTACGAAAATATTAATATTCACAATAATGATAAATATAAATCGATTCTTGTTGTTTTTTCTAATATCGACCTTTATTTACGTTTTGACGTTGTATGAGTGGTTAGCACTTATCACTATATTACTTAATATTATATTATTTTATATTATATACAGTATTTATTATATATATATGCCTTGAATTTTTGCGAGAGAGGTCCGCTATTTTATAAAGCTTCATTCATTTAAAGTGCGAAAATATTTGTAATCAAAGTGTTCCAATTCTATATGTGCTTAGTTACTTATAGCATATTATAATTTATTATGAAATAAATTATAGCTATTTAGGATACTGCATATCAAATTTCAAAATAAATAAATAAAGGATGAAATCTTTCACAAACAAAATTTATTAAACATTTATGTATAACATTAAGCGCGGCGTTAAGTTCCGCCACTTAACACCCAAGCCTCAGAATTCGCCGGAAAATGGAGAACACTAGGTTCCCTCTGTCTACCCTGCTGTGTGCGGGATATAGCGTGAAGCTATTTATTTTATTTTATGTATAACATTCTCTCAATTTTGGAATCGTATAAATTTATAAACGATTCTAAACATTTGAATCAATTCACTGGCTTAATAATAAGCACGTGATAAGAAAAAGATTTCTTTTTCTCATTACTTATGTATGTCTTACTAACTATATTGATTAGATCTCGAACAATGAATGAAATTGCAACAAATACATTGACAGCGTTATGTTCAAATAAACCATACGGCATGAGGTGAGTCAACTCAATTGGTGCAACGTTTCCGCTTGACTCCCCTTCGCCGACAAAGAGTAATGTTTGCCCCTTTCCAGATTCAAATTTGACTCTAATGGTTTAATGAAGAATTTATATATATTTATTACATTACTCCTTTTATAATATATAGCTTAGGTTATTTTTAAGTCTAAAAATAAAGCCATATATTAGCGTAAAACACAGTTAAAATCCCTCTACGGGTGTGTTTATAAGCAAATTATGCGAACGTAAGATATGAAATTCGACATATGAAAGATTTATAAATGGCAGCAGCCCATATTTTTATAATTATGTACAAAAAAAAAATAATTTAACAAAAAAATATATAACGTATATAACGTATACCACCATGTATTTGAGAAACTTTTTTATATAAAAATTGACATACTAAAGCTACTACAGCTACTACTTTGAATAAGAATGTAATTATTATGCTTCTTAAGTAAGATAATGTAATTTGCAAAGTAAATAAAAAAACAATATAAATTTTACAAGATGCGTGGATAAAAAGACCTTCATAAAAATGTAACTTATTATTTTATATTTTAACCTTTATTTCAAAACGGTCATAAATTATATAGGTACAGCTTACGTACCTACCTACTTACTTCGTTTAGTAGCATCTGCGGTTGAGTATAACTAACTTTATGTGTGAGGTATCCTGTAATACCTTCCGAGATCATTCAACTCTTTGAAAAAGGATCTCGAATGTTTCAATATTGTACTAAGTTAACAAATTTTATAAAAAATATATATTTCATTCATATAATATGTAACCAAATTTATTTTCCAAATTATAAATTTAATTAAGAAACTTAATACTAAGATATTCTGCAATACGTTTTTTATATTTTCATAGCTCCTCGTACTTCATTAAGTAAATGAATTTATTTTTGGATTTGAATAACGCATAAGAAACCAAGCTATATATATTTTTTCAGCAGTTCGACCAATTGGAATAATCTGACCTGAGACTAGAGAAAAAGACTATAACTTTTCTTTGAGTGAGATTTGTACTAATAATCTTCGTGTACAAGACAGTTTTCCAACGTAGAGAACGCAAACCTGTAAAGGATTCCGCGGTGGAGTAAATTGATAACTTGATACTAACCGCGCTAACGATGGCTATATTCCTAACGCGTTTGTAGTCATTCTAGTTTAAGTATTAAGCAACGGGATTGTTCATTAGAAACTTAGAAGAGTTTCCCAAATTCTCGTGCAAAGGTGTGAATTTCGTCTTCCTCGTTGCTACAGTAGTTTCTACACCTGGTCATAATAAAAACTACATTGACTGGGTTATTACTCGAAAATTTAGTTGAAGAAACAAACACTCAATTTGCGATAAGAAAATCATTTTAATGTTACAAATATATACTTCAACACTGCATTTTCTTCAACAGACATTAATATTATGTTCTTTTAGGAATATGTATAAACTTAATAAGGTACTTTTGTCTTGTGTAAATATTTACAGTAGGTCACGAAGAAAATAGTTTGATAAATCTTGGTGTACACCATAAGATACCCGTTTTTACTTTTATCAGCATTGCTCTAATTTAGGTTTAAAATATTAGTGTAGTAAAAGTTCAAAAGGCCCTATTTAATATACATCTAGAGGTGAAAGTTTAGAATGGGGTAGAAAATGACTATGCGCCTGCTTTTAATATTGCGAAACAACAAAAATGTCCATAAAACCCAGAAATATACTTTATTCCATTATAATGAGCATAAAAACAAAACCCGCTCAAAATACAATTTTGTTCTTCATTAACTTCCACTGCCTTCAAAAACATATATATACATATATCTGCTCTACTTGTGATTTCTTGTGTCATATTTCAACCTTAACATAGATACAAGTGTTTCTTGTTATAAAGTACCTAAAGACTAATATATTTGTTCTAATATCAGGTAATTCCAATACATAAAGTGTATGAAAAATAATTTAACATAATGTACTTTACGATGCCATTTTACGTAGTATATTCATTTTAAGTAAAGGCTTCTAATACATATACGCTTGCATCCAAGGGTAAAATGTACGGAAATCGAACTTTTTTTCTTTGGTTATTACTAAAACATTTGTCTGCGCCTAAAAAATATACGAATCATCTAAAGACAAAAAAGTAATTGATGTTTCATTTTATATTTTGTTGTCTGATTTATGGTCTTTAATCTTACTTAATTAAATACATTAACGCATTTAATGACGTTTTAAACTAATAAGTAAACAGCGATGTTTCACTATCATATATGTCAATACTGTATGTTTTAGTTTTATTTTAAACAGAATCAAGTTTTAATAAAACATGCTATAATTGCTATTACTTACTTAACAGGCACGAGGGTATTTTATAGCTAGTAGACGTCCACTATGAACGGTTTTTGCTACCGGACCGGTTCAAGGGAACGTCATTTTCATAGTACTTTATAACTTTATTACTACACGGATGAAATCGCGGGAAACAGCTAGTATGAGTGGTAGTATTAACTTTCAACATTCTTTATGAAATTTAACAACATTTTTACAATGTCATTACATTTTTTGCGGTCAAAGCCTAGTTGAGTTACTAACTGTTAAACAATGTTAAGGTTATTGATTTGTTAATAAATGTAAACATAAAGCAACTTGTGAGACTAGAGCTATTTTTAATAATTTGTCAATTTTTTCCTTAGATAACCTTGATAATCTAGTTTTTCTGGCAGAGACGGGGCATAGAGAAAAGTAGCCTAATTCGTGTCCTTTAACAACAACTCTGTATTCTGCGAATTCATGAACAACTTTTGTTTTCGTTTATTTGCATAGAAAAATAAATCAAATTTCTTTGATAACGATAAATATTGAAATACTATTATAAAAAAAAACAGCTTTTGAAAAATATAACATTTTAAAAAGAAGTAAAACCTAAGATAATAAGATTTTTTGTCTACGAGAATATTACACAAGTATTAGTAAAGTATTCAAAATGTCAGGTTTACTCAAAATGTATTTTCAAATACCAAAAATATACTCGATTAATTAAAATAGTTTTATTTGAAAAAGTAATAGATTTTATAGCTTATGTTGTAATTCTTTGATACGCCACAAAGACAAAGAAGTATTAAGTATTTTATTTTATATAGTATAAAGGCATATAGATTTTTGTTACTCCTGTTTTGTCTTTTACTAATTTTTACTGTTACGAATTAGGATATGAAAAATACTGTCACAGAAAAGGCTTAAGAATTGAATAAAAAAAGTATATATAACTTACTCTTTAATTGTTTCGCCCACAAGCAAAAGGAAAATCTTTTCTATCTTTAGATTAGAGTGAAACAGTGTTAAGTACTAGGACTTATGCTATGAAATACATAGCGGCTGTTGTGTTTATTTTTAAAATAAAACGGTAAGCTTCCCGAGATGGCAGAATTCAGTATGCTTTATTCAGACGGCAGGGATCGATCCAAAATATCGTATTATAGAACAATTCAATCAAAGTGTTTGTGGGTTTTAATTTCATTTTTTTGAAATCATCTGAAGGTAAAGCATTAGATATGGATAAAACGTAGAAGTGTCACTTGCAGTCTCAGATTACTGAGCAGTGGTCAACATTGTATGCTCAAATTACCTCCATATACCTATTTCGAGCCAATTAATTGTGGTGTAATACTACACACAACACTTTGCTAATGTATCCGGCTCTTCGAACTTTAGACCGTAGATTATCTTTAATAGAACTATGAACAGAATAACAAAGCAATGTCATCGGATGAACGCATAGTGCGATAAGGTTTTGAAAAATTATTTAAACTGATCTTCTGAAAAGTCATGTTTATTTATAATTCAACCATTGCAAAATCTCAATTTCTATGTAAGAAGGAAATTATGAAATAATACTTATTTTAATATTCCTTCGCGTTTTCATTTATTTTTTATTTGGTCGTCACTATGACAAAAAATTGCTAAAAAGTTAGCTAGAATAAATAAATACTATTAAAATATTTACTAATAGATATTATTTTTCATTAAAATATTTATTTATCATACGTACGTACGAGTATGTAAGTACATCCAGTAACTAGATTCCAGTTCTGGACGTTGGGTTAATGAACGTCTTTTCCAAAGACAATCCTAACTTATCAGTTTATATAATACTTTAAACATGTGTATGTCGTAAGTAGTAGAAAATAAATAAGAATATTTAAAACAGTAACTTAAAAAAATACATTTCAAACTTCTGTTTGCTTATTTACTAATACTACTTACTAATACTAACTAATGTACAAGGTGAGATAAAAAAACAGCGCCTTACCCCGCCTAAAAGCTGAATTTCACCTATAAAGTATTTACATGCAGTTAAAGCCAGGGAAGGGTCACAGAGATATCATAATAGAAATAAAACTCTTAAGTTTATATTTTTATCACTATAGCTTAAAATATAATATAATAAGAATTATTTACAAAGATCTTATTTAGTATGTTACAAGAATTCATCTTATAGTATAAAAGGTATTTATTTAAAAATAGTCAATTGTACGATTAGTGGTAAAACAAGTTTGATCCGTTAAGGATATTTATAACAGTTTCTCGTGTCTTTTTCAGTCTGCAATCTTTTAATATGTGTGTTATTTTATACTATATTTGTATTAAAAATCAATTCCGCATTAAGTAATTTAAACTATAATTAGATACACGCTTAAGTTGCCTTGTACGAAAACGCCTTTTTTATTTTTCTCAAAAATATATTATTTCTGTGGTTGCAAAATCAATTCAGCTTAAGAACGATTTAGCAATTCATAATTCGTATTAATTATGCACTTTACTTTCTTGTATGTTAAACATATATATCTAATACCAATAGATTTTGCAAAATTAAACATTTACAATATTTACAATACGTATGACATTCTTTCCTAGTCCAGTTTTCTATACATACTCTTAATGTCCTTGGGTAATCATAACATCTCGTATAACGAGTTTCCACTTCGTCCACGTCTACATCGTCCACCTTTCTCCCGCATAGGTAAAAAACTAAATCACTCGGAGAAATTTCTACGCCTATCTCCACTTCATCCTGTTATGACCTTCACAACATCTCTTGTTGTTTTTATTATCATATAACAATAAAATTTTATCTATATATAAACAGAGTGACTTTATACTAGGCTCTCTTTGATTACCCTGCTATAGGGGGAAAAGCGTGTAGCATACACATGTCGTTAATATAGAACTTGTTTGTAAAATTTCGTTTTAATTATGTCGTCATCTTTATATTATTTATTTTCAGTTGTAGGTCGATTTTAGACCATATTATCATTATAGCTATTATTTTTACTTCAAAATATTTATGCCAACTTATTGGTTTGTATATATAACTAAAAATATTTTAATAAAAAATGATAGAAATGATCACAGAATTTAAGTCTATAGTAAGAACGTACTTGATCAAGGTCACTTAAGCGGTTATTTTTTAATGTAATTATTAAAAATCCAAAACGCCAATTCAGCGTAAAAAGCAAATCGTAGCGAGTTAAGGTCACCGGAATACTTCCGCAATATGAAATTCTTGTTATGGATCTTGTCAAATGACGCGATGTGCCAGGCACAAAATACCAAATATAAAGTAAATATCTTCATGTTTAAGAATGCCTTGGATGGGCAAGTGGTTTCTTAACAATAAAACAATACAAACAATTAATAAATATAACTCAACTCTAACTAAAAACAAACAAATAAATAATAAGTAATTTTATCATTACTGAAGCCTAAATTATATAACTTCACTTAAAAAGTGAAGACAGCATTTTGCAGTACGTTTGCTTGAATAAAATATTATAATCATTCAGAGACGCAATATGTGATATAAACTAAGTTATACCTAATAGTTCACACTTCATAGAGTATGTTTTGCAAATATGTTAGGATCCCGGATGTGACCTTATCACTATCTCCTACCATTCATTTTGATTACGCGGAAAGTGGCACCTATTACTTATAGTAATCGATATTATTGTTAATCAACCAATGTTATACCAAGGCCTTGTGCAATTAGCGACATTCAAAAACTGAAGATAACTTCAATGACGATCAAAGTTCAATACACATTTAATTAAGGATAATCAAGACTTGTGGTTTATATTTGTGATATTATGACGAATAAAAGAAACGCTATAAAATACGTTTTATGTACGGAAGACATGTTTTTATAATGTAACATTTTTTATTTCATTTTACGCAAATTATTAAGCCATCGTGGCGTAGCCGTGTGGCGGGACAGCGTCTGCCTCAGATCGCGATATGCCCAACGCATTTCCACTTGGAGTTATGATCTTAAATCAACTACTCTCATTTATATGTTCTGCTGAACAAGATAAAGTGCGGCGTTAAGGTCCACCTTACGTAATGTCCCGAATACAGATGGAACAAAAAGAGCGCGTCCTGACAATAGGTTCTTTCTGATATACAGGAAAAACCTAAAGCTGATAAAAAACAATGTCTAATAGAAAATTATATAACTACTACCTAATAAAAATATTATATTATGACCTTTTTAATAATAATAAGTACATTCATAAATGAATAAATGTACGACTGTAATAAAATAAAGAAGCGTTTAATTTAGCGCATAGCAAACAGTAAATTATACATGTAGGTACGTCCAACATTTAATACCCATAAAATTTTATAGCAAACTATGTATTATACTTATAACTAACTATATATCATGCAAAATTAAAAATCAAAATAATCTAGGTGTTAAAGATAACAACATAAATTACATTAGTGTTCTGAAATATAAAAATGCTGTGTATGCACTAATAAACAGTGATATCATTTAAACGATGACTTCAACTTCGTAATCGTAATCGATAACAATGAAGGTAAGTGCTAAGCAGAAATAAAAAAATCCCAAGATATAAATATCTTTCCAATGTCAAATACAATAATATATGTATTGTTAATGTGTAGCCATTGTTTATTTTTTTTTTTTAAATACAAATTTTGCTCTAAACCTTTTCTTGGATTTTATGACTTTTGCCCTACTACAACAAATTTAAATATAACACTCATCCTATAAAACAATGAAGTAAATTAATAGATTTTTATAGATTTTTAATGTAGTTATAATCTATGTAATATTTCTGATTGTAACGTAGCGTACATAGGTACTACAAGGTTTCACCAGAATGGAATATTGGAAATATTTTTATTTTCAATTAACAAAATAGTTCAGATGTAATAAATACGTAAATTTTTAAGATACAAATATACGACATGTAAATAAATATTTTTTGAAATAGGATTCTACCAAGGCAAAAGAAATCACGAAATAGGTACGCAATGGATTTTGATGCGATTTCTTTTAATAGATAGAATGATCCATAAGGAAGGAAGGTTTGTATGTATGTATAATACATGCATAATATCGGCGAGGCAGCGTGTGCCTTTAGTGAAACAGTGGTGTAGTTGACGCAGGTGAAGCCGCGAGCAGGCCACTAGTTTCGTATATAGATACTAAAACCATTTATCTATTAAATATTGATTTAGATAACTTGAGTGCACAGAATTGGGAATTATCAGTGGTGACAATAAGATAGTCTTGAAGTGAACTGATGTGTTCACACAAATTATTATTGAACTCTTTAAGCAAACGTCATGTCGAAATATCAAAAAACAGCCACTTAATAACAAACAAGGCGCGTGGAATGCAGCATGCACATGTTAAATTAAATAATACATAAAAAAATTACGTAAATTTATATGCGAAAATCCCAGTGAATTATCTGCGTATCCTTAAAAAAGTCTAACAAATCGGGAAAAAATACTTTTAAGAAAGCTCATTGACATATAAACTAAACTTCAGGAAAATCAGGAACGATGTTACTGACTAAACTCTATAGTCATATTGTGTTCAGAGATGATTATTTGAAAAATATTCATATTAACGTAATAATTATTATCAGGGGTTGTGCAAGCGCCACGTTTCTTATTTCGTTTAAATAAACTAAAATATATAAGTACATCAAAATTAAGCTATATCTTTTACATTTTTCGGTTAACAAATAATTACTTGTACGGTTGTTGTTTATTGATATTATTTCACAGTTCACAGAAATATAACACCTTGATCACTACTAAATTATATAATTGCGACATGTTTGCTGCACGTTATACAGTATCGTATTAGAACAAGTTCCAAGAAACAGCAACAACATAAATTAAATAGCGTAAACTAAAAATATATATTTTTTATGTAAAGTCTATGCTCTGCCTTGTGGGTATTTATATGATTATTGTTGTAAACTAGCGACGCGCTCGCGGCTTCGCCTGCTTTGATTAAAATATGAGCCAATTTAATAAAAACAATTGATATTGTCGAGTAAACTTTATGTACCAGACGGGCGGAACTCGAGTATAAAAAACGAGCCGCTGACGTCCTGTACACTATAAGGTTCGGATCTTGAGGTACGCGGGTGTCGTCGAATGAAACGAGATGTATTTCGTGCAACGGTAGATGGCTGGCGGCTTCTTGATTTCTATTTAATATAACTGTTCTTGTCACTATTGTCCGACTACTATACGAACACTTCCGCGACTACTACACGAACACTTCCGACTACTATACGATTACTATCGACTGCTATACGAATACGATACGAATAAGATACGATACGACTCAACTACTATGTCAACTACTATCCGACTACGATCCGACCGAACATACCTACAAGGTTACGTATGTCGGAGCTATACCGAAAAGAGAGCCGCAAGCCACCGTCCCGAATTGCGTTTATTATAGCAACGATTTTCATTATGACAATCACAGTTTTTCTTAAATAACTTACTTACTATAAATTGTACATATATGTAACTTATATCTACTGAAAGCTTACAAAATTCTCTAACCAACTACATGTAATACGAACTAATATTATAACTATTAACATATGAAAATGTTGAAAAAGCTAGAAAAATGTCGAGAATTTTGTAAGTTTCAGATACTGTAACTACAATTATTATAATTCTAAACCTATGTTACACAATGTAATCTATTATTCTATTCTATAATCTATTATATATAACAAACAATAATAAATAGCAACATTTACAATATTAAGAGAATTACTATTAAAAAATAACTATTACTATAGAAACATAAAAAGAACTATATCAACTATATCTATATTACGACTAAGCTATTAGAATCTTACACATTAGGTACATTTATAATTATTTTAATATTAAATAATGATTTTTATAAAGAAACGAATATCTGAACGAGAGAAAGAGAGAGAGAGCTGCAATAATAATAAGTCGCGCTACTAGCTATGTCGTGCAAGTCGCCGACCGACTATCGACGACCAATGAAGACGCTCCGTCGCGAACATTTCTCCCGCCGTGCAGTATCAGGTCTCGACGTGGTGCTGCATCCTTTCCGCGGTGAGCGACGGCATCGTTTCGCGTTGGAGGTGGAACGAGCCGATTGGTTGGCCTTTCCAAAGGATCATCTCTAGTACGCACTTTCACTATTTTCATTTCTTCATCAACGCCTGGATTCACTATTTTGGTACGATTTCTGCGCCATGTATTATATGGTATTTGAGAATCGGCGGAGAATTCATAAAATGAGTCCTTGCCACGGGGCTCCCGCCGGTGCCGGAGTTCAGGGAGGTATTCACGAGTTCCCTCCCGCCGGTTTCTTCTCCACGGGTAACAAAGAGGTGACTTTGGTACAAATAATTCGGTAGTCAGCTGATTGACGAAGTGGACTTCCTGACTTGAAACCCTGCTATGTGCACCATGAAGTACCCACCCTAGCGTGGTGAGTGAAGCGACTGGTTGACTACTCAGTCCTGAACGAACATCTTCGGGGAGTAGAAGATTCCAGTTATCTTGACCGATTAGTATTTTAGGTATGGCAGAATTGTAGAGAAGCTGGTGTTTCAGGTCGTTAAGATGTTTGCAGCCGGCTATGTCTTCTTCACTTACGGTCTGTGGTGACAAACTCAGTTGAGGAACAGTACGAGCTCGGAAGACCACTTTCTTGTTAGATGGATTTGCAAGCGTCACAGTAACACGCTTCGATCCCGGCATATCGATACCAGTACCACCTATGGCTTCTATCTTTAAGGGATCTAGATGTCCCTCAGCACCGACTGCTTCTGCCAATGCTTCATCTATTAGAGATACCGTTGATCCATCGTCTAAGAGAGCGTATGCGGAGATTTCTCCCGCCGGTCCAAGAACTCTGACTGACTTCACATGTTGCGATGCGAGGGGAACGGACTCTATTCTTTGCGATACTATGTCCTTTAAATATTTGACTTCTTCCTTTAGCTTTTCTATTTCATGAACTGGACTTATCTGTTTTGGCAGCCAATTTTCGGAGTGAGTGACGATGATCGGGCAAGGCGGAACCCGAGGGATTGACGGTATCGGATGTGATTTTCTATGGCTGTCTGCACATTGTGATGATGACTCTTGTATGACTGCACTGGTCTGAACCCAGGAACGGACACAGTCGGTTTTCGATTTAATATCAACTTCAGAATCTGAACTATCGGATTCAGCGTCTTCTAGAGCCAATTCTGCGAGTTCGAGTTTGAGACGAAGAATTTCCCGACGAGCATCTCTTGCTTTACGTCTTGATTTAGAAGTATTTTTCGA
The DNA here is from genome assembly GCA_019049465.1 of Dryas iulia moderata. Lineage (NCBI taxonomy): Eukaryota > Metazoa > Arthropoda > Insecta > Lepidoptera > Nymphalidae > Dryas > Dryas iulia. Next base: position 10,495,642 of record CM032418.1, on the reverse strand, counting down.
ACTAGAAAGCTTCGGAGCTAAAGGACCTTCTTTTGGTCCAGCAGGTTGTTCCTCTTCACGATCGAACATTGTTGGATTCACCCCTGTGATCGCCTCCTCTTGATTACCAGCTGACAGGTCTGGCACATCTGTGTGATGGGAAGCCGGTAACGGATTAGCCAAAGCGCCAACCCTCACTTCACTTTCCCATCTTTCGGCTTGACCTCTTGAGCGTGTGACGGGCATGTTTACGGATGATAAACTTTCTCGAAGACGGTGACGGACGAAGCTTCTCGAACACTCACGATTAACTTTCACGGACGAAGCTTCTTAAACACTGACAAGTATCTTCCACGAAGACGTTGACGGACGAAGCTTCTCGAACACTGACGATAAAGTTTCTCGAAGACGGTGTCGGTGTCGGTGACGGCGAAGTTGGACGATGAAGCTTCACTATAACGGTGATGCACGAAGACGGTGTGGCGATGCAGCGTTGCAGCCGGTGACGGCGACGATGACGACGGAACGGTGCAGGTGTACCCCAGATCCGGCTCGAAGGACCAGCGCGTTGTACCAGACGGGCGGAACTCGAGTATAAAAAACGAGCCGCTGACGTCCTGTACACTATAAGGTTCGGATCTTGAGGTACGCGGGTGTCGTCGAATGAAACGAGATGTATTTCGTGCAACGGTAGATGGCTGGCGGCTTCTTGATTTCTATTTAATATAACTGTTCTTGTCACTATTGTCCGACTACTATACGAACACTTCCGACTACTACACGAACACTTCCGACTACTATACGAATACTACCGACTGCTATACGAATACGATACGAATAAGATACGATACGACTCAACTACTATGTCAACTACTATCCAACTACCATCCGACCGAACGAACCTACAAGCTTAGGTATGTCGGAGCTATACCAAAAGGAGAGCCGCAAGCCACCGTCCCGAATTGCGTTTATTATAGCAACGATTTTCATTATGACAATCACAGTTTTTCTTAAATAACTTACTTACTATAAATTGTACATATATGTAACTTATATCTACTGAAAGCTTACAAAATTCTCTAACAAACTACATGTAATACGAAATAATATTATAACTATTAATATATAAAAATGTCGAAAAAACTAGAAAAATGTCGAGAATTTTGTAAGTTTCACATACTGTAACTACAATTATTATAATTCTAAACCTATGTTACACAATGTAATCTATTATTCTATTCTATATTCTATTATATATAACAAACAATAATAAATAGCAACATTTACAATATTAAGAGAATTACTATTAAAAAATAACTATTACTATAGAAACATAAAAAGAACTATATCAACTATATCTATATTACGACTAAGCTATTAGAATCTTACACATTAGGTACATTTATAATTATTTTAATATTAAATAATGATTTTTATAAAGAAACGAATATCTGAACGAGAGAAAGAGAGAGAGAGCTGCAATAATAATAAGTCGCGCTACTAGCTATGTCGTGCAAGTCGCCGACCGACTATCGACGACCAATGAAGACGCTCCGTCGAGTAAACTTTAAATAGTAGTAACTTTTGTTTTTTTGAACCGAGTGAAATTAAATAAACACAATAATTTTTAAGGGAAGATTACCAGAATACAATAGTCGAAATAGCATTGTAATCGGTTAAGCCGTATTTTGAGGTTAGCGTGCACAAACGCACAGACAACACTTAACAGACAAATAGAAAAAAAAATATTGTTTTATATTTCAATGGTAATTGTCCACATTAATATTTTTCTCATATATTTAGTATATATGTATATATAGCAATCAGTTATGATTATATTATATGTATAACTGTAATCATATACTACGGAAATACATAAACAAACGGTCCAATAAAATAACCTTTACGTGTACTATATAAGTTTATTTATTGAGCGAATACTCGACAGTAGATACTTATGTAGGTCCTTGCCCGTAGAAGACAAAGACACGTGTTGAGTTTGGTCATAATACAAATAACTAACTTATCACGATGTCAGTGAACGTTTGACGCAAGCAGCTGATATGAATATAGGCCGTACCGAAATATATTGGCATATAAATTTGTATGCAAAATATGTACATTACACGGAGATTAAAAAATAGGAAGTGTTGCGTCTAAGAATAATAAATGGCGTATTGTTCGTTACGTTTTGTAAGCGTCACTGAGTAATATTTTTATTAACTTTGCTAACAACTGCCTATTGTATTTTGTTAGGAAATTAAGAAAAAATATACATAATATCTTTCAAGTAGACTTGCACCAACCACAAACAAAGAAAAGGGTACTTATCTGTAATTCTATTTACACTTAAAGTACTTATAATATTTGTAAATAATAAAAACATGATTAAGAAACTAGATATTAAACTTCAACTATGATTGCTAGAAACACGTTTTTATATTCCATTTATCCTCTAAATTACGCTCCAATAAAATATAATATGTTGTTTATTGAATATTATAACAACTTAAGATGTCATAACGAATATTGCGCATATGTAAAACAGCTTAGCACAACTTAATTAAGCTTGCAAAAGCACGTGAATAAGATATATTTAAATTTGTGAATAATTGTGAATTTTAGATAACAAGTCTTAATAGCAAAAAATTGATTAGAAACCTACATATTTTTGTAGATATCGATAAACAATATCAAAGTTCAAATGCGTCAATAAAAACAACAAAAAATGATTGTTTTTATACCTCATAGTGTCACTCACTACACAAAGCATTTACGTAATATAGTATATGACGAATACGGTAATGTTATGTTCTTAATTCTTTTTGCTATGAGATTTGCGGTACTAAATGCTAGTCACATTGCCCGAATAAACAAAGGAGTCTTAAAAAATACGTTTTTATCTATGCACACCTTAAATTAGAAAAACGTTTGCAAACAAAATTGGACGTTGGACAAAATTATAGAGCAGTTTGGCGTTTAAGCAAGAAAGCAGGCTACCCAAAATACAAAATAGCTATAGTCCTGTTTACAAGAGTGAAGCCGCAAGCAGGCGCTAGTACGCCATAATGTAAAATTAACTCTACCTGTTTCTTTGTAAAAGTAAAGAAGTCAATGGTGTTAACGAAATTTGTCGTATATACTATTATCTAGAAACAAAAAGGTCTTCCTTAAGCTTCAAGCCGAAGGCCAAGGTCGCAAAGATATGCGCATGCTACCCCTTACTAGGAAGTAATTTCAATTATTTAAAACCTCTTTCGTCATATTCACGTTACGCAGTGTTCTACAAAAAATGTGTCAAAAGTGAACAAACAATATATTCTCTGCTATTTTATATATTAATAATTTCTACAATTTGCATAAAAATGCAATTAAAAACACATAAAGATAAATTTTAGACTCGTAAATTGTTACAATATTAAAATCATATAAATAATAATTACGCTGGCTTTTGCTAGGTTCTTGGAAAATGTCGAATAAATCCGCAAAGATAAAATTAAAAATTGCAAGAGACACGTTATAACATTTCCGTTGAACTGATTAGATTAATGTGCAATAGAGTTACATGTATTTACTATTGGCTAAGAGTTAAGACACTTGCGGAATTCAAAAACATACACAGACACAATATTGTATGGTAAAATTTACGAAACGTTATGTAACTATACTCTACTTAAAATTATAGTAAATAAATTTATTACTAAAATATTACTGTGGCACATGATACGTCTTGCGGCTAGGGCCTTTGTTATTGCATCCGTAAGTAACTTTTCAGATTCAGAGGTAACAGTGTTAAGAAATGTTTAATGTATAATATATTAAAATCCCATCAGAAGAGTTGACAGCAATTGCAGTATCATAAACTTTCCGTAGTAATCGACCACAGCTCCTCTTAGGAAAGCCTGAGGTCCCGTCTTATTCCTCTCGTTTCAGCTGTCTAATTTGAGAGTCATAACAAGGGGAAAAACAGCGTAGTGGCCCCACCCTGCCACATGCCGTGAATTTCGACCGATCGGTGGACCCGACCGACCAAACATTGAAACCTCCGAGACGCAACGTAACAGTTCACGTATATGATACTTACAATGTCTTAGCAAAAGATCAATTATCAGTTACATTAGCGTGGAAACTATGAAATATATAATATAAAGTAAATATACTTTATATATTTCATAGTTTTCACGCTAATGTAAACTAAAATGACCATACAACACTATTAAAAGATGGCGGTGCATAGCGGCAAACGCTTTTATTATAAATATTTTAAATTTGATAAATCTCATACAAATAACATTCTTAACATGTAATATTATTATTTACCTTTTAATATTTATTATTCTATATTAGCTATAATTTCATATTCTTATAATCTTCATAATTTACAAATATGCATCTTACTAATATCACAAAACTATTATATTTCGATCCCTTTGCATTTGATTTGTTAAATCTACTAATTAAATATCGACTTCCTCGTGATTAAATTTATATTAATTTCATTTTTTTCTCAATAATTTTCCGAGCGTCTGATATTGCGTCATCCTGCCGCCAAGCTCCCTTTTGTTTTTTTTATCTTTCTTTCCTTTCATAAACTATTATAACCTGCCATTCAACCAATACAACATTTATAAAAATCTTAATTACTTTTTGTTTTATTTCTTTAAATATATTAAATAAAATATGTTTTTATATTATTAAATCTCCCCTGATCACACTTTTCGTAACGCTCCCATCACGCATCCACCATCTTACTTCCCAAGTTAATCATGCGTAAAGAAGTTTTACTTCAAAAATTAAATGTTATTGCATTAAATTAAATTAGCGCGCTAGTTTTGTAATAAATGCTGTTCTAGTTTGCTTCAGCTGTAGAGGTCAATGATACTTTACTTGTATTATTCTAATTGTAAGTACAAATAAATTATACTTGTCTACTATATCTATAACGCCGATTTCGATAAAACTTTGTGACGTTCTAAGATTTTGGAGAAATTAACGTTTTACCTCTAAGATGTAACTAGATAACAATAAATAAAATATTATTATAGGCTAGCTAATAGCTTTAGCAATATGTCACTATAAAAAAGTGTATGTGAAACATAAGATAGTGTAATTCATAAATATGTAAAATCTTACATATTTTGTGTACATCGCAATCAGAGCACTTGGACAGATTACAATAGGGCTCGAATGCTGCGTTTAATTTTTTATACATTTTAACAAATCTTTTTCATACTCCTTCCATAGCAAAGTTGTAATACGAAAGAGTCCAATTTTTTACCGTAGCTACTAGATGTGTAAATAATTTACATCACTTTTGGATTGTGCAAGTTATCAGATACCCTTTTTTTAATAATTGATTACCCTTATTTATTTAAAAAAAAGTATAAACCAGTATTTCTGTAATAATATAGAAATGAACAAGCTATCCCATTATATTCGATGTAAAAATTCTTTATAAAAGACATTTAAAAACACTTTATATAACTTACACTTACTGCTACACTTGAGGAAGTCATTGCGAAGTTATTAATATACTTCTATTGTAATATAAACTATATAAAGGTAGTTGGATGTTATTCACACTCACTAGTGATTTTAAAACATTATTACCACCTATCGTAAGTTAAAATTGTTATTACTGTTCGATTAGAGCATAACTAACAGAACAAAGAACATTTTATATTTATAACTAGCGACCCGTTCGCGGCTTCACCCGCGTATGTTCGTTTTTTGCCGATCTTATTCTTTGTTTCGATTCTTTGCGTGATTGGTGCACAAAAATTTCTTTAATAAGTATTTTTTTTCTTTAGTTACCAGCTTAATTCATATTTTTCTTAAATATTCGAAAAAATCATTCAATATTTTTTTTATTTAATTTCAATAGACTGAATTCAATAGATATCGATAAAACAAGGTAGAAATTCTATCTTCCGCATTCAACTCTGTTTAAAAGTTTTGAAGCCGTGCTTGAAGTAAATTTTCAATAATTTTTTTCCCTTTTTGACGAAAGAAAATTTTCCTATCCTAATTATATGTAATCCACCTGTAAAAACCGCGTTCAAATCCGATTAGTAGTTTCGAAGTTTTAAAGTGCCAGACAGACAGACAGATAGACAGACAAAAATTTCAAAAACTGTTCTTTTGGTTTCTGATTCTTTTCTTTAATCGGCCTCTATCAGGTTTTTTGGAAAAAAATTTAATGTACAGACACTCGATTTTTAATGTCTTATTTAATATTGATAAAGAAAATTTCCCGATTTGGCCGAAAAATGCAGAACACAACAGACAGCTGGCATTTGCTATTAACAAGCTCAACTGTATGTAAGCGTAAAGCTACGAAAAATTAACTTATCCGTAATCTGAAAGAATTCTGGGCATTTTTAAATGGACATAGATTAATCTTTGTACGACCTACAAAAGTGGCATTAAAGTAACCAAAAAGTCAGAATCCACTCATTGTGTGTGAATTAGACGCTTTCTTACTCAACTACCTACTACTTTTTCCTTTACCTTTAAATTTTCTTAATATTTCTCATAAAAAACATTTGTACGACATTTTAAATTAAAAGTATAGATAGTGCGATTATTACAATATATTTTATTTAAGTCTTTTCACGGTTTAAGTTCATACTCGTATAAACTGGGAAAAGCTTTGCAAGAGCGCTATGTTAGGGACAGAAAACGTAGGGATCTAAAAATCAAATAACAGCATTTATTTGTTTACTATTATTTACTTACAGTTAATTTACAATCAATAATAATTTAGTAAACATTAAGTTCAATCAATATATGAACAAAAATAGTTTCACAATATATTTTACGCAATTTAACGCTATCGCTATTAGTGTGGGTGTAACGTGTATGTGGGTCAAAACTACGTGATTACACATTTACCTATGAAATGTTCGATATCTTTGTTCAAAGTTCACTATTAACTCATCAAAATGCGTCAAAGATAAATAATTACTACATAGATACAGTTTGGCTCGTCGGCAAAATATTTCCATATTAAAAATTATTTAAATTTTATTGTTTCATATTGTTCATAAAAGCATAAAAAATCTTTTTCTGCTTTCTATTATCATATCATAACGGTTTTGTTAGATTTTCAAATAATATGGAAAGGCCAGTATCTCTCTCTTCTAGTATTCTGTGCTACGAAATACTCTGAGGCTTAACATACCCAATAACTGTGATTATCATTTTTATACATGATAAATTTTTGTACACGGTTAAATTTTCAGAGCATTAAGCATACATTAGTCTTAAATACTTAACCGTTCAATTAACTCACACAAAACATGAACAAACATAATCTTTATTTATTATAAATGCGAAAGTGACACTGTCTGTATGTTACTCAATCACGTCTAATCTACTAAATCGATTTAGATAAAATTTGGCACAGAGATAGTCTACAGATTGAGAAAGGACATAAAGATTATATAGAAATTATGCCATTTTTGAAATTTATTTCGTAAACTCTTTATTACATATATATATAAATAAATACCACATTAAAAAAAATGTAAAAATCCTCAATTCCTTAATTATACCTTTCTTGAAAGTTTTGTATGATGATGTCTGCATAAGCTTATCGCTTAGAAAACAAAAATATAGAAGAAATACAAAATTAAAAAAAAGTCTTAAACTTTTTTGAGTTAAAACATCTGGTATGAATGAATGATAAAAAAAATGAAAGGTTAATCAAGGAACGAAAAATACACAAGAGTAGAAAAATTCTTACAAAACAACTGTTTTTCGTAAATACACTATATTTTGGCCAAGCTAGATTTTATTAAAAAAAATACCAGAAATCCAAAAATATGACAACTTTTTGCTTGACATTGGAGTCACACGTTTCATGAACAGTAATCGTAACAATGTTATTAGACACGCCCTAAGAAGTAAAAATATTTATTTAAAAAATCTGATCAAAATGAAATAGTAAATATGTCCACGTTATCTAATGGATTTATGACGCTGATTAGAGTATTAAATGCTAAAAGGTTATCACATAGTAGCACGGAAGACGCAATCTTTTCCACCTACTACATACCTAAGCCATATATACCTAGAGTACAGCTATTAGAAAAGCGTTTGTTTTAATAAAATATTATATTTATGCAAAAGAGCATTAAAACTAAGTAAAGCATGGCTTTTTTTAAATATTTTCTTCTATACCCAAATCCTTATATAACCTTTTTTTACACGGTAGTGTAAAAAGTCTTTATTGCACACAAAACAGTGTTAAGGGTCATAATATACCATAGTTATGATTTGTGTGAACCTCAAATCTGTTGACGGAAATGCCAGATTTTTTGTTGAACTTTGTACTTATAATAATATTATTTAAATGTTCATTATGAAAACTTATGCAAATTGGACAGTAGTGATAAAGAAGCGCTTGTAATTTAGTTTTCTGTTTAAATTGTAAATATTTTTCGCTTACTTTTTGAATAAATTCTGTATAAACCTTTTCCTGTTTATCACGGTAGTCAAAGAGAACCAAGTGTAACACTCCGTTATACTTTTCTCCCGAAAACAAGACGTTACATTTTAAGTGACAGATCTCTATAATATGAATAACTAATAAGTACTAAATAGTTACTTTATCATACACAGTTTTGTCTTACTTTACTCTCAGCGACTACTCGTGCGAATAAATTAGTTAACTAATAATACATTATTTATCTATATTTAAAAGTAAAATGTTATGTTAATAATTACAGTACACCTACTACTAACTACACTTATTAAGCGCCATTGACGTGTCGCTTTAGCAACGAATAAGTCATTTTTATAATTGTGTATATTATACGCGTAATAAAGTTTGCTCTTAATTACTTTGTCGTATTTTTCATGCATCTTATTAGTATTGTATTATTTAAAAATAGCTTTTTATAGCACCTCGCTACCGCCCTTCATCTTCAAATAAAATTAGTTTAAGAAGAATTATTTTAATAACAGAACTGGTTATGTTAATTTATTAACGCAAATCTGTTCCGTAATACAGCTTCAAAAACGTTTTATATGGAGCTAGTTCTTGCTCACAGTCCTGTTGCGATGTAAACACTTCTTCTTCTTCAAACTATATATATTTCAACCTCGGTGATTAACGAGAATGCTAAAATATATTTTATATGCAAAAACTGTTTTTATTGTGGGTACATGGTAAATGTGTTTTTCATTAACTTATATGAATTAATTTAATTTTATTCTTCATAATTAATTTTTAAAAATAGATCCACTCTATTCAATTTTGAATAATAAATAATAATATATTAAGCTTATTAACACAGTATACAATATATTAAATTATTACATATATTAAAATTCGCACGTTCGAGGGAATTTAAATTTAAAATTAAGATAATAATTATAGCATAGTAATAGTATTACGATATGTTTTTATTCAATGAAAAAAAATACCCTGGCACTTAGCTATCCATACTTATATTATAAATGCGAAAGTCTGTGTGTTTGTCTGTTACGCTTTCACGGCTAATCTACCGGTCCGATTTGGATGAAATTTAGATTGAAAGTAGTAAAAGTGACTGGGTCTAACATAGGCTACTTATTTTTTCAAAAATCAACCTCTAAAGGGTTGAAATAGGGGATGAAAGTTTATATGAAAAATCTAAACCGCTTGACCAATTGTAATGAATTTTGGCATAAATATAGTTGATAATCTAAGCTTAAAAATAGGCTACTTTATTTTTTAAAAATGCGCAATTGCAATATAATGACAAAGATCACGCGGCGAAGCCGCGAGCGGGCCGCTAGTTTACTATAAGAACTAGCGCTATATGCGTTAATCAAACTAAAATCTTAAGAATTTAGCAGAGTTACTTAAATTAATGTATTTGTCTTTATTTATATGATATTTAGATTTAAATCAATAAATATTTTAACATTTAAAAATATTTTGCTTTAGTAACAAACAATATTATGATGTTCGTCATTACAGGGTTCACTTACAAGTACAATTTAAATATGTCTTATAAGATAGAGGTCAAAGTTTAAGCTCTAAAAATAATATTTTTACTAGAATATTTAATATTAATAAATATAGTAGCCTTCGTGGTGTAATAGGACGAAGTTCGTAAACACGATAGAGAGAATGATTATATAGTATTTAGACAAAGCGCGAGGTTCCGCCAGTTAATACACACTGCCTCGGTTGTCGGGAGAAAAACGAAGAATGCAGTAACTTAACCTGCTACGTGAAAAAAACACTAGGGCTATAAAAAAACAATTTAAATACATATAATTGTGTTAAAAATATACTTAACAAGCGACTGCTAATAAAGTTATGTTTTATTACAGTATTATTGAAGTATTACTTATATACATTGCACTGCAGTAATTCGATATGTTGTTATAGTAGATTATGCGATAGTAGTTAAAAATAGAATATTTTTAAGTACCTCACATCAGAATCAGATATTTGACCTGTTTATTTTTTTAAAAGAATCATATTAAGCATATTTTAAAGCGTAAATTAATCTTATAAATTAGGTATAAAATTAGCATGTTTAAGAGCATTACTGATTCAAAATGTAGAATTCAACTTTGACCCTGTTCTAATTTTATTGTATCACACAAATGTATATGTATGTAGTGCAAACAAATTGGAATGCGTCACTGACAATACTTGCTCTTGTCGCTTAATTGTCTATATTATCGTGGTTCAGTATAAATATTTACTACTTATTTAACAACACAATACATGCGCAGCTCACAATGAGATAGCGGTGAACGTTTAACAATATTTACAATTTTATTTGATACACGTGACCGGCCGTGTGCGTTCGTCGTGAGAACACATTAACGAGTGCAGTTACTAATTGATTTTATTGATTGTTCCGTATTTGACGCTCGTTATACCTAATTTATTGATATTTGTTGGTAGTGGATGATTTCTTAAAATTTTATTCGTAATGTATCTTTTTTATAGGTAGTCTATTTTCTAATATCTCCTCACATATAAAAAGCCTTTAGACCCATTCTTTACAATAATTTTAATAAATATAAAATATAATTTGAAACGATAATGTATGATGAAACGATCATATCTTGATATTCTAGACCAAACTTTTATAATATGTATTTGCTATACTTTTGGTTAAAGTGTAAATAAAAGAATAAAACTATTTATGATTCTGATGCTAAATATTGTCTAATAGACTTTTTTTAGCTTAACGCTGTATCACGCACACAGCAGGGTAGGCAGAGTGAAACCATTGCAACCCGCCGAATTCTGGAGAAATTGCGTGGCGGAACGCTTTGCCTCGATAACAGAGCGAGGAAATGGAAATATTAAATATTTACTCTCCTCTAGTGGCAATTGAACCCACAACCAGTCACGTTTGCAGTCACACAGTCTTATTTTTACGGAAACTTAAAAAAGTTTATTCGTAAATTAATTTATGATCGTAGCGTTTATATTACTTCGTTTGTTTGTATTATTACTACTTATTATAGCAATAAAAATCTCACGTTAATGTATAAACATCTTCATTAATATTTCTACAGTAATAACAATAAATACAATTAATTTTTCAGGATCAAAACAAATTCTACATGGAGTCAACGGAAGATTGCGACCTAATCAGCTTATTGCTATCATGGGGCCTTCAGGCGCCGGCAAATCCACATTGTTAGATGTACTCTCGGGATATAGAATTACGGGAGTTGGTGGTGCCATATTCATTAATGGAAGAGGTAGAATTATGAGTGAGTATCAGATCTTAGTTTTGACACATATGTCTAAAAATCTACTACAAATTAATAAATGAAAGAAAAAATATCCAACATCAAATATACAGTCAGAAGAATTATGTACAGAAAAGCAAATATTTCTCTATAGTAATACATTAGAAATACATTAAAAGAATTGTATAAATATTACACGCACTACCTGGTGCTTAATATATAGGTATAACTTTTGTATAAAGTGGCTAAAATTTTTTTAATAGACGTTGCTAAGGCAACGCACATTTTACGCGTCAACCGCTCTACTACTAGTGATTACTGTGTACCTAACTTTTATATTTTACATTGAATTCAGTAATAATAATTAGTTTTACTTTTCATCGATGTCCTGTAATTAATAAAAAATATGTGTGTTATTACTGAATGTACTGCACTGCAAAGTAGTGTAGGGAAGTTATATTTATTCAGTTAGTAAATATAACTTGCACTAATACCCATACAAAAATTCAATTGAAATATTACAATTTTAGAAAGATTTAAGAAAATGTCGTGCTACATCCAACAAGACGATCGACTACAGGGATTACTTACTGTTGGAGAAAACATGGCCATCGCAGCTGACCTGAAATTACCCACTAAAATGGATAAATACGAGAAAGGAGAAGTGGTACGAAATATTTCATTCTTTGGAACTAAACAAACATAAATACCTATGTGTGCTTTTTGGTATAATTTTAAAAAAATAATAATAGCGCAATAGTAGTAAGAATTACATTTAAGATAGTGTATTTTTTGTTTAATGTTTTTAGTTAATTGAATAAAAGCGGAAAATACCAACATATCTCGATTATTAAGAAAATACCTAAATTATAAATTAAAACACATAGACATAATCCAATTACTATATATTTTATTATAAGTAGAGACATACGTCATATCATATCAGACGCCTAAAAGATAAAAAAGTAAGCAAAACTATGTGAAAGTGTATATAGAAGTACTTATATTGAGTGGATAGATTCTCTTAATGGTCTACCCCACAAAACGCGGATATTATGTGACAATACAACATAATGCAGCGTATCTTTTTTAAAATATATACAATACTAGTCTGGGCCAAGTACAGGCCAAGGATTTTAAGATATGTTATTTTTTGTATTTACAGAGCGCGAATAAATACAGAATATTTATTGTATAAATCATATTTGAATTTTTAATATAGTTTTTATTAGCTTTATCTATATTTAAAATTATTTGTCAGTGACAAAAATTCTTAGTACGCTCATTTAATCCAAATTTTCCTTGCCATTTGCTTGCAAATTTGCACACGTGAACCTGTTTGTTTGAAACCTGACCAGAGAAGTCGAGTGATTAGAAAATTATTTGAGGCATGTTTTTATTCAGTTTTTTATTAAATTTATGATTCAAATATTATTTATAAATGTGAACACCTCTCTGCAATGTCGAACACATACTTGTGCTCGATATTTATTTATATATTTTTATAATTTCCACATTTTAAATTATGTTTAAATTTTGTAAAAAAATCAAGGAAAGGTGAGCAGCTAATTCAAGGAAAGGTTAAAGCTAGGCCCTGAGGCCCAAAAACTTTGTATGGCATATCTATTATAGAACTATTTATTATAGTAACAATATTTGTAGTTATTTTTATCTAATAGGAAAGTATTTCGGAATAGTTTACTTCGATTAACGAGAAAGAGAAACTGTTTAATTATATTTTTTTATATAGTTTAAGCGGCAGCGGTTTGAATTATACGAACATTGTTTGCTTATAATAATATTTTTTTCTAGATAGAAGACATTTTAACTAATTTGGGCTTGTATGAGCATATGAACACTCGCGGGGCGCAGCTGTCTGGAGGGCAACGTAAACGTTTGTCTATTGCATTAGAACTAATCAATAATCCTCTTGTCATGTTCCTCGATGAACCTACCACGTAAGAATACGTTCCAATTTAAAAAAAAATCCTTTAAAAACTTTCTATCACAATCCCGAATTTAAGTCACTAATTTGTTTAAAGAATTTTTAATGTCCTCGATCGTTATAATATGTATATGTCGTGGTCATATCGTATAATTGACGACTTCATGATATCGTTGACAATATCATGAAATGGTTGCAGTTCATGAAATGACCAACTGAATTTGACGATATCGTTGATTCGTCAACGTTTAACGATTTCGCCATCGACGTTTGGTCATATCGTAAAATAAGGTGTCCTTATAATATATTTAATATAAATTTAGAATATGTGCGTAAAACGATCTCATTATATATAATGACGATGTTTTTATACAAAAACACTTTCAATCTCTAGAGAATCAATTTGTTAAAAAAAGTTTAACCTAACCTAACCTAAAAAATATTTTACGTAATTAGATTTATTTTGTGTGAAGATACTTAAAATCAATCAAGATAGGTTAGGTTAGGTTAAACTTTTTCAATTTAACAGATTCTTTAGTATATAAAGTAGTTTTTACTATATAATTACTTAAATTTATTATTATTGTATCGCACAATGACTTGAAAAAAGTTAAAATGATTTTATATAAACAAGATTATTTTATTAAGAACATTCATTTTACTTAAAATAAACGAATAATTAATTCCGCTTTTAATTAAAAAAAACATATTTAAAACATTTGTGACAGTGAACATTTTATGTTCATTTTGTTACGAACAGCTGACAAACAAAAAGCGCTTCTAGCGCCTCTATTGGTTGTTTAAGTAATTATTTGACGATTTGGTCAAACAATATCGACGAATTCATGAAGTAGCCACGCGTTTAGTTGACCATATCGTTAAACGTTAGGCTGTCATTGATTTCGTCAAACGACATCATGATCTGGCCAAACGATAATTGGTCATTTCATGAACTGCGACCGTTTCATGATATTGTCAACGACATCATGAAGTCGTCGATTCTACGATATGACCACGACATATATAAAGATCGATATTCACACAAATGCAATGATCGGTGACACTGTAAATTTTAGATTTCAATACTTCATTAAAGAATATTGATTACATAACCATAAATAACACTTATTTACTTTCAATTTCAGAGGTTTAGACAGTTCATCGTGTACCCAAGTAGTAGAGCTTTGCAGGAGTCTCGCACACCAAGGACGTACAATTGTATGTACTGTGCATCAACCTTCTGCCTCACTATTCGCACTCTTTGATCACGTATACGTGTTGGCCGCTGGAAAATGTTTATATCAAGGCACGACGAAAAATCTCGTACCATACCTCGATGAAGCCGGTGTACCTTGCCCCATATATCACAACCCTGCAGATTATAGTAAGTATGGATCCTACATCTTGAAATACTAAGGACATTTCACTGTCAAATTAAAAAGCTATTTTAATTTACTACTTTGATGAACCGCACTTTTATGTTTTCGTATGTATAAATAAAGATTCGAGGCTATGCTGAAGATATACAGTGGCGTAGCTATAGTAGAGCTAGGTGGTGTAGTGCACCAGGGCCCTGGAACTCGGGGGACCTCTAATCTCAGCTTTGAAAAGGAAGAATAAAAAAGTACAAAGATTTTTTTTTATATTTTCAAATGGACATCAGCATTTACAAGAATCATCATCATCATCAGCAGCAGCAATTAGAGATTATTTTCCCTATGCACCGGGGCTTCTGTCCACTTAGCTACATTACTGACTGTATACGGTATACACGGTGGGTCTAAATTTCACTAACGCTCAGGGCAAAGATTATATTTTATTTATTTTCATTTTCCGTTCTAGTAATCAAGACAAAGCACAAAGTTAAGGTTCGTCATTCATTATTTGAATTCTGCGAAAAGTGGAGGGTGGAGTCGAGTTACAGTAGGTTCTTTCTACCTACCCTATTACGCTGGAAAAAGCATGATGCTAAAAAAAGATTTTATATGATAAATAGAAGATAATTAATATTTATTATAATAAAAAGGATATAGTTCAGTTTTTTTTTGTAATGAAAAACATAATATAACCGAAGAAAAAAAGGAAGTAAAAAAATAAGTTTATGTTGTTAAATACACTGTTTGTAATTTTAATTTTGGTTTATCTATGCATGTCTTTAAACGTATATTAGTAATGTAATACAAGTAATACTAGTAAATTTGTTAAATTTTATTTTTACGAACCTTACTTTGTAAAATCGGCAGAAGCTTTCAACAACGAGGACCGAGATAATTTTAACTAATAACTATATATGACCTCTCATAATGAATTTGTCTTTTTAATTACAGTCATAGAATTAGCATGCGGTGAATATGGTGACGACAAAATCGGCGTTCTTACTAATAAAGCGGAGAATGGCAAAGCGCTCACGTGGTTTGACAATGAAGAAAGTATTCTCTCAATGGAAGCTTTAAGAAAACAGTATCCGTTAAGCGTGATGAGGGAACAAGACTCCGGGTCAGGAGCTGAGGAAACGTCACAATCGAACCAAAGATCTGTACTTATAAAACGTGGATTTCTAAAGGCTAAACGTGATCCTGTAAGTTAGTTTTTTTACTTAAATCTAATTAAATGTTATATAATCCATATAAATCTGTATATTCAATATTTCACACAAATATATACCTACCTATTAACTATCATTATGATACTATTATTCTAATATGTTTTACAAAATTAATTACCTTTAAGAAAAATACTCGCCTTTATTACCTGTATATACTTCTTCTCTTTGGTTCTCGGCTTACTTAAAATTTGCACACGAGTCCCGATCCGTTTACAATACAATATTTTCATAGCGTAAACCTGAATTCCTTGTTAAGACGATCAGGATAATGGGAAAATAATTGTAAAAGTTTTTTTTTACCGCTTAAAATCTTTCGTATTTTTACCGCTTTTTATTTATCACGTTTCTAGACAATGACCCCGTTCTAGACAATGACCCACCTTCGTCTGGCAGTGAACGTAGTAGTCGGAGTGATGCTGGGTGCGCTCTTCATTAACGCTGGCAACGAGGGGTCTAGAGTTTTGGAAAATTATAATTTATTGTTCGCTATACTGATGCACCACATGATGTCGCCGATGATGTTGACTATACTTACTTGTAAGTATTAATTATTGTTTCTTTATTTGTTAACAGCTGCTCTGAAATACCGAAAATAATATTCTTATTTTTATACGTATTTATAGGCAGACGTGGCCCATTGGCACAAGCGTGTGACTGTAAACGACTGGTTGTGGGTTCGATTCCCACTCGAAGAGAAGGAATTATTTAATATTTTCGTTTTCTTCGCTCTGGTGTCGAGGCGCGGCGTTATGTTCCGCCACTTAACACGCAATGCCTCCGACTTTGGCGGAAAGTGGGGAACGGAGTATCTTAATAATAGGTTCCCTCTGCCTACCCTGCTGTGTGCGGGATACAGTGTGAAGTTAATATTAATTCCTAGTGGAATAATAAAAAGTGGAATGCGATGTTTTGTTTAAGAGCCTGCTGTAGCAATTTTTTTTTTTAAGGTAACATAATTAAGCTAGACATAAGTGTAACATTTCTTTAAAAATGTTAAGAACTAAATTAAACTTATTTATTTTAACATATTCCTAAGTTTATAAATGAATGAGAAATATATTTCATTTCAGTTCCCTCGGAGATGTCAGTCTTATTAAAAGAACATTTCAACAGATGGTATTCTCTTGGCTCCTATTACATCTCCATAACAATTGTAGATCTACCTATATCAGTAAGTATATACTCTGAATATAACTATGAAGCATATTTAAATTAATCTATTGAATTTTTCTTTCGTAGCTAAGGTAAAGCTTTTTCCCGTGGGGGGACGGGTTAAGAATACAATTCCCCCCCGCCGCTGGGTAGCGTCCCGTAAAAGGCGGGTAACCCAGTAGTTTGGTGGTAGGAGATTCGGTCTCCGACTGGCTCGCGACCACTATCATGTCAAAGACGAACCGCCAAATATCTTATGATGTGTTCCGGTTCGATGGCAAGTAAGCCAGCTCTCCCTATTCCAACCATTCCCATCCTTCCTCCCTCCTTCTATCCTACATTCCGAAGGCTGGCAACGCATCTATAACTTTAGTGTTGTGGATGTCTATGGGCGAAGGTAACCACTTAACACCAGGTGGACCTTCAGCTCGTTTATACCATAAAAAAAAGGTAAAACCAAGCGCAACGTAGAGTTCCGCCATGAAACTCACGAAATGTCTTGAAATGTCTTGATATAAGTCAACCCTTATAAAAATATGTGTAACTAAACGTAGACATAATATGTTTCCAGATAGTATCATGCGCCATATTCAGCGTGATAGTCTACACGATGTCGTCGCAGCCTCTGGACATCGCACGGTTCGGGATGTTTTTCGCAATCTCCGTGTACACAGTGCTTGTCGCGCAGAGCTTCGGCCTGATGATCGGCGCCGTGTTTAATGTCGTTGTAAGTATTGAATTTAATAATATATAACTATTTTTTAGTAATTCATTCTTAATTATATTTTTTTGAATTTGAGTCTTAAATCATGAAAAATATAAAAAGAACGGAGATACTAATCAAAGGATAAAAAAATATAACGGATATTTCAATGTAAAGGGTACTCTAAAAAGGTAATAGTTATTGATTCTAAATTATGGACTCTACATTGCCCTATTATAAATATTAATGTCCTATATTATAAATTTATCAGAAATTATATAGTCATGTTACTGATTTA
This sequence comes from Dryas iulia moderata, assembly GCA_019049465.1. NCBI lineage: Eukaryota > Metazoa > Arthropoda > Insecta > Lepidoptera > Nymphalidae > Dryas > Dryas iulia. The sequence goes on along the minus strand of CM032418.1, from coordinate 10,477,242 downwards.
ACTTATAAGGCCAATGCGAATAAGTAAAAATTTAAACGTCCTTCATTCAAAAAATCGTAACTTGTTTTTGTCGTTAACAGCTCTGTAAAGAGATTTTTATAAATGTCTGCTTTAACTTATACCTAACAAACGTATAAGAATATAGGCGCAGCCAAATGTAGAATGGTTTAGAAGTCAGAGTGCTTGGTGCAAGTGGTGCAGGCTCATATCTCCATACCTTCAAATTTTCAAATTTTCTAAGTGTGTAAATACGCCTTAAACTTATACTTTATCGTTATTTATATTTTTCACAGAATGGCACTTTCCTTGGGCCAACTCTATCGGTGCCAATGATGATGTTCGCGGGTTTCGGCGTGACGCTGCGTGACCTACCAAACTATCTCTACTGGGGCTCGTACGTCTCCTACCTCCGTTACGGTCTGGAAGGATACATTGCAGCTATATACGGATTAGAAAGGCCCACTTTGGACTGCAATGAAGCCAAATATTGTCACTATAAGTGAGTTACACAAAAAGAATTTCATGAAATTTAGCGTGTATTAGGTTAGTTATAAAATTTAGATTTCGGGGGAGAATTCGATCTAGCTAGGTTTTATTTCTATAAAATGTTTTCTTCTCTGGATTTTCGAACATTAAAAAAATGCTGAAATATCATTAGTATACGTATGTCAACTTCGCAAATTTTACCAGCGTTGTGTTAGCTCAGTTGGAAGAGCTGTTGCTTTTTACGGTTTGTCCACGGTTCGATCCTGAAATCCTGACAATTTTTTTTTATTTTTTTTTATTTCTTTTATTTTTGTTTTATTTTTTTTGCTTTAACTTTTATTTATTTTATCATTTTTTTATTGTAATCATTATTTCAAAAAACGATTTCTCGAAAGAAATATCGAGCGGAGCTCGGTCACCGGATGTTTTACACTTAACTGCAGTGCACATACTATATTTAACAGTAATAAAATTGTTATACACAAAATATCATTTTATGAAAATTTTTGAAAATAAACAAATTGACTAGAATTAAATAATAATTTTGAATTAATATTTAAAGTTAACAACAGATTCGCGGCTTAGCCTACGTATTTTGAAGTTTTAGTTAATTTAATAAATATTTTTTAGCAAATAAAAAAAATATCGCGCACAAACACACAGCCAAACAGAAATTAAAAAGTCATTATTTTGAGATTATACTAATAAATGTTAAAAATATACTAATAAATGTAGGGGGCTATAATCATTTTTCTTATATATCTTCCATATACAGACATTGATCAATTACATTTTATTATATGTATAATATTTAAATAAAATAAATATTCAAAAAATGAAATAAAATTACACAATAAATATAATGTTAAATGATTTTTTTATTATCTTCAGGTATCCACGCACATTCCTAAAGGAGATCGCGATGTCTCCAAATATGTTCTGGTTTGACATAACCGCCTTGACCGTCACGTTGCTAGTCTTGAGGACCGCCGCCTTCTTACTGCTGAAATGGAAGCTTCGTGCCGTACGATAATCTAAATATTATGACTGCCAATATCTTGGCCTGATATGTTCAAAGCAGCTGGTGTTCGCATTTTTAGACTAGTTGAGTAGTAGTTGAATAGTTCCATGTTTCAGCATATAAGAACAAGAGGATAATATAAAGACAGTGTCAAAAGTGTAGCTTTAAAGCCGCTATTCTTGCTATTATTTTTAAGGTATTTTATTAGTTAATAACATTGTGGGCTAATTCTATACGTAATAATTTTAAAACTTTAATATTTATTTTGTATAACTTTATTTTTTTACTACAAACTTAAGAAATAGATGTTATTGAAAATATTGCGCCTATCCTGCTTAATAGATGCTCCTTTTAAGCAAGATAGACGATTGAATGAATGATAGAAAAGTAAGTTAGATATAAGCAAAGTAATTTAGTATTTTTTTAATTATATACATTGCCTGAAATTATTACACATTATGATATCCATTTCCCAACTAAATATGGTAAAAAAATCAGACGTAACAAGCAATTTTTTGTCCAATGTCTTCAACGGAGTAATTATGTGGTATTAAAGTATGAAGAAGTATAATGAAAATATAAGTTTTATTAACAATTGTTACGTCGTATTGGTAAGCTAGTCCAGTATTTACCTACTTGATATTTATCGGTCATATAGACTTTAGTATTTGGCGACAATTATAACAAGTCTTAGATAAGATTTTACCTTTTATACAAATGTATATGTAAAGTGTTGTAAAATACTTGTCAGTATGATACATTATCATTGCGTATATAACATTTAATTATAAATATTTTTTATATTAAATACATAAGTTTTATATATATTCCCTTACTTTATTTCACAAAATATATATTTTTATAAATAAAGAAAATGGCTTGCCTTATTTTGGAAAGTGCAATACAAACTTTTAGGGACGTGAAATGTAATAGTAATAAATAACGTTGATAAATGTTGTACCTATGTGGGGCAGTGCGACGTCTTGCTGAAACTGTGAATTCGATACCCGCCCTGCGATTGTATATTTATTTTTGTTGAGCGGCGGTGATATGCGCCATTGAAACACGCGAAATATTTTGAGCTCCGGTAGAAAATTTATAATTCAATGTTTTCATTCCCTCTTTCTCCTATGCCTGATAATATATGAAGCTATTTTTTCGATAAGTTATTCTAAACCGTATTTTTTATATACTTTATATATCAAAGATGGATGTTACTTATTTCAATTGTAAGTTATTAAGTTCAATATTGATTAATATTAATGAAATTATTGGGACTTATGTTTAAATGATAAATAATGTATGTTTGAAATGTATGTTGACACTTGAAAAGACAATTGAATAAACTTAACTGGTATACAATTTTAGTTTGCTCAATCAGAATTTATAATTATTACTAACAACATACTTATAGGTATATTTTATACTGCAATTGTTTAATTATATTTAACCTGCGACGTGCACTGCGTTCGTTACTATGTATTTGGATATTCCATTGTTTTGAAATTGTGATTACAAAAAAGGCTGTGATGGAAATAAAAATATACTAACATATGTATTTATCTAATAATATTGTCCAAATCAGTGTTATATAACGTCCACAAAATCATATTTTTCTTCAATAAAAAATTGGAATGTTGTTTTTTTGAAAAAAATATGTATAACAAGATAAATAATTGTAAGGGTAAGAAAAAAGTTGTTTTTCTAATATCATACATTAAAATACATGTACAAAAGCTTTCAATATTAGCATTTGTAGATTTTATTTATAGTATTTAAGTAGGTATTTTCAAATGGATCCAGGTTTTCAAGATTTTGTATATTGGAAAATAAAGCTATATAGCTATAAATTTGTTACTTTTATTTTACTACTTGTACTTCTTAAAAAGTGTTATTTCAATCAAACGAAGTACCAGAAGCACTAAGTACTTTCTGAGTACCCTGCAATTAAACATTTAAAGAAAAATATTTATAAAAAATACCTGACAGTTAAATAATTCTTGGATAACATTTTTATGTTGGTATTTAAAACATATATAATTATAAATAGATACGTGATTGAAAGCAGTTTTGATATATAACGATAACATATTCATAAAACATACATCGTTTTAAATTTAAAGTCTATACTAAATAATCTCTATTTGTGCAAGGTCTATCAAAGTAAAATTTTCTAAATTAAAACTACCTAAGTAAAGTTATCATAAAATCTAAATTTTATAGGCATTGTAGTATTCTTCACCTTCAGTCGTCAACGACTAGGTGTCGTTGCAAAGATGAATATAAAAAAACTAATTAAACTTTGTTTACTAGTAACCAAACGTTAACAAGTGTTAGCTAGTAACTTAGCGTATATGGACTTTCTTAGCCTTCCCATATTATTTCCCTCGCCGTCCATTGTTGGTTCAACTATCTCGATCCTAGATTTCATTAAAATAAGTTTAGTGAAAACAAAAAAATAGGCTCTGGCTGGAGAAGGCTGGTAATTTCAGCAAAGCGTTCGTTTAAAATGTTTTTCGGTATTACATAGTCTAAAAAGCAGCTAGATTACATAATTAGAACTTCAACACTTAATCTACATTAAATATCAGAAACGATAAAAGAATTAATTTTGATAAAAATCAATTTCATGCTGCGTATGTGCCAAGGAATGGAACCTAAATTATCATATGTCGTAATAGTTATCATTCAATGTTTTGTCAATAATAGCTTTACGTAAATGATATATGGATACTTTGTAACATTTTAAAGTGTTAACAGCACACATTTAAAAAATTGAAAATGACATACTGTCATGGACGTTGTATAGTAGAAGTGTTTAACAAAATCAGTTCCACCATACCTTATATTTATTTTAAAACACACAGTTTTTGCCCGCGTGGTAGATGTGTAATTTTTACTTAATTAATCTTATCATCTTATTTTTACATTTAACCCAATTTTCATTATTCTATTTTCTAGCTTTACAAATAGTCTGTATGCTATTCTTATGAATGTACGTACTTTTGTAAAACCACACAAAAAGAATAACGAATATTTAGGCATCGTCATAAAATCGTATTTATACTGTTATGAAAAGAATAAAAGCGTAAAGAAATTTAAATCGATTTTATAAATATTTTTTTGTATATTTATTGTGATAACAAAACACATAGGTAAACTCAAACGACTAAATTCTTTGGTAGATTGTTTTTGAACGAACTTAAAGTACAATATTATATTACAGAACATTTAACACTGTTATTTAATTTTAGGAGTTTCTCCGTTACTTGACTTGTCCGCTACTTGCCGCCCCCACCTGAAGTCAATTATGTGCCACTGTAAAATGTTAAAGAAAAACAACTGCGCCATTGTGAATATCACAAAGAGTATAACTTCAAAACCATTGAATACTTCTAGGAATGTATACACTGCTTCTCCTTGAATACTGCTTAATATTAACCTGCAAACAAAAGATATTGAAATTTAAAAATATTGATTTTAGAAGTAAGTACGAAATGAATATGTTTATTCAGTAACGGATTTTTATATTTTACAGATCATTTTTTTTTTTTTTTTAGCTTAACGCTGCATCCCTTGCGGGGTAGTCAGAGAGAACGGAGCGCCAAACGCTACGGTCCCTGCACACTTCTTTCGCCTCGTCCACTGTCATCAACCTCTTCATACACGCCCTCCGGGGGGTCCTCATGCTTTTTACGTGACCTTCCTCCAGTATCATCGATACTGTGTTTTCGAAGGTCAACCGAGGTCTCCCCCTGCCTCTCTTACCACTCACCTTTGCTTCATAAATCTTTCTTACCATTCTTCCATCACTCATCGTCTCGACGTGCCCAAACCACCTGAGCACGCCCTTCTTCATTCTTACTATGACGTTCTCGCTAATACCTGCCATTCTGTGTATCTCTTCATTGCGGATTCGGTCAGCTAAGCTGACTCCGCACATCTTTCGAAGAGATCTCATCTCCACAGCATTCATCTTTCATTCTTCTTCTGCAATACCCACGTTTCGCTGCCGTATAGCAGCGTCGGTACCAGCACTGCATTGTGCACAGCTAAACGTGCGGCTATGCTCACGTTCCGCCGGCAGCAATACGTCTTTCAACATCCATATCATATCTTCCATCTCTGCTAAACATACTTCCCAAATATACCACCTCATTCACTTGTTCTAATTTCTTTCTGTTAACCAAGATCTTACATTCCGTTCTTTCTTCATCTCTTTCAATCACCAGAATCTTAGTTTTACTCGCATTCAGGCTAAGACCATTATTTTCACACCCACACATTTTACAGATCATTAAGTACGTACGTTTTTGTAGTATTTAAAAGAACCTAATAATTACTTTAATTTCTGGCTTGTTAAATGCATATTTTCATTTTTTAATCTCATCCAAATTGTAATAAGTAATGAATGTTATTTTAATTACTTAGATATTAAACATTCTAAATATATTAATTTTAGGCTACTAGAAAGTTAGTACGTAATATTTAAGTTTGACGCAGTGGCAGTCGAAGCGGCGCTTGGTTCCGCAACCTAAGACTAGAAATTGACGTGATTGTTATGAGATTTTAGTATTTCGTACATCCATTATTAAATTGAATGGCAGTATCTAAGGAAGGACCACAATCTCTTAAAACTATTAAATTGAGAACTTAAAAATTATAATATTTTAACGTTTACTTATTAGGAGGCCAAACTTTTTATGTATGGCTAAACGTGATGGTTGTGTGTGTGATTCGCGATCTCTCTATTTCTGAACGTTATACTTTTTGGAATATTTATTACCCGTAATAGTCTACCTTCGCGTTTTTCTTTAGTCATTTTAAAATATGTTATAATATTTTTTCCCACATAACACTCCGTTCGCCATCTTCTGCCCGTAATTGAAACATGTCGTGTTGGCGGAACTCAACGCCCCGCTTTGTTTCAGGTACCAGAGCGGAGAAAAATAAAATAATATAAATAATCATTTCTCCGATGGGGTAACGAATCTACAACCAACGCGCTTACAGCCAGACACTGTCCCACTGCGCCACTACCGCCTCCAATACGAGTAGTCGTAAATAATCTGACAAGTAAGTACATCTTTACCAAACTATTAATGGTGTAGATTTCTTTTATAGAATAAGGGAGGCAAACGAGCAGAAGGCACTCCTGGTGTTAAGTGGTTACCTTCGCCCATAGACATCCACAACATTAGAGTTATGGATGCGTTGCCAGCCTCGGGGATGTAGGACAGAAGGAGGGAGGAAGGTTGGAATAGGGAGAGCTGGCTTACATGCCATCGAACCGGAACACATCATTAGATGTATGGCGGTTTGTCTTTGACACGATAGTGTTCACGAGCCAGTTGGAGAACAAATCTCCTACCACCAAGCTACTGGGTTACCCGCCTTTTACGGGACGCTACACAGCGGCGGGGGGGAATTTTATTCTTAACCCGTCCCCCCATGGGTAAAAATGATGTAGATGTAGTTGTACACATTCGTATAAATTATATATGTAATTGATAATTTTACGCTCGATTCTACGTTAATGCTCAGTCAGAATTAAAAAGTATACTACAATGAAAATAATGTAACGCAAAAGAAACCAGAATTAAAAGTACTGTTTCAAAATTAAAGTTTTCCAACTTTACGCTTCTTTCCGTAGGTGTAGCAAGGAGAACCGAGGGTCAAGACTCTCCGTTCTCTATTTACCTCTCGAAATGAAGACGGCGTGTTAAATGGTGGACACATCTGTACTGTGCTTTGTTTTACTAGAAAGAATAGATTTGATAGTATGTAATTTAATATTATCATTTCCCTTGGTGGAGATCAAACCGAGAACCATCATATTTACATTCAGACATACTCCCCCACTGCGCCACTATGCATACTATTGCAATATTATGATTACAAACTACACAATATAGTACTATATATATTCAGTACACTAGGCACGTAATTTTTCTACAATACTAACATATTACTGATATTAAGTTTCTAAATACGTGAAGCTAATTAATGTTAATAACTTATTAAGGTTATAGCGAATTGATATAATCATAATATATTATATCAAATACTTTATCATTATTGAGTTTTAAGATTGAATAAATCTGTTTGAACAATTAATATTGCTAGCACGTGCGTGTAATGTTTGGTTCGACATTGGCAGCCATTTTGCGTAATAGCTGACTGCTCGTGATCCACATAAATAAGTTTTCTTTGTTTTTTAGAATGACAATTAAATTAAGTGATAATAAATTAAATATATTTTATATCTCACATACAATATATTCCTTTACCAAACTGAGAAGCAAATATAAATACTTTTAAACATTTTTAATGTGTTATTCCACACTAAGGAAATTTCAAAATGACATTTAAAGAATAATTTCTTTAAATCTTTTTTTCAAATATATATACGTCATGGTAATAGGAGGCTAATTAAATCTCTATTAAAGATAATTATAGACTATAAATGTACAACCTTGATTTAAGATTATCTTAGTCAATAATTTATCTTTACACATAAATGTAAAGGTTTAACTAAAATTTTACTTACACGAGTCCATATACGGCACTGAATGCTAGCATCAAGTGAATGCCTGGTGACATATTCTGCGGGCGTCTTCGAGGCAACAGTAAAAGATCCCCTAGAACCATTAGCGCTGAAATAGTGTGAAGGCAATGTTGCGCATAATTTGGTAAGTAAGAAAATATAGCCACTGGCGCTATTAACGCAGGGTCCGTCGTCCACAACAACCAGAATGTTACATCGCTGTACTGAAAATTATAATTCATTTTTAATTTAATGTAAAAAATATGTAAATAATCTATAAATTGTAATCACAGAAGTGACTTTGTTTACCCAAACCGTTTTTTCCTATTTTTAATAAAAAAAGTAGTATCTGCTGAATCACTAATGTAATAATAATCACATGTTAAGATAATATAAATTAGTTTAACATTTCTAAATGGTATAATAAAATAAAAAATTACATAGATATAGGTACGTTTTAGATATGACTTACGAGTACATATTTAGATTATTTTACTAGAAATATTTATTACTTAAATAATTTACTATTCATAGTTCAAATTTTGTACTCTACTTGGTTAGTAACCAGTTATTGAGTATCTACCATACATTGTATGGACTTTGAACCTTTAAACCATATCGGTCTGCATACTTTACATCCACTCTTAGTGCGTTAGTCGTGACTGATGCACTAATAGCTGAGAACATTATTTAGTATTGCTGGTTTACAAATAGGTACTACATAACAATTATTATTCTATGTAATTAAACTAAACGTCGTTCACTAATTACAAAGTTGGAAAGACAGACATTATAAAATATATTCAAGTGAGTTTCCTTATCTATTTTGAAACTCATTCAAAGTCAAATAAACGATAAGTAACTAAGGTCATGACTACATAAACAAAACTGATGGTTTACCGCGTGGCTTACACATTTCGCATATTAATAGTCAATGGAAAAAGTTATATTGATTTACTGATATTTTTGTTTGGGATATTTGTCTTTTTAAAATAACAACAGGTCTATCTAATTTTAATTCTTTGTTCTAAAATATTAATTAATTATTTTTTTAAATATTTACCATAGTAACAGGAAACAAAATGCTTGTCATCGTATAATCTCTGATTTTCCTGAGCCTAGCCACGCGGCTCTCAGCCCATTGGTCATGTCGTTCCTTCCAATCACAGTAGAAAGAGATCGGAAAGTAAGCCAGCATAATCAACTGTAAATAAGAGAAAAGATATATTTTAACTGTGACTATATACAGTTTAGCTAAAACTAATAAGCAGGCTTATTGCATATTTTTAGTATTGGGGAAATCACTTTAGGAAATTCATCACACATTCTCACTGTTGTCACAGAGAGACTCAGATGGAATTTGCCTATTTTTTCAGAAATAAAAATACAGGGTAGTATAGTATCGGCATTATGATTGATGGATGACTAACAGCGTATGATTTTCATTTGCACATAAAAGTAAAAAAAAAATGTTATTTTCTTTCAATAATAAACTAAAAGCTATATCAGTATCCTAATGTGAAGCCCAGAGAGGATATTAAAACTTGCCATGTGCAATCTATGTATGTACATGTCAAGTCTCAATAAAAGTTAATTGATCTTATTCTGTGAGCAAACTTGTAAGATGTCACGAACATCCATTTATTTAATACCTGAAAGAAATATAGTTTGTTACGATATTTTCACAGGACTACTACACATCGGTAACCAAAATATCGTATTAAATATTGGATTATTGTATGGTATTTCAACGATAGTCTCATTGTAACAACCATTCTTTATAAAGTTACCCAATTAAGAAAGTGTAAAAGTTTGTTTTATGTTATAAACAAACAGAAAGAGTAATACTACAATAGCTTTCTTTTTGTTTTCATTCAATGTTAAGATTATTTTAAAAACCAATAAATGATACTTATTAAGAGTTTTGACTCAGCTGATCCACGAATTTCCTAAAAGTAGGTATATTTTTTTTCTTACACCTTTCTGACATAAGTTACATGATACGGTTACATGATTCTGATCTTTGAAATATTTGTCAATTCTGAATTATTCTATTTTTTACAATTGGTATCAACGCATTTTAGATGGTGCCTTAAATTACATTCATGCTTTTGCTTGATAGAGTCGAACTATATCGCATACCTATTCAAAAAATGTGTGTGTCGTGGCCATATCGTATAATTGACGATATCATGAAATGGTCGTATTTCATTAAATGTACAAATATAATTTGGCCAGATGATGATATATGTATATACTTTAACCAGATCAAAGATAACCTATCATTTCATGATATGATCAACTGAAAAATGGCATTAATTACTGATAGAGATACTTGGCGCACTTTTTGGCATACCAACATCACTTATTTAAGGTCGATAAGTTAAAAATATAAAAAAAACTCATATTAATCCAGTATCAACAAGTTATGTAAGGATCATTATAATAATAGGCGCAGTAAACCAATTTTTAGACCACTCTTTAGTGTTTCCGGAAATATCATAACATTGGTGTTACAAGTTCAAAGAGTATCGTTTTTAATAGAACATTATAAATATGTATGTACTTTAAAACTAAATATTACCTAAACTACCATGTATTTGGCATACATTTTTTTATAAAATATCACGGGTATGTCAGCTCACTGCGTTGCCGTTGCCTATTGGCTATATCCATTTTTAAGTGTTCTTATTATAATAATATTATCTTTATAAATAAGAAAGACGTAAGTGCGGAAGGAACGAGGGCCTATAAACGTACCGACGCAAAAGAATAAAATAGATTAGATATTAAAAGAATGTATCCTATAATTATGTGAAATATAATTTTGTGAAATTCGTTAATAATATAATTTATCTTTACATATAATAAAAGGTCAGATCAGGAAAACTTTGAGACAACAATTTTTTTTAGTACGCCCCTCACTCCAAGGAACCAATGTAGAAATAAGGTGCATTATCTGTCACTGACTCACTTAAGTAAGTTACGGGAGAGAGAGTTATAATCGATGCAGGATAATTTGTAAATAATCATAGACTATTTATTTTTTATAAATTCGACCAATAGCCAAGCGCGGACCCACCATAGTGGGCACTATAGGTGTATCCACAACCTAAATTTCTTGTAACATTATATTTTTTGGTCTTGATACAAGCTCACTGATCTACACCGAATTTATGTATCATCATATCACTTTGTTATTATGAAAAAAATATTATTGCTAATTTCTCAATTGTAATTATCTCCGTGTTCATAATTCGACTCCCACTTTTAAGGTAGCTTTGACCACAATCTTTTTTTATAGCTGGATCCGACCCTGCCACTAACGAAGTGAAAGATAGGTCTGAGATATGTATAGAAGTGTGTAATTTTTAACGTTACTGTATGTCTGTAACTTCAATAACTTAATTATTACAGAAAGATTTCGAAGTTAGAAACATGAAACTTCATTAAATGTTCGTAAAAATTTAAACTACCAAAATATGTATGTACCAAATTCGTGGACACAGTTGAAGGTAAATATTTTATTTTTGAGCCTTTCATAATTTATGTAATTAATTCAAAATAATTTTAGGCGGCCCTACTCCGTTCTACGCAGCCTGTGCGACAGTGAGCTCTACGAGCTAGCTGACACTTCTATACGCACGAATGTTGAACCATGAATTTGGTATACATATAAATGTATAAATTGATGTACTGGATACGAATAATATTTATTTTTTATTTACGTTATACAGAAATATTTTTAATATTACAATTAGGTACAATTAGAAATTTATTCCAAGAATTAATAGGAATAGAGACTGATGCCTAATCTTTATTCTATGGTAACGAATCTGCGAGCAACAACTTGTGTATTAAATAAAAGAAAATAAAAATAATTGTAATACTTACGTTAAACCAACATGTAATTAATTTCCACCGCACTCGTATGTACATACTGACCCTAGGGTCCTCATCTTTTGACATATCAATTGGTAGGATTAATATTGCAAGAACTATTAGATGTACTGTAGCTATGCCATAAAACCATAGTCTGACAGTCAATAATATGTCACCACTTTTCAACATTTTAATAGTATTATTCTTATACTGTAATATAAACCGTAGCGCCTGAGATTCGTTCATAAAATGATTGTAAACACACAACTACACGTCCTTTATGAACTAAACTTACTAACCTAAATATAGATAGAGGCCTGTGCGCATTGCCAAGCGATATGCTCTCTTATGTACGGACTATGGTTGTTAAAATATTATAATGGACAGTTGTAACTGAATCAATAAAAATTCGCGTACATATTTATACCAAAATATAGATATCTTATTAAATTAAATCGGACAAAAAACTAGCAACATAACATTGAATTTATCAGTTTTTTTTAATACGTGTGATCATAATAATAGTTATCATAAAAAAAAATTGACTTACATTTGCCTGCGAATTCGCTATTTATATATTTTGTATGTATAAATAAAATAAAACAACTAAAACCTAAGTAAACGCAATGATTGTGGGTTTGATGCCTACACGGGGGAATGATTACATTTGTCGACTCTGTGATATGGAAAAAAGTTGTTAAGCTTCTTAAAAGTTTTCATATATTACGCTCTTCAGACTTATTAAACATTTATTTAAACATTTATTTAATCCTTTGCAGCGCTTAACTTAACAAAAAAAAAAAATAAGATGGAAATTGGAATATACCACTCGTATGAGATAACAAACATAATTTTCTACTGATTTTTAATACTCTTTTGTTTTGCTACTCTACTTTGCCGTTGTACGGATTCGATGTCAATATATTTTTTTTATATCGTGAACCTAAAGGTCTTTGCACACCATGTTTATTTTATGCGCTGTAGACGCGCGTAAATCTCAATCAGGATGCTCAGCAAACACAACGTAAAGTTATGTCGTAACCTTTATAACCTTGTATCGCTTTAACACTAACACTACCATGTATGCTTTAAAAGAACCGTTGAAAATAAAGAAAAATTTTCGCAAATTTTATTTGAATTTTCGTCTGTATGTATAGAAACAAATGTGTAAAATCTGTAAGACAAGTCAAGCGCTATACCTTGTACAGGATAGCTTGGTCTTATTGACAGATGTAAGTATTTCTGATCGACATAACATTGTAATGACAAAATTTAATAATTATAAAAATTGTAAGAATAGTAAAAAAATATATATAACACAAAAGTTCCTAAAGATTTAAGCGTTATCCGAAAATTTGAGTACTTTTATTGCTTCAAAGTAAAATTTAAATAGGAGCACTGAAAAGAATAGGCGCTTGTACAATATTACATCGGGTGATGGTTAATGATGCGCGGCAATTATCGAAATGGGATAATTTTTTAGAACACGAAATAATGATTAAAGTTCAAGATGATGACAGAAGCTGACGACTCTGGTTACGATGGTCTTAGCTGTGCAGTTTTTATTAAGGAAGAAGACCAATTTTTTCACCTTAATTTTTAACTACAGAGTTTTTGGAGCTCCAGTAGTTTGTTCAGAACATGTGAACTATTCGAAACAACTTTTGCAAAGAAAAATGGCTCGAAACGTGAAGAAAAAAATCGACATTGCCATAGAAAACTGCTCGATCACGTGGTCGATTTCGTATGGAAGATCTGATTTTTTTTTCATTAAGTTTGGTCAAAAATAACCCTGTAATATTAAATAGGTACTCACCGTCGCTTATATCAACCTGAAGTTTTATATGTCTAATGCAATGAAAAAATTCTCACACACCCACACGCTCGTCAAAGTTAAAAGTATTTTAAAACGTTATTTTTTTGACTAGTAGTTATGTTCAAGTTCCCACCACTAGCCCATTTGTCGAAAAGATCAAACTAACATGAACAGAATATAAGAGTACGCTCATTGAAAACGCACCATGTCAGAACGTAAAGTCGTAAGTAAAGGGCCTTTATGCCCTTGCAGGAGTACTCCTGACACGATAACAAGAAAACTTCAGTGCTACGTTCGTTTTTAAATTATATCTCATATTCATTTCCTTAATATTTTTATATATATTTTTTGAAGAATCTATATATGTTCCGGGTCCCAGTCTTTTTATACATTTCAAAGCCAAACCAACTACTCAATAGTGGATATACTTACACAATGGTGTTTTAAAATTATCAACATTGATATCGTATCGACTAATAAAACATCTCGCATCTAAGTGCATGGAAGTCAATAGAGGTTATTAAAACAAAACTTTATCATTCAATTGTCATTAAAAAAGATATCTTGCACCTTTCTGTAAGATTGATCGTTTATTAAATAAATTTCATAAAATACATCTCTTACATCGGAGCACTGAATAAATATTTAAATGAAGCAGCTTTACGCTTTTCCCACTTTCTCCTATTTAGCAAGAAATTCACAGCTTAGTGTCTCCGATTTTTGCCTGATATCAAAACATTGCGTGTTAAGTGGCGAAAATTAACGCCGAGCTTTGTCATAAGTCCCAGATACTAAAGTTTACAGACGCATGGGTGTGAAATTTTTATTACAATTTCGCTTACAATTTCGGCAGATCAATAGCATATTTATCGGTATTATCATAAAACAAAAATGAGATACCTTTTGTTCTAGAGCAATTTACGAGGTTCGACCTTGGATAACTTTCAGGTGACATGATATCAATGCCGATTTGGTATTAAGACATTATAAAGGTTTTTACAAAATATTAAGATGTGATAAAACTTTAAATGGTTAGACTAGCATTGCCTAGGGACCAGTCGTGGCGCAGAAGCACAAAGTGTAACTGGAAAGCGACTGGTTGTGAGTTCGAGGTGTGGAAAAATGCCTCCAGAATTTGCCGGAAAGTGTGAACGAAGTGTCTTAAGACTAGGCCCTCTGCCTACCGTGCTGTGGTCGGGATACAGGGTCAAGCTGAAAAAAAAATTGTTAGACTTATTTACTGTTTCACTCTAAACGCGATTGGTTGTGTGTTCAATTCCTTCTGGGGGGAGTTATTACATTTGAATTATTCCCGTTTCTCAACTCTGGTAGACAATGCTCGGGGGTAAGTTCCCCCACTCAACATGTAATACCTCAATTTCGTGTGGAAAGTGACAAATCAAATGTGTTGATTCTAGATTATCGCTAGATTCAATTACTGATAGTTAAACAATATCAGGTGACCGAGCTCCGCTGGGTATTCCCTTTGAGAAATTGTTATTTTGAAATAATGATTATAATATAAAATAAATAAAAATTATAATACAAAAAGTTAATTTATTAAATTAAAACAAAAGATATTAAAATAAAAAAATATTTTAAATGAATTTAAAAAATATAATCTGGATGTCAGAACTGAATCGTGATATTCTAGTTTGCAATTTGCTGAAAGCTGAGCTTAAAGAACAGAGCTATTACAGCGCTGTCAATAGATGCGAAATTGACATTCGTTCAATAATGATATTTTAGCCGTTTTTTATTATCCGAAAATATTGAGTTTTTTTTTTAATAAAACCTTGCTAGGTTGAATTGTCTCCCCCAAAGCCCTCTACGTATTAAATTAAAAAAATCTTTGCAGCTGTTTTTTAGATTCAGATTATATATGTATATACAAGAATTGCTTTAAAGATATAAGATAGGGGCCGTCGTGGTGCAATGGGACAGTGTCTGACTGTAAACGCTACGCTATAATTGTGGGTTCAATTCCGTTTCGAGCCCCACTCGAAGGAATAATTTTCATTTCTTCGCTCTAAACGTTGAGTTGCAGCACTTAACGAATGTCTCGATTTCGGGCGGAAAGTGGACAATGAAATCACTTAACACTAGGTCCTCTCTTACTAGTACGCTACGCCGGAAAAGTGTGGAGCTGAGAAAAACATAAAGCAGACATTTTTTGTACAAAATTAATTTAAAACATTATTGTTTTATTAATATTTATTAAAAAATAACATATAATTGCGATTTTTAGTTATTAAAATCTCTACGAGAAAAACAATACCACAACGTTGTTAACACAACAACAAATTGTTAACAATTTTTTTGTCATGAACTGATTAAGTTCCACGATCAAGACCAACATAAAATATATATTTTTTGATTTTAATTGTTTTTTTTTTTATTTTTATAAAAAATCATTATGACGTACAAATACAGGCAAAAATTTATAAACGCAATTTTTCACTATTGCTCTTATTTTCTTAGGGACGTATGCTTTACATTTTTTTTACCACATAGCAGGGTAGAAAACTAATGTCCAGACATTACATTCCCTTCTTTTCTGACGAAATCGATTGCCACTTAATAGTGGCATAACTTAACCGTCCACTTTCACTTAGGCACAAAAGCTAGGAAATGTAATTAATTTAAATATTACCCTTGAGCGGGAAACGAACCCATATCCATTACGTTAAAGTTTACGTAAGATTGAACGCTGTCCTACTGAGCCATGAGGTCCTCAAATGTATGGATCGTATGATTTATTAGTATTATAAATTTAGCTCCCCGCAATAATTTTTATAGCAAATAGGTTTAACGTTGTTATGCTATTTTATATTGAGGATCATGTTGTTGAAAACGTTCACTATCAATTCTTATGATTTTATTGATAAATTTAAAATGTTAGAGAGAGAATTTGTTTTTAATAATAAATTCAGTCAGAGAGAACTTAGACTAGAAGTAGTACCTATGTGGTCCACATTTCGTTCTTCACTTTCGCGAATGTCTTCAATGTCCAAAATCAAGACATTGCCTGTTTAGTCCTCCTACAAAAAAGAAAATTTAATGTTCTTCTGGGATATATATAGACACTTTTATATTAATTTAATATAACGATATGTTCTGTTTGATTATCAATTTCATACATTTGACAGTTTAGAAATAAAATTAAATAAACTTTATAAAAATATAAAAAATGAACAAACTCCGAATTAATGAAACGGTTTCGCCCGGGTAAATTCTACAACTATAAATATTTCATATTTTTGCCGACCTGCATTCTGGCTGAGATCATAGACTTTGCTCAAGTTTAAAATTTATCGAATTATAACAATATGTGTCAATCGGCAAGGGTAGCTAAAATAGAGGAAGACCACTTTCCTCTCAATTTCTGAATCCTACTACCGAACAATCTGCGGTTTAATTGAATACAGTCTAGGCTTTGATGGGGTTTACTGAGCGTGGCCTAGGCTGCATTTAATATTATAACAAATTGTTATTTAGTGTTTTAATGACCAGGTTGCTATTTATTAGTTGCTCTATTAACAGATGTCTATCTTTTAAAGTTACCCCTCTCCGGTCGCTGTTATTCGTGAAATATTTTTCGAGGATATTAGGTTAGGTATATTGTCAAAATTCTTTTTTGCTAGATAGGTCACAAAACTCTCGCTAAATGTTTAATTTTAATATTTATTAAAATAATACATAAAATAAATATAGGTATATAAATTATCATGACTTAGAAAGACCATAATAATATTTGAAAGTGTTATTCACACATTTAAGAACCCGTGCCTTTCTGAAACTGTCCGAGCGCGCTGACATATGTATATACTGCTCTCATATTTCCTTTTTTTAGCTCTACATTTTTTCTGCAAAGTAGGGTTGTCCATGAGGACCTAGTGTTACGACACTCTGTTTTCATTTTCCGCCCAAAATTCATTCATTTCGTGTAATCGATTGCTGCGTGTTAAGTGACGAAACTCAACGAAATAAAATTTAAATCATCCTTTCCTGGAAGGGGAATCGAACCCACAACCAGTAGTTTTATAGTCATCCTTTGTGCCTCTGCGATGCTCCTGGCCCCAACAACACGTATGTATATAATTAGTATATAAAGTAGGTAGTATCAAATCCACAATATATGTATGTACATTGCTTTCATATTTGAAAATTATCTTGGTATAAACAATTACGACAAATAGGTTTCCTGAATGGATACTTTCGCTGAAATTAACCAACCAACGCACTATTTTCGAAAGCGTTTTGCTTTTCATTGTTATAGGTGTGTTGTGTTCTTTTAAAAAATCAATGAAGTGGAGCCAACAAATAATACCATCTAGTAGCTCCTTAATAAGACTACTAGCACATGGTTAATATATAAATCATGGAAAGAAGAAAAAGGTATTGGTATAGTAAGCTAGTCTTGCTACAGTAATTTGTTAGTTCAAAGTATTAACCTACTAAGGTATTCTGAGAATGCTTAACTAAATCTTCTCTACGGTATACGATTTCGTCCAAATCATACTCGTAATATTTAATTAATTAGGAAGTGAACAACAACATTTGTAAGTGCCACATTTATTACTCTGAACTTCTTCTATCTTTATAGATCATGCATTGACCGATATTTGTGCTCGTGATATACATAGACGTCAATCATTTATATTATCTTTGTAATTGTAAATATGATTTGACTTGGTTCTCGGGAGGAAAACTATAATTTTTTTATCTTTAAATATGAAAGACCCTTAGTAAAGGTATGACAAATGAAGAAAACATATAAGAAAATATAATCATTATATCGGTTGTTGTTGCACGTGGAAAAAGTCTGACTATAAGCACGATTGGATTATTTAAATTACATTTTCCCACTCTTGTTAGACGAAACGCGGAAGTTAGGTTCGGTGGATTGCAATGTCTTGATTTGGAGCAGCAAACGGGGAAAGATGTTCTTGACATTAGAATACTCTCTGTTATGTGGAAAAGAACGTAAAGTTGCTATATGCTTTTTAAAAATTTTGAATACTTTAGATTTACATGCTTAAGTTTGACGATTACTTTTGACGATTAGAAGTTTAAATGGATATAATTTTAGAATGAGTAAACTCATCGTTTAACTATTATAATATTATTTATTATTATGTATAATTCAGGCAAATGTTTACAAGGAAGACTTCCTTTTATAATATCAGCATGTTAGATTATAGAAAATATTTTTCAATACTATTTAATGGAAATAACATACATAAAGAAAAACCGGTTAGTTGGGAGTAGAACTCGCGCACCAATGATTCCGTACTATTTTGTACTTCATATTTATGAAAACAAATTTAAAGCCCGCTAAAATGTCCTGATTACAGCAAGCTTCCTTCTGCTCCTTCTGCTTGGTTAAAACCGCCGCATCGGTCGTCCGTTTCATTAACTTATTGCTTAATTTTGTGGTGAATACATGCAAATCTATAATATAGGCTATCGTTGCGTAATGACCTATATATGGATTGTATTTGCTCATCTAACAGTCGCACATATTTTTCAATGCTAGCTATTTGGTAATCGTTTCTTTATCCTGACAAATTTAACATATGTAGTTAAGCAAACAGAAAACGACAAGTTATAGTTCTCTCCATTATAAAATATTTAGATATTATGCAGACTTTAAGCTTCTCACTTCCATTATCTATTAAGTATATTACAAATACTACAAATATTGAACATATTTGTGGCATGGGCTCCAAAGCATGGGCTCAACAACTGATTCGACCCTCCATAGTTTGAACTCTGTTACCCAATAATTTAGAAATTTCAATAAATTTTCTACACTTTCCAAAGAAATTTTAGCCCCATATGCACAGTAAACCGTAGTTTCGGCGATGCGTTGTCTGTCAATCAGCGAGTAATGGAAGAGTTTTAAATGTCTTGATTGATTGCTACCAATCAACTTATGACTTACACGTAACCCTGATATAAAACATCGCGAGGCGGCGGAAAAAATCAAACTTTACATCATTATTGATAAGTAATTGAGTACTGATAAAAAAAACAATTAATTCATGGTAAATTTATAAATAAAAATAATAATAACCGTAGCATTATTATTATTTTTATTTATAAGTATATTGCTTTAGACATAATTATATCATAATATATTATTCGTGAAGCTCGATTATAATAAAATACGACGCCGACGTGTCTCATTGACCTCTTATCTATTGACACTTTGATTAAACAGTTTACGTCAGAACAATTAATTTAATTATTTAAAATAGAATAAAATATGTCACGTTATACACCAATAACAATTTCCACCATTAAAGATTTTCTTTTAACGAAAGAGAGCTTATATACTTTGCATCAGTGTACTCATATATAATTATCTTTGTGATGATTATAGTTTTAACACTTTGAATTCTAAAGTCGACTATGATGTTTTTTCGACAATAAAACAGTTGTAAATCATTTTTTTATAACTTACCATAGAAAGAAAATTTATTTTTTTCAAAAGTCAAAAAGTCTAATTTTATTTATTTCTCCTAAAGTCAACAAAATCTATCAAATCTATTTGTAATGAAATTTTACTAACTGATATTATGAATTGTTAAAGTGTAGTCTAATTAAAACTATGACATTCATTTACTAGTGTACTATAGTGGTTAATTATTTTTCTTTTTAAGATACAGTATAAAACTATTACTGGTGAAATAGTTTTTCGAACTATAGGAAAGTGGTAAGTTATGCAAATATTTAAGTAGTAAAAATATAAGGAACACTTTTTTGAATCAATCAATTCTTTTTCGCTACAGGCCCTAAAATTATTTTATTAGAATTTAGAATATTCTAAAAAATATATTAAAAAATATATTAAAAGTATTGTTTCTTTATAAAGTTGTATTATTGTCGGTTGTATGATATGAAAGGCTTACTAGGCTTTCTGTATTGAAGCTATTTTTAAAAAAAAAATAATAATGGAAAGAAAAGTTGTATTTTGAAAATTTCTCTAACAATTCTATAAAACTATCACAATTTACTAAATATCTGCTAAACCACTTAAATACGCACTGTATAACGAATTTTGTATGTAACCTTGTATTTATGTTAAAGATAACATATTTCTTTATGCCAACTTCTCTCCATGTAGACCGTAAGACAACTAAATATTTTTCATTACAAAACTTACAAATCAATATGTTTAAACGTAGCATAAACCAATTTTTATTTTGACTAATATATACAAAGCTTTATCGCAGTCACGTTGTCAGTCACACACTTTAGCTTGTACGCTACATTTGTATTTATAAAGTACATACTTTAATAAACATGAACTTTATTGACATTGCGTAAGGGCTCGCAAAAATACTGAGATGGTGCTAGGTTCGATACACATTTAATAAACTCATATAACAGAACGATTTTTTCTTATTAAGTAACTAGCCTGTTCCCTCGGTTTCTCCCGCGCCGTTACATAATAATCCCGAAAATAACAATAATTTCATCATACATGCCACATGAATAAAGTGCCTGCCAGATGTAAGGATGAACACCTAAAATCTCAGCAATTAGAAAATATTATTTGGAACCTATGGCCACGTACACAGCAGTCTAAGTGTACATATAACACATTGAAGCTGACCTAAACATCTGGTCAGTCTTGTTCGTGTCTACAGTCAATTTTAAAATGGAGAGCACATACAAATGTGGTTTGTTTTCCAAATGAGTGTAATATTTTTTCTTAATGAAAACGGATAATTTCTGGGCATTGGGTGCACATGAACTTGCTACATATAGTTGGCTATAAGAGAAGCATGGTCTTTCTAGTTTCGTCTCCGCTACCCTACGTTTGTCCTTAGGTTTTGTTAATAGTCACAGTTAAAACAAGCTTATTATTCTTGATATGCTGTAAATGCAGCGTTTAGAATTGGAATGGAAAACCAGTGACAATAATATGGATTTGTGGAATCAGTTTTATTTCCTACGCCTCTTAAGTAGTAATATACTAATATTGTTTGTATATCTAATTATACTTACATCTTAATTTTTAGTAATCTGTCCAGCATACCTGCTGGTGTTCACTCATTGGACAGATGTACCCATATATTAGATATTAGACAGAATTTTATTAGCTTCAGGTGTCCCCTTTTGAACCACTGAAACGTTTAGCGATAGTCGCTAGCCAGTAAGATAAACATCTCTCCCGTAATATTAGTAACATATAATGGACTGTCCGACTTAGTGTCTTAACAGCTTTTTTGAACGCTATAGTATATTCATCCCACACAAGCTCTCACTTCAAGCTTATATTTTCGGAAATTTTCACCGCGTGCGTTATTCGTACTGAGGTTACAAGTTGGCGATCCTTCCTGGGCGAGACTGAGTGATATTTTTAAGAAATAATTTAAGAAATAGCGGTACTCTAGCTTAAAAAAATATCTGTTAACATCCACATAAAGTGCCACAGGTAAATGAGAACAAAGATTATATAAAAATAATATGTATTGAACTTATACAATAAATAAGGAACTTTCTATTACAGAAATACTCAAAAAAATTAAAACTTTACTGGTTTATTCATTACTTCGCAAAAGATACTTTCAAGGTATCAGAAATAAAAGTCATAAAGAAATACTCTAAACTCGAGGAGACTATAGTAATGTTTTTTCTCATGATTAAATTTAATTGATATAATATAAAGTAAGACATATTCGTAAATTGTAAAATTTACACTACTGTTAGTAACATCTTTGATATACTTTCTGGACTTGACATTGATGTTCTACTTTGTTAACTGTCCCTCTATTTGGTATATAAATAACAACACCCAAATATCGGTATTTACATCTGAATCAGCGTGCTTATTAGCTTCATTCATACGCAGCAGTTACGTCATGTAGGTACCTAGCTAGCCACGTGTGCGGCGCGTGCGCACCATGCATACGGCACGCTATGCACACATGCACAACCGACGTGCCATGGAACATTTACGGGGGACTCGCAAAATGCATAATTAGAGTAATTAGCAATCAAGTTATTAGATAACTTGGTTTACATTAAATATATGTTCATATTATAAGTATGTACATTACCGACTCAATCATCACGTAAGTATTAGTTGTTGCCCGCAACTTTCTTTGCATGTACTTTATGACAGTTACCCGTTTACCAGCCGTTAGTACTTGAAATTTTACATTACAGGTTATATGTTCTTATATACATATATACATATATACCTTATCAAATTAAAACACACCTCTCAAATGGATCAATTTTTACGTACTAAAAATCATTATCTTCATTTTTCAATTTCCTAAGTGTGTGAATAACACTTTAAAATGTTAAGAAGTGAATCATTTTCTTTTACAGCAACTGGTTTCTTAGTCCACATCAAACGTTTCAGATCATTCGCTTTGTACCTACAACTTGCAAAGCCTTGACCACTAAATTGCTTTTGTGTAGGAGCCATTTCTCTATGTGTTATATTTTCGTTGGTTTACATAGTAAACTCTACATTAGATATTTCAATTTTCAAATTGCCTATATTATGTCTACGCTACTTTAAAGACCACTATTGCGTACATTACCCCCCTATATATTATTTCTTCTATGCATTGTGCAGTAACAAATACTATTCGATGGACGTGTACGTTTATAAATTTCAAATTTTGTCTTATTAATTAAAGCCCAAAGATATAACCTTTTACCCAAAAAAATATTTCCTAATACCAATATATTTTTGTATATACCTACTTATTTTCTTTAGAAAACAATTAGCAATTCTACAATCTTAAGAACAATATACTATGGCAATAAATACCAAAAATATGCGAATTTCGTGAAACAAAAAAATGACTGATTACTGAATCTAATATATTGTCTCAAGCAGTTACGAAGTAGGTACCTATATATTGAGGGACAATTACGAGGCAGTTTTCAGAAGTCGTGTGTAAAGAAAAATAAAACCTATAAGAAGCAACTACGGAAAAAATAATTGCAATTATTTTTGACAGAAAAACACACGAAAGCAATTTTGCCTCACTAGTCAAATAAAACTCTAAATAGAAGCATTACTCGATGATGCGATGCATGGTGTCGGTTGCACTCTAAAAAATTACTTAGGATACCTATCCACATATTGTTTTGTTGCAAACTTATTTCACTTTATCCTATTAGAAACACTATTTCCATATTATATAGCTAAATACGCCTATAATTTATTAAAATGTGAAATCATGTCTTTTTCCGATAACGTGACTAATAATATACCTATCGCTCACAATTTTTGTAAAAATAGCTTTAAGTTCAATATGTGCTTTGGCGGGAGAGATAAATGCGTATTCATGTATTTCTAAAATAAAATCTAAAATTAAATACGAAATAACATTTTTTTTTGTTTATATTATAATTTTAGGACAATACTTACAGCTAAATATCGAGTTTCAATTTTATATTATTATGCTTATATTTATATTACACCTCAATGAGGTGAGACATTTTAAAAGTCAAGATTGCTCCAGGATTTGTAAAGGAAATATGCAACAGTTTCAGATCCTAACTGATGTGCTAATATTATTCTATAGGTGCGTGGGAATTGGATGTGCAAAGAAATTAAATTATTTATTACCAGAAAAGAATTCATATTTAGAAAAAAATGTATTAAAATATATATTTTTTTCCCAGTCTCGAGAGAGTCTCTAAACAATATGCAACTTTGGGTTGAACCTTCTAAAGTCTCATATCTTAAAAATAAGGTTTATTTTTCCTAGTTCTCTACTGATAAGTAGTATTCCTCATGAGATTTAAGACTAAAAATAATAAAACTTCCAAAACGCTGCAATTAGTTGCGTAAATTTTTGTTAAAATTGTAAATAATTTGTATAAAGTCGTCATCATTTAAATTATTTGTGTAAAATCTTACCAATGTTTCTTTTATATTTACAAAAGCAATTTGATGGAACGATATTTTCTGTTATTAGCTTTATCTATAAGGTGAACACGCGTGCATATAATTAATGCAAGTGGCTGTATAGATGTGTCTATGAGACATCAGATTAAGATATTCATGCGGAAATTAAAATTTAATGTTTGTGCGAACAAAAGATTTATACAGATTTTTTTAAATACATCAATTTGTCCACAAATTTGAAGTTGTAGTTGTGCTTGTAACTTACTATATATGCAACAGTATGTAAGACCAAACGACATCTTTTTTAATTTTTTTATAAGCAGTTTAATATTATTTTACCACCCATGGGGGAGACGGGTTAGGAATACAATTCTCCTCCCCTGCTGATTAGCGTCCCGTAACTAGATGGTAGGAGATTCGATTTCCGGCTGGCTCACGACCACTATCATATCAGAGACGAACCGCCAAACATGTAATGATGGGTTCCTGTTCGATGGCATGTACGCCAGTTCTCCCTCTCCCAATTTCCACCATCCCCACTCTTACTCCTTCATTCCCTCCTTCATCCTCAAGGAGGGCAATGCATCCACAACTCTTCTAATGTTGTAAATATCCATAGGCGATGGTAACCACTTACTATGAGTGGTGGTCATTCTGCTCGTTTACATCCAATAAAAAAAAATATATAAAATTACGTCCCTATTTTGGTGTCGAAACATAAATCTAAACATAAAATAAAACATATACGTAAGTTTATTAGGAATATGAAAAAAATAAATTAGCAATATCACACAGCAATTGATTGAACTCATAAAAAATTTAGTATTCAGACATCGAGACAACCCTCGGTGGGTCACATTTGATAACCCCACGTCGACTTCTCAGACCTCCGACTCAGACAACGTAAGTACCTCACCCTTGTGCATCGTCTAAATCTATAAAGGCAAGTGCCGCTCACGAAAGATACAGTACGTCTTCGATCTCCGCAGATGATGTTAATCATTTAGGCGGCTCTGATAAAAAATATTAAACATCGCTTGCGATGACATAAAATTAGTAGTATTAACCGACATACTTAAATATCCCTCCATTTTTACGCGCACGCGCGGGTTCTCAGCTGTGATTGGCCACGAACTGAACGGAATTAACAACATGAGTGCAATGCAAAACAGTGTCAGTGTCACTGTCAGTCGCGCGACGTGCAACAGCAAAGGGAGCATGATTGTTGTTTCGAACCGGCTACCTTTTATATTGAAAAGAAATGAGAAAACCGGTGAATTAGAGAGAAAGGCCAGGTAAGTTTTGTATAAAATTATAAAAACTCATTACACTTTTTTTCTTATAAATGGTTTCTGACGAATTAATGTCCATGTAATCAATATCAAAGGGCAAGATGCAAGTAAGTGTGTTCTATGACCTAGTGTCAGGCTAAAAAAACCGGTTCTTCATTATTAGTACTTCCGTTTTTATGACATACAAAAATATATTACCAACATACATAACACAATAAATTGTGTGTCGAAAACAAAGTGTATGTTTAATAAATAAACAAAGTAGATTTATTTATATTGCTGTATATAACTGGAAGCAATTTAAGTACGTTAAATTAAACACACCTACGTACTATGGGATCTCACGCGTTACTTTTCGGGAACCTTCGCGAAGGCCGTGCGGCATAATACCGGGTGTATAGAACACACGGCCATTAGTTATCATTTTATCAACACTAAATTAAGAGTCGATTTAATTCAAATATAAAATAGATGAGTATAACTACTTCTATTTATTGTTTAGGGATTAAAGTATAACAACAATATATTGAATAATAAAGCGAAGAAGTCATGGAAAAATTAGTGCTACGTAGCTTTTATCTGATAAACGTAACAATTAAACAAATATTAATTAAACAGACCTTGATTGTTAAGGTAAATGCCATATACATATATTATATGCATATAAATACTATAATTGATTTACACAAATTGCAATATTTAATTATTATATTTAGGCAGGCTCGACGTTAAAATTTTCAAAAAATTTAATCTATAGTATATATTCTTTCTTGTATTTTTTAAACAAAAATTAATAATTGTTTACATATAAAGATTATTTTATCGAATGTTCTTACGGAATAAGTAAATTTATTTGTTTTTTTTTTATTGTAAATTTCCACAATTACTTCAAATTTATTGTTCTGTGATTCATACGTGTTTACGTTACTCCTTTGATGCCAAAATTTATTTAATTGTAAGTGATACTTCAAATGGCAGTTAACACTAATGCTAGATGCATGGTAAAGCTTACTCGAGCATTTCAACGAGAGGAAGGTCAAGGACAAAATCAATATTTAGCTACAAACCATACCGGCGTAGACTATTGCGTTTCGCAATAATAGGTCATTTCAGATTTTGATATTTAACGTAGACGTTGACATTCTTTACAAAAAGTATCTCTATATAAAAGTATTATACGTTCTATTTATTACCAAATAAAAATATGTAAATAATATTGTGAGTTTTGACGATAATTCATTCGTTAAACGAATATAAATAATATACTCCATTTCGTAATGATGGGTGGATGCTTATGATTAGGTATATGGTATAGAAATAAAAATGTATAATAAATTTATGTTTATAACAGCGAATATAACACGGTTTTACTAATGAAAATACTTAACTTTATACATACATACAAAAAAGAAAGTCGTACAATTGGATTCGAGTCGTATTTACTAAAAATAGCGGTAGTCACAACGATCATTTCAGCAGTAAAAGGCTGAAGTGTCGCTGCGCCCTTGCTTGTACATGCATTTATTCTGAAACAATACTAACAACGGGATTGCGATGTTGCCTTTATATTCTGAAATTATATTTAATTTCTTAGCGTACTACTAACTACTACTAATTTCACATGATTTGTAAGTAAAGATTATTAGTATCTTGTTGGCACTATACCATACAAGCAGACCATATAATACAAATATACAAACATTGGTGTATATTTGTATATAATAAAAAACCTACCTTTTTAAAAAAATGTCTTGTAGATCAGTACCTATATTGAATAAATATTTATTGTAATTTACAATAAAAATAACAGATAACGTAAAAAGTCAAAACAAGCCGTATCGTAGACAAAATGTCTACGCCACTGTTTGTTTCAATATTATTTCCTGAACAAAATAAAAACTTACGTAAAACCCAATCTTTTCGTGATGAAACCTATCTAACCTAAATAAATCGGACATTTTTTTATGGACGATTCACTAATAGTGCTGCAAAATGAATTTGCAGCACTATTAGTGAATCGTTCACAAACTTAGTTCTATCGCCTAAAGTAAAATAATAAGCGGAAAATATACGATCTATTGATATTTTATTGCAAATTTTGCAATTTTGAACATTATCACTAGCTTTGCGCCCCATAAAAGGGTAATTAGAGTTGGTATGAGGATCGAACCTTCAACCAACCAGCTTACAGCGAGACGCTGTCTCTACGCCATTATGGCTTATTTTATTTTTCCCTGCTGAGCAATTTGACGGTCATAGAGTTGTCATTTGTGAATAATTTATCATTTGCACTGTGCACACTATGAGCTTTCTCCGCATCGCATAAACCGCTCTGTTATGGTGTCAGTAACTATAAGACTTAGGGGTTTGTATTACGCTCACTGAAAAGGCAAATCGCCTCGCCTACGAAAATTCTTGTATGAATATTTATTTTGCATTTAATTTTAAGAAAACTAAAATGGTGTGATTTTTTTAAAAAGTCATTAACACATTGATTCCTTAAATGTTTTTATACAATTGTGGGCTCGACTCCCACTCGGAGAGTGGAAACATTTAATATTTCCATTTACTTCGCTCTGGTGTCGAGGCAAACCGTGGCGTTAAGTACCGCTACTTAACACGTAATGCCTCCAGAATTTCGCGGAAAGTGGAGAACGGGGTTTCTTAACACTATGTTCCCTCTGCCTACCCTGGTGTGTGCAGGAAGCTAAAGAAAGAAATAAAATATATTGATTATTTTTGTGTAAATTTTGATATTAATGCTAGAAGTGAAAAAGGTTAATCAATAAGTATAGTAAGAACGTTAATCAAGAAAATAAAACTTTGAACATGCATCTTCTTGGATATGGGCATTACTTAAGTAAAGAATAATGTAGACCAGTGATGAACAAAGTACGGTCTATGGGCTAAATCAGGCCCGTGACAGCATTACATCTGGCCCGCGAGCTATCTAACGAGATCTATAAAATAACGAAAAGAACGAAACGAGAGTAAATATTTGAGTAGTAGTTGCGAAAAAAGAGAGCCAAATATTTGAGTAGTAGTTGTAAAAAAACATAGGCCAATCCTATGATTCTGGCCCTCCTTTGCCTAAATTTTTACTTGAAACACTTTTCTTTATACGGTTAAAAAATTAAACCCATCACTGGTCTATAGGCTAGGTTCTCTATGATTATCCTGCTATGCAGACAAGGCTTATGGCTGTTTATGTTAGTAAATTTGAATAACAGTTTTCTGCTATGTTTTATAAATAGACATGAGTACTAATTAACACTATTTCCCTTATTAGATCCTTAGTCTAGACATGATATGACATGACTGTATGCAATAGTTATAATAATAATCTATACATATAATATGGCTAACTGATAGCTGTCTGCACATGGAAAATATACGAGGAAAAATATTATTGGGGACATTTATCAATGTAATTCAGCCCAAAACTGTAATTCCGTCTATTCTGTTTGTCTGAATGTTTGTATGCGTTAATCTCTGAAACGGCGTAACCAATTTAAAAGCAGTTTTGATTGTTCAAGTAACCTTCCCATAATATCTAGTCATTTTAATCGTTTTGTAAATAAAAAAGTTATAAAAATATAAATTATAAGTTTATGCTAAGTTGGTGATTTAATTAAGAACGCGTGCGGGTTTCAGGTGAACTCGCGAGTGAGTCGGCGCTGGTTATTTATTATAAAATAGGATTTTCTGTCATCTAAGATTACATTCATCGTAATATAAGTTGTCTAGGCATGCATAATTACGCATAATGCGGTGGTTCTGCAAATCTCTTGAAGATATGTTACTATATATATGGATCTACTAGTCAATACTATATGTAAAAAAATAACTGAAGTAGATAGTATTTAATTTTAATTATATATCTACATATTTTATAATAACTTCTCATTATCTGTATGAGTTCTAAATGCTATTGTATTTTGTTTTCTGTTGTATTATGTTTGAAATTATTATACTTATATCATTATTCCCTATTATTTATCTATGGAGCAGTTAGATCGCAGTCATGGCACAATGTAGAGAAACTATATTTAGAATACGGCCTATTTTTTTTTTTTTTTAGCTTCACGCTGTATCCCGCACTTAGCAGGGTGGGCAGAGGGTAGACAGAGGGAAGACACTCCGTTCCCCACTTTCCGCCGAATTTGGAGGCATTGCGCGTTAAGGGGCGGTACTTAACGCCGCGCTTTGCGTCGGCACCAGAGCGAAAAGAGTGAATATATTAACCCCTCGAGGGGGGGATCGAACCCACAACCAGTCGTTTTACAGTCACACACTTTGTGCCACTGCGCCACGACTGGTCCCAAGCTATTTTTATTGTGATGTGTAATTTATTTATTTCCATCTATTTATGAATAATTATGAGTGTAAACTCGTAGTTTTTATAATTTGAGCTCTACTTAAATATTATGTAAGGTTTTATTAGTTAAACATTTCAGCCATGTTTTTCGTAATTAAAATAAATTTGACATGAAAATTCATCTTTTTTGCAAACTTAACAAAAAGCTGTAAGAAGTGATTTTAAGTACTTGAGCAGA
Source organism: Dryas iulia moderata (assembly GCA_019049465.1). Taxonomy (NCBI): domain Eukaryota; kingdom Metazoa; phylum Arthropoda; class Insecta; order Lepidoptera; family Nymphalidae; genus Dryas; species Dryas iulia. The sequence continues at coordinate 10,446,751 of CM032418.1, read as the reverse complement.
ACCAGGCTTTAACTCATGCTATGCTTTTATGCATAGACGTAACCTCAAATAGCTAATACGAAATATCAAAAATGTTTACACCGTAAGTCGTTCGAGGACTTACATAAATTTACAGAAACGCGAAAACTTATAAATCCGTATTGGATTTATTGGACTCATTAACATAACAAATTATTAGCTGTTAGTAAAAACCTTTATTGTAGTAAAGTTTCGCTATTAACGGAAAGTAAATTTCCCTGATTTAGAATTGCATTTAGGTTTTTCATATCCTTCCTTTATATATGTATATCCTTTGTGATTAGTTTCTATTGTGAAGTTTTGTTGACACAAGAAGTAGTCTTGTCTTTGCGCTCTAAGTCTGTCTTTACGCAGTAAGACCACGCAAAATACGTAAAGTAAATTAAATTTTGCTAATTATTTTCTGAATAACTAATAATTTGTACTAGTGCTAAAATTTAACCTTGTATGTGTAAGTAACAATGAAAGAAGAACCCAAATAATTGGTTCCTCTTAAATTCTCTCTCATCTGATACTCTACATATTCGTTACTTTTTTGTATTTATCCCTTTCCTTATACCTTTCTCATCTTTTATACTTTATTATATACTTTTAAATTAAATTAAGATGAAAACTACAGATATCGTACTAACTAATGACACCGTTTACCGTTAGCCGTTAATCTAGGCTCTTAGACGTTATTGATTATATCTTGAAGGTTAATCGACCGATCGCTAATTCCCAAGGGTCTCTGATCTACGCGCCATTAGCAAAGTGAATTGTGCTCGACTATCTCATCTAACAAATACTTACCTGGTTAATAAAATTGATCATATATAGTATACAAAACATCGATATATCGATATTTGTTATAATTTACCTTATTATAGTTTTGTGCGAAGCATTTAAAACAATTGAAGCTGTGGTAGCGAAGTGCGTGTTTGACGCGATAGTTGTTCAACTTCCACTCAGGAGAAAAATTGTATATTTATTCTTTTCTCAGCTCTGGTACAGAGCTAACCTGATACAAAGCGCGGTTTTGAGTTGCGCCATTCAACACGCAGTCTCGATTTCGGCCGGAAAGCCGAGAACGGATTGTTTTGACTACCTGATTCTCTCTGACTACCTTGAATTGCGGGAAAAAGCTTTAAGCTGTTAATACTTTTGAACACCTACACTATTACTACTACTTTTTTCGGTACACTTAATTATGTACAATAAATCATATATAAGGAAATAAATAAACTGCTAGTTTTATAAAACACACATAGGTACTTATTAAGTAAACTAATTAATTATAATTATACAACAAACGTAGTATCAAATATTGATAGTGCGATAGTGTATGTTTCCCAGCAAATAGATATGATGTAGGTAGTACGTAGGTACATATTTATATCTAGAAACCTATATGGATATGGACCTAGATAGGTAGATATTGTTTGCGTGAGAACTATGTTTTGTTATCACAATAGCGGCTGACTCGCGGCTTTGCCCAAGTGAACCACATGATTATATTGTACGTATTTTCAGCGGTCACGCATTTTCAGGTTTATGTTTTTCAACAAAATTTTCGTCCTCTATTGCAACGCCTTAGGGGAAAAAATAGGTAGACTATGTTTGGCTTTGTATTAGTAATATATTACCATGGATTAGTTTGATAATAAATGGTACGAAGCTTTATTAATAAGCAGCGGCCCGCTCGCAGCTTCGCCGCGTGATCTACGGGGCTGTTTCCCTATATTGCAAGCCTCGGTGGTGGATTTTTGAAAAATAAATTTGTCTATATTTAACCTTGGATTATCAACTAAATTTATGCCAAAATTCACTACAATCGGTCAAACGGTGTAGATTTTTCATATAAACTTTCATCCCCTATTTCAACTCTTTAGAAGTTGATTTTTGAAAAACCACATTAAGTAGTCTATTTTAGACCCAGTCATTTTTACTACTTCATTCTAAACTTCATCCAAATCAGATCAGTAGATTAGACGTGAAAGCGTGACGGACAAACACAAAGATATTCGCATTTATAATACACAAGTATGGATATTAAAACCATTTTTTTTCTATTTAGTAGTCCTAGTAAATTTTCTTCAATTCGACTATTATGCTTTAACTTATCTAGTATTAATATTTTGGCAGAGAAATATTTGATAACATTATATAAAGTTTAAGCAAATGCCTTATGCATTTGCTTTTATGCATTTGATTTAAACAACTAATATTAAGTGAGAGAAGAGAGAGAGGTGAAAACTTCATTAGCCGCGACAAGAACTTTTTGTAAGGGAAAATCTTATGAGTTCGCTTCACTGGCATGTTGACTGGATTAATAGTAGGATACGTGTCTCCTATAAGCTATATGTACGCTTAAACTTAACTATATGTAAACTGTAAGCTTAACTTTTTGGATACTTGTAATTAAAACACTTGAAACATGAATCAAAACATTAAATTTTACTACAAAAAAGTTTACACTTTTATGCCATTTTTTGTTACTAAATTAACCTTTATGTTTTTAGCGCCGGTGGTCTCGTCACTGCTGTAGCGCCGGTGGTGATCCGTGGTAGCGGCATTTGGGTGGGCTGGTCTGGTATACATCTAGACAATCCCAATGAGAAAATTCCGGAATCAGATCCTAACGACAAGACGCCTACCGCTGGACTGTTATCTAGTAAGGTGAATACGTTATAGTATTTTATTTCTATGTTCACGCAAATATCGCATTGATCTCTTTTTTATATTAATTATTCCGTTTTCCTAAAGAAAAATGAAATGAGTGACAGAATCAAACGTCGCACTTTTTGCTTAGTGTCTATTTTTTCGCTTCATCTCCACCGGGTAGTTAAAGAGAATTTGTAAATATACGTTTCAATTTTCTATTGTATCTATAAAGCATTACTTTATTGTGTCTTCATAACTATTATTCTAGATCTATGTTATTTTAAAGCATATTGGTTTCACTTGTACTTAGATCGAAGTGTCATATATAGAAATAGTATATTTCGCTAACCTTAATTTAAATGACGGTCGGGCGAAGCGAAAGAGGTATGCAGGAACAGTATCGTTTGGCGCTCCGTATGGCTATTACTCGTACTTACTTACCTATGCTAGCTATAACGTGTAAAGCTAAAAAACTGTTTAATTCTTGCAATAATATTGGTTAGAATTTATATTTCCTTTTTATTTAATACATAAAAAAAAACGAAACTCCATGACACGCTTAGGGTATGCTTAACAATATTATTACTTTTATTACTTTATGATTGCGGGAAACCGCAAAGGTCAAAGTGTACAGCGATATTTCCCACCATCTGATTAAAAAGAAGTGCGGCGTATGCTGTACCTATGTATGTGTGCTATGCATATTTATAAATATATGTCTCAATCACCTTTATTTATATTATTTCAGAGTGTTTACAATTTTCCGTAAATTATTCCGTAAATTGTTTGTTTATCTTAGTAATTTATTCTTCCTACTTTTATTCATTTATGTATGTAATTCATAATTCATATGGCAGGTATACAAGGTAGGAACTAGTTGACGCTATTGCGACTAACCGTGAGACGCATTAGTAAACATAATAAATATGTGTTTATTTTTCAAACCCGATTGATTATTGTAAATTTGTAAATTTTTATTACACTTTAAACTCTCGTAGAGTTCTACAATATCTTTTTAGTGCAGCAGAGGCAAGAGAAAAGATATTTCCGAATAGTTTCTTTACATCTTCTTTATAACATTTGAGCATAGAAGAATTCAGTGATCAAAATTTAAAAAGTTTTCAGTGAATTAAATACTTTTTCAAATAAAATAACATAAATGAAATATTATTTATTATAAAGATTTTTTATTTAAGTACGTTTTTGTGTTTCTTAATTTATATTTTTTCACAACTTCATGTTTTTGCTTTATAATATACGCAATGTATTCCAAAATATCATCAATCCATGGTAAAATTCCAAAATATCATCCCGCTGTACCCAGTACCTACTTGACGCTATTAGAATAGTGGTCTGACCTTGCGCACTCGTGAGAGACATGACAATACGATTGAACAAATAATTGCGATATATTTACAATTTACGTACTCGTCGTTTAAACTTACATAATAACTTATTGTTGCTTGAGAAAATATTTTTGTTCTAAGATAAACTTACAACTATTAACCTACGCCAGATAAAATCTATGAAAAATACATTTATTTGTTTATACTAATAGAACGTATGTCGTAAATGCAAAATTTTCTTTGGTGAAAAGCAGAAGTATATTTTAAGGTACCTCTATTTCATACACACGACATCAAAAACAATTTTTGATGTCAAAAACAAATGATTTATGATTTGTTTATTTTTTTTTTAATTCTGTATTTCCTGAAGATTTTCAAAGCTTAAAAGATATTTGTGTATGTATATATGCGTATATAATAGTGGTTTATGTTACGTTACTGATAATTATCAAATATTACCTTAAATTTCCCTTTTTTTTTAACAAATTCATCGTTAGCATTGCTATTATATTCATTGCTTTTGTTAGATTTCTAAAGTTTGGTGAAAATTGTGATAATAAAAGTAAAAGAAAAATGTTAGCAAACATGGGCCTAACTATAACAAAGTAACATTAATTATTATAATTAACTATTCCGTAAAAAAAACGTTAATACCTGAAAAGGTTTCATAACCTTTTTTTTATTATTTTTTCCCCTTTCATATATAGTTTCCCTATAATTAATCTTTGCTTATGCTATAATAAGTTTAACATCTTATAATATAGTTAATATCTTAAGAGTAGACTTACACTACATTTGATTTTCTTCTTTATTTTCTCTACCTTTAATTTTTACACTTTAAAGAGGAATGCCCAAATGATTAACAACTTTTGCTTTTTCATATAACTTATGTATAATTAGTTAACTAGTATATTGTTGATGCTGTTTTCATCCTTCTAGATACTTTTTGGTAAATATATTCAACATTTAATTAGAGTATAAATAGATTTAAAACAAATACTTATTTCAATAAAACAGGAAAATATTTCACTAAACAAATAAAAACAATTTATTTTTATTACTATAAATTTTAAAAATAACGACATATCACTATTATTTCTTAATTGACGTTTGCATTATGTTATGAAGCCATTGACCGAAAAAGTTAATTAGTCATTTATATTCGATCATCGTACAAATCTTGTGACAACGCCGACACTTCACTAAAATAAAGTTAATTATGTACGAAAGAGATTATTATTTATTTATAATTTGTACACATTTTTTATTTTCTTATCTTGTAATTAAAAAAACAATGATAATATTTTTTAAAACAAAAAAGAAACATAGCTAATTTTAGCATAATGGTGCTTTTGCTATCTCTATGCCGCAAAATATCATCATCATACTTCTAGAACTTCATTGTAAACGAACTAGAACTTGTATTCCACTCGTTCGAATATTTAGAACTATATTGTAGGGATAGGAGTATCCAAACCGATTTGCACACAAATTGCGCAACATAAAACAATAGGTTCTGGTAGTCAGCTAATAGGAGGTACAAAAAGTTGTGCTTAAATTAATTGTGTTAAGTTTAAAGTAGTAGCTTCACACCTTTCTCACATAGCACGGTAGTCAGAGAGAGCATATTGTCAAAAAACTCCGTTCTCCACTTTCCACCAAATTTGAAATAGCGTGTTGCGTGATGGAACTTAACGTCGTGCTTTGTCTTAAGTACTAGGGCGAGGAAATAAAAATAATTTGAAAATAGTCCTTCTCGAGTAGGAATCGATACCGCAACCCATTGCGTTTACAGTCAGACGCTGTCTCACAGCGCCATAATGGCCTCATAGTTTTGATTTACGTTCAGACAAAGGTCATTAGGTTTTAAGTAAACATCCTATTTGGAATTAATAATTGAATATTAACTAAAAAATACTAAATTGTTAATAATTTTTAAATTAGTACTAATCCGTCATTCTTAGAAGAGCAAGGGTAGGGAGAGACGTTAGGGACACGCTTTCAGTTTCTTTGCTTTTCCCGTATGGGTAGAATAACCAAGTGCCAAACATTTCGTAGTCTAGTTTCCGCCATAATGTGAGACATTGCATATTGAGTAACAGCCCGTAAAGATGCGCTTGTCAAGTCCCTAAAGCGAAGAAATGCAAATAATTTAAATATATTCCGCGAGTCAGAATCGAACCCAAACTCTTCACGAATTCATGCTCTAAGCAATCCTCCACTTTCTGCTAATTTTAAGATGTGACGAGTCTTATAAATGTATTATAAACTGTATATTTTCCATAATTTTTCCCAGACACGGGTTATATTTTGTACCACGGTAATTTTCCACATCACGTTAATAGAAATACGGAAAAGCCATTAGAAGTGATAATTACTCAAACTATTGTTAGATTACGGACGTTACAGGACTGCCGTTACGGTTTCAGAAGTTATTGTACATAATATTTATTATTTCAATTTAATTGTAATAAATGGTTACATCCTCGTAAATAGTTTTTTATTATAAATAACTATTTGTTCTAATTTTTCTTTGAGAATATACCTAAAATTTAGTTTTATATTTAATTTTTTATATTGTTGTATATAAAATAGTGTTTTATATATAATAGTGTTGTATATAAAATTAAAACCCATATACAGTACTAGTGATGCGCCTGTCATTGCTACAGCTACAGTTGCTCTGAAGTTACTTTATTAATTTAAATGAACTTGCATGACTCCGCTCTATTAAATTGCGCGGTCTTAGTAACAATAAGAGATCCCTACTATAATACTCTCTTCACAATCTCCATTATTAGTTGAGTACCTAACTATTTTACATAACATTTTTTTAGTTCATTCAAACTATTAATATGGCCGTGGTCGAGCAGTTGTTCGGCGTCTGACTGTAAACACGATGGTTGTGGGTTCGATTCCCACTCAGGGGAAGGATTATACAATATTTTACTTCGCCTTAGTATCTTAATCAAAATATGACTTTAAGTTCCGCCCCTTGGCGCATAATATTTCGATTTTCTACGGTAAGAACACAGTGTTTTGACACTAGGTTTTCTATGACTGCTGAAACATAAAAGAAAAGAAAGAGCATGAAGCTTTTTCTTTTCTTTTATGTTTTAGTAACAAATTATTATTAAAATAATACATGAAATTTACTTTTGTAGCTAAAAGTTACTGTAAAAATAACACTAAGTTACGTTGTAGCATAATGACGTGATGGTTATCATAGGAATGACGAGCCTTGACTTGCATTTGTGTCATTTTAAATAACGCTTACAAATGGATACTGTAAAATAATGGTTTTGTAGATATCTGCTTATATTTAAAATTGTAAAAAGTAAATATTGTTACAGATTGTAGCAATTCACGCTGAACCAAAATTATTTGATAGCTACTACAATGGCTGCTGTAATGGAACATTCTGGCCTTTGTTCCACTCAATGCCGGACCGTGCCACCTTCATTGCAGACCACTGGCGAGCATACATTAAAATTAACGAAGAATTTGCGGAAAAGTCCATACATGCCCTAAAACTGCTGAAAGAAAATAAGGAAAAGAATGGCAATTCTCCGCCAATTATATGGGTACACGATTATCATCTCATGTTAGCTGCGAATTGGATTCGACAAAAAGCTGAAGAAGATGAATTAAAATGCAAACTAGCATTTTTCTTACACATTCCGTTCCCGCCGTGGGACATTTTCAGACTTTTCCCATGGTCTGATGAAGTTTTGCAAGGAATTTTGGGTGAGATTTGCTCTTAATGTTAAACAAAAGTTATAAATATATTATATTTTGGTCACTTAAAATGTAAATAATATTTTTTATACATGAATACAAAATATTTTTATTGTTACCACAGGTTGTGACATGGTCGGCTTCCATATAACAGACTACTGTTTGAACTTCATAGACTGCTGCCAAAGAAATCTGGGTTGTCGTGTTGACAGAAAAAATCTCTTAGTAGAGTTAGGAGGTCGTACCATTTGCGTCCGACCGTTACCCATAGGAGTTCCCTTCGATAGATTTGTCACACTAGCTCAGAACGCGAAACCAGTACTTTCGACGAGCCAAAAAGTAATACTCGGCGTCGATAGATTAGATTATACCAAAGGTTTAGTACACCGATTGAAAGCATTTGAAAGGTTACTAGAAAAACATCCAGAACATATTGAAAAAGTGGTACTGTTACAAATATCAGTGCCGTCGAGAACAGATGTGAAGGAATATCAAGATTTAAAGGAAGAAATGGATCAACTGGTTGGAAGAATTAATGGACGATTTACAACACCAAATTGGTCGCCGATTAGGTAATATTATGAAATATCAATCAATAATATTAAGTCTTAATGTACAATCTAAAATTCAGATAATTACACAGCATATGCGTTACCATTATAATAAAGTGTTTATAGAAAACTATCCTCATTACTTGCTCAACGAAATCTGAAAATATATTTTTCCTAGCTTTTATAATATCTTAGTTCTATACTTTAAGGTACATCTACGGTTGTGTGGGTCAAGACGAGCTGGCGGCGTTCTACCGCGACGCGGCGGTGGCGCTCGTCACGCCACTCCGCGACGGCATGAACCTCGTGGCTAAGGAGTTTGTTGCGTGTCAGATAAATAAGCCTCCTGGAGTTCTCATCGTGTCTCCTTTCGCTGGAGCCGGGGAAATGATGCACGAGGCCCTTATATGCAACCCCTATGAGCTGGATGATGCCGCTGAAGTTATACATAGGTAAGATTAGCGTGTCGTGGCCTTTCTGCGTAAATTAAAGTTTTAGTTAATTTAATAAAATAGCTGTTATATAGCACATCTTAAAAATATATAAACTGATAAGAATAAAATAAACAATAAATGCTAAGGGAAGACTGCATTTAAAACGTACCGAAAACGAATTTATGTTCACGTTTCCACCTAAGCTCAATAAAAAAAACAATCTCGAAATAATAATTTAATAATCATTCTAACTTTATGTTTATTTAACGATGTTTTTGCTATATTTACTTTTACTTTAATATAATTTTGAACTTATTTCACGTATAATTCTAACATTTGCTTCCAGAGCGCTCATAATGCCCGAAGACGAACGTACAGTCCGTATGAACCACTTGCGACGTCGCGAGCAGCAGAACGACGTCGACAGCTGGATGATGGCCTTCCTTAAGGCCATGGACTCGCTGGAGGAAGAGGCTGATGATATAGGGGCCACGTCCATGCAGCCCGTCACCATTGATGACTTCGATGAATATCTGTCGAAGTAAGTTATCTTGTTATTGTTATTTATATTATTTATATGAATATCAGAATCCCGTGATTTCGATCCAACTACACAAGTATAACTAGTTCATGTTTTGGTCCGCGTTTTTGTTTAAGTTTTTAGTTATTGATCTAGGAGGTACTTTTTTTGTCGTCCCCTTTTAGAGAAAATAATTGCTGCGTTGACTTCAGCCATACGACATGCATCTCGAATTTCTGCAAATGGAGAACAGAGTGTCTAGGTTCTAGGGACTGCAATACTATGCTGGGAAAAGAAAAAGCTAAAATGAAAAAAATATATAAACAATTTGACATTAAATACAATATATATTTTTTTCAGCTTCACGCTGTATCCCGCACACAGCAGGGTAGGCAGAGGAAACCTAGTGTTAAGACACTCCGTTCCCCACTTTCTGCCGAATTCGGAGGCTTACGTGTTAAGTGGCGGAACTTAACGCCGCGCTTTACCTCGACACCAGAGTGAAGAAAATGGAAATATAATTTCCACTCCTCGAGTGGGAATCGAACCCACAACCAGTCGTTTGTGCCACTGGGCCACGACTGGCCAATATTTCACCCCTATATTTTAAATATCGTATGATCATTCAATGACAATACTATTCTAAAACACTAATGACACGTACGCTTACACCAGATACATAGGCTACACGCAGAAGCTGGCGCTGCTGCTGGACTACGACGGCACGCTGGCGCCCATCGCGCCGCACCCCGACCTCGCCACGCTGCCGCTCGAGACCAAGCACACGCTGCAGCGCCTCTCCAACATGTCCGACGTCTACATCGCCATCGTGTCCGGACGGAATGTTAACAATGTCAAAGAGATGGTGAGCTAGTTAAATATTATTAATATTTCTACGTGTTGTTGACAGACTAAGGATGTTAAATAAGACAATTTTAGAAAACGTATAAAAAAATTGACAAAAATTAGAGCGGGATTCGAGGCGGCACCTCTTGAAAACCGTCAAAGCCTAAGCACCTATTAAGTGGCGGAATAATCGGAAAAGGTGCCTAAAGCACCTATTAAGTGGCGGAATAATCGGAAAATATCAAGGTCACAATCCAACACGAAATAAAAAATTAAGTGAAACTTGGTCTCTCGTATTCAGTTACTTATATTAAAAAGTTTTTTTTTTTCTACTTGCAAAAAATATTTACAATATTCCTAGGGAACTTACTATTAGTCTTAATAGTAAGTCTCCATTTTCTACTTAATAATACCATTAAAACGACACATACATGTATACAATTTATAAATTAATTTTAGCTAAATCTATGGTTCTACGTCAATATAATAAACAAAATTAATCATGTTCCTGACACACGCGCATCTCTTTTGTGTCGGGGGTTAATAAAACTTTAAAAAAAACAAAAACATACATTCATGACAGTATTCTTTGTTCAAGTTAAGATATAAGTTATGACGCACGCACACATCCTTGTAATCAAAGGCAATAATGTGTATTGTGTAGTGGACACAGGTCAATAATAAGACAAAGTACAATGACAAAAATAAATTTATGTTTATTTATAAATTTGAATTATTAATATAAAAAATCAAGGAACACTTGGACTTGAAATTTGACAGGAACTAAGTACACGTCAGCTATGAACGGATTTTGCTACAGAGTCGGATTAGGAATGGCTGTAAGAGTTTTGCACATTTTAGAATTATTGCCTAAGAACCATTACCTAAAAATAATGTTGTGACTGGGCTAAAATTACTAGTCCCAGAAAATACCTAGTAAATAATAAGTTTAGTATAACAAAGAAGTTATTGCATCCTGTTCTATATAATGATGCAAACGCCCTCAAATTAGCCGTCATATGGGTCGGCTAGATAACGTAAGTGGGCAACTGAGAGCGGTCATTACGCCAAATGTTTGCAAAACAACAACAATACTAAAATCACACCTATCTATCAATGAACTGTGTATAATTTATAACTTTATCATTGTTTGTTTAACCTCAAATATTTGTATGTAGGCACTATTTCCACTGCATTAACTTTTTCCTTAACATCAAGGCTGTTGTCTAATAGAAAATATATATTAAAATTATTGTTACGCATTTGGATAGAGTTTTACTGACACTCGGGGGAATGATTAAATCTAACTTAATTTCATTACGGTGCTGTGGTAAAGGAGCACGCAGTATCGCCGGCTCAGGCAGGAAGTGGAGATCAGTGTCTTATCACTTAATTTGAAAATACTGCAAGAAGATGAGTTATTTTATAAAAGCACAAAGCGCGTTTTTATAGTTAAAGTTTCCCGTAAGCTCAAGACCTAAGCCTAGATTTGTGGTTTATACTAAGATTAGAATCGAACTAAAAACCTCCGGCCCTACTATATTTCATAAATAGTTTCATAAATAGGTGGAATAGTGGTTGTATAATAAAGCCTCCAAAATGTTTAAATATAATAGAATATAATTTATCGCCATTTTAATTAAAAAAGATTACTATTTAAATAGAGGAATTTCACATTTAAATTATGTGTTAAATTAACATTAAAAATAAACGTCTTAAGTGTCTATTTATATTAAAATAACTGCCACAAGTAGAGTTCAGAGATACAATGTATCTTCAAATGGACTCATTATCTCTGGGCCCCTTACGCTCACTACTATCAAAATCGTTCGCCATTCCTTAAAGTTCAAAGATCGTGCTCCAGTTCGATGTATCTTATATCGAACGCGTATTTATATTCTCTGCATCATTATCTAAAAAATTGGCATGAGAAATTATACGTAACAATTTCTAGACGCAACCCGAAACTGTTAGCGTCTAATAACTCTAATAATATGTGTATTAAAATAATCACAAAATAATTTTATTTTTTTAGTTTATTACCGAAAATTGACCCTATTACACTAGCTGTGCTCACGACTTCTCGTGTCGAATTTAACAATAGTAGCCTAAGTTACATCCTATTACATCAGTTACCTGCCAGTTAAAGTCCCGTCAAAAGCTGTCCATCCGAACCAGAGATTAGCCAGAACAAACACACAGACAGACATACACAAAAATTGTTGTTTTAGTATATGTGGCGTGATACATACATATGGATTGAGTAAAAAGCGGGGGTTTTATACATTAGAAAGAGACACTCCAATTTTATTTATTTATATAGATTGCGTACTCATATGTGTATATTTATTGTATATAATAAATTGTATATAACCATTGCCACGACGACACTTTCCTATATAGTTACTTTTGTTAGGTTATGTTACGGATCTTTTATTCCTAATTGTCAATGTAAAATGCCCATCAAGTTGAACAACTCTTCCTTAAGAGACATATTCGTATTTGTTATAGTTAAGGTGGGTCTATTGTAGTGCCAGGTGTGCCAACAAAAAAAAAATAATACAAAATCATCCAATGGCATCTAAACAAACCAGAAAATAAAAAAACTGACATTTCTTTTATTTTTTTATAAATGTGACGAACAACCGTTATGGATATATACGGAAAAATTTCTACAAACGCTTAACGAAGTTTTGTGCTTTCCTCTCTTGTGGGTATAATTCATATTTAGGTTTTAAAAGTGTTCACACACTTAGAAAATTAAATACATGCGGATATGGCGAATTTCTTATACACTTACTATATCTTTGTCGTTGTTAACATCTCTGCAGACAAGTTTTTACAAATTTCTGCTACCTAAAAGTGCTTCTATTTATTAAATATTTCGAAAGATTTGGTATTTGGATCTCGCTGCCTTGAAATATTTATACGTATTCTTAAAATGTTTATCAGTTCTCCCTATTTTTAATTTGAATATGGATCTTTTTTATATATATTTTTATACAATCAATTTTGATTTCAAATAATACTTGTTCTGTCAATAAGTCAATTAAAATTAATTAATTATTATAATGTTTTGTAAAATTAATTAATTATATGTAAAAAACCTATACGATAATCTCTAAACATGTTGTTTATTTAATTCATTCATGGAAATTGTAGTGCAGGAACACTTAGATGATAAAAACATCGATGGCCTTAGCAGTTCGCAATAATAAACATTATCTGTAAACTTTGACTGGCATTATCTTATGGAATAAAAATATTTTGTTTAACTATACACGGTCAATATCCCAGCTCTAACCAGGTCTCGATATCTTTGCCGATTGTTGCGTAATTGTTCTAGAGGCCGGACCGAACGTCACCGTGTTTACAGTTCGTTTTATGCTCTCGTCTTGCCTACATGTCCAAACGCATGTCTTACTTATTCTGTAAATGTATATAAATTTACTTTTTATACTGATATACTAAAACCTCTTCTCAAGCTCGCTTTAAAGCATCGAATTTTTTACTTTATTCGCACATTCAGAGGCACGATGTGCTTTGTGGCTGAGCCACCGCGTTTTAATGGCCCAAGCCAGAGAAATACAAAATAAATAAATATATTCCCCTGATTTACACCCCCATTCAGTCATTACTTTCCAAAATACTAGTGCTATTAGTGTTCAAATTTCTTCCAATATGTATGCCTTCCCAGCAGATTTACTTGGACGAGTTTCTTTTTGAGCAGTATATTCTTATTTTATTTTTCTAGAGGAATTTATCCTTGTGAAACCTATGATGTCACTTGATCGTTTTATAATGTCCTACTTAATACAATAATTCCGATGTAAGTTTTATTATACCGACACCGTCTGTGTAAATGTTGATACTATCATAATACTTATATAAATTATAGATTAATTATTATTCTAACGCTTTATTACCATAAAACACTTGTTGTTCATACTAAAATATTAAATCTAGCCGCTATCGTAGCCAGAATAACCCTTGAATTGATACGTCATGTTCTAAACGACAGGAAGTAAACAGTAAGCAATATATCTTAAAAGTAAGTATTTTAACTAATAATTAGTTTTTCTAGACGTTAATTGTATTTATGATATGACTAAATTCCTGAGTTATAGCGAGACAAAATATATTCTGTCCCGGGGAATTAGGCAACTAACTTAATACAATTACTACTGTATTAAACACTGATGACTTGAGAATCCGAGATTATCCTGGAATTTTGCATAGTCTCTTGTCAAATCTTGTCAAAAATTTAGTTTTACTGACACATATACTATTTTTTTACAACGTTACAATACCACTACTACGAAGGTTGCCAAAATGAAGCCAAACATACTTGGCGCCAGTGGCGTAACTATACCGTTTGAGGCCCGTGGCAAATTCGCCGGATGGGGCCCTCCCTTCTTTCTCTCCTCCTCCAATATAAAGAATTAGGATCCTTCTGTGTTCGCGGCCCTCTCTGACCAGGGGGCCCCTTTTGGCTCGGGGCCCGTGGCATTTTGCCGATTTGCCACCCTATTGTTACGCCGCTGCTTGGCGCGCTCGCGCTACGTGAGTTATAGGGAGGGATGAGTAGGCACGATCTACTTGTAGCCCCAGAAATGTCTAAGAAATTAAAGGACTGGTTCAACCCTGGTTAATAAACAAATTTTTAAATACTTGAAAATATAAGATCAAAAATTTATATACTGCATAAAAACTTTTGTCCCGTGGGGAGACGGGTTAAGAATACAATTCCCCCCCGCCGCTGGGTAAGCGTCCCGTAAAAGGCGGGTAACCCAGTAGTTTGGTGGTAGGAGATTCGTTCTCCGACTGGCTCGCGACCACTATCATGTCAAAGACGAACCGCCAAATATCTTATGATGTGTTCCGGTTCGATGGCATGTAAGCCAGCTCTCCCTATTCCCACCATTCCCATCCTTCCTTCCTCCTTCTGTCCTATATTCCCAAGGCTGGCAACGCATCCATAACTTTAATGTTGTGGATGTCTATGGGCGAAGGTAACCACTTAACACCAGGTGGGCCTTCAGCTCGTTTGCCTCCTTTATTCCATAAAAAAAAAAAACAAAAAAAAAAAAAAAAACGCAAATGTATCGTATATTGAAATTTTTACCACCTAAATATATATTTTGTATATACATTATATTTTACATGAATATTTAAAGATATTCAACATGTTATTGAAAGGGATTCCTCCCTATCAATAAAATATTGAATATCAAAGTCTCTTAATAAAAGCATAAGATAGGAAATCCCGGCTTAACTCACATTGTAAAAAAAAATTTAAGAACTAAATGAGCAAAGGAAATAGTCCATCTGCTTCTACTTGCGTTAAGTAGAAACAGATGGACTAGTTACTCTTGAAAAAATATTTTTTATAAGCAGTATTTTTTACAGTAACGTTATATTTTTATAAATATTTTATTTACAGGTTGGAATAGAAGGCATCACGTATGCTGGTAACCATGGCTTAGAAATCTTACATCCGGATGGCAGCAAGTTCGTTCATCCTATGCCTATGGAACTACAAGATAAAGTTGTAGAACTGTTGAAGTCTTTGCAAGAACAGGTACTTATAACATTTCATATTATGAAAATTATGTATATTTTAATTTAATTATACATTTTTTGTCAATTAACTGTTGGCTCATTCTAAAAAAAACATATTTTTTTAAGTTAATAAAAAAATAACTTAATTCTCTTAATGTTTATTGTAATTAACAACAGGAATAACTAAATTATATGAAGCGATGATGACTATTTTCTTAATTACTTGTTTTTCTTTTAATAATTAATTATCAATTCAGAGTTTTGAATGATTCACGGATCATATGTTATTGATAATATCTTGTCATCCTAAGTAGGTCAGTAGGATAGTGGTGTACACAATAATGCTTTTTAATTTTAATTCCGATACCTAATATGGATAGCGGTTGCTATTGCTCGCATTATTCCTTAAAAATCTACCTTTCAGATAAACTATTTGTTCAAGCACTTATGTACAAATAATATGAAATTCAAATTACATATAAAATACTAAGATAACGAAAATAGTTCCTGAATGGAGAAAAAAATAATCAACATTGCACGCAATAGCAATTAACGCATAGCATTAAATTAGTAGGATTAAAAAATATATAATACAACAGTGAATATCAGTTTTTCGCTCTTTACGCAATTTAAAAATCTATAAATGCCGATCACTAAAAATGTAAAACTTTAAACACAATGGTGTTTAAATTTGCGTTTCCTGAGAACTGTCTAAGCGCTGTGATCATCGAGATGTGCCTTCGAAATTGATATACGTTTGCAAGAAACAAAAATTACAATTTAAAATTTATGTAGATAAAATCAGGGATCCCTGGATGAATGATTTACAAAAAACATTCTTTAAGTAAAATTGGATTTTGGCAACTATTAGCTAACTTCTAAGATCAAGAATTGATTCTTATCCAAAAACTGCAACCTTATATCTAGCAATCATATTTTTGAGTAGAGTTAAGATTTAGTATGCAGTCGTTCGATTGGTTATTAGTAATACGGAAACTAAAAGATTGCTATATCAATCTTAGGCTGCAGTTTTTCAGTGATTGTATGATATCCGTTGTGCAGGTGTGCCGCGACGGCGCGTGGGTGGAGAACAAGGGCGCGCTGCTGACGTTCCACTACCGCGAGACGCCGCTGGGCAAGCGCGCGGCGCTCGCCGACACGGCGCGCCGCCTCATCACGGCGGCCGGCTTCACGCCCGCGCCCGCGCACTGCGCCATCGAGGCACGCCCGCCCGTGCAGTGGAACAAGGGTACCTTATCTGTCTACCTCACTAACTAGCCAATGACTGTCTACTTAACTACTAACTGTTTACCTACCTAGCTATTACGTATATTATGAGCCTACGTATAAACATTGTTTACCTAATTGGCCTAGTATTAACATACTCTGCTTTCTACTTAAGCTCATTTTATTTAAGGCACATTCTGTGAAAAATGGCAGCATTGAGCATTTCTTTCTTTCAAACTCAATGAAATAAATATTACACTTTTTCTCATACATCCCCTTAAAAAATGGGCTAAGAAAGAAATGGAGTAACATAACACATAACGCAGTAAGCAAAGAGAATGCTGTATTAAAATATTCTACTTTCCGCTTTCTGTCCAAACTCAAAATACTACTTGTTGAGCTGCTGAATAATCCCTAAGGATGAATCAAATCCGCAACCATCCTATTTACAAACATTGCAACGCCCTGAAAATAAACAACTATTATAAAAAAGAAAAGTAATTTTGAAATATATCAATTTCACCCATTTCCTAGTCTACGGTGATGACATTGATAACCTAAGTAAGTTTTAGGTTTAAATAGGATTTATAAAACCTTTTTTTTGCACGTAATCAAGTTATTATGTCTAATGTGTTTATACTGACACTTTTGAATGAATTAAAATACATTTGGTTACATAAAGTTTTCCATTCCACACCTATTGACCCAAATTATCTTTCATATCAGCCCAATAACTGTGTGATAATTTGAAGATTTGTCTACTAAAAAGTTTGTTGTATATTTTTTATCATCTTGTGTGGGGATGCATTCATTTTGTTTTTGATGTAAATTATTCTACTATGTATATTTTACGTTATAACTACTAATTAAAACACTGAAGAACATTGCACGAACAATATATTGACTGAAACATAATAAATTTAGTAATATTTATTTTAAAATCTAATTTTCAAGTTATGACGCTTTATTCAGTGTGTTTGGTATTACCATCATCCCTGTATTTTTCCTGCAGAATATAACATATAAAAAAAACAATTACAGATATACCTATCAGTTATAATTCGCCTCTTGACGACCGTCGTAATGCATTGACGTAAGAGTATTATCGGCAGTGCCTACTGCGTTGGGGTCACAGGTTTAAATCCCGCACGAGGCGAATGATATTATTAACGATATAATTATACAAACTATGAACTTATTAATCGCATTTAAATCAACATAGAGTATGCCATGTGTTAATTAAGCGTTTGTTTTGCAATTTAGCAGGAAAATTGTTTTGTGAAAGTTTTCTCATATTAATAGAAAATCATTCGTTATTTTTTCTGTAAAGATTTTCAGACCAATTCGGCTAGTGTAGTGTAACTATAATATTATTAAAAACGTCGCATAGCAAGTGTTTATAATAATTAATTTAAAAGAGGCTAGAATGCCTCTTAGGTTAGAAAAATAATAAAAGAAATCAAGAATATCATAAATAACAATTACATCGTACTACCGGAAATACATAAGATTTATTACAGTCTTTCCGCGTTCAGCTTAAAAAAATAAGGAGAATACACTAAAAGAAATTTATAATAATAGGTATAAAAAATTATACACAGCAGGATTCGAACCCATGCCTCTTGTAAACTGTTCTAGCGCTTTGATCGCTAAGCCATGCGATCAAGTGTTTGCAAAACAATGCGTTTTAGAAAATATTCTAGTTTGCAATTAAATAGCATACAAGGATTAAAAAATTAAAACCTAGTAAATTTAAAACATATTTTTACAGACTTTTTTTATTGGTACAAAATTTTAGGCGGTTTAAATTTTAGAATACTATGTAATATTTTTTTTTAGCTTCGCGCTGTATCCCGCACACAGCAGGGAAGGCAAAGGGAACCTAGTATTAAGATACTCCATTCCCCACTTTCCGCCGAATTCGGAGGCATTGCGTGTTAAGTGGCGGAACTTAACGCTGCGCTTTACCTCGCCACTGGGCCACGACTGGCCACAATTTATATAAATGATAATCCAAAAGAAATATTTTAGGTATATACAATTTTTTAAATTTTATGTTGTTATAGGTCGTGCATCCATCTACATTCTAAGAACGGCGTTCGGCTTGGACTGGAGCGAGCGTATCAGGATTATTTACGCAGGTGATGACGTCACCGACGAAGACGCCATGTTGGTAAGTCATCCATTTCCTTTATAATTTATGACTTTCAGTCAATAATTGAATTTAATGCATTTATTTGTATATTGTTTGAACGGATAATAAAAAAATGTGGTATAAGGTAGCTTTACGTTTTTTATTCATAAAGCAGAGTAGGCAGAGAGAAAATATAAGTCAAGGTATTATGTTCTGCGCCGATTTTCTGCGTATTGAGTCGTGAAACCTAATGCTGCCATTTCATTTACCAGGGCGGGGATATAAAATTATTTTAAATATCGAGTGGAAATCTAACTCACAAGCATTGTATATACAATCAAACAGAAGGACAAACTTTTTGATTTGCTGTTTCATTATTTTTTTATTATTTTTCCCCATAACAGGCACTAAAAGGCATGGCGGCAACATTCCGCATAGCATCTTCCCACATAACCAAAACATCCGCCGAGCGACGTCTCTCCTCCACCGACTCAGTGCTGGCGATGCTCAAGTGGGTGGAGCGTCACTTCTCGCGGCGCAAGCCTCGCGCCAATTCACTAACCTACAATAAGCGAGTAGCTCGAGATACTTTACAAATGCACATGTCTTATCAAATGCCTACTCGTTCACCACGACGCACTCCTCCACGTACCCCCGAATTGGTATCTAGCGGTTCTGAATCCAGTTAAAAAAATCGCAATTAAATATATTATATTTGCTTACTTAATTATAGCAAACGCGTTTTAAGTTGAATGGACGGAAACTAGCTACAATAGACGTCGCACAACCGATACTGTGAGCGAGAATGTCCGGTCAACATAAAATGCACTTACTACAAGCGCATTTTATGTTGACCGGAAGTTAACTGAAGTAAGAGTGATTCTGTCACGCAGTGTCTCAAGTCGACGACTATTGTAGCTTTCATCCATTCAACTTAAAATACGCTTGCTATAATTAACTCTCTTAAGGCTATGTCAGATAGTTTTTGATACATTTGATATAACAGGTTTCTCTCTAAACCTCTTAATAATAATTTTACTGTACAATCAGTACTTTTTTACGCGAGAGATTTTTATTGGACAAATTATGTGAGCCATTAATGATAGAAAAGTTTTTTTATTACTTTAAATAGTATTTTTTTAAAAGAAAAATTCCTTTTAATGGCTACAAAGTAAAAATTGTGCGGCTGGACCGCCATCATTGAAAAATATTGGCATAGAAGTAAAAACCGTAATATGTAGAGAAACCAAAGATATGCATAGATGAAGGTCATAAAGATATGTTAGGATTTTCAGTTCTATATATAAATAATAATTTATATGAATTATTATAAATTATAAAACTTTTTTTGTTATTTTGTTAAAAATCTCTTATCATTTCGATAAATTAATTATTATAAATAATAAAAAAAATATTTCGTATTTTTCTAATTTTATTACGAGATTTGTGACCTTCATCAATGCACGTCCTCAATTCACACACACATTTAGTGGCATTAAAAAAAATTTAGATGCTTCACAAAATATCGTATTCTGAGTATGCTTTATTAATTTAAAAGGCGATCAATTAAATGTGCGCTTTGTAGTTTTGCATTATTGATGTGATAGAGTAGTGATATTTTATTTAAGGCTGTATCCAAAAAAATATGCCAAATAAATTATATTTTATTATTTATATAGCTATAGCTCTCAGAGTTATTTCTGATTAATTATTAAATAAATATTGGGTTTAATACTTACATATCAATAAAATATATTGGACAGTTATATAAATTTGTAATGATCATCAAAATCTTAGAATTTCTATCATTGTTTTGTATTTTAGTCATAATATCAATAGTATAAAAGAAAACTAAGCAGCCATACATTCTTTATATAAATGTAACAAGTAGTTTAAGATAGTGCATATAAAATTTAATTTATTGAAATATTGTATTCAATGTAACAAATATAGCACGGACATACTTTTTGCACAATGTGAATTAGATCCTATATTACTATTAAGTAAGTCTGAAAAGTTTTTACTCAACTTAAAATGTGTCAGTGTTGCCAACAGATTCTTTTTTTGAAAATGTTTCATATCAAATACATACATAGTATAACTTGATTGAAGCCTTTAGGTACATTTTAAGATAAATTTTACAATTGGGATGTTGAAATAGTTTATTATTTCGATGCACAAAGCACAAAAATGTCCTTTAATTATTTCATATTAAACAACTTAATAAATTTAAAATTTTCGATCAATTGAATAATTAATAAAAAATCTGTCTCTTGAATTATTCTTTCCCTAATTAATGATAACACAGATTAAAACACAAATTTTTAATGTCTAATATATTATGTATTTTATTTATTTTTATGACTTCTGTTAAGTGAAATAATACCACATTTCAACATCCCACTGGCAACTCTGACTTCTGACTAGACAGTAGTCTATAATATAATTTACACATAGTCTAACTGTCGTACTGAATATCTCGAATTTCCATAAATTACGTATTTTAGATACATATATGTTTTGTAATGTATTCAATAAAATATATAAAAAGATGAAAAATAGTTTTTTATTTAGAATATAACTATATACAAAAGTTGAAAGTATATTTTGACATTAAAAACGAAAAGTATAAATTAAATAAAACCTTATATTTTTTTAATGGAATGTCAAAAACAAACCTTGATACATAAACAGTCAAACATTGACGACTAACATCATAGCTTATCGAATAGAACAATGACGTTATTACGTTTTAGTTGTTTAAAGAATGTTTTAAAGTTTGAACTTGATATCACTTATGTATAGTACAGTAACTTCGTGAGAAAACTCTAGATATTTATTAAAACCTAGCCAGCCGTCCACGATTTCTTCTGCCTCAATTAGCCATAAGTGTTTCGTTTTTTGAACTTTTGATTTGAGATAAAATGTGCTTGAATTTATAATTTAAAATGTTATTTTTTTAATTTTGAAATAAAATAAACACTAAATGTTAAACAATAATTACCAAAGTACAATAGTCAAAACTGTTATTAAATCGTAATCAAAGGGCATAATAATGAGCTCATTTTGCAAGAATCCAGATCAGCACGCGAGGCAACTAAGAAATCTTTGGCGGTAGTTTGATATAATAATGTATCAACTGAGAGACGAATACCACCTCAGTCTACCTGTGACCACGGACTACTGTAAAGTGTTCGAAACGTCAGGTTTTCAAAAAATGTATTTTCGAATACCAAAAATATACGCGATTAATCCGGTTAAAAATAGTTTAATTTCAAAATGTGTAATTTAATCGGTTAAGTCGTTTTTGAGGTTAGCGCGCAGACACGTACAGACTAATGAAAACAAGTTAAATTCATTGTTTTGGGTGTATTGATAAGTGTCCTCATCAATATTTTTTGTCATATCTATACCATGTAAAGACAACAATCAGTTACATTTTCATTATATGTATAGATATAGATAACCACATAAGGATTTTTTTGCAATCGCATCGTTGTTCTATTTAATGAGCTATATATTACTTATAAGAATTTACATATATCTTTAAAAGCAGCTTCATAAATATTCCCTTCACTTAATCAACCTTCAATATGATGTCATTTAAAATCGATTATAAGTACAAGAAGTGGCTTAGAGACAAGATTCTCACGTTTATAAACAACATCAAATAAATAAGTTTACAAATTCGTTAATAGTGTAGCGTTTATAGTCTTACACTTAACTAATATTAAATAGTTATTCACAAATTAACCTAAAAAGTTTGTATCACAATGAATAGCCTAAACATTGCTGTGCGAGACGACAAGCCAAGATAGTATGAAGTAAAACAAGCATATAGGGAATACTGCAAGGCCTTTTTTGCCCTCCGGCTGACTGTCTCCAAGGAATTTAGTAGCAGCTGTAAGAAAAAAAATCAGAGTGAATTATTTTACTCAATATTTGATTAATTTTAAAACATCTTTTTATCAGCTTCACCCATTTTTCAAATTCGATGACCACAAAGAGTCATCTCTTTTAATTAAAAATTCATTCAGGGCGCAAAATGTGACTGCATACCAGATAGGTTGTGGGCTAGATTCCCACGGAAGGAATGGAAATATTTCTCTTTTCTTCTCTCTGGTGTCAAGGTAAGCTGTGTTAAATTCTGCCTCTTAACGCAATGCTTTAGAGTTCGACGGAAAATGAAGAACGTAGTGTCTTAACACTAGGTTCACATTGTATATATACAGAGTGAAGCTAAAAGAAATGATTAAATATCTTTTTTTCAGCTTTTATTACAATGTGAATCCGATGATCACAAAATGAGGCAAACTCTGTTATTTCAGAGTTTTTGAATACTAAAAAATATTATTATCATTAATTCTTTAATAAAGTAGTAATAGTAAATTATCTATTTAAAAACATTTTAAGTATTATCTTTAAAGTTGATCATACAACATAATACTATTAATTATATTTTTCAAATATCTTATATCAAATGTGTTTTTCTTATCTTTAGAGGCTTTTGTGGCACAGTGCCACAGCATCTAAGTGTATGACGATGGTTGTGGGTTTGATTCCCATTCTACATTAATCTCTCTCTCTCTCTCTCTAACATGTAATGTCCCGATTTCAGACAAAAAGTGGAGAACAGAACTTCTTGACACTAGGTTCTCTCTGACTGCTCTTCTACACAGGAAAGAAAAACCATGAAGCTGCTTTTTTAGTTTTATTTCAAGACCTGCAGTCCTCTAGTAAAATATGAATACTACCATCATAAGTTGCTAAATACTCTGGATACAAAAAACATTTTTATAATATATAAAAATTTGAATGTTGCAGGATGGAACCTGCACCACTTGTAATCTGTTCAAATACAGTGATTGCTAAGCTAATAGTGTTCAGTATCCAGCTTAACAACTTATTTTTGTTGTTTATTATTTTCTATTTGAGTTCAGTAAAAATACTTTACATGTTATAATTTTCTTATATTACAATAAAATAAACATTGTAAACGACTAAAACTTTGGAAACACAAGTTCCTTATTAGAAATTATGTAATAACTATTATTAATGTAAAATATCTTACCAAATGTAGCCCAGGCGAATCCAAACATTGATATGACTAGACGTAGGAAGAACAAAAATGCATTCTGAGTTGTGAATAATATCATTCTGCAGATTACTAGAGACAGTGCTATGGGGAATAAGCAATATCCCAGCACACATACAGATTGGAAGAATGATCTGAAATCATGGAATTCAATTAAAAACTACTTCATATTTAAATTGGCAATGTAAAAATTCTATAACATTTTCTTCACATGTAGATTAGTTGTGACTATGACTTCGACGAGTAGAATTTAACAAAAGTTTTTTTTTTTTTAGCTTAACACTGTATCCCGCACACAGTAGGGTAGGCAGAGGGAACCTAGTGTTAAGACACCCCATTCCCTACTTTCCGTCGAATTCGGAGGCTTGCGTGTTAAGTGGTGGAACTAAACGCCGCGCTTTACCTCGACACCAGAGCGAAGAAAATGGAAATATCATTTCCACTCCTCGAGTGGGAATCGAACCCACAACCAGTTGTTTAGTCACACGCTTGTGCCACTGGGCCACGACTGGCCACAAGTTATTATTCTAAAACAAAGTTAGCCCGAGTCACTCTTTATTACTTTAACTGTCAACCATTGTAAAATATATAACAATCAGTGATACCATTCTAGAGAATAGAAGGAACAAACAAACAGATGGACAAACATCATTATAAAAAAATGTACTTTTAGTATTTCGTATAGTACCATGAACACATATGTATGCATTTAGTTAAAAGTGGCTATTTTAATATTACAAACAGTTACTCTCAATTTTATTTATATGTATAAATTTATAGAAATATGAACACAAAAAGGAAGTATTTATGACTTATATCATGCGGGGAATGCAATATATAGGTACTACCTATTCTACACTATTACTAATTAGATCAATTCAGTAAAATAAGTATGATGGAGGAAACATTGCAAATGAGTCTACATCTAAGGTATCATTAATCACTAATAAATATTTGTAAATTTGTTAATTGTAGTTTTTGACATAACACATAGCCATAAATAAACAACAAAACTTAAGTGATATATTCAAAAGTAATATAACAATAAATTGTTTAATTATCTATTTTTAGTATTTTCTCAAAAAAAACTGAATATAACTTCTTGACTTTGAAAATTTGATTACATTTGTTTGACAGATTAACATTATAATAAAAAAGGAATTTTACTTAATTTCAATAAGATGCAAGTGAAGATTTAGAATCATACAATCAAACAAGTCTGTAATTTTTAATACATATGAACTTCTAAGATTTTTTTTTATAAAATTAAAAATATTTAGTTTAAAAGTAATTATAAGTATCGTAAGTATTAATCGTAAGTATCAATTTTCCTAAGTGTGAAATAACACTTTAAAAATGTTTAAAAGCAAAAGTTTTTTTTATTAATTACTTACATGTTTCCTCCCAGTAATTTTGAATTTAATGTCACAACAGCAGCTCCTATCCATACTAAGACAAACACTTCAGCAAATTCAGGGCCACCATCATTTGTGTTATCAGCTCTCTCTGATCCTTGAAGGATAGTTGCCATGAAAGTGCACAAGAGCAAAGGACCCCATAGATCCCCTGTAATTTTAATAAAAACTTATTTTTATTGCTATTCAGATATTCTTCAAAGATTTTCAATAGATATTCTAACTTACATTATTTTCCCATAGATTCAAAAAATACCTATATTTATTAATATAAACAATAAGCAATCTTCATGTCTATCAATAAAATCAATTTGTATATACTCACATTCTTTCAATAAACTAGTTTTTTCTCTAGGAATCAGAACATGGTAAAATTTGTTTCCAACAGCTCTTAAATCACGAAGCTACAAACATTTTCAAAGACATAAATAAAAACAAACAAATAATACAGATATATTAGCAAAGTAAACAAAAAACTTGTGTTGATTTTCAGAAAGGAATAGTGAGGAATTTGCACAATTTAGTAGAGTAGAAAAGTAAATATTATTATAGCTGTATTACTCAATAAATACTAGAAAAATGAAAAAGTAAAATATAGATAATAAAGCATACAAATGTTTCCTTTATAGGCTCGTCAAGAGTGTTAAATTCCATACTGTCGCCAGTTGGCATCCCTCGGCTTGGTACATTCATTTCTCCCTCAACTACCCCAACATCACCAGCAGGGAACATCTATAACATTTAATAAATTTAAAATGTATATTGAAGTAAATGAAAACAAACGTTTATTTTAACTATATCAATCATTAATTTCTAAAACATTAAACACTGGAAGAAAATATGTTCTTTTTCGAATTTAAAGATAAATAAATATATTAACGTGACTCACTGGTTAACTTACATCGTATTTTGTGTCAAAGCTAGTCATTATTTAATTAATATTACACTATACTCCAACTATTTTTAAAAAAATGGGCTAAAATTTTCAAAAAGTTTAATCTAGAAGAAATTCCAACACATCAAACACCTCAAATTCATTAATCAAACTCAAAATCTCGACAATCAACATAGACATTCAATAAGTTATAAATTACAATTTGACATAATATTTTATTATCTATGTAGTATATGTAACGTAGAATATAATTTTTTTTTGCTGTAAAATTTCATAATAAAATATTTCTTATTAATGATAATATATTTAGTTTTTTTTTTATTCTATGATAATATATTTATCATTTTAAATTAGAAATATTAGTCATTATGTAAATTGTTCAATAATGTTTTTTTAAAATGCTTTATATATCTAAATTCAATTATATTTTATATTTAAATGCTGTTTACATATATATTATATTTATTGTATTGTAATTAGGTTCATACCTTCTTAGTTCTTATTCTAATGTTTTACTTTACTCATTACTGTCTCGAAAAAATCGTTATTTGTCTCTGGCAACTATCCGGTTGTTAAATGCAATTTATTTTTATTTATTCAAATTTTGCTATCTGTGAGCTCATGGGCAATTTATAATTTATCTGTATTTGAAAAGATTGTAATGTTTTGGTTGTTTCAAAATTGAAATTTTGTTCGATTATTTTTTGTCGTTTACCAATTTTTTAATAAATAAACAACGTTTAAATTAATACTTACATTTAGAATATTATAAGTCTCACTTATGTTTTTAATCTGACAATGTTGACTAAATGTCTGCGCCATGAAAGTCACCGTTAAAAGTAAGTATTTAACTTTTCATTATTCCTGTGTTTTTTAATACAATCATATGATGTAATTTGGTAATGAGTTTTTAACATTAGTATTTTATTTTGACTTATACCCTTAATCGTTTATTATTTTAAAAGGCCTAATGGATTTCAGGTTGGACAGGTGTAGCTACTTGGCGTTGGATAGCAAACGACGATAACTGCGGTATATGTCGCATGCCCTTCGATAGTTGCTGCCCCGATTGCAAACTCCCTGGTGACGATTGTCCATTAGTTTGGGGCGCGTGTTCTCACTGCTTTCATATTCATTGCATCGTGAAGTGGTTACATTCTCAGCCGCAACAACAGTGCCCTATGTGCAGACAAGACTGGAAATTCAATAACAAGTAAAGCAGGGTGAGTATATTTTTAATAGATTCTGTAGATATTATATATCTTATATCTTCAAATATTATTTACTGGCTGTCTGAACTATTTTTACATTAGAATCAATTTTAGGTTTTAGAATTTTTATTTAATATCATATAAAGAAGTAGTGAATTGGATTACTTTGCTACTATATCTTTAAGCAAAACCTATTTAAGTATTTAATCACATTTGACACATTTGTTATAAATTATATTATTGTTATAGGTATAATTTTCTTATAAATTATGTAATTATGCAGCAAAAGAAATGCAAGATATATATATATCCTTATATATTCTAAATTGAATCATGATATGAAAGAAATTATATTCATAATGAAAATATCTCATCTTGTAAATCAAATTGTGATATTAGGTTCCATCCAAAATACAATGTTTCTAACAGTATAGAGTAACTTGCCAATATTTCTTATTTTTTGCTTTTTAAAGTTCAAGAAGCAAAGGGCAAGAAAAGTACATTAATTGTCCATTTTTTTCTATGGGACCTAAATGTTAATTATATGTTTAATTTAATGAGTACCCTCATCAGTCCACATAAGTTTTGAGACATTGTGGAGAACAAATAAGTTAACTGTTTTTGATGATTCTTGCATCAATTGATTCATCTCAGCCTTACAAGTGGCACTAAAAACCACAAAAAAACAAAATTCACCAACCAACCACTAACCCACATACTGTGTGTAGTGGTTATTATTGAACAATTAGTTAAAAATGGTTACTAGATTTTTCAGTTCCTTAAATATTTCCCATTTTTTATAATACATGTAGGTTGGATATATTAAAAATATTTTGAAGATATTTAATGTTATTACATGTTAAAAGAATTTGAAAAGCAAACACTTAACACTAACATAACACTTAACTTAAAGTTCCACAACCTAAGTCTATGGACACTTTTTGGCCATTTAATTACAGTTTATTCAAAAACTACAATTACAATTGTGACCAAAAAACCTTAACAGCACACAACACACTGTGCTCGATATCCCTGCCAAATTTCAGAGGTCTACTACAAATAGTCCAGGAGAGTTAAACTACAATGAAACACACTTTTGACCAGTAAGAGCTTCGCTTTGCTCACCTCAATATAACAAGTACAGAGTATTAGGAATTAAATTGTAGGTTTATATGTATATTAAAATATTTTTACATTTTGTGAATTTTTTTTATTACATACAGAAATGGAGTTTCTGAGAAGAAAGGATCTTGACACTAATTTCTCTTTGCCAGGGCATAGAAAACCTAGTGTTAAGATATTATTGTCTAATTATTGCACATTACACACTAAATTATTAGTATAGAGAAATATGATATGATAGATTCTATCTAGTCTGGAACATTAGATAGAATCATGAGAACATTACTACTGAATCTTATAGTTACTTTTTTGTGTTAATTATTTTATTCATATAAATATCTATTGTATATGCTCCTTATCACATCCACAATAATGGGCTTAGCAGTTTAAGTTATTAAGGACTTGGTCAACAAATGATATACCAATAAATTTTAATGTTTATTGCAATAAAAGTTAATTGTGTCTCCTTATCAAATTCTTTCAAGGAAAAAAAGTAAACTCAAAATATAATTGTTTTTGGTCAAATATACACAAATGCGTAATATCACTTTTCCTTTCAATATTAAAATATGTTTATATTTATCTTCTCTTAGATGTTATTAATAAAATATTTAAAAGATTGCATACACCTTCCTACTTATATGAAGCAGCTGTTGCATGTAGATGAGTATAAAACAATAGGTCACTAAGTGCTTTCAAAAGTAGCCTACAATAGCCGCCATGCAATGTGGCGTGCGCCCAACCGGTAGTGTTGCGTTCTCATAGTAAACAATAACAGATAATGTATCTATGGCTTAATTCATTGTTCTAACATCCCAGACAGTACCCGCTGAAAATACGCAACAGCCTGTATTTTTTCGTCGTTAGCTAGTTTTTTTTTCAGTTCCTAAACTTTTTTTTGAAACGTTTTTGTGTTATAGTTAAGAAAAGTATTCAA
The DNA here is from genome assembly GCA_019049465.1 of Dryas iulia moderata. Lineage (NCBI taxonomy): Eukaryota > Metazoa > Arthropoda > Insecta > Lepidoptera > Nymphalidae > Dryas > Dryas iulia. Next base: position 10,417,057 of record CM032418.1, on the reverse strand, counting down.
TGTCTTTGATTACGTATATTAGATTTACGAAATACGTAATTTGTTTTATATACGTAAATAAATAATTTCGAATTCCAAACATGACATGTTTTTTTTGGTTTATTTTATTTACGCTATGGGTTCTTTATCAATCTAATATTAAATGTTATTATTTAATAACGACGACTCATGTATTTATTTATCGTACTTTTTCATACTTAACTAACTTATATAGATGCTCGGTTAAATTGTACGTAAAAGCATCGCGGTGGTCATGTTAGTAAGTGTGTGGCGAACTCCGCAGTCTGAATGGCGCAGGGGCGGGGACGGCCGTGTCTACCGAGCGCTCCGGACTTGTACGCGCGTGGCGTGACTTACGTGATGTTAATGTAACCGTGCTCAATATACTATAGTGTTCGTGTTATAGTATTGTCCGAGTGACGCCCCGTTTAAGCATGCTGATGGTACAGACTAACGCTCACCCCATGAAGACCACTAAAATAAAGGGACCTCCACCCGTGCCACCGCGGCCTAGTCAGAGTATGGTGGCCGAAGCACTCGCTAAGACTAGAAAAGCGGTCGCAGATTCGAAAGCCACTCTGTCTAAGACTAGAACTTTTACTAAAAATGAAGTAAATCATGTCTCTTCAAAGGCTAAAACTTTGGACAGGAACTCTACACCGAGTAAGCCTTCCGTGTCGCCACGACAAAACGGGCTCGCGCGCGTCAAGTCATTCATCAAAGACGTTATTAGTGATCGTAGCTCTTCGTCTGATGAGAAGAAATCGAGTGGTCAAAACTCTAGGCGTAGCTCGAGTGATAGCAATTCGATTCACTCACCGACATCTAATAAATCAAATGAATCATTGAACTCTAAGGCCGTTAAAACATGTAGGCAAATATTAGTACGGTCACTTTCTACTTCTAACAAGTTAGATCAAGATTCTAAATGTAAAGTGTCTAAGTCTTCTAGTTTTGCTGAAAAAACTTTACCTTTACGCAAAGCTCCGCCACCTCCTTTATCGCCAAAGCCTAAATTAAAACCAATGAAACCTGTGCCACCCCCTCTGCAAAGAAGTATAGATGGCAAAAAACATATAAAGGAACCTGATATTGGCATATATACTTTACCAGTGGATGCTAAGACTCCAAATCTTTGTGCAGATGATAGTTATGCTACAATAGAGGAGAGTTCTAAGGTTGAGGATAGGCTACAAAACAATTCTCAAAAGGAAGTCAATGGCCTCTCCAGTTCATTAAATAGTACTAAAGACATCATACAGGATGAGATTTTAAACAAAAATAACAATTCACTAGAAAGAAAAACATCTCGAGTAACCGAAATGCTTATTTCGGAAATTCTCGCGAGCAGAAACAATAATAAAGACGAAGCCAACGCCGTTATAGATAAAGGGAAGGATTCCACGAATCTATCGAACGGTTATGACTCGTCCGACATTGAAAAGATGAAGGACATGAATAATCACGAAATGTTAATTTACGAATTGCAAACAATGAGGTCTCAATCAAATGTGCCCGAAACTTTAGACGCAGATTCAAAGGACACTTATGATATGCAATGCGATTCAGATTCTGAACACAATTACGCGATATCAGTAGCAAGTGATAATATCGAAGATGATCAGGCTTATGCGTATATACAAGACGACGATCTCAAATCTAGGTAAACACCAATTACATTTTTATATTTTACATTATAAACACATTATCTTTACATACTGTTTATTGTTAAATATGATTGTATATAAAAAAATATAAGCACATTAATATCGCATCGTAAAACTGTAAACCCATGCATTTATCGGTAAATATGAAACTGTCGTTACAGAGTAACGTAAAATATATAGGTTAATACTTATTATCAAATAATCTTAAACTATAACTACTTATAGTCTTGTTGTGATAAAAACTTTCGGTTACACAAATTACGTCGTAAATGCCGAACTGGTTTGTAATGACCGTGTGGCCCATATTTTCCAATTCAAATAATACTTAAACTAAAGTTATTTTCAAAATGTTTATTTTAAAACGATATACGGCAGCTGCTCTTTTTTTTACTATTGGTATTTGTTATAAAAATTAAAAATATATGACGGTATCGACCAACAGGTGTTTAAAGAAATCACGATATTTGTATACGTATATAAATTCTTGTTTCGTAACTAAATTTTTACAATAATTAATAGGCGTTATTATCATTAACAATTATTTTTTTACGTAATCTGACCATTTAAAATATCTTTGTGAAAAGTAATAGAAAGTTTATTGGCTTTCAAAACTAATCAAAAATGTAAGTAATCTCATTACGTCATCGGTGTACACCATGGTTCATAAAAATAGGTACTTGATAACTTCCCTTTTTTTAACTAGCAAATAGTAAAAGTCAAAATATTGTATATAACTAGAAACTCAGCGAAAAACCTTATGAAGTTGATATAATATTATATTTCAAATAACTAAAACTGACCGAGTGAACCACGGCGTTACGATATTATACGTCATAGATTGTTATCACATTATTATTGCCGATATTTCATCGTCCTAAATATCGACATTATCAAAGATAATAAAGTAAAAATAGATAATTTAAAAGTAACTATTTTCTACTTACTATTTTCGTTCAAATTAAAGAATCAGTCAGTTGTACACTTACCGCCAAAAAACGAGTCGTTTTGAGGTGGCGGAAACGCCACGCTTTGTCTAAACAACCCTTAGGGCCGGAGCGGAGAAATGAAAATAAAATATGATCATTCCCCAGGAGTGGGAATCAAACCCACGACAGCCAGAAGCTGTCCCACTGCGCCACGACGACGTCGTGTGTCGATAAATAATATAGGTATTATATAAAAAAATAGGAAATGGCGCTATTAAGTTGAGCCTAGTAACATACACTTGTGGGGCCTCCGTGCAGCATTGACGTGCAAATTGCATTATGCAGGTATGTTAAACCCTACTTAGAGTGAAAGGAATTTACAGTGCACTTATGACAAAAATGGTTTATACCATTCTTTACTTTTTGTTTTGAAATTATTTCTGGATTTGTTTCCGTTCGGTCCGCCAGAATCATTTGGATTTTAAAGGATTCTTTAGTTAAAATCAGTGAGTGTATGTAATAAATATTTTTAATACTAGTATATTATAAATCCGCCTTTTTAGGCCATTATACAGACATATTAATTGTTGTATGTTATGTGCTTTTTTATATTAATTTCTATTCTTTTAAATAACAATGTAAAAGTTTCGAGATAAGTCCATATTTAAAATTGAATTCGATTAGTTTATTATGTCTTAATATAAAAGCTTCTACTTGTTAAAAAGAGCTCACGATAGGCATGGCAGGCTCATGGTAGATGCGCGGCGATAAAAAATATTATTCATCATTCTAAATATTCCAGTATGATCGTATTGATATAAAAGATTACAAATTGTACGTGTTTTCATAAATAAGCCAGTCATATCGAAGTGGGCTAACATAAGATCAACCGCAGAGACCTGGAATACAGCCAAACGTGACTTATATATGAAAGATGCCGCATATCTTTACTTTTTCTGTATAAAACATACATGTTATGTTTTACTGAAGTAATCATTTCTCTTCATGTATACGTTCTTACTCCGAGTGTAGTATATTTGTATATTGACTATATAAGATTTATAACTGGTCCTTTTTGGTGTTTGTACTTTTCAAATGTATTTCATATTGAATCATTTTAGATATATTGGTGAACTGTTATAGAATTTCTTTTTTATTTCGTAATAAAATAAATAAATATAGTTGAAGCTTAATGCAGTGTCTTTCATGTTTATAGAAATTTTCTAAAGGTACACGTTTTGTAGACATCCTGTTTACTTCAAACATGCACCGTTATGCTATGAAACCGACATATCTATTCTAAAACTATTTTTAATCTAATCGCATGATTACAATACACTATTTTTGTATGACATATAAAAGAAGGATTTGTCTTTCATGTACTAATTGATGGAACATCGCTTAAATTCTGGTGCATACAAAAGGTCAAACGCTGCAATGTAGCCAGGGTAGCCTCTAATTATATCACTATTGTGTACCACTGAAACAGCGACACGATTAATTTGTTTCCTCATGACACATTCACATCTCTTATATCTTTTTGCTAGATAGATAGAGATTAGTAATAAAACACTATTTTGCCACTCTGTGAAATTTTGTACTGGGTGGCAAAATTGATTTGTGAGATTTCTGTAAATATTTTTCTGTCGCAGTATTGTTACGCTTAATAGGTGTTTTCATGATTAACAACTCAATTTTATTTTTTATTTTTGACTTCATAATAAAAATTTTATAACGTACACAAAAAAACAATATTTATTTATATTGGTTTTATTAATAGTACCAATTACAAATAAAAATACAGTTATACTTTTTAATATTTTCTTAATTTATTCTTTCTTATCTCTTATTTTTTCATATTTAGTTTCACAATATATGATTACCTAGAATACAATCTCTCTTTTTAAAATATTTTTTACTTTATAATCTATAAGAAACTGGAGTTTTAGTGTAAGTAAGAAAAATTCTGTTTCAGACTACGTAAGCAATTTCGAGCCATTAGCACGATGTCGCTTCAAGGGCTGCCTCCTTTGCCAAAGAGTCTCAGCGGGTTCGCGGACGGCGAGCCGGACCTCACGGAACCACCTCCCGCACCAGCGCCTTCAGATGACACCCCTCCGACAGATCTTGATTCCCAGTTGGTCTATTTGAAAAAGGAAATGGTGAGTCTTGTTGAGAAAATAGCGGTTCTCATATATTCGTTATACTAAAACTACTTTAGATTTGAATGAAACTTTTTTGTTATATAGTGTTTAAGTAAGACAGGTCTTAGGGTATAACTGATTTTGAAGAGTGGAATACCTGATGTAGACCCATGACCGACTAGCTATATCATAACAAATAAAGACATTGTCAAATTGCCTTAAAAAGTGATTTAGCGTGATGGGTATTTTGGTGGAAAAAAATCATGAAATCCTCGCCAACGCTACAGCTACTTGTTTTATAATAAAAATATTGGTTCGGCATTGGGGACAATTTCTAATATTTCTGATTTTTTGCACATACTTTTTTCCCGTTGTATAAGAATAATTTTATATGATTCATATCACTTAATTGTACTGTCTCTGTATGTTGCCTAACGAGCGTCGATATTCAGAATGCACGTGCCGTAGTTATCTATTTCTTTTGTTATTACCAATTCCCCTAGAAGATGACCTCGTATGTGAATATTTATTCAACGTGCTATATGTTCTCAAGAAATCGGTCAAGTGCGTTTCGGTTCTAGCTCGTATAACTTGAAATTGACCTTTGACTTTTCTAAACGGGCTTGTGATTATGAATGTTATGTTGAATAACATAACTATGAGATGCATATATTTAAGATAATTTTTATTTCATTTTTGTATGATTGAAAATATAACCCAAATATTTCTTTCATGTTATTTAAATAGATTTAGCTAACATAAAGAAAAGTCATATAATAATGACATAATTATTAAAGGTCATATAATAATGTCTTAATTATTAAAAACCTGTTAAGGTATTGCAGGCTAAGACTGCTTCGACAAACATTGTTTTACGCTAACATGGAGTTAACTTCAATAATTTCCTTATTAATTACTATTTAAATTTATTTAAATTAACGTTACTTTTGATCAGCTTTTACTATTGAATCGTTGTCATCATATGTTTTTAATGTGATTGACGTCTTTTACTAACTTTTAAACAAATTTTCTCAAGTTTATTACTTGATTTATGCGGATGTACCAAAAGCAAGTAAATTAAACAGATGTTTAAATAGTTCAAATCGAGAAAGTAAAATGTTTTCTTAAATTTTAATTAAAATAAAGAATTATATGTGTAAGTAAAATATTTACATAAACATCGTAAAAAAATGTAGAACACGCTTCACATCCTGAATACTTTAGACGTGTTACAACCATATACAAGTTTTATACAAAAAAACTAGAGCTCGTGACACGAAAATAGATCGATAGACTTGATTATTTTAAAATTTTGCATATGGTACCTTGGTTATGCTTCAAAAATGAAACAAAAATGATTAATACAATAGGAAATTGTATAACATTTGAATATATATTTTTTTATATTTTCAAGGTTCTTCCCGAATAGTATATGACAGATATGTAGGTATTCAAAAAGATCCTAGTTGTAAGACATTGTGGTTTCTACTTTCCGCCTGAAATTGTGATTTTGTATTCAGTGGGGAAATTAAAATAAATTAAATATAATTGTTTATCCAAGTGGGAATCCATCTCACAAACAATCACGTTTACGGTCGACCGATGTCCTACTGCACCACGATGGCCTCCAATATTAAATGAGACTTATTAAATGAGAGTAAAAATAACCGAGGCGCTGTTAAGGTGACTTCAGGCGAGCTTAAATTATCGGGACGATTTTTCAAATCGTTAAGAGACATTTTATATTTATGAAAAAGGTATTTTCACGACCAAGGCGCGGCGTAGCGTTCCATAAGTTCTTTTATTCTATACGTGCGTCTCTAAATGCCGGAAGACGCATGAAGATACAAAAATGAACGCTAAAATAATCAAAGTGCCTAAATAACTTATCTATCATTTCTACTAAATTGGATGAATGTCCTAAATAGAGCAATGCGGAAAACAGTCGAGTTTAATGCCATATGAAATAAATAATGTTTACCGAAACAGGCGTGCTTGCAGTTTAAAAACCAGATGCTGTACGTACATTTGAATTTATCGCTTACTATCGTAATGCAATGCAATGTAGCCAGCCATTAGGTTGTATCCAACGCTGGAGTCATTTGAGGAAGCTATTACTGGTTTACTGTCATTTTATATGCAAACTTTATAACTACATCGTTTCCCTACACTTTATTAATAGTCCCTAAAAGGAATTACTGCCAATATATGTAATATGGAGAAGCCATCGTGGTACAGTGTGTGATTGTAATCGCTATTAGTTGTGGGTGTGATAGCACTTGGTAAAACATAATAATTATATCATTTTCATAAAGGTTCGTAACTCGCGACATGCAGTGTCAATTCCGGCGGAAAATGAAGAACGTAGTGTGTTGACACTAGATTCTTTCTGAGTACCCTATCTGCGACAAACCCTATATGCGAAAAAAGGTGACCGAAAAAATACTACTATTAACACCGTAGTGTGTAATAAAACCCTTTTAAAATGTGTTTAAAAGACAAGCATTGCTGCTAAAAGAAGCCCAAAAAACATATATTTCTATTAACCTCAAAACCTCATATATTTCTATCAAAAAAATATTATAAGTTTATAATAAATTATTACACTTTAAATAACAACAATACAAATGGTAAACTTATACAACTTAGTTTTTTATTTACTATTATAATTTGTCAGCATATTACTAGCTCAATCGACTTATATATTGTATCTATTTAATTTCTTTAAGTAAGGATAAAGCTTAATAAGTAAAGCCCGCGGTTTTATGATTAGTCGTGGTTACTTAAGCCGTGCTATTAATTGGATGTAACATTTACGTGATTACATCGTCCCAGTTGTCATTTTATTAATTACTCAGAGATTGATTTTAGTTTTTCTTTAATGTTAATTATATATTAATTGATATTTTTCTAAATAAAAAACAGCTAAATGTAGAAGATTTTTTAGATAAATTAGATGCACTCAAATAAGACGGCGGCAGCAAGTTAGTTTCTGGTCTGCGTAAGTAGTTGTTTATATTTAAATTGTGTTTCTTATTACCATACACTTATAAGCTTTTAATGTTGTTGACGATATACTATATATCGTATTGAATCGTAAGAGATATTTTGAAAAAATAAAATGCTAAACTAAAAACGACATACATGTAACTTAAGTATTTTATTCACTCCGTTGGTTATAGTAAACAATATTGAAAACCTATTTGAGACCTGAATAATGTCCATTCGGTGGTAACGTGGTAACGTTACACAATAGAACTGCACACGTGCAGATAACATCTAATCCTTCTCGTGTTCATGTTCCACACGATGTTTCAAGAACTCAAGTCGTCCGTTACCTATAGTTTTTATCAAAGAATCCCTAGAAACTAATCTTGTTTACAAATAGGTCCGGTCTCTATGATATGGTTTCATGAAGTTTTTCCTATGTGATCAACATTGTATCTCTTATATAAAATTTATAAGACTAGCGGCTCGCTCACGGCTTCGCCGCATGGACTATAGCTGTTTCGTTATATTGCAACCCTCGGGGGCATTATGAAAAATAAAGTAGTATACGAGTACGTGTAACCTTGTGTTATCAAATACATTTATGCCAAATTTTGTTACAAGCGGCTCAGGTTTTTCATATATACATACTTTCATGCCGTATTTCACCTTTTAGGTGGACGTTTTTTTTAAAAAAAGATTAATTCAAGATCATTCAAGATTTCATCTAAATTGATCCAGTAGATTAGGCGTGAAAGCGCGACAGACAGGCAGATAGACTTTTGCATTTATAATATAAGTATGGATTTAATAAAATTATTTCAGTCCCGTGATAGATTTTTGAAAAAAAAAATAGGTAGCCTACGAATTTTGTGAATGTCAGTTAAACGGTTTACATTTAACGTATAAACTTTCATTCTTTATTTCCACTCTTTAGGGTTTGTTTGACCTTGGGTTTTCAACTATTTACATTCTAAATTTCGTCCAAATCGGTCTAGTAGATTAGCTGTGAAAGCGTAACAGACAGACAGAGACAAATTAGTGCAAATATTATTATTTGAGAACAAAGAAATATCGGTTCTTCTATTAGGCGAACTCTAAGAACATTACCGTCACCGCAGACAGACATGCATATATAATACATAGCTAATATACGTAGATTACACATCTATATGAGTCCAAAGGTAAGCTACAACGCAGTAAAAAACGCTCGCGCCTCGTTTGACAAATAACAATAATGTTGAAACACTATAGAAACTAGGAAGATAATAGCTGCCATTATTTCACGGGGCGCAGTATGACGCATAGTCATTAGAACATTGCTATAGTTCATACGTGACGTTATATCTCGGAAAAACATAGCAATGATAATTGGTTTTTAAAAGTGTAAGGTTGTATTTATTTACATATTTAGTTTTTTTTTAATATTAAAGTTATCATGCAAGTTATTTTTCCTTAATATGCAACTATTCTTTTTTGTTTATTTTTTAAATATGTTTATTTAATTTCAGGACATTATTTAAGAAAAATATGTTATTAACTATCTAACAGAACAGGTTGGTCAGCAACTATCGTGCAACACGCAGCCTTGAAGGCCTTGTAATAATTCGCATCCTACACTCGCGTTCTTTATGATAATAACTTGTCGATGTGCGTAGATCCATGTTTATCTTATTTGTTGCCACATAATAAATTATATTGTGATATATCTACAGTTTAGTAAAGTATTTTAATAAATATATTAAAAATAACCGACCCATTTGCGACTTTGTCTGCGTAAACTACACGACTGTAACTATTTCGGTTTTTCTGCTGTCCGTGTTCTCACTTAAATCACAAACATTGCTTTATTTATCATTGAAGTTGTAACACACTAATACACTAAATGTCCATGGAAGTTTACCAAAATACAGTGGTCAAAACTGTATTAAGCCATTAATAATTAGCCAAGAGATTAGCGTACACAAACGCATGTACAAACAAACTGAAAATTAAATTGTTTTAGTTTCTATTACATTTATAAATGCCCGCAATAATAATTTTCCTCATACTCATGTATTTTCCGAGCACAGAAAGCGTGCATTTTTATAATGTGTATAGATATATATAGGTTGAACGTTTTTTTTAAATCGAACTAAATTTGTTTTTCTGTCAATTTGTCATGTGACAGCTTCTATTACGCGGATGCAATTAATACTTGATCCGGTTATGTGTATTAATAATTTAAATAATAACTGGACTTGCAAGTTACATTGGAAAGTCATCGGCGTTTACGATAACATTTCTTAATTGTTCGATTTTAATTTTGCGTTAACTTTCTAATACTGGGATGATTTTTAAAACTTAGGGCAATTATTTTATATGTATTTTGAATATGAGAGAGTTGAACTGTACTATTGGTGACTTTGCGTTTAACCAAAGTGGTAAGCCAGATACTCGGAGATAGAATAAATTATTAATATTTCTTACACTTATATACTGCTATCGTTCACCTGTCAATCCAATTTTATTTTACTAAAAACTTAATAAAACGACTTTACAGTTGTTAATATTTCTAGTTAGTTCAGCAGTTACCCTGAATGCTAACTGATACTGCCTCTAATATCCTGCGCATAGTAATAAAAATGGATATTTTTAAACATTTCTTAATAAAATTCAGCTATTATATTTAAAAAAATATTAAAAATTACAATCGTTGTATTAAAATTTTTATTCACACACTTATTATCCATTAAGTCGATAAAATTATACGTTCACATCCTGCTGCAGTGTAGTTTCTGTAAGGTTACTAACAGCACTGGTTAAGGCTATTGGAGGTAATTAAAAGAAACGAGATAAGACGGGGGTTCAAATCTTACTACGTTCCATTTTTTATATGGAGTAGCAATATATTTTTTCTTTTTTTACAGCTTCACAGTTTTTATACTGCTATGCAGTATTATACTGCTATGCAGTATAAAAACTGTGAAGCTGTAAAAAAAAGAGTAGTCAGAGAGAACCTATTGCAGGACATTTCGTTCTCTACTTTCCGCCTGTAAATATTGAGACATTGCGTGTTGAGTTGCTTTATTTAACGCCGTGCTTTAGGGACCAGAGGTGAGAAATGAAAAAAAAATATAATATTTCCCCCGAATGGGAATCAAACCTACTCAAATATAAAATATATTTGAGCTTATTTAATATTTATTTCGGAAGACGATCAATGAACTTACGTAACTTTTGTGCTATACATTTCTCTTCTTTTTTTGTATTATCAAGTAGGTAGGCATGTCCAAAACATACGACAACTTTCTATGTATTCTTTGTAACATCTTCCCACGCAATTGTTTAACGGTATCTACCTTATATGTATACGGGTATGTATGTGAAAGGGACAAGTGCTTGACAATCTTAGGCGACCACGCATAATTCTAACATAATTTATGCCTATGTGTAATATGTGACCGCAGTTTATAAATAAAAATACACAAATAATATTGTTTGCGTTAATTGTTAGTTTGTACAATAACAAAAACAGTATTATTTATATATTGTTTGTTTCAATAATTGACATAGAACTATAAAGTTATGGGATACTTAATTTTATAAGGTAAAAAATAGATGAAGGAAGAGACAACCCACAACCATTACGGTTGTGGACTCCCACCGTACAGCCCACTTGGGGTATTCATTATGTTCGGCGTTGAGCACCGCTGTAAACGTAAACGAAAAATGGAGAACGGTCATTCTTGAAGTAGACAAACTTTTTTTAAATTTCGTTATAATATTATCTCTCGTTATTATATTAATTATAGTTATTACAGCGCATTGATTCAATTTATTGTATATTTTAAACATAACCTATTGGAATTCTAATCCATAATCAAAGCATAGCAAGTCGAACTTTTACCAGATTTTAAGTCTCTGCCTTCGCTACGCGGTCAATATTATTTTGAAACTTTATAATTATTAAAAAAATAAACAAAATCATTTTAATCTTAAATCAACATTTTATTTGTAGCAGTCGGCGCGTTGATAGTTATGTCAGATGTAAAGTGTGAGTCCAACAAAAGATTGATGCCGTACGTTTGGAATAGCGATTAACCCGCATTGTCTAATGTCAAGCGGACACATCCGTGTTGCTAGTGCATGAAGAGTATACCAGTGAATATAAGCATTTTCTAACTATACTCTATGAAGTATAAATACAACAATATTATAACATTGTATGTTTTTAATTTATTAAATAGAAATAAGTTATCTGTGTTTAAAACTATTCTTTAATGATTTATTGAGGACATCGTGATTTTAACAGTAAAACGACTGGATATGGGTTCGATTCTCATTCAATGGGCCAATGATTATATATATATTTTTTTTCATTTCCCCGCTCTTGTACCTAAGACAAAGGAGGCGTTGAGATCTATCCCTCAGCATGTAATATATCGAATTCAGATGGAAAGTGGAGAATGGAGTGTCTCTAGGTTCTCTCCGGCTTCGGCAAAGCAGGGTGCTTTGCGAGAAAAAAGCATGTAGCGGACTTATTGAAATGGATAGTAGTTTTCTATATTTAAGTGTTTTCTAATCTGATATAATATACTTTAATAAGAGTTTACTTTTATAATTATCTAACGCTATTTTAGTTATACAACATTACAAGCATATCTCGAACGCACCGTATAAGAACATTAATATAGTATACTAAAACCAGGTTACAAATCCGGCATAAAAGGAGCACGATATTAATAGAACACGCGACACCCTGGCGAGTTACGTCATTATAAGTTAAATGATCAAACGGGAGAAAGCTTCCTCCACACTCCACGGTCATTCTAACTGTGTTTAGAATGAACTGTGAAATAGACTTTTGTATCTGTGACCTTATCTGCATTGAAAATATGCGTTTGAAAACGTGACTGGATATAATTGCACAACAAATAAGGTGTATTTCTTTTATAAGTAATGCTAAACTATGAGTTGAAAAAAATATGAAATTTTTTTTTAAATATTCATATTGATTTTCAAACATTTATTACCCGCGACGGAACGGCGACTGTATATGTGTTTAGGGTGAGAGGTTGTTTGTTTGTTTGTTTGTTTGTTTGTTTGTTTGTTTGTGTGTTTGTGCAAATTACTATGTCAATTATTTCCAAAACTATAAGTCCGATTTTGATACGGTTTTCTATGATAGGTTTAGGTTCAATTGGCCTATGTTCTTAGATATGTCTTATTGACTTAACTCACCAGGGGGCGCTGCAGTAAGCATTTTACGTGAAAACGAATGTTTTCAATTATCTCAAAAAATAGTAGTCTGATTTCAATAGATTTTCAGTGATAGATTCAGGTTTAATTGGTGGATGTTCTTAGCTATGTTTTATCGTGTCAAACCACCAGGGGGCGCTGCAGTAAGCGTTTGTTTGTACTTTTTTTGTATTTATTTGTCTAAAACCGAAACTACTGATCCGATTGAAAAGAGTTTTCAGAAAAAGATTTAACTTTGCTTGGTGCATATTTTAAGATTTTTCTTTTTTTGTTACGGGGAAAACTCACCAGGGGGCGCTGCACTAAACATTTGTTTATGCAGAGCAAAAACTACTAGTCCAATTTAGATGAAACTTTCAAGGATGGGTTCAGGCTTAATTGGTGCGTCTTTTTATATATACGTTATGGCGACCACTTATCAGGGGGCGCTGTAGTAAGCATTGGTTTGAGTTTTTTTGTGTAAAACCAAAATCTTTCTTGTATTTATTTGTCTAAAACCGAAATTACTAATCCGATTGGCTAGAGTTTTCAGAACTAGATTAAATTTTGTTAGATGCATATTTTAAGATTTTTGTTTTTTCGTTAGGGTAAAAATTCACCAGGGGGCGCTGCAGTAAACATTTGCTTATGCAGAGCAAAAACTGCTAGTCCGATTTAAATGAAACTTTTAAGAATAGGTTTAGGCTTAACTGTTGCGGTTTTTCATATATGTGTTACGGTGACCACTCATCAGGGGGCGCTGCAGTAAGTACATTTGTTTGTGCAAAACTAAAACTACGAGTCCGATTTGAATGCCGTTTTCAATGATAGATTCAAGTTTACTTAGTGCATATATTCATATATGTGTCACTTAGTGCATATTTTCATGTATGTGTCAACTCTCTAGGGGGCGCTGCAGTAAGTAGCTGCTTCTATTTTTTTGTGTAAAACCAAAACGAGTAGTACGATTGTACAGAATTTTTACTATTAGATTTAACTTAACTTGGTGTACGTCTTTAGTTTTTTTTTACGTTAAGAACTCACCAGGGGGCGCTGCATTAAACATTTAATTATGTAAAGTTAAAACTGAAAGTCCCATTTGGATGCAGTTATCAAAGATAGGATTAGGCTTAATTAGCGCGTGTTCTCGTGTATGTGTCATGGTGACACCTCACCATGGGGCGCTGCAGTAAGCATTTGCTTGTATTTTTTATGTGAAACCTATATAGATGCGGTTTTCTGCGATAGGTTCAGGTTTAATTGCTGCAATAAGCATTTGATAACCAGCAAGCATTGAGCTTACAATTTCTTTTGGATTTACATGAAGATTAATATAAAGTATTTCGATATTATGTAATAATATATAATGTATATATATCTATTCACTTTAAAAAGTTTAAAATAAAAAGCAAAATTAAAAATTTTGAAAAAAACCCACGACGGTTTAATTGTAATTGAAAAAGGATAAAATAACTAGAAATCCCCCGCCTAAAAGAATATATGTAACGAGATGATGGGGACAACTTCGTCGGGGGCTGCCAGTTGCAATCTCTATTTTAAATATAGTAGCTAACAGTATAGATTTCGTTCTTAAAGTTTTTAAAAGGAATACCAGTTATCAAAACTGTAAATTCGTGTTAATATTTTAATTTTTTTGCCAAACCTGTTTTAACAATATGAAAACCTATGAGAAGGTTTGTGCAAACTTAAAGTAATGACAGCCCCCGGCGAAGTCGTCCCCATCATCTCGTTACATATATTCTTTTAGGCGGGGGATTTCTAGTTATTTTATCCTTTTTCAATTACAATTAAACCGTCGTGGGTTTTTTTCAAATTTTTTAATTTTGTTATAATCGTATGTTTTACGAAAATCTTCCTAAAAATATTCTTTTAAATTTTGGAAGTGTTGCCACTTAAATTTACCCGCTTTTCTTTTGTTTCGTTACGTTAAATTAATAATTAATTTTCAACTGGATTGGTCCTGCCTTGATAGCGAGTTTGACGACACTACATTTAGCATCGACTATAAATATAGCAGTCAACGGGGCGCTAACTCAAACAAACGAGAGTAATGATGTCATAAATATATAATTATACATATCCGTTAACTGTCTTTTTACTTTAGAATATAATAAGATTTTCAAGCATATTTTAAAAGAACCTTTTTGCTGTTTTTCTGTTTGTTTTTAAGTTTGTGCACGCTAATCTCCGAAAGTGCTAAACCGATACAAATGCAGGTTAGAATTTTGTATTGTATTTTGGTTAAATTTTCTTTACCATTTCCTGTTCATTTTATTTCAATTGATTCGTTCATAAATTAAAAAAAGATACAAGCTAAATAAAAGAAATAGTTATAGTAGTGTAAGACTACACGTAGACACGTCGGCGAAGCCACGAACGGCTCGCTAGTGAAGAAATATAATTTGCTTACTAAAACTCACAACCGAAACAAATAACCGTAAAATTATTACTCTACACCTTAATACATAGGCTATTATTAAATTTTATTTTAATTAATAAAAGGACGTTAACCTTACAACGTGTACTAAAAGTCCCCTTCGTTCAGAGAACGATGCGCAGCTTAACAAGCTCTTAATTAATCGATTCCGTACTAAACTCACGCGTCAATTTAATTTACCAACCTATACATATAACAAAAATGTAACTGGTCGCTGTCTGTATATGAAAGATACTCGTATATCAAAAGAATATTTGTCAATGTATTGGAACCCAAAACAATGATTTTTTTTGTTTGTTTGTGCGTTTGTACAAGCTAATCTCTGAAACGACTTAACCGATTTAAATGCAGTTTTAACAGCTGACTATTGTATTTTGATAAACTTCCCTTGACGATTAGTGCTTATTTTATTTTGTTATAATTATATTATATACATAAAAAGACTTTACAACAATAAAAATTATAAATTTAAGCAAAGATTAATGCAAATGCGATTAAAGTGAAAACGAAATAGTTATATGTATATAGTGACACTGGCGAAGTCCGAGCAGATCACCAGTTACATATAAAAAAACTTTTTGTATTATAATTTTATGTTTGCAACTTAAAATTACATTGTTATTAATATGTATTTAAAGTCGGCCAGTCGTGGCCCAGTGGCACAAGAGTGTGACTGTAAACGACTGGTTGTGGGTTCGATTCCCACTCGAGGAGTGGAAATTATATTTCCATTTTCTTCGCTCTGGTGTCACTGGTGTTAAGTTCCGCCACTTAACACGCAAGCCTCCGAATTCGGCGGAAAGTGGGGAACGGAATGTCTTAACACAAGGTTCCCTCTGCCTACGCTGCTGTGTGCGGGATATAGCGTGAAGCTATTAAATTGTTAAAAAATTATGTATTTAAACTACGTATTACTATGTAGTGTTTATGTGTAAAATAGGTATTCTTGAGCGACGGAGAGATGTCAAACACCTGAAGGTGTGTTATTTGTTTTATTAAATAAAAGTATTTCTGTCTATACATTACTATAATTACTTTAAATTATCTATACATTAATATGATTACAAATATTTTTCTCCATTTAAACTTAAACCTATATCAAATTTCTTACTTCTCCGTCCGTAAAACTTTATTGTAATAGGCCGTAAGGTTGTTCTCATTTATGAACAGATATATCACTTATTGTCTATATTTTTACTTTTATACTATTGAAATATATTATATAACTATAGGTACCAATACGAGTTTTGGGCAAAGACTTTTAGCCAGTCATGGAAACCTAATAAGTTTTTGCACTAAGAATTGCAACGCATCGTATTACTGAGTCGTCGTCATTGAATAAACGACAAAAATTGTATTTAGCAAAAAAGTAACAATTGAATAGTTTCTTCTTTTTTTAATTTTCGGTTGAACTATTTCAGTGATAATGTCCTGACACTCAGTTTTTGTTCTATAAACTACAAGAAAGACCAGTATATAACTATTCATTTTCTGTAAGAGATGTTATACCACTCTCTCTAATTATATTTTGCATAGATATGCTGGACTTAATAATTTTAGTGTTCATTTTAACCTGTTAACATTTAACTGGTTTAATACTAAGTCGTCTATAATAAGCAATATTACATCACCATATGACTAGGTGCAACTTGCAATGCACGTGTGAAGTAGCACCTGTTACGTTTCTTCTTTTAATCAGATTATGATCTAGTATGGATTCAGGAAATATATTGTGTTAAAAATACAGAAAAGAAAAAGTCTTTGTTTTCGAATTTTATAACTGAGAATGTAATAAAATAAAAAATATATATTTTGTTGCATTCTCAGTTATAAAATTTTGATTTCTAACACAAATGTGATTCTTTAGTGCTTTTATTACGAAAAAATAGCAGAATACACTGTATTTCATTAAATAATTATTTACTTATCGTTGTTTCATCAGATTTCTTTTATTATTCAATGTAGAATATATTTTATATAATCAGTTTTAGTCTTTGACTACAGTAGTGCTTTTAAGGAGTCCCAAACCTTGCGTGATAATGCGCATCGGTCGCGCATCACGACCACCGGACGCGCGGCACTTTCACACGTTATCCATAAACAATAAAATTTCACCTACTTTTAAGTATTCAAATTACTTATAATGTAGATTCCGTTCCATCATATATCGATAGTTATAACTTATTATGGATTGTTATATATATCTTGATATATGTATTCAAGGATATTTGCATTTATTTTATAATATAAACAAAAATACCGAGAGGTTAATACATTATTGCAAATATATTCTATAATAGTTGTATGACAAGGTCATTTTGTTAATTAATTAGTTACTGACCGTATTAAATTGTAAATCTATTTTAAATAATTGGTAGTTTTATCTTTTTAGGTCTTTTATACGGTGAAATACATCATAACGTTGATTGACATTGAAAATAGAATTTAGAACTCAGTTGTTAACATGCAGAAAAATGTCTTTTGCCTGAGCTGATGTTCTGCAATGAATGAAGGTGGGATAGTGCTAATCACTGTCCCATCTTTCATTCGTTTATCACACATGTGTTTCTCTAAAATTAGAGCTACTAGGCGTACTTTATAATTATGTAAATCATATTATTTTAATACAGCACAATTTAAATTTAATTTAAACTATATTTATAAAGTTATTTGCTCAACAAATACAGGTTTCGTAACTGCATTTTTAAACACAATGGATAGAGTTGTGAGATTTCAGAATGAATGCAAATGTTATTTCTTAATATTTTTAGCTTAGAAGGGCAATTAGACAGAACCTAGTGTCAAAATAGTCTGTTGTTCATTTTTCAAACCTGGAATCGAATCATTACGTGTTGAGTGGAGGAACTCAACGCTACGCTTCATCTTATTACAGCAAAGAAATGAAAATAATTTAAATATAATCGTTACTCCGATTAGGAATCGACTCCACAACCTTATTAGATGCCTTTATAGTTAGATATTGACTACCATACTATGTACTCAATTTTGTTAATGATTCTATAAAAGTTAATAAACAAAATATTAAATATTAAACATTTCATATAAATTTGAACAAATTATTAATAATTAACTATATTTAATGAAATTTCTTGTCTTAATTACGACATTAGAAAGGATGACTCTCGTGACATAACTATAGTAATTAACTTTGATGTTGGAAAACGCAAATTGAAATGCTATTTAGTCTCGCTTAATTGGAATAGGAATACCAATCCGTATCATTTGTTGTTCGTTTAGAAACACTTTTACTGCCCGTCTTGTTTCCACCTCGGTCACGCTTTCAGTGATCATCTCACTCAGATGAGATCTTTTCATTCGTTTGGTTTACAGAGAACAAGCTTGAACTAGAGTTTGCGAATGTTGTAACGAACCGAACAGTAAAAAAAATTTAACCTACCTAAATTTGTGAAATTAACTTTTGTACTTTTTATATGTACCACACATATATAAGAACGAGCATTCATCATTCTTGTACCTACCTGCAAATAAAAAACGAAATATTGTAATTATTTTTCATATGAGAGATACTTTAAAAAGTATCAAAAATTCAACGCCTTTGTTATGTAACCCATTATTATAATATTTAATCTTAAAAAAATAATGAGATATTATTTTAGCAAATACAAAAAAGAAATGAATATCAGTAGGCTATTCGCTAATTGCAAATGTATAAAATGAATGCATATTCATCATTGCATCTCCAATTTCGTAACAGTAATTAATATTACGTATGTTCATTTTATTATTATTTTATTCAAACAAAAGATTTCCGATTGCGTTTTAGATGGAGGTTTCGTGAAGTTGAATATATAACATTAAGGTTGCAGTGTCGGAAACAGTTAGCCGTGCGTGCCCTAACGATTCATTCATAACTTCCCAACTGTATAGGTCCTTAATGACTGCTGCACCATAATATAAATAATATTAAACATCGCTTATAATGTTATGTTATGATTTTAAATGCGAATAGGTACATATAGTATTAGAAACTTACTACTTTTAAAGAAATCGTGTACCGGAATTTGAAACAGTATTATTCGTATTAGTAGAACATTTACGTTGTAAACCGAAACTTGTATACAACCTGTAGAAGAGAAAGTAATAACTTTAGGTCACTAGCGTAAAGCTATCTCTTTATTTGCTTATATATTCGGGAAGGCACTAACGTACGTGATTGAAACCAGGTCACAAGAGGATGCCTAAATGAGATTCCTTTTGGTCTTACCAACAATGGTTCAAGTGAAATGAAAACGCGTGAATAATAGACTCGCTGAAAGTTTATTTTACAAGCTTCCTGCTTATTTATTTCAAACTCTATATTTTCTGTATTTGTATTGAGAACATAATACGATTATTTCAAATTTTTTACATGTAGCTTATCTTGCGTTAGATCTTTTTGAAATGAAATATCTCATTTCTGAAACAAAATTACATCAAGTATAAGTTTAAAATTATAAAAAAATACTATGTTAACTTGTTAAAGACATTACGAAATATAACGTAAACCCCAAGACGACCATTGTTTCTTTCCTAGCATAGAATTAAGCAGAGCGCAACATGAGACCGCAATAGCTTAACGTTTGAATCACCGTTAGCCATTGCAACAAAGAAATTTTAATAAAAGGTTTTTAAAAGTATGTATATATAATGGACATTATATAACATATATTATGATTATTTGCATATTATTAAAAATACTATTTACTATTTACTATTAAAAAAATGTCCAAAGTATCAAAATTATTATTATTTTATTTTAAACATTATATTAAAAAGTAGTAACTTATTTTGTGTACATATTTAGAAAACGCCATGAGTTCAATAACTTTCTACAGCTTGTATTATATATGAAAATTTATATCACATCCATTATACGTTTCGGCCATTACGCTCTTTATAATATTCTGAGTCATCGCCGACCTTTACTACATCTAAATTTGCGTATTGCGCTGCCAACGACCTGCATGATATCTCATCATTAAAATAAGTATTATTCATTAGAATTTTATTAAAAAAAAAAACAAACATTTTTTTGTCATGTAATTAAAAAATAAAATAAAAAGTAAAATTTTGAATATTTTATCTTATTAAAAAAACATGTCTCTGGTGTTTTGAGGTTAGTGTAGTCAGAGATCATTTATTGTTAAGACACTCTATTATCCACTTTCTACGGAAAATCAAGACATAGTGTGTTAAGTACCTCAACTTAACGCCGCGCTTTTACGAAATGAAAATAAATAAGTTTGTAATCAGTCCCTTGAGTGGAAATCGCAACTATCGCAGTTACGTCTGTCGAACCTAACCTATTATAATTATTATAAATTTATTATTTTAATATTCTTGCCCTTTTTTACTATAGCAGGCAGTATGAAGTTCCGAATCTAGTAATAAATCGCTTCGTTTTCCATTATCCGCTCATTTATGGAAATTACGTGCTACACAATGGAATCCAAAGTTGTTTGTCTTCTATGAATATGGTCACTAGGCGGATTAGATTCAAACCCACAACCATTGCGTCACTGGGAAACATGCCAACTCCGCCACTGTGGCGTAAATATTTCAGTATTTTTAGAAAACATTAGAGTATCTTATACGAGTGCACGTATAGACCATTGTTTTAGATTGGCCTCGCTGTAATGCTACGGTATTTGTCGAAATGTTAATTGTTGTGGTGTCAAGGTGAATTTGTACATTTACTTGGCAATAAAATTAAATATCACGCCAATTTTGTCATAGATTTTGTATTGCAATTTTAATTTGCATGTGGTCAATTAAATTACCTTTTTATTTTTCTCTTAGCGAATAGTAAGTACAGTTAGAGTTAGATGACAGAACCTGTAGCGGTATATTTATAAAAATAAATAAGACTGAAATGTCTTCTTGTAACATTAAAATAAACACTTTTTAATAAATTCATACGGGTATACACGTTTTATTTTAGAATTATAAAATAAATACTTTTGCAATGACTAAGTATTGTCCTGTAGTGCGTTAAATTCCACGTAGTCGAAGTCACAAGTTAAAAAAAATATTTTATTTGATGTTATATTTTTTAGTATATATACGTGCTATTAATGATCGTATACAACAAATCAATAAATTAAACGTAACATACTCCATAAAATATTCATTTACTAAATAGTTTCTTACATACTTTGTATAAATTTTAGGTAATGTTAAGTCATAGTATGCTTTATAAGGTTATAAAAATACTTATAGATTTACCTAGTACCTTGTGCTACCAAGTTAAGGTCATGTTACACCGGATGACCTACCAAATCTGAAGAGAACGAGCGCTGAATACAAATGATTGGATGTGCTTTGTATTCGAGTATGATGCACTGTTGACTTTATTTTACATAAAAATTGTGTTTTAACGTTATGTGTAAAATTATCGAGAACATGTGGTATCATTTTAGTTTGGGTTTTTTCAAAATTTTTAATTTTGTTTTTATACTAAACAACTGTATTAATCTTTGATAGAAAAAAATGGTTTCTTTTTTGAAACAAATACTTTGCTAAGAGTTTTTATCAGAAGTCAACACAAGATTTTTTTTACTATTTATTTTTAAATAAAATTCAAGGTTAAACGTGTGGTGTGCCGAAAACCTGATGAATCACCTTATGATGTAGTGTGGGAGATCGCGGCAAAAACATAACAATCACTTAAGTATGTAGTATGATAAAAAGGTGTGCATTCTTATGCCCATTGTCAATATTCGCCCGCAAGTCATCAAGCAAGTCACTTATACATATATAGAGTGCGTGCTAAAACTTGAAATAGGAAGAAATAAATTTGTTGAATATTTAATTTTAATTTATTTGCATATTATTTATTTTTCGATTGTTCCCTCGTTGAATATATTAGTCTAGGAAACAATAAGTCAATAATTATTACCAGGTGTTTACTTATAATTATTATAAATAATTCAATCATTATTTCTTTTAAATATTGTCTCCGGTAGACTTGTATTATACAGGTTTTTGCACTGCTGTTTTTTTAAATATATGAATTAAAATGTTCATATTTTTCTATTGATATATTTTTTGCAGCTTCATCTTAGCTTTTCTCGCATCTCTCGCTTTGTGACTAGCCAGACCACTTTTTGCCTGAATTCGAGACATTGCATGTTGAGTTGCGATGCTTAACGTTGCGCTTTGCCTAATAAGAGCAGAGTGTCCCAAATACTTTCAAATTAATTATTTACTCGAACGGAAAAGGGGCCAGTCGTGGCGCAGTGGCAGAAACGTGTGACTGTAAACGACTAGTTGTGGGTTCAATTCCCACTCGAGGAGTGGAAATATTTAATATTTAAATTTTCTTCGTTTTCTCTAGTGTCGAGGTAAGGCGCGGCGTCAAGTTCCTCCACTTAACACCGCCACAACCTCCGAATTTGGCTGAAAGTGGAGAACGGAGTGTCTTAACACTAGGTGAAACTAAAAAAAGAATGGAGGCGGAACTACAACCATCGTGGTTACACTTGACAGTCCTAATTTGTCTCACTACGCCATAATGAACTTAAATGTATATAATATGAAATTAAATTAAAGCTTGTCTTAAGATATAATGTAGTATATTTAACAAGTGCTATTCATTTGATAAAGTCAATCATTAATTTATCTAAAATTTCTGGGCGCGCCATGTCTTCAATAATCAAATAATCCAGACCGGAATTCGCAAATAGAAACACTATTTGTGAATTCCACGCCGTCGCTCCCCCATACGTCTAATTGGGTAAACGAATATGACGTCAGTGTACATTTTATAATAGGTATCGTTAGTCATAACGTAATCATTGTAAACATCATTCAGATCCAAATTAAGTGTATGATTGTTGCACCAACTATTATTGTATGTATTAATTCCCAGCTGTTATCTAGCTTCAAACTTTTTTCTTGGTTTGTCCTTGCTTAAGTAGTCGGAGAAAACCTAGTTAGTATTCAAACATTGTTCGCCGTTGAGTTATTTAAATACTTCTTGAAAAACTAAAAATATCTGAACGTCATTAACCTTTATAAAAATGCGGTGATGCATTATAATTTATGTAAATATTTATATAATAATATATAATTAATTGGAAATATGATAAACGTAACATGTTTTCAAAGCTTAACAATTTAAAGTTAGTTCTATAGTCTGTATCATGCATATATGGGTTCTTTCTTAAAAGCTATCGCGTGACATGGCGTTCTCATTAGATAATGTATTGAGCAATACCTTTTTAATCATAAGATATAAAAAAAGACCAAGGTCTTTTATTGAAATTATTTTAGATTTTTAGTTTTTTATACTAAATTAATAAATTCAAATGTCTAAAAGTATCTAGGTTCTATGTTGTGGTTACGGTTTCCATATTCAAATTGTTTTAATTTCTCTGCTCTGGTGTTGTCACCAGACAAATGTGGTGTTGTTTTTACCATTCAGCTCCTTAAAACTATGTTCTCTCTGCCTACACTGCTTTGCGTGAAGCTTAAAACAAAACTTAATATTCAAATTTTTATATTAAAAATGTATATAAATATATATTTTAATCAGATTTCACTGAAAAATTAAAAATCAAAAATGAAATATTCCTTTACAATATATTTTGTATGTAAAAAATCTTAAGTGATTGTCCTCAACAACATTCGGCACAAGCAGATGGCAACAATTATGAAGTGAAGAAGCGCAGCTGCAAGCATCTTTAAATAATAAAGACGGCACGCGCTCTACCTGCTCCGAGTGTGTGTGTGAAGCTAAGCCCGTAGTGTTATATTAAGTTATTATTATTATTTTACAATTAACTTGTCGAATCTGGTCAGAAAACTTGTCAGTCTGATAGACAGAGAAAACACTGATATGTACACTATTCTCCACATTCTGCCCGTTATCTAGACTTCAGATGTTCTTTGAAAAAACTTCCAAGCCTGAATACATATCTACGAATTATTAAAATTAGAGTGTCTGTTTGTCATATTAAAATTTTCGCATTTTACTAAATGCATATGTTTGGCTACACGGTGCTTACACCAAAATAGATGTTTTTTTTTAACATTTACCAATTTTGTCTGTCCGTTTGTCTATGTTTGTTCTGTCTAATCTTTGAATCAAATTTGACGGTACTTTCAATGGCAGATAGCTGGCTGCCTTGTTACACCTTATTTAATACAGTAGTTTAGGTTTACCATTATTTTAGAGTTATAAATTTTTAGTTAAATTGTACGTGTATGAGGTCTCGGGAAAAGCCAATATATTATAAATGAAAACCATCACGTAGGTACATATATGAATATACAACCAGGGATTAAATCGAATACGTCAACGTCGCCTTATGTAGCGACGTCGTCAATAATTTAGTATTTTTATTGATTTTGCTGTTTTCCCACATTTATTATTCCGTTGGTGTATATTTTATACTACTTAGTAGCATAACGATTAATGTTACTTATTGACCATCTTACAATCTGGCTTAGAATTATCATTATACCCCCTAGTTAGTTAACTATGGGGGGACGGGTTAAGAATACAACTCCCCTCCGCCGCTGGGTAGCGTCCCGTAAACGGCGGGTAACCCAGTAGCTTGGTGGTAGGAGATTCGTTCTCCGCCTGGCTCGCGACCACACGCAAAAAAAATATTTAGACACTTAGATTTCCAAAATATCGTTTACTAAGTGTTATAAATCAACTTCCAACTTCAAATACCTAGTAAATATAACCTCGATTCTTTGCTCTTTTTATATAAATTTGCTTTTATTGGTGCTATAATACATCAAACCATGATTTGTTCTTAATAAACCAACTTTTAATTGGTTTTTGATCTAGCGAACGGCAGCTGTGGATCATTTTAAGACCGTATGTGGTTTTTAAACCGGATTTGTCGATAAATACGGGCCGCTCGTGATTCCAAACGTGAAATGTGGAACTAAGTGGAGCAGGTATGCAGTGCACTCTTATGTCCTTAGAGGTTCAGTCTTGCGACAAAAAAACCTCTGCTTGTCTCCACTTCATATGGTAATAGACGAGTGTCTACAATTTCCGTTCGTAGTAACGGTTATTTGAGTTACAATGTTTAGAATATTGTCAAGAGCTTCACATGCATTCATAAATTACTGACATAAATAAAGTGTCTTATTAATTATTTTAAATTACGAAAAACATCTGTAGTTATTAGTTAGCGAAACTTTAAAAATATAATACGTTGTTCTTTAACAATAAACACTGTAATTAAATTTTATAAAAATAATTGACAAATGTTGTAGAATGGTGGTATTTAGTATTATTAAATGTAAAATATAAATATTACTTAAGATAATTCTTAAGTACCGTCGTGTGTTTAGACAGATACACACGTTACATACACACGCACACATAAGTTTATTGAAAAAAAATACTCTACTAAAATACATGCGGTAAAGGAAAACTTTGTAATTTTGTTGATAGAGCATACGAGCAACAAAAAATAATCAAGAATAACTTTAGTTGGGCAACCTTACAAACTTGGCTAAAATAAATGGAGTGGATCGCGGCCGTGGGTGGACTGGTCTCACGAGACCGATGCGTTTTTCTAACGCCTTCGACTGTAACTGTACCTAATGGTTGTGTCGCGTATCGGTATGTCAATAGGCCGATGATGCCGTTGCTTCCTCTATTGCAACATATCTAATTTGTAATCGAGCATAAGTTCTCGAGACGATTGTTAAATTACATAATTCTAACTACGGATGTATCAAAAGGTATATGCGTATGGAGAGGGAGATTGTATTGTGCTATATGAGTTTTTATTTTTTTAACTAAAGACTATCTTATTATATTATATAAATTAATATGAAATAATGCCTTTTTATGAATCATTGATTTATTCAAGATAAAAAAAATGTATTTTTTTTGCTTTTATGCTTATACAGTCTTTGTACCCATACAAAAGTTTTTGTAAAGGAAGTTCCTAAATTATACCTAATACGGACTTTCTTCCGAGTCGTGCTAGTAATAATAATAACTTCTTAGCTCGTAACGTAGACAAGGCATTGAATTCAAATAAGCTTAAAGCAAGCCCTTGCACCCAGCAAGGGCCTCCCTGGAGACGCCGGCGCCGGATCTGGTACCTGTATTTTATATAAAGCTACCTATTCAGTTTTATGGAAGTATATGACTAAGTTATATAAAAAACCACTGGAGGTGTGGAGTATATATGGATAATTATTAAATATTGAAACGTTTTCTTATCTTCGGGTGTAATTATTATGTATTAACAATAAGATCACATTTAATTATTATTTATTAATAGGAAAAATAACTTGAAACGCCTTTTACCTTCTCGTAGCCGCCCAAATTACTTCGAAATTGCACATGTCCCCGAATCCGATGACAATACAATATTTTCCTAACAATGAACCTGATGTCCTTGACAGGACAACCGCGACAGCTTAAAAATACGTATTCCTTTTATTTTTTGGAACTTATTTATTTGTTTTCATCATACTGTTTATTTAGAAATATTTTAGAGCGGTTTAGAATTCATATTTTGTAATAACGAAATTCTAAACTTGTGGCTTACCCAACCTACTTTATATCTTCCGTGGCGACTGATCTATAGCGTCCATTACTTCGCTAGAACAGGGGACATAGTTTTAATGTAAATATATTCTTATGATTAGTTACCATCAGTTCATCAGGTGACGCCATTACACTCAGACACTCAGTGACTATTTTATATTTGAAATATTTATTTTTACTGTTTCTATATGTAAGCGGAAAGTGGAGACCGGGGGCATATGAGAAACTACTTCCTGTCTTCAACGTAAAATATTATTCATACACGAAAATTAAAGATCTCAATACTTGTACACATTGTGAAACAAATCATAAGTGAATCATGAAAGCGTTGCAGAAACAGATTGGCCCAATAGATATAAATGAATCTAATAATTCTTAATTGTTCTTCTTCAGTTTTACCTTTTTTCCCACATAGAAAAATGATCAGAAAGAACTTAGTGTCAAGGCATTCTATTCTCCGTTTTCACCCGAATCTGAGACATCACAGGTTAAGTTATTTAATGGTTAAAAAACTCTACAAACAATTCGGGTTAGTTAAGTAATGAAAATAAGAGAGAAGTTAAGTAAAAAAATTTGGTAAACTCATAAATATACATATACATATTTATTTCTAATCATATATTATTGTATGTATAAGAATACAAATGGTAATTATTTCATTAACCAGCGGCAGTCTCTGAATAGATTTGTTCCAACTATAGACTATTTAGTACACAATAGGGCGGACGGACGTGGTGCGCAGTAATAAGAGTTTCCTTTGAACTAGCTACAACAACAATAACAACTCAAAACAGTTGTTGATACAAACAGCTTTCTCTAAAAAGTTTAGTAACGGGTGGCTTACTGAATCAGTAAGTATTTAAAATCACAAAAATATAGGTAAATAATAACTAGGTATGTAATGAAAGAAAGCCTTGACTATAATATGGATGTATAATGTATATTTCTTTATGTATCGACTTTTATAGGGTGCGCCAGTCTAATTTAATCCACTGCCACCCTTCAAACAAACCCATGTTTTTAACAACGTCATGTCTAGCCAAGCGAATGTAATTCTTGTTCAACTAATAGCCATTATTAGAAGAAAGTAATTAAAATTCTTCAAGAATCTTAAGCATAATTAATACTGTATTATCTAAAATCTTTCATTACCTGATTATGTACTGGAGTCCATCAGGAGGCGAACTTTTGTTTCATTATTTAAAGTAGGTACTGTTTCATATACATGGTTTTTGTTAGGATATTCTGACTTAAAATAAACGAAGGTCGAAATTAAAGTAATTATCAATATATTCTCGGTGCATTAACCAAAAAATAAACATTTACATTTAAAGAAAGTTATTCTTTTTAATAAAAACATCTATAGTAACTTCAATTTATAAATAATATGTTTATGCATTCTAACTATTTTGTGTTGTGAAAATAGTATATTGATAAGAATATAAGCTACAAGTACTTACACATATTATATTACCTTTTCATGCCCTTATCGGTTATGAAAAGTGCGATTGTAAAGCACATTAACCTGTCGACTACCAATCATATTATGGTATTAAAATGCGGAATTGCACTTTATTATAGACGTAAGCGTATATAATTTTGACGTCGTTCGTGATCTCTAAGCTGTTAACGTTTCTGAATGCGACCAACAGGTATCTATTACTCGTATCGTTAGATCGATCAAGATATTTCTATTTGCATCGAAGCGTAGATGATAAATATAGGTAGGACTTTCTCTGTTTCAATGAATAGAGAAATCATTCTTGTATTAATAATAATTGAAATTAACTTACAACGATGTGGTTTTTATCGAAAGAGCTATATTCAATACAAGATGAGTGTTAGTAATATTATTCAGTTATTCTCACAGTGGATTTGTCAGATTATCATTATAATCTGACGAATCTAGCTAACCTGGCTGGTCTCTTTGGTAGAGACCCAAACTAACATTGTATATTTTATGGCGGCACCTAACGCCGAACTTAGACTACTTACATCAACGTTTAACTACTAAACCTAATATATTATAAATATAAACATTTACCGAGTGGAAATTTTATGAAAGTGGAGCTTCGAACCAACAATCATTGAGCACTGTCAGATCACAATAACGCCAGGACCATAGTATGGTATCTATATAAGAAAAAAAAATTCACTACATTTAACCACTTCTCCTCGCCAGGACGATCAGGATAAAGATAACTAAGTTTAAATTATTAGATTTTAGATTATTTGTTAACGTGAAATTATTACTATATAGTATACATATATATTTAGAATATAATAAAGTAACTAACAGCCATTTATAGATGGTGGGCTTGGCGCTTTATTGGTTTGTTTTAACAGCCTTCACAGGGCCATTTACGCTCGCCTAATTGATTTCGATATACGCGTGTATATTTATCATTTTTCTGTAGCCATTTTAAAATATAAGTACATTAATCAGCTATTTGTGATATCGTGATATACTGATAGTATATAACTGTCTGAATATATTTAACTTAAATAATTAAAAATCGTTTCACGACAAATATTTTTATTCATTAAGCATTATTTTTTATTTAATTATGATTATATTATTTAATATAATATTAGTCAAGGCAAATTAAGCCTTAGTCGTCGTACATGTAAATAAAATCACAAGAAACGAGCGTTTGCGATATAACATTAAATGCATATAACTATGTGTCTTATGTAAAATGTTGCAAACTTTTCTGTCCTTACATTAATATTATGTCCTACATCGCAGCCGTGATCGTTCTGCATTCCTGACTAACGCAATCGAAGAGAACGCGCGGAAGGTCACCAAACGCTTGTTTATACGAACTTAATAGAACAAAGAAAATTGTTAAAATCTTAAAAACTCTAAAATATTTAAAAATTTAGATAACATATTTTCCGTCAACGTCTTCACCTGTCATACTATATGATTTCTATGAATTGCTTTTATATTGTAAAAATAAAAAATAACATCTATGTATCTAGTTTGAGGAGGGTTCTAAAAGCCCGTAGAAGAAATAGATTTTGTTTATCCATATGTAGTTATGATCCTTTTTTATATTGGTGTCAAATATATTTGTTTATAATGATGTCAAATATAATTATAACTTGGCAGCAAGTATTTATACCCAAGTCACTTCCTAGTGCCTTCCTAGGCAAATGTCAATATAACTTTCTAAATAAAACTAAAAAAACATTCTGAAATCTGCCCACCCCATCTATATTCACGAAATCAAGTCCGAAAGCCTATCGTCAGATGTCCCGCCTAAGACCTAACTATTTATTATTTTATCATATGCTATATTACATACTTTAAAATAATAGATAAAAAATAAGCAATGCCCGACTCTACCTTGAAGTTTTAATTAGGCTTATTATAATAATCTATTCTAACAAACTGAAATTTCAATCAAAGCTAATTTTGCAGTATTTAATAAGATTGTTTTTGTTCTTTTACAGGCCAGTTTACGTCAGCTAGATCTATCTCTCCTATCAGAACTATGGACCCTCAGTGAAGCGATGGCATCATGGCGACGGCAACTAGAGCGGGGACCTCGACTCCGTCCGGCGCCGCCGCCGCCCCCACCACCACACTATCTTAGAACATAAAATATATACTTAATAAACATAGTGATTTTCTTTCCACAAATCTATCTTTCTTTTACCTTCCAGTTTGCACACACATACATATAAACATTACAAATGTAATAAGTGTCTGAATGTGTCGATGCCAAAAAATTCTGGATAATTTAATTATTGAAATTATTAAATAGAAAAAAAAACTTAAATAAAATAAACAATTAAAAATATTTTTATTTTCTCGCCTATTTGTTGATTACAATTTCAATACTGAAAAATAATTATTGTGTTTATTATGATGCTTATTCATTATATTTATACACTAATTCAGTATTTTTGTATCAATATATTTTGGAAAAGTTAATTAGGAGAACTGTATTTGCTCTGCCACACAATCCAAGTGAGTTATTATGTACCGTTGATATATTTGTTTAACTTTAAAGTATATATGAAATTTGACACTAGTTTTGGCAGGCTAAATAATAGGTTTTATGTATTTAATAATATGTCATGTTAAAATAGAATGTATTAATAAGCAAAATATCTCAAAAACAAGTCTGTACGTTATATATATGTCCATTGTATCTTTAAGCCACCTACAACTAAAGCATAACAGGATGGGGAACATGTCTTAATTCTAGGTTCCTTCTGTGTACCTTGATATATGTGAGATACAGCGTGAAGGTTTAAAAATAAAAAGAAAAGCATTTCATAGTATTCTCTGGGCTGTAATTTCTGTAATAATTTTTTTTCTGTTTCTCATGATGTCTATCGATTGTATTTATTTGAACATAATTTTAAACGTTTCTGTACGTGTGAACTATTTTAAAATATCTGTTATTTTTCCAGAATAAGCTTTTATAAATGTATATATTATAAAATTAATAAACTAAAAACAACTTTTTTATATTTGGTACCTGATATTTATGTATTTCTTTAAGTAAACACTTGACAACTAAAGATTTTGATCTGTCTGTATTAGAATTTCTAATATTATTTTAAAAATATGACTTAATTGAGTGTCGTGTATAAAATGTGTGTAATTTTGTAGATAATTACAATAGCTAGTGATAAGTATTAATTTTTAATAAAAATGTTTACAATATAACTGAGTTTTTTCTAATTTCTGTAAGATTTATTCTGTAAGTTATTATATTATATAAAAACGAAAATAATACTAAACATATGATATAATGAATAATACAAACTGAAGTCTCAAAGTCAAATCGAGTAGCTGTCGATATGGCTAGTTTTAATTCCTTATTATTTTAATCGATACTTCATTCTTTCGAATAAAAAAAAGTGTGACCCGTGTGTAGCAAAGAAACTTGAATACAATATCTAACACATTTTAATAAAAATATTATTTATTTAAAATATGAACTGTTGTTAAGTTTTCTATGAGCACTTCTCATTGTCACCTACAAACGGAAATATAGCTTCACGTCAGATTTTTAGTACTTGCTGATAACTGCGCAAATGATAATAAAATCTTTTCATAAGTAGCTTGTGATATAGCGACTAAATCATATTAAGCTAGAGCGTCAGATCGGGTTTACATAAATCGAATTGAAATACTCGTTGTTTTTTGATAATCTGTTATTTTTGTCACAGACTAATAATAGTATTTTGTATATACAGCACCTTAATACACTTGACTAGGCAACTAGGCAACACTTAATAGCTTATTTCGTTATCTGTGGTCTGTCATTCTGTTGTTTTGATTAAATGAAGGTCGTAAAGGAATGAACAATATTTAATTTGCAAGGGAAATATTTTTAAGTATAAAGCTTTATAGGACATAAAATAATAACAACCGATGTCAGAAACTTCTTTACAAGGAAATCAATCCAATAAGGAAGAACAGCCACCGTCCAAAATACCGGATTCAGTTAAGGTTAGTAAACTCGTTACAATAGTTAAAATAATAATTACAGAAAAATAGCAAATATTGTCAGAATATGTATTATTTATTACAAAGTAATTCGTGCTTTGCTTTTGATGTATCATTTGAACACCAGCTAATACTTCAGCCATTATGTATCTGTATACGAATAATTTTCGAATAATTTTCTTAAAAATTTAAAATATGATGGTATGTTTTCAGAAAATAATTTCAATGGAAAAGGAAAACGAAACAAACGCTAGTCGAAAATCTCGAATTGATCTCAATGCACTGCCTACACGTCAATATTTGGACCAAACTGTTGTTCCTATATTACTCCAAGGCTTATCTGCTCTTGCAAAAGAACGTCCTCCTGATCCTATAAATTATCTTGCAGCGTATTTATTAAAGAATAAAAATACTTTTGATAATAATAATTCAGGGGCTAATAATAATACCCCACAAAATCCTCAAACATAGGATAGTTAGGCTTAATCTAGATTAATGACAACAACTTCATTACATTTCTTAAAATACATAAAATACTACTATCATTAGTACATTTATATTTTATAAATGATCTCGATTTCATTTCTTGGCTCAATAATTGCTTTATTTTAATTACAATACATTTGTCTATGTTACTAAAATAAGGGCTTTTTAGTTTTTTGTTCTTATTATGTTACAAAATATGCTTTTGACTCAAACATCTCTGGAAATCTATATAAAACATTTAAAAAGAAAGGCATCTCTTTTTATTATATTACCTACTAAATAATTGACTTTATTGTATAATAAATGCACAATAAATAAAAGCAAGTCATGTTTTATTTTTAAATAAAATAAATTTATTATAATTCATATTAAAGCCATTTTATTTTTAACCATTTTATTTTCATTATATGGATAAGGATGATTAACAAGAGATACTGTCACTGGCAAATTGAGAAGAAACCACTTTTCATTTTATGAATTCATAGTGTGGGGACATATGCAGCGAGAGGAACTTTGACTCAAGTCAAAGTTAATCTGCTTTAATGCTTGCTTCCATTATATAAGCCGCAGTCTTTACTTAACCAAATTTGGAAATAACCACTCCTCTGGATTCATATTACATATATTTTCAAGACGAAACTGATGAATAAAAATGTAATTCTGACAGGTTATGTTTAATTAACATTACATGAATATGTTTTAGTTAAACAAAATTGAGTTTTATGGTTTAAAAAACATTTTATTTAATCATGTATTATTCAATACGTTCAGCCTCTTCAAGGAATTGCTGCCGGTGTAAAAGCCAGGAGTCATTGTCATCACCTTCCTCTGCAGACACTGAGGGAGGCTCAAACTTCAATATATCAGTTTCAATACTTTCAGCAATTATGGATGGTATCGAATCATGTATTGGTAAAGGCACAGGCTCGGGTGGTAGAAATTCTGCTGTATAAGCTGTTATATTGCGAGCACGCCATACTGCGATTTTACCTGAAAATGAATTTTATGAAGTTTGAATATCATTTTTTTTCTGTGACAATAACATTATTGTGCTTAAGATTATTTTTGAGGCCCTCGTGACGCAGTAGAATAGAGTCTTAGCAGATTAAAATCTTATGTTTGTAGTTTCGAATCCCATCCAGGGAAATGATTAGGAATGAATATATTTAGATTATTTCCTCCGTTATGGAATATATGGTACATAAACAAAATATCTAGATATTGGGTTCTGTCCTTCTAACCTGCTATGCGTAGAAAAGCGTGAACCTAATGTTTAAAATTGTATCGATAAAAGCATTTTATTACCTAAAGTTTCATCAACTTCTATCTCTTCTTCACCCTCTTCTAAGTTTACTTTTTCCTTCTCTTCTTTCTCTTCTTCGGCTTCCCCGAATTCTTCGTAACTAGGATCCTTAATAAGGTGATAGAAGCCGTGTTGCATGCAATTTGTGTCAAACACGAAGCAACCTGGACCTTTAGGCATTCCTTTCATCCAAGACCCGTGATACCGTACTCTTGGATACATTATTTGTCCCGGACCCTCAATGACGCCATCTACCCATGTACCCATGAACTTTATCTAAAAAAAAATATATTTAGTTCATTATTCGTTATTTTATTTTTTTACGGCTTTACCCTTTTTCCTCATAGCAGGAAAACCAAATAGTACCATGTGTCGAGACACTCAGTTCTCCATTTTTCTCCCGAAATCAAAATACTGCCTGCTGACTGGTGGAACTCGCTCGTCTTGAGTACCAGAATGGAGAAATGAAATAATATACAACCATTATTCCGAGTAATAATCGACGAACCTGCAACCGCGTTTATAGTTAGAGCTTAAAAAAATGTCAAAAATTACGCTATGTACCTATATGATATTTTTTTTAGCTTCACGCTGTATCCGGCACACAGCAGGGTAGGCAGAGGGAACCGAGTGTTAAGACACTCCGTTCCCCTATATGATTAACTCAGAAAATAATATTGTTTCAAGTTTGTAAAATTAATCAAAAACATTCATTATGAAACATGGATTTTTTTAAATTAATTAAACGTCTTAAACTTAAAACTTGAATGATTTCGCATCTGAAAATGTTCTTAAACCTGGACAAATCTATACTAAAGATATAATAAAATGAAAATAAAAACAGCTTTAGTAATACAACCTGGTGCTCGGCATAGAAATAAGTTCCAAGGCCATGTCTCTTGCCCTTAAACCAAGCGCCCTCATAAATGTCGCCGTTTGGATAGTAGTACGCTCCAAACCCATGTTTCAAGTCGTGCCTCCAATCCCCTTCGTAGCGTGAACCATCAGGGTATATCATATGACCTACTCCATACTTCATTGCATGGCGCCATTCTCCTAAGCATAAAATTTTGGCATATGTGTTACATTTAATTATTATATCTTTTAAAAAAAAAACTTTCGTTGCTCAATAAGTGACTTAGTACTGACGACTGAGAGACAACGCACAGAAGAATTTGATAGACATAAACTGCGGAAATTTGCATGCATACCTATTTCTGGTGGAAAGAGACTCCTAAAGTATTAGTTTCATATCGAAATAAGAAACTATGGAATATAACATAAAGAGCCATATTATTTGATAAAACTTAAAGAGTAACAAAAGCATTTACTTGATACTAAAAAAGTAAAAACAATTTTAAATTATTTAAACATAAAATAAATTGACACTGGTTACCTATCACAACAAGCAGAATCAATTAGTATTAACAAAATATACGCTTCATAAAATATTACTAATATATTAATAATATACTGAATTACTGACGTTTCTAATATCTTATTATTCCGTAAGTGGACTTAACTCTATAATCAATCGTTTATTACCTTCATATCTAGCGCCATTTTTAAAAACATACAATCCCTTTCCGCTTCGCATTCCTCGACAATAGCAGCCTTGATAAAAATCTCCATTAGGCAGCACCGCCCAACCTTCGCCGTGTCGGTCTCCGTCGGCATTACGTCCACCTACATAGATCTAAAAAATAATAAATCCGAAGTCTTACTAATTTGCCTACATTTTTCTTACAGGCGGCAATGAAAAGTCACTTGATAAATCACCTGTATTGTGTATTAATTTAATTACTTTTGCTTTTATACTTATTTCATTATGATAAGAGTAATCAAATCTTAAACTTCATCACAGCTATATTTTTAAATTGAGTACAAAATTCAATTGATATATTTGCATATACATACATATATAACACAATTGTAACAATATAATCTAAAAACTCTAGGCGCTATCTAAATAATAAATATTTAAATAAGAATATTACACCAATCGTGTCTACATCCTCGGGTCCTTCACCTTTTTCCTCCGCCATTGTTTCAACAACAAAAAGCTTGTAAACAAAAAGTCATTAAGACAATCCCATTGTTCTTTGATTAATGATAAACGGATATAAAAGAGGTTTTATTTCAATATGAATTAGTAAATTAAAAAATGCATTTCAAAACACACCTACGTTAAGAGTGGTAGGTTCATACATGCATAAATTAATTAAAATAACAAAATATTTAAAAAAATACTTATAATACACGTACCTACCTATATCTAAAACATATTTAAAGTTCGCTAATTACATAATTACTTTGTTATAATTATTGTTTGTAATATAGAAGTGGAATAAGCTAATATTTCGTCTATTTATTAAGGAGAATTATTTGTTAGTAATAATAATATTATGGCTATCGTGATGCAGTGGGAATGCAAATTTGTGGGTTGGATTACTATTCGGTATTTGAATTATTTTCATTTCTACTCTCTGGTAACTAAGACAAAACGCGACATTACGTTCCGCCACCCAATATATAGTATCTTGATTTCGGGTGGAAAGTGAAGTGAGAGAACAGAGTATCTTGACACTAGGTTCTATTTGACTACCCTGCTGAGCAGGAAACAGCGTAACGCTTAACCAGATAATTGAAATGGATATTGTTTTCTGTTTTAGGTAGAGTCATATCATTGTGTCAAAAAAGATTACAAACCTTACACACTTTAATGAAACCAACTTTAAAACAGTAATAATTTATTTTCTCAGTATTTAATAATAAGTTAACAAATTAATAACACATTAGAACAAGTTACTCATAAGCGAAGGCGTAGAGCTGGACATTGTCAATGGTGATTTCAAATTAATTTACAATTCAATATTCATTACAACTTTCGATATATGACTAGATGTGGTTTCTGCAATAGATTTAGAATGTATAGTTTTTAATGGGCGATGTAGAATAATAGGTACTTATTTCTGACAGTTGTATATTATTTTGTATTAAAATGTCAATATAGTTCATAGATTTTTTATATGTTGGCACAAGTAATATCTATAATAAACATACGTCCAGCTCATTAAAAAATGATCCATCACAGTCAAAATAATAAATTAAATTTAGCCTCATTACAAACTAACACTTATGTTTATATTCTTCAAATCATTACAAGCATACATTAGGATTTATTTAATTATTTCATAGCGCAGAAATATGTTAAAAATTGTTAAAAAAATAGTTTTAGTTGAATTCAAAATAACTAAAGCTCTATACATATATGTCTCACGCCTATTACTAAATTTTGTACTTTACGGTATGGATTTAATAAACAATAAATATAATTCGGCAAACAGTAAATTAGTTTCATTATGGCAAGCAAACACGCATTTATTACACAGCTTATTCACTACGAACTAAAGGAGTTACGTCCGTTTGGAGGTCGGCACCAAAACCATGTTGTAGGTCATGTGGCTTGACATCAATACGTGACCTCAATTGAGTCAAATTCCAAACAGAAGTGGTTTTTAAACAGCATTTGTTTCACACTTCAACATTCATGTCACATTTTACATTTTTTCAAAACTACTTATGAGTATAATATACTCGTATTATGCTTACTATATATTACAGTTTCAACTTATTAACGTGGCGGTGCTTGAGGCGGCGCGTCTTCTAATTTACCCCATACAACATTACACATTTCTCTCACCAAAGCCTGTTCACCCGTATCTAAATCTGGAGCAGGCCTCCTTCTTTCCCTTTCGACTGTTTCCCTTACTTCCAATACTTGAAGTGCTCTGACAACAGCTTCAGGCCTTTCATTAAGTCCAATTCCTAAGCCCTTTTCAGCTTCTAATCGCCTAACTTTTTGTTCTAAATCTTTCACATATTGTACAGTACGTTCTGCTAACTGTGGATGAGTGATCGAAGGTGGAGGCAACCGAGGAGCCTCTTCAGCGTTTGTGCCACTACTACTTCCATCACCGTCATCTCTTTCTCGACCAACAGCTCTTCCGCAATTGACACACGGACTCCTCTCCCTTTCTTCGTCTAAATATAGGCACAACTCTTTTAATTCTAGGTTATCTCTAATAAGCTCTTGTTGTTTATCGTCTAGTTCCCGCAGTTTACTTTGATATGCTGAAACTTCTTGACGCATCACTGATGCAGTGTATCTGCCAAAACGTTGCCATTCTCGAGCCAACTTCCGACCTTTTTGTCGATCATCATCTAAAAAACAACACAAATCGCGAAGTTCCTGATTGTCATCACTAAGACGGCGATTTGCTTCCTTCAACGCTTTTATTTCGTCTAAAAGTGTTTGTATTTGTCGCCTTTGATCTGTTGATTGTCTCGAACTATCAGAATCGATACGTTTTGTAAATTTAAGCATGTCAGCTGATCTTCTATGAATTTGTTCTTCTTCTAAATTGCGTTGTACACGTTGCGTATCGTCCGCACTTCTAGCACGAGTTGTTGCTTCTACCGGTTCGTGAACTATCGCTTTTGTAACTATTTCACCAGCAGGTCTAAGTACCCGAAGCGCACCTGGAGGCAAGGGATAGCCCGCAGGATAACCTTGTAAATATTTTACTTGTGGATATGGGCCACCGGGATATAGCAGTGGCATAGAACCTTGCACTCCCAGAGAATAAGGTATTTTACTGGGGTCGATATGTTTCACAGCGTTGGGAGGTTTGAACTCTTTAGAGGTTGAATCTACAGTGCCTAGTTTAGAACTCGCTGCGGCAGGTGGCGGCGGATGATAACGCGGTGGAAAGTTGACCGGTTCCGGGCCCTGTTTACCTAGTTGTTGTTTGTGTTTAGTAAATTCGCCCGTATTTTGTCTGATTGACATTGTCGTTGACACTGATTCGCTAATGGTCATCAGCTCTATCAAGACTTCATACCGGACTTTGTACCGTTTCTATAAACATTTCCAAATTGCGAGGATTGCGTTGATACAATATCTGTGGCAACATGAGTTCAACGCCTGGTCCTTGAATGAACAGAGGAGGGGAACGCCGCCGGCTGCGTAGGCTGTAGACCGTGGCATTCACACTATTAACTTGAAAGAAATTCTTGGGTCGATAACTTTTGGGTTTTCGTTTGATGATATTATTCAAATGTTGTTTTCGATGAATAAATTTCTAAATTTGAGGTTGGTTTTGTGTTATTTAAACAAACAGGTTACGTTCGATCACTCGGTGTGGCAAGTAAACGCGGGCACGCGCGAGCCGCGCAGATGTAACTGGCTCTACCTGTGACTGCGCAGGCTGTTGTGGCGTCTCGCTATACCGCGCTCTCTCTTACCAATGTATAGCCGCATTAGCCATTCATTCTCTAGAATTTCATACATAGATACATAGAGTCAGTATAAGCATGTAAATAATATAGTTTTATTTCTTTTTTCACTGCTTCTTGCCAAATGATGAAATACAGTAAATTAATAATATTATACTTTAATTTAAGTGTAATAATAACTATAATTAAATCATTTTACATAATAGGAAAGTATAGAGGGAGTTTAAGCTTATAAAAGCTTGGGTTGTCTTTTATACAATATTTTAATTCAATATAAGGTTTTTACTTTTACTTTCACATGCTTAATTATAGTTAGTCAGTAAATTTAACTATATAAGTACATGTTGGTTTTATATCATAAATCGTTTAAAACGTACTTCTAAGCAAAGTTATTTTGTATTAGTAAATAGTAGGTACCTTCTACTTGTTACGTTATTCTTGTAAATGAATACTATAAGTAAAAGTATGTAATATTAATATTATTGACATTTGTGTATTGGATCATATCACACTTTTAATTTTTTTGTAGATTATCTAGAATTATGATTTTTTGAGTACAGAAAAAATTAAAAAGTATATTGATCTTTCGAACTAAAAGATTTAAAAAGTCATGTAAGTTTGAGCAAACAATACTACTAGCTATGTATAAACATGAAAAACTCAATGTGAAATAAAATATAAAAATAAAAAATGTTGTGTAGTATGTGTGTAACCTAACACGTGCCATCCTAAATTCAACGGAAAGGAAGTATGGTGAGTCACTATACTTCGCCCCTGCAGTATTTAAGAAACCCTAAATCAAGAAAGGCTTATCCTGTACCTTTATATAAAGATACATATCTACACAAACAAAATTGGCTGTTTGTAATGCACGTTTGTAATATTAAAACAACCGCTTTTTACTAAATGCATATGTACTTATATATGATAAATGTACCATATATAGGTACAGGTATATTGCATTTAGATAGTTTTATTATTTGTCGATATGTTTGTTCCGTCTATTCTTTGAAACGGCTGGACTGATTTTGCCGGGACTTTCACTGGCAGATATCTGATATATTGTTACATCTGCAAAATAAAGAATTTAACTCCTAATGAAGTAAATTAGACTACTTTTATTTTAGAGTAACGAAACCTTACCTGAATAATATAACTTTTCGTTAAATTTCACGCGGGCATGTTTAGTGACGTGGGCACTGCTAGTTATATATAAAACTTTTCCGCCACAGTATAAAATTAAAATTTAGCATATGGTTCTTCGGGGTGCATCAAAAGAAGACTTCTCGAAATTCCCGCGAATACAGTAAAATCAAGGACGTAGTATACACACTACTTGTTGTTACTTGCTTGGTACTCGTACCCTTACCCGTGTTACAATAATGGAGGGTTGATGGTAGTCCTCGATCTTTTTCCGCCTTTTTTCCGGGATTTCGGGATGACGTTAGCTTGTGCGCACAGGTCCTTGGTGTAAAATAGTTAAGAAACAGTTTCAAACACTACACACACGCGTGACTCAAGATTGTTAATTTTAGCGATTAATTTTCGAGGAGTCGATGTGTACTTGTCGGTGGTTAGAGTGTGAATCCCGAAATAACACATTATAGCATTAATATATGTATATATTTACAAACAAACATAGTTAGCATTACATAAATGGAACAAACCATGTAGTAAGAAGATGTTATAGAGTAGAAGCATATAGTAAGTGTAACAAGCTAGTTATAAATAGTGCTAGTCTAGTAGTTATAGCTTGTATTTGTATTCAATAATACGTGTAAAGTACACGTCATGGTTGTAGATACGATCTCCTTAAATTTCATTCCACTTTAATCACTTAATTTCCGCAATCTGGTAAAAAGACAAAGCGGCTTGAGTCACGATACGAACCCGATTTCGCCATCCTGTCTCTATTACTACATACGCCATAGTCTTAGGGACATACTCTTAGCAAGAGGTTAACCCGTTAAATGCATTAGGTTCATAAAGATTAAAAAATGGATGTTTTCTTTATAATCTATCGTCCATAATTTGTAAGATCAATGACTTTATTAGCTTTAAGCAGGCGACGAGACAACTAGGATATTCATCAATCAATAGTATGAGTCACGCCTGCCAAAAACAAATCCAATACTATAATGCAATGCAATAAAATGCATATGTAACTTTATTGAGCAGAATTGTACTTATTAAGTTATTACATTTCGCGACACAATCATTTTCAGATCAGTGATTTATTTATTTTCAGATCATAGCAGTCTTCAAAACACTCTACTTTTTCCACCTGAAACGACTCTCCACCTTCCACGTGAAATCGTGACATTACGTGTGTTAAGTGATGGAACTCAACGAGGGGCTTTTCAATGATTAATTCTCCTAGGAGGAATCAAACCTGCGACCAATTTCGTTTACAGTTAGACGTGGATCCATTATGCCACGATTAGCTGATTAGCTTTCTTGATGACAAAGTGCCCTGACAAATTATCTGCTAGTTCCTAGGTTCGATCCTCACCTAATACAAATATTTGGTTCAGTGTTCATCATTCTCGTTCTTGTATGATGGAGTAACTTAAGTAAGTTTGTTATCCTTTTACGATTAAAGAGACACTTAACAGCAGAAGTGGCAGTCTCAGTTAAAATCTATCGCCATCAATATCATCATCATCATAAGCCTGTCAGCATCTACAGGTAGACTGTTCATACACATTTTTATAAAGCCTTTGAATAATGAAAATTCCTATGACTAAGTATAACTGAATTCGTTATATTGTGATCTACACTCTCTAGCTATATATATATACAGTATATAAATATATGTATACCACTAATTCTACTTTTGTCATATCAGTTCAACGTACCACATTTCACCAACGTTACAGTACAGTGCGACATCGACATCGTATTGCATATACTAGGTGTATACGAGTAACGTAACTTGCAATTCGCGCCACCAGTAAGTGAGCAGCAAGGATGGCGCGCGTACCGCTCCTTGTTGTTTGGCTCGTTTGTATTTGCGGTAAGTGAAATTGATATTTTAATTATTTGGATAATTTAAGTGTTTTTAATTATTTTATTTAAAATAATTAAAAACTACTATTTACTATGTTAAAACAGTTTTTTAGTAATTTTATAACTTAGTTAAAATTAATAGTCAAATCACTAAACTAACAGTCAAGTCAACGTAGTTTTTGTAGTTCAACCTGTTTATTGTAATAGTTGTCTATTTAATATATTTAATAAAACCACCTTTTATTGATGCAAATATGAATACAGATTATTTTTAAATTTTAATGGCAAAAATCACTGGATACAAAATATATAACGGGTTAACCGTTAGAAAAGTTGATCAATAATGGTTTATATATATTAGATTCCTTATCTTGTTAAAAAGATTTATACTATATCACAATAAATCTTTCAAGAATTATTATGATTTATTATAAATCTTAACCTTATACTTATAATAAGTTTTACTTCAAAGAAGGTTTAATTTAAATATAATCAAAGAATAATAACAATTAAAAAATAAATGTTTTTGCAGGCGTAGTAGGTCAAAGAAAGCCTATCAAGGAAGCGCTGTTCTTGAACACCGACGCATTCAACAATGCAACTTTGGAAGACTGTGTATGGCGACGCGAACGGGAACCCTGTCCGGATTCCAATGTAACCCTTAATTTGTACACAGAGGCGGAACCTTATAAAAAACAGGTAAAGTAATTCTAATATTTGTGGCTTATCATTAATATTAAATGCATAGTCTAACAGTATTTATTAATATTATTTTTAGCGGCGTTAAGTTGCGCCACTTAACATGCAAATTCTCGATATCAACGAAAAGTGGAAAATGAAGTCTCTCGACACTAGGTCCTTTTTGACTACTCTGCTAACCGGGAAAAAATACAACTTCATTAAATGGTCATATTTTGTAAAGAACATGATATTTATAGTAAATGTACACACTAATATGTGCTTTACACTAGATTTATATTATAAAAACCCGCCGAAGCGTTGAACTCTAATATATGAACGCAATCGAGAAACTAAAAAATCTATTTAACATACTGTATATTTATAATATATTTCATACTGTATATTACTAATAATAACAGTTTATTTTTTATCATGATCAACCTATAAATATAATTACAAGCTTATGTTTTTGATAAGATAAGTAAAAAAAATTTGTCCATTAAAATTTCTTTGTTGGAATTATAAGTCGATTAAATTTCATTTTTTTTAATATGAACTTATATTTTTTGCACTAAAAAGCTATAAAGTTTTATAGACTTTTTTTAGAATAACCTACAAAATTTTTATTTTTGGATTTGAATTCGCGCCTCGTTGAACGCAAACCAACGCGTTTTCGAATACATACATGGTTTGGACCGAATCCCGGTGCATTCAAATTTTTATACGTTTTTCAGTGTCCTAAGTATACTTTTCAAAAATATTAAAAACATGTTTTTTAGGTAGTTTAGGTAATTAATAGCTACCAAGTTAGTACTTATTATCAGTAATCACGCATGGGTCAAACATTACTTGAGAACCACTTAGCTATTGTTAATGACTATCTTATTAAAGTCCGAATACGAAGTGGGTTAAGGGGTTTTGATAAATAAAGATGTATGCAAATTAATTTAAGCTTATAATTAACTGTAGAAGACATTAATGATTTAATATTGCTACTGAAAAATAAAAATATTAACGATCGTCATATTAGAGAAAAAATATTGAGGTGATGCGATTATTAAACTTTTTTATCTGTAGATATTTTTATATTACATTTTTTAATTTATGACTTATTTAATCGTCATTAAGTAAATATGGTTAAATATGGATGGA
The DNA here is from genome assembly GCA_019049465.1 of Dryas iulia moderata. Lineage (NCBI taxonomy): Eukaryota > Metazoa > Arthropoda > Insecta > Lepidoptera > Nymphalidae > Dryas > Dryas iulia. Next base: position 10,372,698 of record CM032418.1, on the reverse strand, counting down.
AACCTAGTTTGACTGTGGAGATTCAATTATTCAGGGTATTCCTTTTATTTTTAGTATAACGTAATTATTATAACAATGAGCAAATTATTTCACGGTCGAACAGTGCCATAGCGGGACAGCCGCGCGGGTCGTCCGTTACACACGTTTGGAGAATACAAAATAGATTATTCTGTTTAGAAAGTGTTTTCTATTCATTAAATATACATAGAATTTGACGTAAAAATATTTACGAAATTTGTAGTTAAAATTAAGTATTTTTGAGGACGTTGTGGCGTAGTAGGACATCGTCCTATTGTAAACGCGATCCTTGTGGGTTCGTTTATCGCTCGGAGGAATGATTGTATTAAAAATTGCTTAATATAATATTTTCATTAGAAATACTCAATGTATTATTTTATTTCTCCACTTTCAAGACAAAGCGCAGCGTTAGGTTCCGATATTTAAAACACACTGTCTCCATTTCGGGTAGAAAGTAAGGAAGTAAGTTAGGGTAAGGAAAGCAAGGAAGTAAGGTAAGTCTGTTCTCTATGACTACCCTGCCCTGTTACCTAGCATGCGGGAAAGGGCTGTAAACGTTTCCCTTTCTATGTCATTAAACGGCTAAGTTTTATTTAAATTCATAAAAAAGAGTAATAAAGTTAAATAAACAGATTGAATTATTTATTTTCAGAAACAAATATTTTTTTAATGTTAAATCAATAACCTTGCTCCTACCTTAGTTAACAACTTATCGGTAACAAGGTCATCTACGCAATATTGCTCATCTAATTATTTATATTAAGTTACACAACACGTCCATCACGTTCGCGGGTTATTGTTATTCAATATTACACTTCTGTGGAACTCTACACTTCGAAACATGAGTGTTGAACCTTGGCCCTTTGATGAAACTATATACTCAAACCGACCTTCGCTTAGGTGGGCCAGAAACTGTTGAAATGTTTAGTAGGTTCATTATTCCTAACAAATTTACCTTTCCAAAAGATAAAAAACTACATACCTATTACATTTATATGTGAAAAATATATAAAGGTGATTCATTACTTAGGGAAAGAAGAGTTAATAAAATTTGTTTAGTGTATATTTAATATTAAGCATCTTGAATTTTGATATTACCAATACATAACTAAATGTTATTTTACAATACAATTATTTATTACAATACAATTATTTATTTTTTAAAATAACTATTCGCTATTTTTTAGTAACATCGTTTCTTTTAAAATAATTATTACAAGTACAATCGGAAATATACGAGTATATTATCGAAAAACCTATCTGTAAACGCGATTGGTTGTGGGTTCGATTACCTCTTAGGAGAATTATTACAGTCATTACATTTAAATTGTTTTCATTTTTGCTTTCTGGTATCTAAGATGTAGTGCGGTGTAGTATTTTGCCAATAAAAATGTCTCTACTTCGAGCGAAAATTGGAGGAGATTGTGTTAACACTAGATTCTCTTTGAACACCTTGTGGCCTACTAATTGGCGAAACGCTTCTTTTTACCTATGACTCGATAAGAGTATAGATAATGATTCTTGGTGAACTTCAAAATATTGAATATTTTGTGTGATTTTTTGTGACATTAGAACGCGCTAGATATACCTACTATAAGTCTTGTTCAGTTAGCATTTTTATATAAAATTATAAATAGATCGAAAGCATCTATTTCTAATAGCTTTTAACTATTTAACAAATATCTACTTAAAAATATATAAAAAAACATACCTCTTATAAGTTTCATATCTTCGAATTTGGCAATTTTTCTGCAATTCAAGATGATTGATGTGATGACGTGTGTTGAATTGTGAAAAGTAACCCAGCACTTTATCTACAAAACTACAAAGTGAATATATTTAAAACTTTCAATGTTATTTTAAATATTGTCCCAAGTAAAAATCCATTGGAGGACATTGAATCCTCAACAAATATTTATAATCCACAACAATTTCACCACGAAAGCATCTAACATACGTATATTATAATATCATAATTATTTATAACTTACTTATAAATTTATTTCAATTTCAGGTAGACCTCTTTAGTGAAGACTGGCTACGACAGAGCAGCTGGGAACCTTCGCATGAATCAATATTATTGATTCATGGATATGCGGGAGGTGATGACACGCTTCCCATTATTGTATTGCGAGATGGTAAGTAAAGATACATTTCTACTAATGTAAATTTTATAGAAGAAACGGCGAAAAAAAAATCTAAGAGATCTATGGATTTGTCATTACATTACACATACATTACAATTAAGCTTAATAGCTTTCACTTTCCGAGAGCCACTAACAGAACTTAAAAAGATTGCACTCCTATGTCTTTGTAATACGTGCTAAAGATAAAGTGATATATCTCTAGACAAGTCGAGATCATTTGGTAGATTATTATAGAATTACTATTATAATAGTTGACAGACTACTTAATTCACAGAAAAGATAGGTACTTCTACCGTGCACAAATTAAGTCAAACTAATTCATTAACGTAAGTCGTTGGTAAATTGTGTCTACTATTGTTGTTGTAGTCGTCTTTTTTTAGAAATTATGACCTCCATCTACGTATATTTTTTACCTTTACGTGTCTCTTGCAAATTTTTGCTTTGTGTTCAAAAAGTAAGCACAACTAACATAAAAAAAAACGTTTCATACCTTTATAACTAATACAATATGTAAAATAGTCATTAACATAATTTTCTTAACAAACATCAAATAATATGAAAAAAATATTACTCAAGTTATGCTATTTTTATCTTTTTGAGTGAAAGTGTCCCTGCAGCGGTTGGCGCCGGTTCGACGCAAGTATTTTGCACTTCCCACGACTTTCTCCGATCGGTTCAATACCCTGGTAGGGCATTCCGACATAGATAATTTCAAATACTAGTTACTAGCAATCAAGATGTTTTTCATTTTTATAATAAGATCAATTATTTAATTATTTTATTTATGTGACTTATATAAGGATAATAAGTAAGTCATTAAATTTGTAATAAACATTAAAATGACATTCAATAAGATAAGTAATAAAAGGTTGACTTAATAGAGCTGTGTAAGAGTTTAATACTTTTTTAAGTGTTATTGACACATTAAAGAAATTGAATAACATTTTTGGAAAAGATAAAAATATGTATTAAAATATTATTGCAGAAAGATTAAAACCAGCACTTTTTGGAAACCGTCTAAGCATACAGGCTGCGCCGAAATTAGGTTGGCACGACAAAGCGCTTGGCTTCCAAGAGCGCGAGTTTGAATCCCACTGCGTCAAATTTGTATACGTTTTGTACAAAGTTTTTTTGGAGCAAATTTCTAATTATTATGTTCACTGACTATGTCTACATTAGGTTCCTATAAGAAATATGAAAATTTACTAAAAATCGCTTATTAGGATTACTTAAATAATTGAACATGGTCTTTAATAATAATTACTTTTACAATATTAGACTACAATTGCAGAGTGCGAAAATGTCTGAGTTTCATAAAATGATTATGGGTTCAATTTCTCCTTAAGAGTTTTAAAATTTAAGACTACTAGATAGATTTACAAATCCAAAACAAAAGTTAAATTTGTGTTATATGTGATTATTTAAAAAAATATTGCTAAAAATACATAAATGTATTTATCCATCTGCCTTTAAAAACCTACATAATATGGTAAATATTTGGTGGAAAATAATACGGTTCTTGCCTTAATGTGAAGTAAAACAATAAAATAATAAAGAACTATAAACTTTTAACTATTTCTTTTTTGAACCAGCTTATCTTCGTCGTGGAGGCTACAACGTCTTCATGTTGGACTGGGGACAGCTGTGTCAGCCGCCTTGCTATGTAGCAGCAGTACATAACCTACGTCCAGTGGCTCGATGTGTCGCCGAAGCTTTGGGTTCATTGAGAAAAGCTGGGCTAAGACCTGACAGACTCACGTGTGTGGGGCACTCACTCGGTGCTCACATGTGCGGCATAATGGCTAACTATTTGAACTTCAGACTAAATCGTATTATTGGTAAGTATCTCTTTAAGAATTGTTTCTGGATGCTTTATGGAGCTTCATGCTTTTTCTACTTAGTAAGGTTGTCAGAGAGAACGTAATGTCAAGAAATTAAGTTTATTTTCATTTGCATTGTGTGTAACGAAACTTAACGCTGTGATTTGTATTACGAATGCAATGAACGATTATTCGATTGCCCACTCTTTACTTTATTTATTCCTTTCTTTTTATCACTTCTTTATACATTTTCTAAAGAAATATATATTATTATTTCAGGTTTGGACCCAGCTCGTCCCCTCATCAGATCAGCACCAGCTCTCCGCCTGGACCCGGGCGACGCGCGCGCCGTGCACGTGTTGCACACCAACGCGGGGCGCTACGGGGAGGGCGCGCGGCTCGGACACGCCGACTTCTGCCTCAACGGCGGCAGAAGTCAGCCTTTTTGTGAGGATACGCCGAGTGAGTTTCTTACGTGGAACTACAGCTTTTGTCAAAATTTAAATAAGCACGGCTAATTTTTATTAGTTGTTAACTCAGTCGTTATCTATATACATAAGAATATTTGTTCAGTATACGGGCTATTGACTATTGAAAGTAGTCTGGTTATACCTTGGGCGATACACAGCATGCGGGTATTCCCCGCGGGAGGTCTTCTAACAGCCAATGAAAGTTATCAGTTGGCGTTAATGAAGCGTGGTGCTGATTTACAAATACCGAAAGTAGAAATTAAAAACGAATCGTATTAAGGCTACTCATGCTTTTGGATAATAACAAGTGATTTATATAAAACCGAAATGCGTAAGTGCTTACTAGGAAATTTATGAAAAAGCATTATTAAACAGAAATTTCCCGCGCCTGGAATGCAGCAGTAACAGCAGTAACCAATGGTAAATGTGCCCTACCCGCTATTTTACACACATATTTTTAAATATTTTTTGGGAAATTCCTCCCCACCGAATATGTACAATACACGTCGCAATTAAGAATTATATGTCCTTTTTTATAGTGTTTATTATTATCAACAGACGAAGCGTTATGCAGCCACGTGTGGGCCATCTGCTACCAGGCGGAGAGTTTGTTCAGACCGCGCGAGGCGGCGCCGTGCGGGCGGCGGTGCTCAGTGCGGGTGCCACCGGCGCGCGCCGCCACGCTGCCGGTGTGGCTGGGGCAGCCGGCGCCTATGACGTGAGTTATATGGAACATATGAGTCTTTTCTTTATATTCACTCTTTTTCCCACGTAGCAGGCTATTCAAAAAGAGCGTTATTCGCGAGACATTAGGTTCTCCACTTTACGCCCGAAATCGCCGCGATTAGTCTTAACTCTTAAGTGCAACAGTAACGGAACAAATTAGTTTATGATCATTACACGGAATCGAACCCAGAACCAAATGCGATTACAGTCAGACGCTGTAATTTGCTGCTGCCATGATGCCCTAAAGAAATAATTTATACCATTTTATATTATTTTCAACCAATATACCTACATAGGAAGTTTCATATAGATATTATTCCTAATTATTTAAGGGCAATATTAAGTTCCACCATTCAACAGACAATGCAAATTTCGGGCAGAAAGTAAATAACGAAATTTCTTGATACTAGGTTCTCTCTAATATGTGCAGGTTAGAATCTTGTACTTTTGCCTATACAAATTTTAATACATTTCAATTATTTAATTATTAAAAAAAGAATAGGCTTTCTCTACTTACACCTGTAACTAATTAACTGCAACAAAAAAAACAAAACTAACATAACGTCAAACACCCAGAGCGTCAGGCGCGTACTGCCTAGAAGACTTCACGGCTCCATTCTGCCCGGCGACTACCGGGCTCGCAGAAGGCGACGAGAGGTGTTGTCTAGATGCGCAGTACGCGGCCGCAGCAACTACCAGTACCAAACCTCCCCGAACACGTCCACGGCCAGTCGCTAGATTACGCGCGAGAAGAATTAAATCTGAATATGTGTCTAATAATACTTTAGATCATTACTAACTGCCCTTATAATTGATTATCAGAGGAAAAGGTTATTTTTAAAGGTAATGAAAGTTAAAGACTTTTTTATGGACCGATTGAAATAAAATAAACACAAAATATGATGGGAACTTAATAAAAATACAGTAATCAAAGCCGCACCAGTTAGGGCGTTTCTGAGATTAGTGTGTATAAACGTACAGACAAAAAAGTTAAAAATTATTATCTCGTCTGTTTTGTATGTACAGACAGTGGACACATACATTTTTCTTAGAATAATGTACTTCTAGATTAAATTTAATGTATTAAAGTTTAAATTATCAACCGTTTAGCTATAAAAATGTTTGTAGTATGTAGCCAGTTACATTTTAATGGGCTTCGTTTGTGATTACAACATATTTTTGCATCTTGAGACTTAAGTTCTTAGTCGTTACCAACTACATAAATATATACAATAATTCATATTGTGTTTATAAAAAGAAAACATTTATACTATTAGCGTTACGCAATGTGTTGGATTGAGGTGAAAAATGACGTGGAACGTTTTAATATAACATTAACTTATAATGAACATTAAAGATTTTTAAAAACATGAATATTTCCTAGGTTTATGCCTCCGAAATGATATTACGCAAATAATTATTCTTTACTTCAGGGGTTAATGGAGGGTCTGAATGGCTTATTAACAACTAGGTGCACAGCATCTCTTTTTTATTATAGAAAACGTAAAAAATATAACACACTGGGTTAAGACACCCCAGCTTTTAGAAACTGTTCAAGCGCATATCTACAAAATTTCTGGTTTTTAATTTCTTAAGTGTGTCTAACACTTTAAAAATGCTGAAAACTACTGCATAGCTTATAATAATATAATTATGTTTTTTATTTATTTCCTTTCATTTGAGCATTCAAATTTGTATTCCCAATATCCCTAAAAGGTTCTACAATGGCGGTATTCGTAGCGTAAGATTTACTTCGTCATAAATTATTTATAACAAATTAAGTAGAAAGTACAACAATTGTGAATGATTGTGTTCTACCAAAGAATTATTTTTTATTAATAAATTATTTTCTATTTATTGTGATGTTTTATTTCATGCTATTTTACTTCTATCACAAAAAGGCTCTTGTAGCTTTTGTTCCTTCCATAACTTTGATTTTTCTTTAGCATATAATAAGAGTTATACAATATCTTTTTGCTTTGATATAATTATAAATTGATTCTACTTATAATATTAACTGTACTTAATAATAAATCAAAAATAAATGAAAATTAAACTGAACTGAATAAATGAAGGTAAGGCACGCACGCTTTAAATGTATTTTTTTACTTAATTTTTTTTTTAATTTGGCGTGTGCGTGCGTGCGTGTTAAGTGGCGGAACTTAACGCCGCGCTTTAACCTCGACACCAGAGCGAAGAAAATGGAAATATAATTCCCACTCCTCGAGTGGGAATCGAACCCACAACCAGTCGTTTACAGTCACACGTTTGTGCCACTGGGCCACGACTGGCCACAAATTTTATATTTGTGTTTCTTAATCAAGATGTGTCAAATTATAAAAAATAACACCAAAAAGACATACGCCTAAATTAAAAGGACTGCTAATAATTGTTAAAACCACATATATTATACTTATATGAATTTATTAATGACTATATATATGACTGCATAAGCATTAGCTTCGTCAACTCTTGTTGCCGGACATCAGAAGAGAGAGGAGAGCTGCTTTCTCCTTCTCTTTCTTCCTCACGACGTCTAAAGCGCGATTCCTCCACGTACTCTTGCGAAGTTTGATCGGACGACTTCCCACGTAACGACCTTAAAACGTTATAAAAACATATATAATTAAAATTTAAAAATATAGGCCATGGTGGCATCGTGGGTTTGATTTTTGGTCGGAGAAATGCTTATATTATAATTATTTTCATTTCTTCGCTCTAGTATTTAAGGCAAAGCAAAAAATCCGGTTCTATCTCATTTAGTGGAAAGTGAAAAACGGAGTGTCTTAGCACTAGTTAGGTAGGAAAAGTGTAAATCCGAATGCGCCGCAAATGGTCGCACATAATATTAAAAAAAATATTTATTTTTTGTGGTAAATATCGCTGTGAACTAAATTATTTTTCGCCACTCTTAAATTAGTTTAAAGTGTAATATATTATTTTAGAACTAATAATTTGGTTAGTAATCCAAAAAAAATGTAGATATTGACAAGTCATCTTACCGTCCATTTCCTTCATAGCTTTAATGAAGTCTCCAGGGTCTTTGAAGCTGACAAATCCAAAACCTTTACTTTTGTTTGTTCTCTTATCTCTAATAACCTTTGCTCTTTGAAACGATGTGTACTTGCCGAACGTTCGCGTCTAAAAATGTATATAAATTATTATTTTTGTGTGTTTTAACATTTTTATTTGTGATTAAAAAATAGAATTCAATAATAAAATATGAAAAATGTGTAGAAAGAAATAAAATTGGAGTGTTTATAAAAATTTCAGAGCTCGATTGTGTAATTTGAGAACTTTTAGATTTAGATATTTGCAAAACGTATAAAAATGTAACGCAGCGTGATTCGGACCCGCGCCTCTTTGAAACCTTCCAAGCGCTCTGATAAAAGAACTTTTTAGATTATTTTGTTAAAAAAGAATTTGGCTAAAGAATTAGTTTTCACTTACCAACAACTCATCTGTGACATCATTCCCCAGATCTCCGCAGAACATTCTGAAGTCATCATCAGGCCAGTCCAAGAGTGTCACATCTTCCCACACCTGCCCTCCGGCTGTCCTTACAACCTAAAATTTATATATTTATTATTTTATTCCCACACACAGCAGGGTACACAGAAAGAAACTAATATTAATACTCCGATGCCTATTTTCCGCCGATTCCTGGAGGCATTGCGTTAATTGGTGGAACTTAGCGCTTACCTACACAGGAGCGAAGAAAATGCTTCACGCTTTATCCCTTGCGGGGAGTCAGAGGGAACGGAGCGCCAAACGCTACGGTCCTTGCATACTTTCCATTGCCCTTCGCCTCGTCCACAGCCAACCTCAAAGAAATGCGCACTGCTGCTCACACTTTGCGCTCCTGCACCAAGCCTAGTTGTGGTTCTCTATATTATTTATTTACTTACACTTCATGTTTAATACACGCAGACACGTAGTTAATATAATAATGTATATTATATACTCATATAATATACACTCACGAAACAACAACTTAATATAGGCCACATTTATAATGGACCAAGGCAATAAATATCGTCGAGTAGCTAAAAAGCAAATAGTTGCGCATGATATTTTAACCGGATATTTTCATGTAAAATGCAGCAATGCAGGTACAGTCAACCAGCCAAAAAGAGTTGACGAGTGACTGAGACACATCACACCTTGAATAATGAAATCACTAGCTTTTGTCTCTCGCATCTTACCATAAATCGCTACCTAACAATCGGTTCTGCGACGACTACTGTAGCTAGGTTACGTCCAGTTAACTTAGAACGCGCTTACTGTATATTTTTACATTTTAATACTATATCGCGCGCGACTAAATCGAAAATGTCACTTTCAAGCGAGTGGGACTTGCAATACAACATGCAATCAATTGCAATGACTTGCAATGTCAGTCAGTCCCGACAGACGGACTACGTCCCTGTCAGACAGTCTGACTGACAGAGAATGACCTAATTATTTGATATTATGTTTACTCACTACACTACATTAAAAACCATTTCTCAACATCATCATTTTAAAAATCTATTTTATGTAAATATAACATTTTTGCTCAAAAACTTGTTTTCTAATTTAAATAGGTAATGATAGACTTACTTCCTTATTAATATATTACTAGCGGCTTCGTTACGTGAACTACACAGCTATAGATGCTTCATTATGTTGCAACTCTAGGGTGTGGAATCATGAAAAATAGAGTACCAGTCCGATATAGACGAAGATCGGACTGGCAGATAAGCCGTGAAAGTAACAGACAGACAGACTTTCGCATACATAATATGAGTAAGAATGTGTTTAGATAGTTTTTTTAGCTGTTAACTTACCTTTCTATGTTTCTTTTCCTTCTTAACTTTGGGCACCGGCTCGATGACGACCGGTGCGGGTGGCGGGGGCGCCGGCGCGGGGGGAGGGGCCTCTACTATCTCAATTTCTTTAGGTGGTGTTTGTGGACGTTCTCGTTTCTGTAAATGAAAATAAAATATTTAATAATAAGCCTTTTTTTAACATTTTTAAAGTGTTATTCATACACTTAGGAAATTGAAAAACATATAAAAATTTAAACGCTCTGACCAATAATCCATGCATTGAACGGTTTTCAGGAAGCTCGAGTTCGAATTCTGCTGCATTCAAATTTTTATGTTTTCTAAATGTTTTTTTTTTCAATAATATCCTGCTTGTCTAATAACAATTTTGAAATCAATAATGGTGATCAATATATATCTCCTTGACAGTTATTCCATATTAAATTAAATATAGGATATACTGTTGACAAAATCTGATAAAGATATGTGATTTCACCAATTATTTCTCAAATTAACCAAAGTATAGAGAATAGAATATTTAGTTCCCGGTTCTTTTCTTCATACTATATACACATGTCAGAGGGCCATTTAAAAGATATACATTACACATAATGATTAAGTAATAAAAAAACAATTGTCTTACTCTTTTTTTCCCTTCCTGCTTTTCCTTTTTTGTTTCATCTTCTTTTGGTTGTTTATATAATTTGGGTGCCGCTGATAGTATAACAGGTTGGGGTTTTGGAGGTGGCGGTGGTATTAATTGAGGCCCAGGCATTCCCGGTCTGAGAAATGGCATGGGACCAGGAAATCCGTCACCTGGACCAGGGGGACGAAGCCTTTGAACCTAGAAATCAATTTGCATTTGTAGGTGAGCTTTTATTGGCCAGAATTCAATAGTAATAATGATGTTTATTGAAATACAGCCATATTGCATTTCACCACCCAACATGCACTGTCTTTGACCACGAAATGTGTAAATGTTAAATATCATTCATATTAATATTATAAGTGTAAAAGGTTGTAAAGATGCTTGCTGAAATGTTATAAAATCTTAACAGACCTAGGTACCAAGATAATTTAAATATGAATTTATTCACACATTAATAATAACATTTTATATATAAATTGTTGTTAATCTACAGTAATATACATACTATAGGAATATATAACTTACAGAAGCAGGTACCATCATTGACGGGGGAGGAGGTGGTGGTGGTACTGTCGGATACATCAATCTAGCACCCATCATAGGTGTATTAAATGCAGGCATTAATGTCGGCGGTGGAGGAGGAGGTGGCATTGCACGCTCCAATTGTTGCTGAACAGCACCGAATGTGCTAGCTCCTATCACCGGCCGAATAGCCACCATGTCTGTTCCCGATATTTCTGCCTCAAATCTATAAATCAAGTAAATTGAATGTTAATATCTCAATTTTCACGAAAAACTTGACTTACGTACTTTGTACGATACCAATTCGTGATGCATTGTAATCATTAAACTTACCGGGACATTTCATCCTGCATCTGCTGAAATTTACTGGAGTCGTCCATGTTGCTGCACGATATAACTAAAAGAAATCCAAAACGTTTACGTAGTAATGTTCTAAATAGATTTTTTAAATAAATCCTTTAACACTTTTACGTACATAAAACTGCATTATATCAGCTTAGTCGGTAATGCAAACTTCTCTAATAAACTCTATTGATGTTGTAGCCAGTATAAATTTTGTTAAAGCTTCTGAAATTAGAATAAACAAGAAACAAAGAATCTAGCTTGAGCTTTATTTTTATTGATTGATAACAATTTATTCTAAATTTTTGCCTAACAAAAGCGTGGAAGCTAAAAAATGATTTTACGATTATAATGTCAGATGTCACAATGTATCTGTAAACTGACAGTACTGGTTATATTTTAATATAGAGTATACAACGAGTCATAGCATCACGTTTAGCATCGATGAACTTGATGTTTACATTTCGTAATCGAAATATCGAACCTTAAAATATAATAATAATTATTATTTATTAATTAGAACTATACAATTAGTTACATATTTTTTCTTCACATTTATGTGTATGAAAAATATATTACATATTTTTTTATAAGATATACTGGGTATATCTTATAAAAAGTCACTGTTGTCAGTTGCAAGCCGAAATACACGAATTGTTATGCTCATCAAATTTTAATTTTAATAATATAAAAACAGGTCACAGGTTTGAATTTAATATATACTCAAACATGTGACCTGTTATGTTGTTGTAACATTTATAGAGAATAAGTAGTCAATAAAAATCGGTAAACTACTTGACACGTCAATCTCAATAAAATGTAAACTCGAGTTAGATAAAAAAACCTCTAACTCGAGTTGATTCGAGTTAATTCAGTTGCTAGCTCGAGTTGACACATAACTAGTGTTAAGTTGTAAACTGACTACTGAGATTTATGGTTAAAATCTTGAATTATTATTTATTTGCTTAAATTTTTAGATGAAAACCTACGTTTTGAATGATTGAAAAGAGAATCTAAAAAATCTACAATGATTGAAGAAGATACTAAAACAATTTGGTGTGGAAATTTATCAGAACAAGTGACCGAGGAGTTGCTTTACGAACTCTTTTTGCAGGTATTTTATCAAATATAATGTTATTATATTTATATGTTATGTAAATGTCGTAATTTTTATTTATTATTACCAGGCAGGGCCTTTGGAAAAAGTAAGAATTGCAAGAGACAGAGACGGCCGTCAAAAATGTTTTGCGTTTATAACATACTGTCATGAAGTTTCAGTACCTTATGCTGTTAGATTGTTTCAAGGAACTTCCCTTTTTCATCGAAAATTGTCCCTACAAGAAAGAGGGAAAGCTGCACTTCCTCAGCCTCCAATAAGATATTATGGATCTGAATTTACTTTTGAATGTAAAGATCAAGAGATACCAAATCAGTTTGCTGATATGACTGACAAGCTTCGTGAAGAAGTGCACATACCTGCTCATATACCTATGCAAAGACAAGAATCAAATGATAAATTAGTAATGGCCAGTTTGCAAGGTAATTGGTCTCACAGGCATCACCCTTACAGGCCTAAAGAGAAAGCACATAATCAAGACAAATACAAGCAACGAGGCCAAGATAATTATAGAAATCATAATAACTGGAAAAATAAAAGAAACTTCAGAACTCGGAGGAGAGATTAATATCCAGCATATTATTATAATTTTTAATATTTACTTTTTACTTAACATATATATTTAAGTTTACATTATTATCACTAGAATGTGAATAAATATACAACTTCATGATGAAAGTTTAGTGTATTATAAAACAATGAGGAGCTTTAACATTCTTAATGGATTCATATAAGTTATTTATATTAAGGACATTTTCTTATATTATCATTTTAGTATTTTGTATTTGTCAAAATACTTACTAGACTCACACTGTATCCTGCATATGCAGTGTTAAGACACTGTTGTGCACTTTCCACTGAATTATGTGTTAAGTGTAGGCACTCAACACTGTGCTTTGCCTCAGTATCAGATAGAAGAAAATGAAATAACAATATTTCAATAACTTCAGTAAAATCAAACTCATAATCAAACTCATAAACAGTCACACTTTGTGCCCCTACACAAGTGCCCTCATTATTTGTGTGGCCTTATAATTTCTAATGTTATAAATAACCTAAAACCAACAATCACACCTATAACAACACTACATGTTCTATAGAGTGTTATATGTAGTCAAATGTCATGTATAGTACCCGGCAACAAATAATGCACATCAATGCTTAGAATGAAGTAGTCTGCCAGTTTCGGTTTCGTAGAGCGCTGTCTTGGTCACTCAGTTGAAATGTGACAATTCTCACTGGTTTGTCAGTCTTTGTATAGATATGGTAGAGTATGGTCGGTTTCAGGTTCAAATAGATATATAGAGTTGTTACTGTTCCCAAAATTTTATTTTTAGTTACATCTTTGACAAAAAAAAGGAAAAATTTTGCACGGTCAGTCATGTGAAATTATGTACAATGCATAAAAACAAGCCGTTAAGCCTATAAATAACAGAATTAATTGAGATCCATTTACACATAAAATAAATATGAATATTATAATGGGTCCCGATTAGTACCAATTTCTCTTTATTTTTTAACGACCTTTCAAGCGTCAAAATTTAATTATTAAAAAAAGGAATTAACTTCATTGAAGTTGACAACTATTATTATGGCTTTAACAGCTTTTTATAGATACCGGAGTGTTATTGTTTTAGCGACAGAGACGACGCTCTACGAAGTCGAAGCTAACCGATTGTTTCATTCTAAGCAACGATGTGCATTATTTATTGCCGGGTACTATATATAGATATGTCAAATAAACGGAACTCATTATAAAAAACTATTGTAGATTTATTTAATAAATTTTATCAGACCATGTATTTATACTATTTGTGAAAACCATAATGATGTTCCACACTTTAATGTCAAATTTAATGCTGCTAAAGCTTGTGTGGGAAGTTAATGATGAGTTTTCTCAACAGAACTGCCTTTTAAACTAACAATAGCATAGTCCAGCAGAACTGAGAATATTAAATGACAAAATTGTACTAGAGATTTCCTTGTGGGTCTTGAACTGTATGTTTTATCCCCTATTTAAACACCTTAAGGATTCTCTAAACAATATGTTTAATTATAATAAAATATAGCCTCCTAGCACTCTTGAACAGTGTTGCTTTCCAATTATGAAAGATTTTTTATGATTGGTTCTGTTTTTCCGAAGATTACCCCTTAGAAACAAAGTTACAAACTTTACATCTTTCTCATATTAGTATAGATAAAATAATTTATTTGAATAAACAATATTTTTACGTTAATTACTCTTTATAATGCCATAATATACTCCATTATGTTGCATTGAAAAGTGTCCAATTGACTTTAAATAGTATATTTGGGTTTTCGCTTCCACATATCAAATATTTTAAAGATAAAAATAGTTACGATACGATTATGAAAAATAATCAGGTTATTAATTTTCTACATTATAAAAAATATCTAGTGCAAGTTTTTAATTCAAAGTTTGTTTACAATTTTTTTTGTATAGAAAATGCACACAATAAATCACAACATACATATTTAATATATTCTTCTTGGCTCGTTCATTATTATACTAACTTCATTAGCAATGCCCTTGAAGTCTTCCTGAAGATATGAAAAAAAACTTGTAATACATACTGTGAAAGAAATAAAATCTTATAATAAATGAATTACTTTGTTTTGCAGATAATTTTTCAAATATTTTCAAATATAGCTTGTTCTCGAATATCATCTATTTTTAAAACACTTTTCAAATACACCAGCTTGCAACACTTTTAAAACGTACTTTTGATGGTAATTTCTATAAAATCAATTTTTATCGGGATAAACCTTTATGAGTGGTATTTTTAATTTGAACAATATAATAAGCTTTTTAATTTTGATATGCTTTACCAACATCAGCAATTTATGTAATGAAAAAACATCCTTCAACGCTATTTCGGCCTACTTCTTTCCGTTTTATTATTAATTAATATAAAGTATTAATATTTATAGCTTCATACTGTACTAGGCCAGCAGGTAGGCAGAGCGACCCTAATGTGAAGAAACTCCGTTCCCCACTTTCCGCCTAATTCGGAGGCATTGCGTGTTAAGTGGAACTTAACACCGCGCTTTGCCTTGACACCAGAGCGAAGAAAATAGAAATGTTAAATATTTTCATTCCGAGTAGGAATCAAACCCACAACCAGTCGCTTAATAGGCACACTCTGAGCCTCTGCGCCACGACTGGCTCCAAAAAAAATATTTATTCATTTCTTACAAGATCTACATTTTATTTTGACTCGACATATTTATAATTTTTGGCCAAAGTACATTCTTATTGCTACAGTCAAATGGGCATTGGGTAGAGTAGGGCTCATAGGCTTTGTATAAGATTTATAATAGTAACTTACAAGTCTATTTTTGTACTTGTACGTGACGTAACCAAGTATCTCGTAAATAAAGATACAGGACACTCCATACAAAGCTAGTGATATGATTTTTTCGTCCATGTCGAGAATATCCGATTGCAATATTTTGAACATCAGATAAGAGCCAAATAGTCCACGTAAAGACAAGAACAGCAGTAAATATGATAATTCTACTAAAAAGTATATAATAGACTTCCCATAGCCGGAATCCCTAAGTAACCTGTAATGACACGTGGTATTTTAAATTAAAAAAAAAACGTAAATTCTAAACTAGTAAGAAAATAAGTAATTTATAAACCGTTAATGATAATGTTAGCTCGTAAATAAACAAAATGGCTTGACATTTTCTCCCGCATAGCAGGGTGTTCGGAGAGTCAAGTGCCAAGACCCTCCACTTTTCCTCCGAACTTAATATATTCGACTCCGACTGATTAAAATTATTTTTTCGACCTCATTGTAGTATTTGTACTATTAATTTAAATCGAAGAAATTATATAATGCTACATTTAGTCTATCTATATGTATAAGGTAAAAAAAATAATTAAACAATTATTAACCATCGTGTCTGAAGTAAAGGATTAGTAATCTCCATCAGTGCAAGAGTACAAGCAAATGTACAACCAGCGTATGTCTTCTGCATATACATATTAACACCGTATAGGGAGCCCAAATGGTGACACAGTATTACATAGTTGTTCGTCCAGTTTATGAGGCACCAAAGTAAATCAAAGGCAAAGTATCCCCACGACCACACCATCAGAGCGTAGTCAACATTTGTAATTTTCGCTAAAAGTGGTCATAAAATATTTATTAAACAATTAAATTTTATATTTATATATAAGATTAGTTTAATATATGCAACATTTAAATTGACCGTTCTTTTAATGATTTAAATAAAACGGTATAGATTATCATATTAGAAATTCCGTCAATGCAAATACAAATTATAAAGTTAGTACTCTACTTGCGGAAATGCTTAAAGCCGCATTAAAAATTACTGAACTTATGACTGTTTGTTCTTGTAAAGTAATAATTAGACATTATTAGATTCTCAAGGCCATCGTAGCGCAGTGGAACAGCATCTAACTGTAAGCACGATAGGTTGTGTGTTGGATTCTCTCTCGGAGGAAAGATTCTATCTAAATTATTTTATTTTCCTCGCTCCTTATCTCGTACATAACAGAAAATGTAGTTTTGAGTTCCACTACTCAAAAATCAAGCCTGACTACCCGCTATGCGGGAAAAACCGTGAAGCCATTTTGAATTCTTACCGGTAAGCCTGCATTTATCAACAGTGGTCACACCACATTGTATCATTCCAACTACAGTTGCGACGCACCCGTGTAATAATGTCACCACTCTAGAATGGAACTCAGGACTTCGATCGGGCTTGGCTTCAACACACCATAAGTAAGTCCAGCCCCAGAATATGAATGAGCACAGCTTGAGGATAGATGCTGTAGATAATTCATGATGCAACGCCATACAGATTTATTGGTCAGGGTCTACTTGTTTTTGTATATTTATTCATGTTTTGTGAATGGGTGAGCTTAGGTTTGTCATATTGTGACAGTTGTATTTTATATAGACACTGTTGTAGCTTTTTTGTCTATGTTTAAAGCATGCACTTAAACTGCGATAGTGAGTTTGCATTAAAATAATAAGTTATAGTTATTGCTCAGTTCAGTATTTATATTATGTTCATACGAACATACCTAGGTGTAGGTGAAGAGATAAGTATAAAAAGACATAATTTGTAATGATAAATGGTATGTATTTTGTGAATTTCATCATGGGTGATTTTGATTACCTTCTAAATTTTTATTGCACATTTTTTTAGCAATTATTTATAATTAGTACATACATATTTTTTATGATGAAGAAAAATATTCAATTAGGTACTTTACAATAACACAAATAATATAGTTATTTCTTATTACATTTATTCACAGTAATAAACAAAAATAAAAAATATAATATAAATAAACATAAAAAACGTAATTCACTCCAATATCTGGAGGATAACAATGTCTAAAAGCCAAATATTTAAGCACATTTAGATTAGGATTGACTAGAAAATGTAGAAATTGTAAATAATTGGTACCTCTACGTGATTTACCAATTTTAACACAATTATTCAAAGTAGGCACTTCATTAAAAGTTTTGCTTTTCAACACGTGTAGGCACTTATATACAAGTCAATAGAAAAGTAATAAAAAGAAATAAAGTTCATCCAAGGTCAACAATTTCAAGGTCCAACCGCTAAAATCAATTTTGTTAACACGACTTACCTATATCTTATTCCAAGTTACACTTACAAAAATACCTTTTGCTCATATCAGTCATATCGTTACATTACTTCATATAAATAATGTTGTAAATATAAATAGGGACATTTAAATGTAACACGCGATAGTATGGACTGTAAGTTTTGGTTTTCTTTATTGTTTGTATTTTATGTTTTTATATTTTGTTTTTATTACAAAACTTGATGGTTGAAATTTAAAAAAAATGCTGCTTCATCTTAACTAAAATCCTTAGAATATCCTAAAACCTAAATCACTATCGGCAGCGTAATTTATCCACATATTTTTCTATTGCACGATATCGTGTAAGCGGCATAGCGTCTTTCAGCATCTGTCGGAATCGGAGATCTTCGGAGAGCGCAAGACAGAGGTGTCGCGCATGTAGCCTTGCTTCAGGGCTAGCATCGGCGAGGAGTTCCCCAGCTGCTCGCAATATGACTGTCCGTGGTTCACTTGGAAGTTCTAGTACACGTTCTACACTATGATGTCTAACTAATCTAGTAAGAGCCTGAGCGGCGGCCGCTCGGACTGGCCCTGCACGATGAGTGGCTCCCCGACGAGCGAGAGCTACACCCGCGCGGGCGCAACCTCCACCACAAGCAACGCGACACAACGCCGTAGTCGCGTCTGCTCGAAGAAAGCGATTCACATCTGCACATCTTTCTAGTAGTGCACTTGAAGCCTCTTCTAATTCGGGATCGAGAGCTCGACCTCGATGCTCGAATAGTGATCCAAGAGTAGAACAAGCTGCCCTGGCAACTCGAGAGCGAAGAGAGCGTACATGCCCCGCGACAGAGCGCGTCGCCGCCCGCCAACTAGCCGCAGGAGCTCTGGCACCTTCGTCTTTTGCTAACCGCTCAGTTTCAAGTAATCCGTTCACAATGACTTCCCAGTCCTCGTGTCGTGGTGGTATTATACACTCAGCGAGCGCAGTACGAACATCGCGTTCTGGTGCTTTATTTTCGCCAAATTCATTGCTTGGTTCGGGCGAAGTATTTCCACTTCTCGTAGACGGTAGTGATTTAGTGCTTTTAGAGCGAATAGATGCTGGAGATGATTTCTCACTAGGCATCTTATCCTCGGAAATTTCTTTATGCTCTGAAATTGGTGACGATAGCTTGGTTTCTTCAACAGCAGATATATTGTCATTTTGTACAGGCTCGGGATCAGGCTCTGAATTAGCAATTGATGAATGAATGGATGGATTATGATCTTCTGACATATCTTCAACTTGTAATGAAGGCGCGCGCGATAATGATGCATGGTCTATTTCGTCTTCTTTGTTTTCTACTTCTGTATTGTTATCAGAAATAATATGATCGTTTATATTTTTGTCAAGTTCTTCTGAATCTGGTTTTTCTATGTGATCAGATGTACTAACAGCACTCGAGTCCCTGTGAATATAAAAAAAACTGTTTGAATAATTGCTGAATTGTATTAATGACTAACATTTACTTATAAGTATAAAAAGTTATGGTAACTTTGACTGTAGTAAAGGTGTAATTAAAGTAACATACGTGTTTGTAACTAAGTCGTATATGTTAATCAGCAAAATTAAAATTACCGCGTATGCGGAGGTAGGTCTGCTACCAAGTCGGGGGCACACGCGGGTCGTATGGGGGCAGCGCGCCCGCAACAGCAAAGGCGTCGCATTATCGCCGCGGCGCCTCTATTACTGACTATTGAGTACACCCTAAATACCTCGTCAGCAATCAATTGCCTCACTTGTGTTGATGAACTCACCCCTGCCGGCATATTATGTAAAACACCTTCGAACTATCTATTCAATTCTAGTGTAGTGTTTTTGCGGCAAATTAAAATTTACGTTATAATTGCTTTGGAAACCTGCCATAATATTGCTACAAACTCACGTCAAATAATATTCCAAATAATTTAGATTGAAACGAACATGTATTTAGAGCTATTAGACCTTAATAAGTAATAAAGTAGAGCGATTGGACGATAGCATAAATAGGTCGCCTATTAGCGCCTTGAATGGACGCGGTCTACGGGTGATTTCTTTTTTAAATGTAGGTTAACGGTGGCACGCAATTATACATATAACTTAAACATTGACGAGTGTTGATCGTTGCTGAACTTTTCAAACCAATCTCGTGAATGGATAATCGAAGTTTTTATCGATTTTGACAATTTATTCACGAAGAACGTTAGCGCCTATCGACCCATTGACCTAAATGCAACACATGTGACTACAGACAGGCTTCAGGCGTAGTGGCGATATAGTATCCCCTAGCTAATAAGCGTTGTTCTTTCCGTTGCTAAGACACCGGTATATGTTTACTTCGTAAATGTAGGCGTTTTACGAGCTCCCTCAATTTGCAACTGACGTGTCAACAGTTAGCTTTTGTATTCGTAATAGACCGTTATAAGTCTTACGCATTTTCTAAGAAATTACTTGAGCGTGCGTGATTTTATTCTTAGAACATTTGACTCAACTATGGCTTTTTTAAATTCTCGTTACTTTTTACTTGTATTTATTTTAGTGGATTAACGCCAAACAGCGTTCGATATGAGCCAGCCTTGTTACGTGGGTAATAAATATATAGATGCGTCAATTTATATTTTGAATATAGATATATAATAAAAAATGTATTACAAACTGTTAATATAACATATAATAAAAGTTATATTATGTGTAAGTAAACAAAATTGTAAGTAATACTAATTTATTGTAAGTACATATAATGCTTTTAAGTAACAAAATTGCTTTTTAATTTGTTTCATCATTGATCAAATGTCACGCAAGTAAGACCATAACTAAAGAGATAAAATACTAGACTTAACCAATCGTATTGAAACATAATACTAAAATTATTATAAAATAAATTCTTACCTTTTAAGCAACACGGCGGGTGAGACAGGATTTAAAACGAACTCTCGTCCTGGCTGTGATACACCTAATACATACAAATTTAATATGAATGATATGAATATGATACAAATGATATTCTTTCCATTTATCTACGAATATAATGACTTTTTTTTTTTAACTTCACGCTATATCCCGCACACAGCAGGGTAGGGCAGAGGGAACCTAGTGTTAAGACACTCCGTTCCCCACTTCCCGCCGAATTCGGAGGCATGTTGCGTGTTAAGTGGCGGAACTGTGGAACTTAACGCCGCGCTTTACCTCGGCACCAGAGCGAAGAAAATGGAAATATTAAATATTTCCACTCCTCGAGTGGGAATCGAACCCACAACCAGTCGTTTACAGTCACACGCTTGTGCCACTGGGCCACGACTGGCCACTAATATTGATATAAATTATTAAGGGCTACTCTGTCCTTGTTAAATATTTTTTAAGGCCTTAATTAAATGTTGTAATAAATACATACAACAGACGTCTCTGCTTTAATTTTAGGGCTTAGATTAAAGTATTTTATAAGAAATATATTCTAAAACGCCAACTGTTCACATATTCTGCTTTGTAAAAACGCAGGTCTACGTTTATTCACATAGACTTCGTTCTCCATCTGGATCCGCCGCGTTTTGTCTTACCAGGTAAGAGAAATAAACATATATATTTTTTAAGTATAATCCTCTGAGTAGGAGCAGAAACCACAACTATAACGTTTACAATCAGAATGACTGTCAGTCAAGATGTTCTCAAACTCCTAACATTAAAAAAAAAAATCTTTAAAAATAACAAATATATAAGGTAAAGATAAATACATATTATAAAATATATAGTAGAAGTATCATTAAGAATCTATGTACTGAAATGTTGCTTAAAAGTTGGAAATGCTACGTTGTATTTAAAATCCTCGATAAACATTGGGTTATTTTATATATAACTAAGTGTTATTTAATTAATTTTGTCAAAATCTTTATAGAAGGATGTCCTTGCAGTCTAAGTTTACTGTTTTCTTACCAGGTATAGGGGCAGAGTCAGGCAATGGTCTCAGTCGCCGAGGTGGAGGCGCAGCCGCCGGCGTAGAACGCGCTCTTCTTCGCGAAGGTATTGGTAATTGGGATATTCTAGGAAAAACAAATGTTAAATCAGAGCTATATAACATCTACTTCAGGAATATACATATATTAGTTATCATTATTCATTTAAATTTAACAACTGCAGTTCAAGTAAACTAGAAAAAATGGAAATAAAAATTAGCTTTTAAAGAAGATGTATAAAAATTTGAACGCAGCGAGATTCGAACCCGCGCCTCCTGAATACCGTTCAGGCGCTCTCACCACTGAGCCATGCGTTCTACTAGCCGCTGCGTCGAAATTCTTATACGCTTTATTACAACTTATTTATGTTGTTAGCATCTCTGTAGAGAGATTTTTACAAATTTCTGCTACCCAAACATTATTCTACGAACAATCATTTGGCAAGAGAGAATGCTATTAATTAAATACTTTTTAAATATTTTTATACGTTTTCTTTAAATGTCTTTTTCAATTCTCCTAAGTGTGGAATAACACTTTAAAAATGTTTAAAAAGTAAAAAAAAAGAATAAAAATTAGCTTATTTAATATTTTGTAACAACACATACCTGGCAACATGATTTGTTCTTATGTTTTCAACCGGCCTGTTGAGACCCTCGCGAAGCTGCAAGCCATTATTTAATTACTTTCTAGCTTCATTTTTTGCATAAAAATAGGAGCATTTGCATACAATTATCGTCAAATTTTATATAGGAGTAGGTACACTATATACTATATAGGTCATATTTAAGATTTTTACATAATATTAAGTACAAAATAAAAAAAACAGCATCACGGCTTTCTCGTTAAGGGTAGTCAGAAAAAAACATTTCGTTCTAAATTTTCCGTCGGAAAATCAAAAAACCGAAACCTTACGAGCTGACTGGGTGAACTCAACTATGCGTTTTGTCTTAGATACCCAAGCAGAGAAATTAAATAATTTAAGTGTATTCACTGCCTCGAGTGGGAATTGAACCCACAATCATTGCGTATACACTCACACACTGCACAAGTAGGGCCTCACATATTATTTAATATATTACAAATAATTGATTTAAAGCAATTATTTTATATGACCTTGTTACAAAAGATGTCGGCTCGCGGCGTATCCGCAAGTCGTCTACGCACAGCCGACAGCACGGCCGCAGGACCGGCTGCACGCGCTAAGCACAACGCTGCCCGCAGTTGACCACTTTCTGAATCCTATACAAATTTCAGGAGGTAACAGAATTTATGACAGCAATTTTAAGTTCTATTTCATTATTGAAATGGGAACAAAATAGTTATAAACTATTCTACGCCTTGAAATTGTTGATTGTAAATGATGATTAATGAACACTTCTCTAAAACAATTGAATTAGTAAATAAATTGTATTATCTACCAACTAACCAGGTTACAATATTTCATTTTTTTAGTCGTAGACATGTATATGAGAAATACTTTTAAGTGAATTTCATCATTTTTTTCCAATAACCTTAGAAGATGTTTCAATTAGCAAAATACGAGTTAAATCATTATAAAGAAATTTCTACATTTTTTTAAATTATGAAATACTTGACCTAATCGATAAATTGTGCGTTGGGTGACGGAATTCAACGCCACGTTTTATGAACCTAACATAGAAAACCAGAGCCAAGAAATGAAAATTCAAATATAACCATTCACCTGAATGGCAATCGAACCCACAACCGTCGCGTTTATAGTCAGATTCTCTCAAAATGCGCCACGACGGCCTCTTATTATTTTATAATTATTATAAAACTAGCGGCCCGCTCGCGGCTTTGCCGCGTGAAATATTTCAATGTATTGCAACCCTCGGGGGCACATTTTTAAAAAATAAAGTAGCCTATGTTTAAACTTAGATTATTAACTATATTTATGCCAAAATTCATTACAATTTGTCAAGCGGTTTAGCTTTTTCATATAAACTTTCATCTCCTATTTCAACCCTTTAGAGGTTGATTTTTGAAAAAATAAGTAGCCTATGTTAGACCCAGTCACTTTTACTACTTTCATTCTAAATTTCATCCAAATTGGACCGGTAGATTAACCGTGAAAACGTGACAGACAAACACACAGACTTTCCCATTTATAATATAAGTATGGATAGCGTGTAAAAAACATTATTTATAACTCACTCCAGTGATATCCGGTTCAAAAATTAATTCAACTAGATGGTGTAAAGCCATCCGTTGTAGCAAAGCGTGAGGCAGCGCTGCCGAGGGCGGGTCTCTTGCCAAACGCTTTATTAAAGCGGGTAGAAGTTGCCGTACGCAATTAGCGCTGGAACAACGCACTACTGCACACACTGCGCCCTCGGCTGGCGCTCTTGCTGCTGACACCTGTTAAATATAAATAATTATATATTTTTTTTTGAATAAGTAAGCCTGAATACTTAGGATATGATAAACATGTTCTGATTCCCGTAACTTTTTTTTTACAATAAGAATAAGATATAAACGTATAAAATATTATAATAGAAAGCTTATAAAAGTTTCTACAAATGTTTTAATTGTCCCACGTATGTGAATAAAATTTTAAATTTGAAAAAGTATTTGATAAACTCTTAGTATTTTTTGTCTTACCAATTGATTTTATTAGAAATAATTTTTGGTAATTTCTAAAAATCTCTCCACAAAGACATTAGCGTAAAAGAATTACGAGGTAGCTGGACATTAACCTTTGGTTTTGCGGTCAGAGTATTTATATGAATTCCAAGAGGTAGAAGTTCGAGTTTCAAGTCAAAATTTTAATATGGTTTCAAAATGATTTTCTTAATATTAAATTTTATGAAAGAAAGTTTGTTGAAACATTTGTATATACCATGTGCCCTCGGCAGCTTTGTCCAACGCATCTTTAGTTATGAATGCTGTTTCGGCGAGCAAAATCTGTTTCTACAAGTTGGCAAACAGTTAAAAGCTTGTTGAGTTAACTCTGGATTTAACGAAATTCAAATATTTGTTTCTCGCTGGATAGCATTAAAAATGCGATGTTGCTTTCGATTGGAAAGTGTTGTAAGGATTTTCGTGTTATAGAAACACAGTTTTAATTTCATAATTTGTATACTTACTTTTTTAAGAATATAAGCATCTTATAAGTAATAAGATTCTTGATAGGATTTTTAAATAATTTGAAATTATTTTTAATATAATTATAATTAGTTCATACTACTAATTGTTAAACTTTTGCAGATTTTTTTAAGCTACGTTATATTTTTTGACTCCAAACCTATCACTCATAAATAATAAGCACATATTTATATAAAAAAAATACCGCATCACTCAGCGCCCACATGTGTTGCACGAACGATAAAGCAACAGGTTCCAGTTTCTTCACATTGTCAGGGTCCAAGAGTATGCCATGAAGATGATCTGCTGCTTTGACTGCGGCTATCCAGTTTTCCTTAATACAAGAGATTATTGAATAAATTATTAAATATTTCTAGAAATTATATTGTCTAAAGTATCTTGATATTGATGTTTGCTATCTAGTTCCCGCTCGCCCAACGCCTAACCTGTTATGAGAGAAAAGCGTGAATTTGAAAAATAATATTTCTTATGGTTATATCTTGTTCATTTTCCGCCTTAGTCTTTACTTTGTTAGAAGTTCTTAATAACGGTTACGGGGTATAGTGTTGCTGACAAGTTTTTGTAAGTTAACCATTCCATAAAAATATAAAAAAAAACATTTTAGCCAGTGACATAGCTATCATAGTGCCAGGTGCTGCATTGCACCAGGACCCTGGACCTTTTTATATTTTCAAATGGAGAATGGAAATTACAGAATTTCTCAGCAATCACAGAGGCTATTTTTCCTATGCACGGGGATCCTTGTCCACCTTTTTTTTTTTTTTTTTTTTTTTTTTTTTTTTTCGCTGGGAAATGTTTTTACGCAGACCAACCGTTCGCAAGACAGGCAGAACTGCCCTGCGAACGGATGATAATGTGGGACTCACCAATGAGCCCGATACTACCCACTAAAACCCAGCGGAAACCCTCTCCCCCATCAGGAAACGTCGTAGGCTCGCTTGCGCATTCTTCTACGACGTCTCGGTGGACGGCCCGCCTAGTGCAGGCCACCGTCGCCTTCAGGGTGCTCTGGGGTTTCTTCCAGAGCACCCGCAGCCTCGATGACTTGCAGGAGGATCACACCGATCCTCCCGCAGATCCTTGTCCACCTAGCTACACCCTATTTTACTGTATTTAACTCAAGGATTAATTTATACTACAATTTAGAGTGTAGGTCAGACATGGGTAGGGCTAGTTTTTCGTGACGCTAAATTTAACAACTGAAGCCGAAAGAGCGTCCTTGCAAAAAAATATATTGCTCACCAAAAATTAGTTGGCCAAGGGCGCATATATTAAGAAGTCCTAATTGAATATTCATTTATTCTTTTGAACGTGTCGCTCAAGGTGACTTGTAATAAACAGTGAGAGCTTTATTTACAACTTGATTTCTAAACATGTCATACAATTAACCCATATATTACTGGCTTCATAATAACGAAATAAAAAGTAAAACAATGTTATGTAGAGGGTTCCACAAATTTCACGCATGTATCATGTAGGTAGGTTTAGAGACATGCTAGTACGTTCTTCACATTTTAATCTTTCTTAGATATTCTACAGTGCGCTGTATGAAAGCAAAGCGGATAAAAATGGGGAATATTTGATATATAAACATGTATTGAAAAAAAACATAGGTACACAAGCTACTGCACCAAATTGACAACGTAGACGTGATGAGTGAGAGTGGGCTTGATTCCCATTTGGGGTAATGATTAAATATTATTTTTATTGCTTCACTCGTTACCTCTAAGACAAAGGACGGCGTTAAGTTCGCCATTTAACACACACTATCACGATTTCGGGCAGAAAGTACAGAACGAAATGTTTTGACACTAGGTTCTCTTTGACTACCCTGCTATGCGAGAAAAAAGTATGAAGCTGTAAAAAATATACACGAATTTTGGAATCTTCATTGTGACATCTTTGAAAACTGTTATAAATAAATTCTTAGAGTAGATTTTATTTAGTACCAAGACTAATTAAACTACTGTGACAAGACGTCTTTTCTAAAATTCTCTAATCTCTATAATTCTCTAATATCTAAAATTCTCTAATCTAATCACCCTATTCTCTTAAATAAGTTTAATAAAATTTCTGTTTTTAAGCTATATATATGCTACTGCTAATAACATTTACGAAACTTGAACTACGTAATACTTAAAATACTATTATACCGTGTTATGCAACTGAACAGCCACGTGCCTCGGTACAAATTCCAGTTCTTCCCAGTCGTAGTGACCACGTAAGGGAGAAGGCGGCCGGGGCGAGAGTAGA
Organism: Dryas iulia moderata; assembly: GCA_019049465.1. Lineage (NCBI taxonomy): Eukaryota > Metazoa > Arthropoda > Insecta > Lepidoptera > Nymphalidae > Dryas > Dryas iulia. The sequence goes on along the minus strand of CM032418.1, from coordinate 10,345,114 downwards.
TCGACGTCATGGGTTGTCGACACGAGATTTAAGATGAACCTGAATAAAATACTGTAGTATTGAATATGAAAATCAAAGTTGTTTTATTATTTATCATCAATACAACATTTTTCATTGATTATTTCGTAGAATTTCGTAGAACATATTTTTGTAGAATTTTTAACTTATCGTACGCACGTCGTACACACGTCATTTTTTGCTCCAAAAGCCTAAACAGATTCAACTGTAGAATTTAGAATTATATATAGAGGTAGTGGCTTAATCTTAAGTTTTGAATAATAATACATTTTTGGAATAGTGTTCGAATCCACAATTATTCACTTCAGTTTGATAGGTTTGATAGGTCACATTTAAAAAAAAATACATGGTCCATATGTTAAAAATTATCTTCTAGAGAGTTCTAATTCAATTCCTACTAAATAAAACATAATATCTAAAGCACAATACTGGCGTGGTAACAATTATTAATGTAATCGTGTAACGCATTATGACATTTGATCTATTAAGGTGAAAAACCATATTCTTTTTATTATTTTGTAATATACTTTATATCAAATAACGTAATTTTTAGTATTGTGTATGCGTATTATACTCGTACTCGTAGTAGGTACTACTTACTTCTGTTCAAAGAGTGCCTATGAAATGGGTCAGACAATGTGGGTTACAATATTATTTTAGGTTCTCATAATACTTTAAATTATAATAGTACATAAGTTAATGTACATTTCTTCAACAATTTATTAATATCTTTGTTAAGTTGGTAACTATAACCTCGCCAGGTATTAAGAAAACAACTTTTGAGTTACGTTTTACGACTTATAAATACCACCTATGGGTAAAATATGAGAGAAACTTTTATTTTCTAAGAGAAATTATAATACTTTTCAAATCATTTATAAATAAAGAATATTTGATAAGAAGGGCTTAGCTAATGTACATATATGTAATGATAAATGTTATTACTAAAATAGTGTGCTCTAAACATAGGCATTTCAAGTTTTATTACTTAGGATTATAACTGAAGCTGTTATCAATATTTATACAAATAAATTGTATCTTTAAATAATTATTAAGTGAATCCTCTGGTAAATAAAGATAGAGTGGGTAAATACGTACCGGTCGTGATCAAGACTGATACGTGTTTGTTGCCTGCGGGGAGAAGGCGTGGGACTTCTTTGTAAATTATGTAAAACTTCTATTTCTCTGTGGGGTTCCACCGGGCTGGGTACTTTATCAGGCGATCGCACCTCCACCAGAGTCAAAGCAAATCCGGATGTTTGTTTAGATTTATTACTAATATCGTTCTTTTTACTAAAATAATCATACAACTCACTTAAAGATTTCGATTTTAGTTTCACTTTATTTTGTTTGATCCCACTTTTTGGGGCTTTATTGTTAATAATGGGAAGAGGAATACCGCTTTTTTTGTTCATAAAATTACTTTCTCTCTCATCTAATTCCTGTTTTGCTTTATGTAAGTCGGTTATTATTGATGACGTTTCGGGTATAACTTCTATGCTAGATTTATCTAATATTGCTCGAGACCGGTTTAGTTTTGTATCTTCTTCACTAGTTGTAATATTGTCACTGTCTGGTGTCCGGATCTTGACGCTTTCTCCTCCAAACCGCACCCTTTTAACAACCACGTCGGAATCCTCCTCAGAGTCACGATCACTGTACTTGAGAACAAGTCGGTCTGAACTGTCATAGTCCTCTTCGCTGTTGATTTTATCAGATTCAGTCTCATTTTGTTCTAAAACGGTCATTGTGATTGCAGTGTCCGAGTCAAATTTTATTTCAGTCTCAATTATAACTTTGGCATAATTATTATTATGAAATGATATTCTGTGCGATTCATCAGACGAAGAGTCAGTAGATAAATAGATAGGATTCGTGAGGTGGTTATTATAAACTCGATTGATATGTACTATTGGCTGGCGTGACTTTCTAGGAGCGTAATAAACATCTTGTGAATCTTCATCATGTATTTCACATAAAACACGAAATTTATCTTGAATTCTTGAGTCCAGTCTTGAAAATAACATCATATAATGGTGAGGTCCACATAACTTTCGTAATTTCATTAACGATCGCAACGCAACATCCTGGTGCATGCTATCAAACAGTTTTTCACCCAAAATTTGAAATACCGGAAGCAAATCCAAATTATTGCATCTTCGTTTTAAAATGCTAATAAGAGAAGGTATAGAAAGTATCAATCCGGTTACAATATTTATCCTAGTATCAACATTACCTGTGTGTGGCCTAATATTGTTATAAGAAAATTTATCAATGATTGCTCTCGCCGCACACTCTGGATCTTCACAATGAAAGCAGAAAACTTTCAACGCGTCCAGTGCAGCTTTACGAACGTTGGGGGAACTGTGTCCAAGATTATCAATAACTTGATCGAAAGGAAATGAGAGCGCGTTTCCCGATAGCGGAAGTAAATCCGCTAAGACTCTTAAAGCGTGTAACCGGACTTCCCACTCAGGATGTGAGAGGCGATCTTTGATGGCTATATAGAGCAATTGAACGTCAAGATCGGGTGGTAAAGCACGCGCTCGTAAGATTCGATCCCACAGAGGAGCGAGTGGTGGCGGCGGCTCAGGCAGTTGCATGGCGGTGGACTGAATCGCGTGCCCGGCGACGCCGCCGACACACAACTGGGTTAATGATCGGACAAAGCATGCCAGCCGCCCCTGACCAATCGATGCGAGTATATGTGCCCTCTATGTAAGCTTATATTTAATAGATGTATGGAAATTCCGGTTGTAAATCTATTGTTTTGTCGTTTATTGTGCTCATTTCGGTCTCGTTTGATATTTATTAAGAGTAAATAAAAATGTAATTTAATGATTACCAATGGAGGCCTTTAAACATTTAACTATTCACTATTTCTAACCGGTTTCTTACAGATGATACATTATAAAGATGGATTAATTTGTCTTTATTACATAAGTAATTTTACTGTTTTTAATTGACTTTTATTTGATGCATGTTCAGTTACGGCGACTAATTCGCTTTGTAAATATTTCACTATCTCAATCACAGTATGATACATAGTTTACAAATAAAACAATACTCTTGCAAGTGTCGTTGGTTGTATAAGCTTTTGTTTATTTGTTTTTACTGTATGAAGAAAATAGCCTCAGAGAGTTGAGAACAAATAATTAACAGGGAACAAATAAATTTGTTATCTTTGTATACTAGTATTATATAGAATCTAGAATATAGAGATGTTGTGGATACAAGTTTAAAGAAATTTACATTAAACGTTAATTTGCTGAGAAATGCAAAAAAATATATAATAAAGCAAAAAATCTTAAATCTTAATACAAAGAATGGGCTGTGCTGGCTATAATGTGTGAAAATGAAACACATAGAATATATTAAAAAGCTTATTTATTATCATAAACCTAAATAATAGTCTGTCACTTATTTTAAACATATGAACTAACCGCAGAGACATACTTTCATTGTCATTTAAAGAACTATAGAACTATATTTACATCGGAATATATTGATTTATATTCATTTATTAAACGTTTTCATCGTTGGTGTATCCTAAATTATCCTGTTCTTTAGCTTTTTTCATTTGCTTCTCATTTTTAGCGATGGCAGCACTTTTTGCGACCTGCTCTATTGTGTCAAAAAGTGGTAAATGTCTTGTTTCTGGTGTTAACACTATAAGCGCACTGGAAACAGCACCGGCAAGGCCAAATGTAAGTGGAGAGAGTACAGATGATACTGCTGCCTGGAAATAATTAGTTTTATTTTACTTACAATTTAAAGAGATTTCAGAAGGCGCTATACTATATTATGATAAGCATGAAATTCCATGTCATATATGTATAGCAATACTTTTGAGGAACAAAGTAACTATATAATATGGCACCATCACAGCCAAGTGTGATCTGAAACGCCATGAACGAAAACGAAAACGCCATTGGTTTCATCATCAGACTAAAAAATAATTATATTTAAATTATTTTCATTTCCCTGCCTCTGAGAGGAAAGCAAACAACGGAGTGTTGACCCTTAGTTATCATTGCCCTTTCAGTTTTTCGGAAGAAGCTGGACTATACTTTCTTGGCAAAATATTTTCAATTATTTTGAAAAAGCTATAAAATATTTTGTCTATCGTTCATTTACTTTTGTCATTAGATTTTTTGTAGATGATATTGTAAACATTTTTTATACTATAATTAAACATACCATCATAGGTGTAAGCAATCCCAGCATGATACCACCACTATACGCAAACGTGCATAATCCGAGCACTGAACCCCGGACACTAGTAGGGAAGAGCTCCATAGTGAAAGTCACTATGCCCGTGAAGCAAGCTGAGGCCAGAAGTTTACCCGCTAAGAAGAATCCTACTTTTAACCATGTATACGCTGTAAAATAAAAAATTTTGTTATTAGAATCAAAACTAGCATTTATTTTGTATATATTTAAATAATCTATTCTATATTCATATTATTGTATACATGCAAATTGTTTAAAAGTGTCTGTAACATAAGGCCGGCGAGAATCAGTTCCTCTTTTCATAAGAATCAAATTTGCACAATCTACATCGTTTTAACAATTACCCTTGTATATTACAAGATAGGTACCTTACCGTACGTTTGTGTACTAAATATAAAGATACTTTTTAATTTAAGTTCATAATCATCCTGTATAGTAACCATTACATTGACATCATTTACTATAATTTTTGAAAACAGAATCTTAGAAAATGTACAAATATCATACTTACTTTCAGGTACATAGCCATAAAATATACACATCAGCCCACACAAAGAGTATCCGAAAATCAATGGCAATTTCCTCCCATATCTATTCATCATGTACATAGATATCAATTCTCCAGGAAAAGACATTATTGCGCCTAGTAGGAAATATAAGTACTTATTTCCCGGTAACCAGACAGAATTAGCTACAAGTCCATAGTAAATATATGAAATAGCAAAACGGGTCACAAATGCCACAATAAATCTTTTCAGCGTTTCACTACAAAGAAAAAGATCACAAAAACCTTCTTTCTTGCCATCAATATTAATATTATAAGCTTGTTTTAAAGTATCCTTGTTTAATTTATCTAAGTCTTCAACTTTTGTATTGATTTTGTTCTTTTCGATCATTTCCTTCAAGATATTTTTGGCTTGCTCTACTTTGCCGTTTAAGATAAGCCATCGAGGGCTTTCATGTATAATAAATATATAGAATAAAAATAATAGCGGCGGTGTATATATTATATAAATTAACGATTTCCAATAAGGCACAAGCATAGCTATTATGGCAAAGATAGCTTCCCCCATGTAAATGGCATACGCAAATAAAACTCCTGATAATACTCGATTTTCCGTATTTCCGATTTCGATCACTGAAATAGATTAAATAAATTAATATTTACCTCGTAATGGTTTATTAGTGGTGTATTTTAAAATGTCAGTAATTTTATTCGAACTTCCAACTATTTACGCTAATTACTAAAGTTTAAATAAAGCTTTGTGGAATATTGCAAAGGTTTTCATTACGTTTAGGCTTGAAGGTCTATATATTTTATCTACTATCTATATTTTGCATATTGTTGGGGTTTCCAATCAAAACATTTCATAATATAAAACCTTTTTTACCCTTACCTTAAATGAAATATAGACACATAGATTTTATCAACAATTTTTTTCTCGATTTACTTATTATTTTTGACTCGTTTCTTGACATTAATACTATCTTTTCAATTCACTATAAGTCACAACTTACTTAGTATACTTGAAGTCGCAGAAGCACCTCCAGTTATTGCCGCTTCGAGAAATTCTAGGACAATGTAGACGTAATAAGAAGTAGCAAAGCTCTTCAAATTTCCCACGATAGATCCCACCGCGCAAACGATAAACGTTGGTTTCCGCCCAATGCTATAAAAATAAATATATTTATACATTTGACTGTGTCTATCATTGTCAACAGTTGCATAATAGTAGCATAAAAAGACGTATTTAATATAAATAAATAATATAAAAATTAACTCTATAGCAAATAGAGTAGGGTGAAGAAAATCCGACATAATTTCTTATCTGAAGGAAAAAACCTGTTACGCTTAATTTATGCTATAAATCATAAGTGATCTCTATATCTATTAGTCAGGAATTATTTAAATTTCATGAAGTTTCAGAGTAATAAAATAAATCCTCACTATTATAAATGCAAGAGTAACTCTGTCTGTCTGTATGTTACTCAATCCCACCTAATCTGCTGAACCGCTTTAAGTGAAGATTACCACAGAGATAGTCTAGAGACTGAGAAAGGACACAAGCTACTTTTTAATCCAAAAAACAGGCTGTAAGGGATGAAAATAAGCGATGAAAGTTTGTATGGAAATTGTTTAATTTTTAACTTAGAAGAATTAAATTTATTTTATAAACTTTTAGAATAGAAATGAATACGATTTTCAAAACTTCAAAAAAATGTCCCAAATTGGTAAGAATGGGGGGCAAAAATTTTTGTGTGATGATGTCGCCTGCCACCCAGAAAATAAAAATATATAAGAAATATATAGTGAATTACAGGTTCATTACGAGATGTGAGACTGAATATAATGCAAGTAAGAAACCAAGCGCCGCGTATCATACACAGTAAACGATGGACCATGCATAAAGGGTTGAAATACAGGATAAAAATTTGTAGGAATATTACGTCATTTTTAATCTAGAAGTTTGAACACGGGCAAAGCCGCGTGCGTGTCGCTAGTAACTTATAATAATTAAATTAAAAATACGTCTGCAGAGTATCTAGAAAAGTAAACAAACGAAGAATACATTAACACTTTCATCATCAAATAACTAAATTTATTACTATTTGCTTTGTATTATACTTCATAGTAGATAGTGTAATAATAATTATATTAACTAAGGTAGATGAAGGTTTGTAATCTAAACTCAAATAAAAACAAATGTTGCTATTATTGGCGAATAACTGCACTTACGTGTCTGCTAACCATCCAGAGACTGTCAACGCTACAGCCATGCCAAAGCTATGAACTACACCCACCAAGCTTCTTTGCCATGGTTGACACGCCAAATTGAGCTGTAGGAAAGTAAATATTACATATATATTGAAATTAGAGCAAAACAATTCGTTACTTCTCATTGCGAAGTGTAAATAAATTAAGCTCTTTCATTTGATATCTATGTTGGGTGGGTTTTTCAGAAATATGCATGCCGCTAGTTTACTACGGCGTTTATTTTGGATTAATAATAATACTGATTATATATAATTGTAATCTTATTTGAAGTAGAGGTATATATATATGAAATGCAGGCTGGAAGGTTCTGGATACATAGCTTGCAAGATTTGATTAATTTAAAAACACTCTGGCATCAGGTTAAAGTTATGAAAATGTAGTATTGTCATCAAATCATCAAAGGCGTGTACAAATTTTGATGTAATTCAGACCTTTAGCAGTGAAATCAAAATAGTCGTAACTATTTCTTACATTGATTATTTGATGGCAGATATACATAGATCAAACTAATATAACCTTCTCCATAATAGTAAATGTAGAGTTCGAAAGACTTATTTTTTGACACCTATATACTTATTACACATATTACCTAAGTAATGGGTTCACAATTCTTCTCTATATTCTTATATTATCATATTATTTAACTATAAGATCAGTGACTTTTAAATAAGTTTACAAACCTCAGACACGATAGTATTATTGTTTTCATAAATCCACTCGGTGCATTCCGTGTAAACGTTGCTGAAACTTTCGTTCGTGCAAACATTGCCTTTTAAAGAAGTATAATTGAGTACTGGTCTAGTACACTGATCGGTGTGGGTAGACGGCCACCAGGACGCTTCATATGCACCTGTAGTTTCACATTCAGGGATACGACACCTACAATGTTATGATAATTATTATTTAAATTAATGATGTAGGTTAGTTAAATGAATCAAACAGTTTAAATTATTCACATAGATTCCCACTGCCAGTCTGTAAAAAACTATTCTATTTTTGATCCAAAACAATCAAAGTTTTAGAATTAAATTAAATTAAATAGCTTCACGCTATATCCCGCACACAGCAGGGTAGGCAGAGGGAACCTAGTGTTAAGACACTCCGTTCCCCACTTTCTGCCGAATTCGGAGGCTTGCGTGTTAAGTGGCGGAACTTAACGCCGTGCTTTACCTCGACACCAGAGCGAAGAAAATGGAAATATAATTTCCACTCCTCGAGTGGGAATCATAATTTTAGTTTGTTAAGAATGTTATATTTTCATTTAAATGTAGTTTTGCACTTTAGCATGTGTACCCAACAGGTTTATAGAAGAATCACGAGAAAGGAAAAGTGTAAATTTTATATTCTTATATAAATGATAAGATGGTTTAGAGAACAAAAAAAAATTACTAGTAAATTGAAAATATTTCCAAATTTAACCAATGTATTTAAATATAAATTGTACCTAAGTGGTATAAAAAAAACCAAATGCGAGAGCTTGGCGCTTTTTCCCACATAGCAGGGTAGTCAGAGACAACCCAGTGTCGAGACACTCCTTTCTCCATCTTCCACTCGGAATCGTAACGTTGCTTGCTGAGTGGCAGAACTCAACTCAACAGTCTTATAACAGAAATTTAAAATAATTTAAATATAATCATTCCTCGGAGTGGGGATCGATTGCTATAAATCTAATATCAATTAACTTGTAAGTTATGTCGATAAACATTTAAAATTGTTAATATTATATATACTCACCTATAGTTAACTTCACCCGCAATGAAAATATAATTAACATTAATCATGGATACGAATATCGGTGGTAAGCACAGGTACAAATACTGTACTACTTGATATTTACCAAAACTTTCCAAAATATCTCCTGCACTAACTTCGGCTTTAGTTTTAGATTTCCCCATTTTAAAATTTTATATTTATATTATTTTGATTAAAAAGAATAAATAAGAATTATTTTCAACTATTTAATTAAAAAACACGAAAACCATGACATCATAAAATTTCGAACACCACTTTTGAAGAAAATTAAAGGGGAATTCCGCAAGCTTTTCTTGAAAGGCAACGGGATATTTTTTAAAAACACCATGAAAATTATTTAAGTAATATGTAATTTACAATTAAGTTTACTAAGTATATTAATTTTCCTTAGTTAACGAAAATTTTCCGTAACCTCTTTGTAGATAATACCACAATGGTGTATATAAAGATACTAGCGTCTAATTACTTTACGCAATTTATTATATATATAGGCTTATATAAAGTATTCACGTAATTAAATATAGTGCTATCTTTTTGACAAACTTGTCAACTCTTATCTTAGAATAAAATTACACTAGTTCTTAGGTTTTATTCAGAATAAGGCATCTTCAAACACTTGGCTTAAGCGAATAATAAATATTATTAGTGAAGAATCAGAAAAGTATACTAAAAGCTTTTTTAAAGTTTAAACTATATTGAGACGAAAGAATTAATTATAAGGTCATAATTTTAAATAAGGTTCATATTTTTACAGGGATCGTAGTTGGCTATTTTGAAATTGATTAGCACAATTAAATGGTTCTACTTAGATATACAAAGATTAGTGTATATTATATGAATTATTCTACTAAATACACTTCACACATTTGTACATATTGTTACTAGGAATTAAGTGTACTAACCTTCGAGAAATAGTCCAATATGATGTAGCTAATAGCTGTATAAACAAATATTCATTAAAAATAAGGTTCACGCTGTATCCCGCACACAGCAGGGTAGGCAGAGGGGACCTAGTGTTAAGACACTCCGTTCTCCACTTTCCGCCGAATTCGGAGGCATTGCGTGTTAAGTGGCGGAACTTAACGCCGCACTTTACCTCGGCACCAGAGCGAAGAAAATGTAAATATTAAATATTTCCACTCCTCGAGTGGGAATCGGACCCACAACCAGTCGTTTACAGTCACACGCTTGTGGCACTGGGCCACGACTGGCCAAAAAGCTCTAATATGCATAAATTCATACTACAGGCCTCACTTTCGTTACTTTTACATTTACGACACAGTTACATCTACTGTACAGCCGAAACTGCTAGCCATAGAAATTTGATATTCACCATATCAGTGGGAAAAGATTTATAAAAATTTATATGGGAGCCGAAGAAGCATTTTTAATATACAAATATTTTAACGTTGCCTCCAAAACTGTGGAAAATGGAAATGAAAATTCCTAGAAATTAAAAGTCATAGAGTCCATACAAACGAAAGCTTAATAGCATGTAATTAATGATTCAGTAATGTAGATACATGTTAATGGGTATATCCTCAATGAATATAACATATTATAAAATATTTTAGAAAAACAGTTTTTGCACATTGTCTAATCAACTACTATATACAACATCGTCATTGCCGGCTGTAATATTCAATAAAAAATTAAGTAATGATAGCTTTTACCTAAGCGAGAAATATAATTTGTTTTTTTTTTATGTAGAAGTAGTCAATATTGCTGTATTATAATGATTTTTAGGTTACAGATATACGAAAATAAAAACATCTTATAAAATCGTATGAATTTACACGGTTTCCTAAACTTAATAATCTTGCCAAACAATTATTCTTTAAAAATAGTCGTTGGGTAGTGGGATATGCAGAAAAGCTCTCTAAAAAAATTGACATAAAATAAGTCGGTCTTGAATTCGAATTTTTGTTCGAATCTTGGTTAATGTTGTAGCACTTATGGATAATCATATTTAATATAAAAAGAACATAAAAATTGACAAAAATGAAACTACAAATACGAGTACCTATACCTGAAATATAAATGAAACTACATACAACGTAAATAGTTATAGGCTCATGGTTATGTAATTATCAAGCTGGTGCTTAGTATTGCGACTATTACATAAGATTTTCTATCTAAATTAACAAATATTTTCTAACCAAAATTTACCTATGTGTTAATAAAATTTACGTCGAGATTTGCATATATTTGATTAATTTTCAAAAGTACATAACTAGAGTATGCGATATCATAATTACTGTTAGTGAAACAATAGTCTAATCTTTCTTTATATTGCTTTAGTTTCCCAGACAGTCAAATTTTGCTCGGAAGTAATGACTTATGATTAAAAATTACTCTTCAGTGTTTGAGCAAATTTGAGACTACTTGTTTATAAAAATTTTAAATCATAATTTTCTTATTGTAAAAACCAGTTAATATTGGTCAAATTCAATATATGTTGCATTTCAATTTTACAGTTTTTTTTAATTGTTTAAAAATGTTCTCTTTGTAAATATGTAAAAATAGCCAAAACATTTAGTTATCATATGAGATTTTTAAAATTACTTTCATAAAGCTAAATCGAAGATATCGCATATTCCGTATAACTGGTTGAAAAAATACGTACAGTGATATCAAAAGTTACTACAAAAATTATAAGGTTAAAAAAAATTATTTCTTTTTTTTTGAAAATTATTAACCATATGTTAAGTGGGTATGTTATTTTCTTGTATATTAAATATAAATATCAAGGTAATTTTGGTGTAATGGATATGGTTCTAAATGCAATGGTTGTGGGTCCGATTCCACTTAAAAGAAGGATTAAAGTGTTAAAATTACTGTCACTAATCTGCTCTGGAAGACAAGAAATATGGAACGGAGTGTCTTGTTAGGATCACCATGCCTGCTCTGATATGCTTTGCTAGATAAGGCGTGAAGTTGAACTATTAATACTATATAAATTATATAGAAAAAACTAACATTTATAAAATTTAAAATGATGATTCTCTAACTGACTGACTGACACTAAATTACAAGATAACGGAAAATGATATAATCTTTTTTTTAGTATTTATTTAGCCTCACGCTGTATCCCGCACACAGCAGGGTAGGCAGAGGGAACCTAGTGTTAAGACACTCCGTTCCCCACTTTCCGCCGAATTTGGAGGCTTTGCGTGTTAAGTGGCGGAACTTAACGCCGCGCTTTACCTCGGCACCAGAGCGAAGAAAATGGAAATATTAAATATTTCCACTCCTCGAGTGGGAATCGAACCCACAACCAGTCGTTTACTGTCACACGCTTGTGCCACTGGGCCACGACTGGCCACATATATTGAAATGCAACTAATATAATCTTTTGAGCTAAGATAATCCTTTATGATTGCAGGCAAACGCTACCTAGCCATTTTTTAGTTCTCTAACTCACACGTATCTCAAGCAAATCGTAAAAAGGTTGAGCAATCAGTATTTTTTGTGAACGAAAAGCAGTATTTTGCTATGAACAAGATAGGGTTAATTTTAAGTCTGTAATCGTCTTAGTCTTTCAGGCAACAATGTGTGTAAAATAAAATAATAGAGACCATTATATATTTTGATATATTTTAATATATACAACTATTTTCATCTTTTTTCATTGTATATCTACTCTAAAATTTACTCTTCTGTAGTCTATGAGCTGTACACATATACATCCTGCTTATATTATAAATGCGAATGTCTGCCACGCTTTCGCGGCTAATCTACCGGTCCGATTTGGGTGAAATTTAGAATGAAAGTAGTTTCAAAAATCAACCTCTAAAGGGTTGAAATAGAGGATGAAAGTTTATATGAACAATCTACACTGCTTGACCGGTTGTAATGAATTTTGGCATATATAGTTGATAATCATATATACTGGGGGGGCGTGTCTGGGGTGGGCAGGATTGCAATATAACAAAATAGCTATCTACGCATTTCCTCCGGCGAAGCCGCTACTAGTTGTTTTTTTATAAAAAAATACTTTTTCATATAATTCTTAGAACATGTCAACAATAATAATTGATGTATAATAGCTCCATTGTGATCACAAATTGAGCATTATTTGTATTAACCTGTTGTTGTATGTATGTCGTGGCCATATCGTTTAATTGACGATTTCATGAAATCGTTGACTATATCATGAAATCGTCGCAGTTCATGAAATGACCAATTATCGTTTGGCCAGATCATGATGTCGTTTGACGAAATCAATGACACCCTAGCGTTTAACGATATGGTCAACTAAACGCGTGGCTACTTCATGAAATTGTCGATCTTGTTTGACCAAATCGTCAATTATAATTACTTTAACAACCGATAGAGGCGCTAGCAGCGCTTTTTCGTATATCAGCTGTTCGTAATTAAGCTAAAACTTTAGTTTTAAATATTTTTTTTTATTAAAAGCAGCATTAACTATCCGTTTATAATAAGTAAAAAATATATTCCTAAAAAAATATTATCTTTTTATTTTATTGAAAATCATTATAATTTTGATTTTAAGTTGTTTTGTATTTACGATACTGTAATAATAACTTTAAGAAATATATAATAAAAACTACTTTTAAATACTAAAAAATCTGTTAAATATAAAAAGTTTAACCTAACCTAACCTATCTTGATAGGTTTTAAATATATTCACACAAAATAAAAATAATTACGTAAAATAATTTTTAGGTTAGGTTAGGTTAAACCCTTTTTATTTAATTGATTCTCACAAGATTGAAAGTGTTTTGAGGTAAAAAAATCTCCATTATATATACTGAGTTCGTATTACGCACATATTATGAATTTATGTTAAATATATTATAAAGACACCTTATTTTACGATATGACCAAACGTCGATGACGAAATCGTTAAACGTTGACGAATCAACGATATCGTCAAATTCAGTTGCTCATTTCATGAACTGCGACCATTTCATGATATCGTCAACGAGATCATGAAATTGTGAATTCTACGATCTGACCACGACATGTATACAAAGTACGTCTAAAACTTTTTTCTAGTCTCTCCCAGCCTATCGCTTGAAATACGTTCAAGAAAAAAAGCTTGTATAAAAATCATGAAGATGATAAAAATAATATTCATATACAAAGTTACATGAATCATTTTTTATAATTAAAATGCATCGATTATTTAAGCTTTCGATTAATCGATATGTTCAAGGACATCGCTACAAGATATTTCTATTGTGTGTTATCTGTACCCTATTCTAAACTATGAACTCTTGTCATTTTGTTTAGTGTTTATAAATTTTTATATTAAAATATAATCGTAAAGTATAAAATCCTTTTTTTGTTAAATGACTTCATTGTTGAGTGAAACAGAGACGTTAAAAGATGAACAGACTCCAAAATGATGTATTGATCGACAGTAATAAATCAAGTTATTATCAAACGTGACGCTAAAGGTTGTTTCGATAAGATGAAGATGATATTAATCGTGTTCATTATTATTGCAAGCATCTATAACCCTATATTTGCCCAAAATGATGAATGTAATAAAATGAACAGTAGTCGATGTGACTATAAGCTTAATGTGCGAAAATTGTCCGAATCTTTGGCTAGTAAATTTAGCGAAATTGTAGTCAAAGAACTTGGCAGTGAATATACGTCGCATCTAGAAGTAAGGACTGCATATAAAGTTAGTCGATACCACACAACCGATGGTAATTCATTGTCTACAATAGTTGATAAACTGAATTACAAAATATCATCAGCAATAAACATACTTTTGGATATGAAAAACACAATGAATGTTTCTAATTCTCCGTCCTTTACACATCCTTGTCCATTTAATTCTATTGGAAAATCTGTATTTATAAAAAGTTCTAATATCTTTGATGATATGTCTTCTATTGACATAAAACCTAATATGTTGGGACACTTTAAAGACTTAAAAGTGAAGAGATCATATTTCCTATCTCACTTGGATTATGCTACTGACAAAAATTGTGCTTCCATGCCTCATTCAAACTCAAGATATTTATATCACAAAGTTGTACATCCTGATCCGAAACTTATTATCTTTATTATTGACAACAATATGAAAATAGAAGCTTTGGAACATGCAGTGAATATTGCTAAAGAAATAGCATATGCTTTACAAAGTACAGATATGTTTGCTTTGAAGATTACAAATATGAGTAATTTTATGAAATTTGAAGATACATGCAGCAGGGATGGTGTGTCTAATCTAGGAAATGCCACTGATAATAATAAATTGTTATTTAGGGAATATTTAACTTCCATAGATGTAGCCTCTGACAGTTTATCACCAGAGACAATAAATACAGAAATTAAAAGTCTATTAGAAGAAAAGCAACTTCCAGTCAACAAATTGTTAATATTTTTGACTGATATGAAATTTTTAAATGACAATACATGGCTTAAAATGTTACCTTTATCAAACAAGGATAATACTATTACATTAACCATTGGATGCATAATCGAAGGTAAAAATATAAGAAATTGGTCAATAGAAGTTTTACATGTGAAATTACAAAATAAATCAAATCACCATTCCGTGATGAAACTACATCTCAACAACAGTGGAGTTTTCGGTCAAATAGCATCTGCTTTTATTTCATTATTACCAAGTAAATATAACAATAAGCTATCAGCTGAAGGGCCAATTTGGGAGGCTACTGAAAGAGACTTCATGGTGTCATTAGTATATCCCATACCGAGTGGTATTTTTGGATTAGATCTTTATTGGTCTGACTTAGCTGAAGACATTATTTACTTCAAAGGTGGGAATCACAAGAAGCGAGCCTTTGTAATGGACTTTTCTGGCAAGATTCTTATGCATACATATTTTCCTAGACCAGAATCAGCATCTGATAAAATTAAATTTACAACATTAGAAAGAGTGGAAAATATTAACAGCACGGATATACTGAAAGAAAAACTTTTAGAAATGCCTTTAGGTAATTTTACAGTAAGTCATCAAAATTCATCTAAATCAATCACATATTCTTGGCAATGGGTGCAAGAATTATACATTGTTTGCATTGTATCAGAAGTTGTTAATGGCAGTTTGTTGAATAAAACCAACATATTTTTTACTAGAAATAGTAAGGAGCTACTTTTCCATAGATTAGATTTATTTCCACCTAAAAGTGGGAAAATTTGTCGTCATTTCAAACAAATAGCTACCATTGACCAAGGTACTGTGTACTTAAGTCCATCAAGCTTTCAGTCACCTTTCACTTATTTATATGATATGGGCGATGGACAGGAGGCAGTGTCATATATGCAAAATTACTTAGCCTACTTAAAGAGTGTTGCACATGGCTTACTTTCTAATCCAGGATTAAAAAATGAGATACAACAGGATGTTGGATTTCTCAATTCAATTTTATCGTTTTATAAAAGGCAACATCTACATGGTCCATTTTCAAAATACATAGTTAGAAGATATGCTGTGACTGAAAATGGTGTGCTAGTAATGTTTCCAGGTACAGTCTTGGAATATGATTATGAACCAGTACGAAGGCCTTGGTATACAAATGCTGTAGAGAATCCTGGAAAAATAATACTTACACCACCAAATTTAGATGTAGGAGGAGCAGGATATGTAGTTACTATATCATACGCTGTACAAAGCCCTATTTATCCTTCAATGGTTGTTGCTATGGATGTGACTATGGGCTTCCTATATAAACTCATTATGGATAGTTTACCACTTTGTGCCATTCCGTATATAAAGTGTTATATAATGAATAATCGCGGCTACCTCGTATCTCATCCTGGATTGATGGATCCAAATAGCTCTGGTCCAATCGAACAACAACATATCACACATAAAGAATCAATGATAGCAATTGATATGCTCAATCATAAAGGATTTGTCACAAAAAGACTATGTAGCAATTTCTATGACAAAACGATTCAAAGATTTTATGAATTCAACATGTCCGTGCCGAATGTACTTTCTAATGTAGTGTCAGGTGATCATTGTGTTCATTATTACATTGTGTCAATACCTGGTTCAAATGCTTTTGTGGGTCTCGTGAACGCTTCATGTAGTGTGGGAGCTTTTTGCCCTTGCAGCATGGTCGACCGACTTTGTTTAAACTGCAATCGTATGGAGCAAAACGAATGCGAATGTCCTTGTGAATGTAGTTCTGAAATGTATGAATGTCCCGCTGTAAACAATTCCAAATCTCTGCAAAATATTCCCCTATGTGGTATGATGCCCGAAAACAATAATCATAAATCGCACTATTTTCATAATTTTGCCGAAAATCTTAAATCCTGTTTTGATTTCCAATGTGAAACGTACGACACACATTCAGATTGCTTAGGAGTTTTGGGTTGCGAGTGGTGTCAAATAGATGCTGATGGCCGAACTCCTCTCTCTACACCTTTTTGCACATCCCAATCTACCTGCTTTAATGGGGTTCTCGGCGCCGTCACTCCATACGGTGAAGGTACCTTTGGTCATGTAAATAGAGACGCTTTCGCTAGTTATTCAGCTATCGGTCCAATAGCTGGATGTATAGTTACAATAAGCCTTATAATAGCAGTTGCGATATATTGCTATAGGCAAAACACTTCATCTGATAGTTGTCACAACTTATACGTGGACGGTCCTGCAGAGACTTGGCACGACGCTGATGTGCAAATGAGTCACATGCCAACGGATGACATGCCTGATATGTCGGGACAGGACAAACTACTGCCAGCTATGGAGATTGAAGCCCCTATATCTCCCTATCGAGTGGTAACGGGATACAGACGTTCCCACACTGCCAATGGATCCGATCATGGCTATTCTACTATGACGCCCCACGAAGATTCAGAGGCAACTGGCTTCTCCGTCAATGATCCCACAATTTTATCAGATGATACTAAATCCGACGCAAGTTTTCCTGCCCCTAGTAAGAAACCTAGAATAAAACCTGCTGACTTAACTATGACTATTCTTCCGTGTGGTAAAAACAGTGTGATAGCTCCTGTCACCGTTCATAGGCATATGGAAGCATCCTAATATATTAAACTACCTCTTCTGTAAATAATAATTAAGTATTTTATATGTATAAATGTGATATAATTCGCTTGTATTATTTTAAAGTCTAGCAGTATTTAAGGCTTATGTGTAGTTTTTGGTTTTCGATGTTTGATAGACTTAATCGTAAAAACTGTATCTTAATCATTTTATGTATTAAAAATACATACCTTTCGGTAGGATAATGTTTACTGTAGTTTGAAATTAACACTTGTTTGTATATTTTTATACGATTTATTAACGTGAAGCAGCTAGTATTAATAATAACTTTATGTATCCGACTATATCTAAATATGTACTTTTTAATTTCCTGTGGGAATAAAAACACTGCCAATGTATACTCATATTATATTAATCATTTATTATAACTGTAAAATAAATTTAGATTTGAATTCATTCTAATGATAAAAAGAACATACATTTTGAAATGTTTGCTTATAAAATGATTAAAATAATAATCACATATATATATTACTTCAAAATATACGAGTAGGTATTTACGTTATACGTTTATTCTGTATAAAATTATAGGGGTTTGTTACTATAGTGACTTCAAATCTAATTACTTATTGAATGTCCATTCTTAACTGTGTGAACTATACAATTAAAATTATCATTATTATATAATAAAACTTAAAACTAGTGTACTTAAAGTATATAAATCCTAATAAGAATGTAAGAATTAAAAGTTACTAAAAACAGGTTGTTCCATACATATATATACGTATTATGTACCTATATGACTGCTATATGTTTTAAAACCGTTTACTTATTTTTTTTTATAATTCTGATATAATGTGCCAGTGCCTCCGTATTTATAGCGTAAGTTAGTTAGCATGTGTAATTAAGACTGACTTTGATGTTGCATTTACTTAATGTGCAATACATTTTTGTATTAAATAAAACTTCTTTTATTTTTGCTTTTGGGCCTTTTTATATATTTTATTATTATTATTATATGATTCTTTTTTATTTAAAATTAAATGTTGATATAATCTCAATTAATTAAATATAAATAAATTGCTATGACGTCAATTAACTTTGTATTAAATTACAACTTGGGGCCAGTCTTGGCGCAAGCGTGTGACTGCAAACGACTGGTTGTGGGTTCGATTCCCATTCGAGGAGTGGAAATATTTAATATTTCCATTTTCTTCTCTCTGGTGTCGAGGCAAAGCGCGGCGTTAAGTTCCGCCACTTAATATGCATTGCTTTCGAATTCGGTGGAAAGTGGGGAACGGAGTGTCGTAACACTAGGTTCCCTCTGCCTAACCTGCTGTGTGCTAAAAAAAACTACAAAAACAAGAGGTTCTTAATATAAATAAATTTATTTTTGTACAGACATAAAATATTTTAATATAATAATTTTCCATCATGTTTAAGTTTCCCGTTTTACTTACAAATTACTATTGCGAACTTACTATTTTTCCATTCTAGGTCTAAAACGAACATAGATAGGGTGATTAGTTTTAAGTACAAAGTCCACATAAAAGGTGAGATCGGACTCTTTGGTGACAGGTTCAAAGTAATATTTTCTGATTAATCGAGATACTAAAGTTTTAATTTCCAGCATCGCGAACTTTTGACCTGCGAAATAAATAACTTTTAATAGAAAAATTAAACGACATAATTCAAATTATGACATATTAAAGAAAATGTATAAACATTTTGAACATAGTAGAACTCTATCTCAGATTAAAAGATATGTTCGAATATTGATACGTTCAATGTTTTTATTATTTTGAATTTTTTGTCCATATTAAAATATTTTTCATAATAAAAGTATTTATGAATGTCTTTCTTACCAATAGAATTCTTTCAACTTCATGCTTTTTCCTGCCTAGTAGTCAGAGAACCTAGTACCGGTCCACTCTATTATCCACTGTCCTCACCGAATTCAAGACATTGCGTGTTGAGTGGCCGAGCTTAAAAGCTTTGTCTTGTTCATCCGAGTGGAAAAATAAAAATAAATAAATTATAGTTATTCCTTCGAGTGGGAATCGAACGCACAATCGTTCTGAATTATACTCAGACGCTGTCTCATTTCGCAACGATGGCCTTTGCTTATTGTGCGGGTGACAAAAAATAATTATTGAGGCCGTCGTGCCGCAATAACCCAAAATGTCTGTGTGTACGACGATGGTTGTAGATTCAATTTCTTATCGGGGGGAAAGATTATATTTAAATTTTCATTTCTTCACTCTCGTAACAAAGACAAGGCGTGGCGTAGAGCTCCGCCACTCGACACGCAATATATCGATTTCAGGCGGAAAGTGGAAGACGGAGTGTCCTGACACTAGATACTCTAATTACTCCACTAAGCGGGAAAAAGCGTGAAGCTGTAATAAAAAAATAATATATTACCTATGCAATTCCTAGGTCCTGCACTAAATGGTATGTACGCGAAAGGATGACGATTTACACTGTTTTCTGGTAGAAATCTCTCGGGGATGAATTTTTCGGGGTCAGGAAAGAAATCAGGACGACGATGCAGGTCATATATTTGTATTTGGCATATTGTATTCCGTGGTATTGTATAACCTCCTGTAAATTAAACATGATTATTATTGTACCTGTTTTAAAAATTATATGGATTCTATATGATGACAATGTGATGTGATGTCAAAATCAATTCGCCTCATTACTTGGTATCTAAAACCACGGTGCTGAGTTTATCTTCAATAAAAACGTGGTATTTTATAAGCGAACCATTGAATATGTTAGAAAATTTTGTAGGAATAAATTTAACACCCATCAATCATTATAAAAACGATTTTGACGATATGTCACTTCATCTCACCGGGTCTCTTAAGATATGTGAACTTTTAAATAGAAATTACAGCACAAAAAATTAAAATTAAGTATTTTCAATTTTTATAATTCTAAGCGATACCTATAAACTATTAATAACGTATAATTTTTTCGATTTTTCTTACGAATAATGTAGAAAATGAAACTAATATTGTCGTCACCTAGAACAATTTCGTCAGATAGCTGTCTGGCTATGTAATGCACGCTCGGATACAAACGGAGCGTCTCCTTGATACAGCATTCTAAATACTTCATTTCCTTCAAATCATCAGTTGTTGCAGTTCTATCTGTTTGACCAAAAATTTCCACCATTTCCTCATATACATTGTTCTGAAATATTATGAAATGAGTTTATTTTTTAACTTAACATATCTAAGAGGTACTAATGGAAATAAAGTATGTTTTAGTTTAAAAAGACAAAGCGCGGCATTAAGTTCCACCATTCAACACGTAGTGTTTGGAAATCGGGGGAAAACTGGAGAACTATGCTATTATGCGGGAAAAGCGTTTAAAATTTTTATAGCTTGACTTAGCTAGCAAGGTAGGGCCGAAGCTGGTGTAAAACATACATCTTATTTATTTCGCCAATTTATATTAAATTAAAATGATCATATATTTACTTCCGGGCTGGAATTGAACCCTTAATCCCAAATATGAATTATTTTTTACATATCGTTGACATTATCTTGTGTGGATTTCAAATCCATGAGATGAGTGGATTTTAGAAAATTTTTCCTTTTCTATTTTTTTTAAAAAACGTATTGCTGAATATAGTAAGCTCACCTGTGCTTTGGTATTATTTGCTAGTAACATAATTAGGTGTATTAAAGCCATAGAAGTAGTGTCGAAACCCTGTAAAAAAATATGAATAATTTTCAGACT
The DNA here is from genome assembly GCA_019049465.1 of Dryas iulia moderata. Taxonomy (NCBI): domain Eukaryota; kingdom Metazoa; phylum Arthropoda; class Insecta; order Lepidoptera; family Nymphalidae; genus Dryas; species Dryas iulia. The sequence goes on along the minus strand of CM032418.1, from coordinate 10,323,614 downwards.
GTTTGAAGTGGTATAAATTATAGGTGCAAATTTTTTTATTGTTTATTATTAATTATTATTAATAGCTTCACGCTGTATCCCGCACACACCAGGGTAGGCAGAGGGAACCTAGTGTTAAGACACTCCGTTCCCCACTTTCCGCCGAATTCGGAGGCTTGCGTGTTAAGTGGCGGAACTTAACGCCGCGCTTTACCTCGACACCAGAGCGAAGAAAATGGAAATATAATTTCCACTTCTCGAGTGGGAATCGAACCCACAACCAGTCGTTTACAGTCACACTCTTGTGCCACTGGGCCACGACTGGCCACAATATTGTTTATTATCTCATTATTTAAAAAAGCTATTTTAAACATAATGTTAACACATTTAGTTTAGGATTTATATATTTACTATTATAAAAAGAATATTTAAAGTATTGAGCCATAAGGGTTTCAATTCAATAGTTTCAATAACAATCACGTGCTTGTTAAGTTCTAAGCTTGATTACTCACCCTAAACATAAAGGTATCCACTTCCTCTCTTATGCCTTGGTCATCTATAAATCCTTCTTCTTGATGTTGAATCAGCAAGTCTAACATCGCAAGACGACCTTTCTTACTCGTCTCATGTTCCTCATTTTCTTTATTCTTCAATATATCTGGATTCTTTTTTAAAAACAATTTTCTCTCTTTAATAATATTATCTGTAAATGCGTGTAGATCACTCAGAGCTTTAATTTCTACTGCATAATTTCTAGACAGTCTATATGAGAAATCCAAAAATAGGAGTATTCCACACAGTCTAGGTACTAAAGCTGAACCTATTTTTTTAATAGCTCTAAAATATTTTTCTGTTACGGAAACAATATCTTCGTTCATTGAAGTACCCATGGCGGTTTCTGTAATAAATCATTTTCACATTTTACAGTTAAGGCGAGCACATATTGTTTAGGCTAGATGTGTGTGCATTTGGAACACAATATGACAAGCTGCATACGAAGGTTCGGCCCTTTTCAAGGCTAGCAATACATCAATTATTTTAATCCTCTGTCTGGACTTTAAGATAGACATTGGATTCACAAAAGATTGCCTACTTCGATTTATTAATTGTATTATCAATTAATTATCGATCTAATAATTATTTTTCTTATTAATTATAAATCTGCATTTTTTTTTAAGTCGAATCGAAGTAAGTTTCTTTTTTTAACTACCCTGCTGTGAGGGGTACAGCGTGAAGGTAAAAAAATAATCAATCTAATAATAATTACAAAATAAGGCGGGAAATGAGTTAGATAGATAAAAATATAATCTGTATTATGTTTAAAGACATTTAGAAAAAAACAAAATTTTAGGAAATTTATCTTATTGAATATACTCACTGCATATAGTTTTAAGTGTACTTTTAGTTAAAAGATCTACGATATCTGTCTGGTCATTTCTAATTTCTTCGTCTACAGCTTTAAGCAGTTCCTCGGCATCCTCATTGAACGTTTGTGAATATTTTTTTAATATATTAAAATGAAAAGCTTGTGTAAGTAGTTTCCTTCTGAATTGCCATTTATTACCTACAAAGGTATCCAAATAAAGCTTTACGTAATATAGACGAACAAGCTGCATCTAAGTTGTACAGGATAAAGCGCGGCATTGCGAGCAATATCTCGAAATGGAGCGGAAATTGAAGAACGAAGTGTCTTGACACTAGGTTCTCTCAAGCCGCCCTGCAATGTAGAAAAAGCAGAAAAAAGCGTAAAAAAGGTATAGCTTACCGTTGCTCAGAAGCAAGCCTTCGCCAAGCCACCTTTTTAAAAACTGATATGGTTTATCTTTATTGTTAAATTTAGGTGACGACAGAATAATCTGTAATGTTAAATTATATGTTTGTAAAAAAATACAATAAGGAGTAAATATTTAAAGTTATTTCAGTTTGTTATTTCAATTGTAAAAAATATGTTAGACAGCGCACAAGCATGGAACTGTTATCTACTTATAGATTTAGATTAATAGAACTGCAAATATTAATAGAATATATATACATAAGTGGGGAACGGAGTGTCTTAACACTAGGTTTCCTCTGACTTTTTTTTTTTTTTACGTCAGGAAATCCGTTACGGATACCCGCCCGGGGTGGGATCCCGGGCGCGGTTATGTGGGACTCCGGTTTGGCAAGATGGTAACGCCTCCGTTTACCCACTAAAACCTGACGGTGCTCCTCTCCCGTCACTAGCCCAGGTCTCGGGCACTGGTCCCAATCGTCCGTGGACCTGGGCGGAGGTTTCCTCTGCCTACCCTGCTGTGCGGGATACAAAAAAAAATATATACGTACATAATTATAAAATGATAAAATTTTAATTTCAGATACAAATACCTCGATATCATCAGGATGATATACATGTAACGATGTCACATCCAAGGCCCCAACGCCAATAATATCTCCGTAGGTCGATGGTAGAGTCCGTAGGTATTTAAATAATTTTTCTGTCAAAACATTTACTATAGTATAATAAATAGCGCAATAAATAATAAAAACAAGGAGGTAGCTTCACGCATTTTTCCCTCAAATTGAGCTAACCAGAGATAGCCTAGTGTCAAGACACTTGGTTCTCCATTTTCCGTCCAAAGACATTACGTGTTAAATAGCAGAACTTAACACCGCGCTTGTCTTAGGCGCCGGAGGTGAAAAACTAAAATAATATATAATCATTCTTCCAAGAGGAAATCCAACTCACATTACTGCGTAAACTGAAAGTAATATGCTTCAAATCATTTTATTGGTGACCCTGGTTGTGCAGACATTACTTTCATGCCGTGAAAATATTGCATATAGAGACCACACATATGTCTGTAGTTTTTCAAGCGAATAGAATATATTAGAATTTAATTGAATGTTCAAGCAAATGGAAGGATGGCAAGAGTAAAAAAGAAAAAAATTGTATACTAGCCATCTGCTCACGGTTTCGACTGTGTAAACTACACAACTATAAATAATTATTATGTTTTGTCACCCGCCTGCATCTTCGAATAAGTCTAAAACTTTGCTTCAATTTGTTATTAAAATTTATTATTTATCAATGAAATAAAATAAATACAAATTGTTAGCGGAAGTTTCGCAATAAACCATAGTAAAAACTGCATTTAAATCGGTTTAGCCTTTGATATAAAGATTGTGTGCACAAACCCACAGACAAACAGAAAATAAATGTAAAAATTATTGTCTTGGGTTTTATTACACTGATAAATGCTCCGAATAATATTTTTCTCATATATCTTTCGCGTACAGACAGCGGTCAGTTACATTTAATTTTATGTACATATATAGATAGAGATATCTATTTTATTATTGGTAGAACGTATAATTTACACATAGTTATATATTGTTTTGCCCTATTCATTGCATGACATGTATAATAAAGATAGCACATTATCTAGTTTCAGTTTTCCTCTCAATGTCGTTTGTAATTGGAGTGCATTCGGATTAAAAATGCTTACACGTATTGATTATGTTTTAGACTTTTGCTTGAGTTTATAAATGTAAATTTTTAATAATTAATTAAAATTTTTCTCCGGTCAAAAGTCTATCATACTTTATCAATGTCTCTATGTCTTTCCTTAACAACCTATAAAATGAAATCTGATATTGACAGTTTTTTTTTATTATTTTTTTATATAAGAATATACCTATTTATTTCTTTTATTATGGTCTATATTAAAAAAATAAATGTAAGAATTGATTCGTAGCTTTACAATTCGAATTCGTAGCTGTACAGTACGAATTGATTCGTACCTTTATAATTCTTTCTGCACAGTAGATAATCAAGGGATGATTTTAATGTTTTATACGACTTGGTAAAATTAATTCCAAAGACTGTTACTATTAAAAACATTTAATGTATGTATATTAGATTGTTTATTTCACCTTATTCAGATTTTCTATTGTTATTTTTAAAACGAACACGTGTTTTTGAATCTATACATATAATGAAAGGTCAATGTACATTAAATACAAACTAAAACAATACTTCTACGGGTCTACGGTAGTCTAGTAAGTAACGGATACTAAAAAAAATATTTTTGAAGTTTTTATCTGTCTGTTTGCCTATTTTTCGCTTTTCGTTAAAAAAACCATCTAATTTTTTTCAATAGGGTGGGATTTTGATGATATTTTAACTTTTACATCACTTTTAGTCTGAATTCCTGATAGTAAGCCTTAGGAACCCGTTTAGTCCATAAGAAATATTAGTAGCTGTGTAGTAAGCACTTTAGGAAAAGTTGCTCAAAATGAAGAGCACTTTTCGTTGATATAAAAAAAACTAATATCTGCCTCCTAATCAGGGGAATGCAGGGGGAAAGCAGCCCAGCTACTTTAAGAATAATAAATCTAAAGGCTTAGGAAAAGTTGTTCAGCATAATAAGCACTTTCTCATGACATAAAAAAATTGAACATCAAAAATTTAGTATTTTCATTCGATCATATCGTCGTAGATCCTTGAAATTCGAAGGACACAAAGACTGATTTACACGGCCCTTGAAATAGTTTTATTAAGAAAGATTTCGATAAAGTTACAATGCGCATAACATTAAAATCATGGAATAATAGAGATTTCCTTTTTTTAAATTTTAAATGATCCATAAAAAAGCTACCTACCTTGCGTAACAACCTAACCTACCTACATCAATGCTAAAACGCGCAAAAATCAGAGCATTTTAGAAAATTAGATTAATATTTTATTCCGTTAGCATTTTTATCGAAGAAGATCACGCTTTGATCAATTATAGCGAGATATCAATAAATCAATGTTGACAAAGTACCTATATAAGTACCTATACAAGGACATAGTATATAAGAAATATTTCTTTTGTAATGCAGGCGAAGTTGCGCGACACGGCTAGTAATTAATCTGTCTTTGATAGAGATGGAGGTCTCCCTGGCGCAATGAGACCGCGCCTTGACTGTAAACACGAATTATGTTTTTTTTAAATATTTTTTAATTGCTATTCCACACGTAGGAAAATTGAAAAAGACATTTAGAAAGTAAGTAGTAGAAATTTGTAAAAATCTCTCTAAAGAGATGCTAACAACAAAAATAAGTTGTTAGCATCTCTGTAGAGAGATTATAAGAATAAGCGTACAAGATTTTCGACGCAGCTGGTCGTAGAACGCATGGCTCCGTAGTGAGAGCGCCTGGATGGTATTCAGGAGGCGCGTGTTCGAATCCTGTTGCGTTCAGATTTTTATACGTTTTCTAAATGTCTTTTACGAATTATGATGTTCGATTTTCACTTGGTGAAATGACTATATTTTAATTATTTTAGTTTCTCCGCTTTGGCGTTAGGGGTAAGCACGGCATCAATTTTCGCCACTCAATCCGCAATATTTTAAATTCAGGCGGGGTACGTAGAGCGGAGTGTCTTAACAATAAGTCCTCATTGTCGTCCTAAAAAATCACTGCCTATAATATGTTTTAATTTTTTTCCATTTCACATCTAAATTAAAGAAATGCATACCTTGAGATAAGCTAAAATTTCTAATATTCCCAATAAGAAACCATCGTCTAGGTCCAGGCAATTTAGCTAATAATCGACCTCTTCTACTGTACCTACAGTACAGTCCGTAAACTATTGCTAAAACTGTGCATATAACAGCTAACACTAGTAACACCATTTTGTGATCACACAACTGCTATCACTTGTGATCTTTACACTACTGAGTTCAAGAGATATTACTACGACAATTTTAATATTAAACCGCATGCAATCAGTGTCTGTGTGTGACTCTTTAATTCTTAACGTTTAATTCGTAATAATGGATAAGACAATAGCTTATTAGCAGCGTTTATCCTATTGATTGCAACTTAGAACACTTATAAATTTTTTATAATGATTTTATTATGTATTTTACGTCGCGTCTAACTTTATAATTTTTTACTTCGATTAGCTACAAAGCGTGTATGTTTTAACATTAATTTGTTATAATTCATTATGTATAAATTAACTTGAAATTCAAATAATTGTTTAATAACAAAGGCTGTATATTTTTGTGCTTGACCAGTAAAATGAACGATACGTTTTGTTTAGGAAACACACAAGCACTTTCGCATATCATTGGTAGGAAATAATACTAACATTTCTAACATTTTAAAGCGTTTTTCACTTACTTACGAAGTTGAGAAAAATTTTTAGAAAACATTTAAAAAATGAGATAAGTATTCGAACCCGCGCCTCTTTGAGACCAACCGTAAATCCATGCGTTCCGGCGTTAGTATATGTTTTAACAAAACAAGCAATTCATTTAAGATTCCCCTTAATAATTTAATCTTTAGCGGAATAAATTATAGAAAATGAAATCCCAAAAGATTTTTAAACATTTTATTCATCCTCAAATCGTATATGAGTGTGTGTAGGCTGAGGCGAGGCGGGCACTAAGGCGGCGGGCTCGGTGACCGCGGCGGCTTTGGCCAGTAACCGCGTGCGTCCCCTCACTCGTTTGCTAGCACGAGCTGCCTCCGCGCGTTGCCACTGCTCCTCTTCTTCATTTCCACATAATATGTGCGAGTTACTCGAGTTGGCACAGTACTGAAAAAATGAAATTGTTATATAATTTATATTGTATTCAATTTAAAATAATTCTGTATTTCATAATATAAATAATAAAAAAAAAACAAATGATATCATATACCTACCCTACGGTTTTTAGAGCAATAACATTCATTTTCCTTCAATCGTTTTATTACATTTTGCTTTTTGGTTTTACTAGCTATAAAAACGTAAGTATTTCAAAGCATAATTTTTTCTATATATAATAGAGAACAAAAACATAAAATACATCATGGTATAAAAATATGCAATCAAGTTTGTATTTCTTACTATGTGTATTTTTATGCACTTAGAAAAAAAAATACATATATGTTGATACGTTGTGGCGCAGTTAGACAATGTTTGACTGTAAGCGCGATCCTTGTGGGTTTAAACCCACATTAGGGGATTTTTTTTCACTCTTATTTTCACTTCTCCGCTCTGGTATCTACAACAAAGCGCGGCGTTATGTTCCGCAATGTCTCGATTTTTGGCGGGAAGTGGAAAACTCAGTGTCTTGACGCTGGGTTCTTTCTAACTACCCGACTGTACGGGAGCAATACATATAACTACGTACTTATTATAACTCAAAAACGATAAAAGTGATTATTATTTTTAAAAAGTAATATATTATTTTGTAACTTCTCCAATGTAAAACTTTTAATGGTCTCGTATACACATATTAACGAGCTAAACTTTGACCGCAAGTCATAAAACAAATACCTTTGTTCTGCCGTTCTATATATAGACTTGCGACCCGTGCGCAACTTTACCTGTGTAAACTAAATGATTATAACTATTTAGCTTTTTCGCCCGCGCCCCTTCTACAAACTTTGCTTAAATTTAAAATTTACATAGTTGTAATTTTTTTTATTTTTTAAGTGATTAAAATAAAATAAGCAAAAATAAATAAAATAAGCACTAAATGTTAAGAAAACTTTACAAAAGTACAAAGTCGATTTATCAGTTAAGCCGTTTTAGAAATTGTCGTGCCCAACCGCACAGACAAACAGAATTTTAAAATATCATTGTTTTGGGTTCTACGACATTGATAATTGACCTCAATAATATTTTTTTCTTATGTACAGACAGCGGTCAGTTACATTTTAATTACATGTCAATAATATGACAAACGACATTCAAGAACTTATTTTGATTGATTCAAAGTGTAAGCTTATTTTATTTAAAGACTGAAAAATAAAAGTCTAATCTTATTATTGTTTTTTAAATGTACACTTTTATGTAAAAACAACATTTTCAACAGCAATTATATTTATATGTTTTTTGAGCCAAGTATTTAATAAATATACTTGACTGAAAAAACATATAAAACTAAAAATAATAAAAGTAAAAATCTCAAAATATTTAGAAAAGTCAAACTTGTATTAACCAAAACCGGTCAACTGTCAAAATATATTTTATCAGGCATTTATGCCTGTTTGTTTAAATACGCAACATATTTCATTAAACTTAGTATTTATACCTTAACTAGTGTTCATTATTATATTAAATTATTGAAATAATTAAAAGAAATAAGGTCGTGGACGAAAGAAAAACATCTAGGTCACAGGTAAGCTATAGGTAATACCAGTTGTATTTCTATAGTACTTAAACGAGTTACAATCCCGCTAAGTAGTAAAAGACTACAGATACAAAGAACGTATTTAAAAAACATTGTTTTGCGTTCTGTTATATTCATAAGTTCCTTAAAAACAGTATTTTCTCATAGATATAACTATCATGTAGACAGACAGCGATCAGTTTTATAAATTTTTATTTTATTTATTTATTTATTAGTGTTGCGCCTACCTACATATCCGTTTGTTAGAAATATAGATTTAATAGATTAATATTTTATTTATAATTTCCATGTTCTCCACTTTCAAAAAAATAAGTGATGAGTGGCGGAAGTCAACGCCGTGTTTTGTCTTAGATAGCAGAAAATAATTTAAATGTAATCACTAGAGTGGGAATCGAACACACAACCAATCAATTTCGTTTACAGTCAGACACTGTCCCACTGGACCATCATGTATAGGTAAGAAAAATTTTCAACAAACATCTATAGAAATAAAGTGTTTGTAATATTAAAAGAAACATTGTTATGGCTAACTTTTCGGACGGCTGGACCGATTTTAACGAAACTTTTACTGGCACTTGTCAATTAGCTAATGTACAAAGGTGTCATTTAGATTTCTTATATATAAGAATTATAGAATTTTTGTCAAATTCCACGCGGACAAAGTCGTGGGCATAGTTAGTATAATATTAACAATGATTAATAGTTTCATTCAATGTATATGTAATGATCATAACAGCAAATATATATAAGTAACAGAAGGCGTGTAGATATCGCCGGTAAATTGTCTTAAATTATTTCGATCAGTTGGTAGATTGAAAGAACCCTCTTCCATAATATTATATTGCAATAATATAATTAAGACTATTGTTTTTTGGCTTTACAGTGTACCCATAGCAGGGTAGGCAGAGGGAACTTAGTGTTAAGACACTCCGTTCCTCTCTTTCCACCGAACCCTGGACGTATTGCGTGTAAAGTAACGGAACTTAACGCCGCGCTTTGCATCCATACCAGATTGATAAAAATGGAAATATTAATTATTTCCACTTCTCAAATAAGTATCGAATCCACAACCAGTTGCGTTTAGTTACACTTCTTGCCCCTGCGCCACGACTGGCCTCAAATATTAATTATTATTATTATTGTCATATAATATTATGTAGGTATATATTAGCGTACGTATTTATATGATGTGATTGGTTACAATATATTAAATATTTTTAATTTTACAATATATTGATACAATGTACATACTAAATAAACAAACTTTTAATTATAGTATAGTGGGGATCACTATGACCTCACCTCTAACAATTATTTTCACTAAAAACGAAATTTTGATAATTCATTGACTTTATAGCTCTATGGTTCCTAAAATAGGTAAATATCCAAAATAATATAACTTACCTCGTCAGCGGCCTTTGCATTGTCAAACCGTATGATAGCTTCAGATTGTCCCTCTTTTACATCTACATGCAACACGTGGATATTGGTTTTTATCTAAAACATTAAATATATATTATATTTATTCAAATTTTCATATCTATCACATGGGATTACAAAATTTTAGTAGTGTCCAAGGTTTATCATTATAGAAACCTATATATTGTCAGTAGTGTCAAGCCAAGTTCAAGATGAGGAATTGGGGAAGCATTTATATAGAATATTATACTAGAGGCGCAATCACATTGTCATTTACATATTGAATGAAGCGAGCAAATGAAAATCATTTATTTAAGTTCAGTGAGAAATCAGTTTCTTGTCGATAATTTTTTTAAAGAACCATCTTTATATTAGCATTAATGTACGTGCAAAATATCATAAATATCTAACGTGTAGTTTTCGAGCCTAATCGGCACAAAGAGTGTAAAAAAAGTCACCAGTATAGCGCCCCGCTCGCTTCGCTCTAAAATACCATTTAGAGTCTGAACCATTAAATATTTAAAATGAGGTCATATGTTAAACATACAATTATGTTGATGTCAAAATTTTCTAATGTTTCATTCATTAAAGCTGACACTGATTTGTAAATATATGTTACTGATGGAATATTGATATACTTTGACAATTATTTAATTTTTGTTACGGAACCAGCTTGTTACATAGTTGTCTTTAAGAAATATATTGGGGATACTTTTTAGGCTATTCAATTCTCTACAAGTAGTGCAGAAAATTCAATACAGTAAGTGGAATTAAATTACTGTGTGTGTAATGTGTTACTATATATATTCCAAAATTCATTACAATCAGTCATGCGGTTTAGATTTTTCATATAAACTTTCAACCTACTTCAACCTTTTAAAAGTTGATTTTTGAAAAAATAAGTAGCCTATGTTTGACTCTGGATTATTTACTGCCTTGGACCGGTGGATTAGCCATGAAAACGTGACAGACAAACAGACATACTTTCGCATTTATAATATAATTATGGATCAGAAGCAACAGTAATTTAATGGATTAGTCTACACACCATTCTTTTAGTAGCCCTCACATCGAGACAGGGTTCAGACAGGATTTCTTTGACAAATAGTCCCGGTTCCTTTTTAAGTGGCTCCACATTCTTTCCACTTTCTTCTCTTGTACTATTAACTGAAATTATATATGTTCATAAATAACTTGCTAGCGCTCGGAATTTTGTCTGCATCAATTTTGTGCACCACAATACTTTTATTTACCATCTTTTTCCTTTATCAAAGTAATTTCGATAATTTTTTTCTAAGTGTTTCACAACATTTACCAAAACAATAATATGTTAAATTTCAGCTTGAAGCATTGAATAGCTTTGGTTATGCATTGGGCAGGTTATAGCAAACCAATATATAAGAATCTTTCCATGACATGAAATGTGAATGACAGTCAGAAAACCCACAATACAATCTACTGGATGTAGAATAGTGAAATAAAGTCAGGGTCTTATAATGTTGTATAATATATAATTCATGATTGACAATTATAGCTACTTATCTCCACATAGTAAGATCATTTCTTTTAGTGATTTTTATACATTTTTAAATAAAACTATTTTAATTATACTCATATACATATGTGAAGAATGATTAAGATTGTGTATATTTTTGACATTCAAACATACATTTTAGAACACACTACTTTCTGATGTCTGCCTGACTAGTGACCAGACTGTTAAGGTATTCTAAAATGTGTTTTCAAACACCAATAGAAGCTTTTAAAAATATACATAATTAATCTGGTTAAAATAGTTTCATTTCAAAACTATTGCAACGTACCTGGTTCAACTTCCATAGATGGTGCAGCAGGTTCTGGTATACCTGAATAGGCATGTCTTTTGTTGTACAAGTTCGTTTTTATTTCTTTCATATATTTCCTTTGTAAATTTAAATACTTATTTCTAAGTGCTTTCCACTCAGATTTAGGTAATATTTGTAAACCCCATAGAGCATCTTTGGCTTCTTGTCCTTTGTTTAGTGCTTTCCCTTTTTCTTTTGAAGATCGTTTCTTCAGCTTCTTCTTTCTTGGAGTATTATCCAATAGTTTATTTTCTTCTTGACTTGTCATTCCATCTTTTGACTCAATATCAGTTGTCTTTCCTTCCTGAATATAAAAAAGCATAACTAGTTTTAATTATAATAATTATTAATGATTACTGAAATTGTTATAATTAGTAATGATTATTTATGCAAAGAATTTAAAATATGAATAAATGCTTACCTCAGTAGGTGTAGTGATACTCTTATTTTCGTCCTGAAAAAAAGACATAAAAAGTCTTAATACAAATGTTAACATATATTTTAACATAAAATTTTGCTTTAACCTATTTTGTTTAATAAATAATAAATATTTAAATCCCATTTTTCCTTCTTGATACTACCACTATCCAATTATTTAATAAAGTTTAATTGTTATTAAAAACTGCTTTATATATTTTATTGTTATTGAAATACTTACAGTCGGTGTATCATTTCTTTTTTCACTATCAGATTCATGATCTAGTTTTAGATCTAAAGATTTGGGCTTTTTCTCTTTACCCTTTTTAACTTTCTTCTTGGGTGGCTCATAGTCATCTTTTGTATCAGGATTATTATCAGAATTATCTTCCATATCATTAATAGTGAACATTTTAATAGATGATAATTCCTCAGGCTGCATACATGAAGGTAGTTTACAACCCACTTTAGTAAATGCTGCTATGCACTTTTGGGCCTCTTTATATTTAGAAAATTCAACAAAAGCAAAACCCTAAAACAATATTTAATTTTTAACAAAAGTTATTGATGGATACATAAAAAGCTAATTGGGTTTTCAATAAATGTACTACAACTACTATACTACATTGCAAAAACAGTAGAAGTACCTTAATTTTGTTAGAGTTCTTAAATTTTGGAAGTGAAACATATGTAACTTGGCCATAATCTGAAAACACTCTTTCTAGCCACTCTCTGGTAGCTGTGACTGGTATTGACTCTACATAAATTGTTCTTATGTCTGCATCATAAGGTTTTAATTGAGTTTTCCTTCTAACCTAGATGTAAATGGATAAAAATTAAATTAGTAATCGTAAAAAAGATGTTCAAGTTGCATTTATATAATTTTATATACAAACTTTAAGCTTATCTTCTGAAAGCTCTAAGAATGTAGAATGTTTCATTGATTTTATAATATCACCGATATCATGGGTCATAGAGCGAATCTTATTAAATTTGAGGAATTCTGAAAGCGGCACAAAAGGATCCGTTTTTACTAAATCTCCAAGATATCTATCTTTACTGAGATTAGCATCACTAAAATAGAATTCCATTTGCTTCATTATATTTTCATATACTTGTTTTTTACGGTGGCGAATTCTTTTTCTTGGATTATTTTCATGTTTGGTGTCTTGGTCTACGGCGTCTGTGTTTTCGGATTCTGACATTTTTTACAATTTAATATATTGGAGGACTACTATTCCACCGTTAATATATTCAAATATACTCTTTCTAAATTCCTAAAAAAAGCCCCGAACAAAGATTATTCAGTTAAAATACAGATTTAACGACGATCAATAATCATATTAAGATTAACTGTTGTGACTTGTGACAGCTGTCATTTTACAAGTTAGTGCTTGTGGGTGACAAGCACTAACACAGACAGAAAATGAAGAATCAAAATTAATTAGGCATAATTTCTAGAAAATCGATATCGACGAATCATTAAATGTCAATTTTAAGAAACATCATGCCTATTATATTTTCAATTGTAGAGATGTGCCAACTAGGAAATATTACAACTCGAGTTAACTCGAGTTAAAGTTCACCTAACTCGAGTTGAACTCGAGTTAAGTAACTCGAGTTAACTGAAGGAAACTGAGTAAATGATTTGTTTTGTTTCTACCAGTATAAAGATGCAGACTCCAATTTATACTTTTCATCTATTTTCTATATCATTTTTGCCTATTCCAGAACTTAATGCATTTGTATAATATATTGTTAACAATCAAAACTATTTATAATTGATCTTCTTTCACATGAAAAGGTGGGTCTGATTTTTTGTCGCTGGGAAATGCGTTTACGCAGATCATCCGTACGCAAAGCAGGCAAACCTGCCTTACATACGGATGATACTGTGGGACTCACCGGAGAGCCCGATACTACCCACTAAAACCCAGCGGAAACCCTCTCCACCGTCTTGAGACGTCGCAGGTTCGCTCGCGCAGGGTTTGAATTTACCTTAACCTATTCTTTATTTTCACCTTTTTTATTTTTTTTGTTGTGAGTGTGACAGATTAACCGAAATATTACTTCTATTTGCCTATTTGACAATGAAGTGTAATTTAAGTTATTGACGTGAACATTTGTTCACTGTTGAGGCTGATGAGATACGGTGTCGCAATAGTATTCAAATTTCTAACCCGGGTTAGAGAAAACAGTCCGAGTTAACTCGAGTTAGGCCCAACTCAAGTCAACTCGAGTTAGTAACTCGAGTTGGCACATCTCTATTCCATTGTATATATTAATAATTTTAGTAAACAATATAGGGGCATATAGTATGTCAATGTCATACTTTTTTAAAAACGTCAATGCATATAGCAGGTACAAAATCATTCTTTGAATCAAAACAATATTCACTGTTTCTATTAAAAAACACATTGATGTAATATTTAAGAGTTATACTGTCGACATTTTTTACTAATTGCTATCATATAAAGTTACGATTTAGCATTTTAATTGAAATATTTGTAAATAAACGATCCATTTAATATATGGTATCCCTATCCATCTCCCGCCTACTACCGCTCCCCCAAAGCTTCTCAGTCCCCAACCAATGGTTGTCATATTTTTGGACTTGTAATAAAATTGACGACTAAATACATATTTTGTTATGAATGATATATATAACTTAATGCTGTCTTCTACCACATGAATTATTGACACAGAATGAGTGATCGATCTATAGCCGTGAGTATATAAAATTTATAATATTTTTGTTTGACGTATCCGTATCTCGAAAGTCACTAAGAATAAACTCGACTAAAACTACGCGAGGTGACTTCTATTTGTTGACTTTTAAACTAGTGTTACGTTATTTTTCTGTTTTTTTTTTTTAAATTACATCTTTTAATGGACATTTTTATTACTTTTTTCTAAGAATATTTGTTTCATGTATTGTGCCCATTTGGTTGCTTATAATTTGACTAAATGTTACATGTGTTATTATTTTATTGACTCAGTCGCGTCCTACCCTAGAGCAAGTGGTTGCTATTGTGGATTTTATGGAAAAGCATCCTTCTTTGGCACTAGGTCAGTTAAGAGGGGTTGAAGGTCGTGATGAAAGCAAAAAGCTGTGGTTCAAATTGACTAGAATAGTTAACAATATTATTGGCCCTACCAGACCTACGAAGTCTTGGATCAAAGTAAGTACGGTTATTACTGTTTATTTAATAAAATAAAAAAAAAGTTTTTTTTCCCAAAACTTACTTATTTAATTCTCATCTCATCATTCTTTTCTTATTGTAAATTACAATTCAAGGTATTGAATGAAATGTTTGGATATTGTTTGTAATTATGATATATTTTTTTATTGTTACAGTATTGGGCTGACAAAAAATCTAGTGTAAGATTAAAAGTAATTACAGGAACCGGAGATCCCAATACTTTAGGTTCAAATATAGAAAAGAAAATTTGGGATCTGTTTATAGCTAAAGAAAAAGGAAGTGAGTATTATGATTAAAAATGATATAATTTATGTGAAATACAAAAGTGCTTATAATGGTAAAGTATTTAAAAAATATACTTAGTTATTTAGAATATGAGTATGTGATATGCACCATTAAAACATTTTTGTATATTTAATATAAGTTTTTTAATTATTTTAAACTTGCCAGAGCAGTCGATTGGACACATTTACAAGTTAATGACATTTTTTGAATTGAATTACACAGGTATTTCTAATAAGTAGAGAATAATGTCTTTAGTATTCTGTAGATCCATGAGAGAGTATCTCTGGACAGTGTGCACTCATGTGTCTAGTGTAGACTTAAGGCTCAATTTAAAGTGTATTAACACTCACTTGTGTTGTCCAAGCTACACTATTTACCTAAGCAAATTTAAACAGATCTAACAGTTTTAATTTTTGTTACATTTTTTAAAAATTATTTTATAGAAAATCATAACTCTGTGAAGCAAGAATCAAATTACAAAGAAGAGGTATTTTATAATGAAGACAATATGGAACAGAATCATGAGAACGAACCAGTACTGAACTTTGAGCCAGCCATAGATTTTGAAGAACGCCAAATGCTTGTTATGGAGAAACTAGTAAGTAAATTGTTCTATTTATTTAAAATAGAACTAAAATTTTTTGTTCCAACAATGCAATGAATATTTAATAGTAACTTAAAATGGAGAGACAGAGATTGACTGTACTTTACATTGGTTGCGGGTTCAGTTTACATGCAATGGTACCTACTTATTTTTAATTACATAGAAAAGCCTCGAACTAGAACAGAGAATGGAGTGTCTTGACACTAGGTTCTCTCTAGGAAATAGGAAATAAATAAAATAAAAAAATGTACTCTAATACAGTACTTGTTTTTATTAAATACATTTTTATACCTACTTACTAAGCATATTACATGTTAATATGCTTTGCGATCTAAATATGTATTAAATTCTTAATAGACAATGCATGGTAGTCTTAAAATTAATATTTATTGCCATGCCCACATGATGGTAAACACCATCTTAATACCATTAACATATATTGCTCCATACTAAAACATAATATGAAATGACAAAGTTACTTTATCAGTATTTCAATGTGTCTATTTACACTTTGTCCTAGTATAAGACATTAAAGCTAACATTAGTAACTTGAATTTAAATAAATTAATTACAAAATGTTTTTGCGACCTTAACCTTATGCTTATGTGAAGACATAAGCTGGGTTAATACAAACCTTAGTAAAAAAATATCTTCCGTGTGTCTTCTAGTTATATGAAAAACCGCAGACAGAACCTGATAAACGTAATAAAACAATAAATATTAATAAAACTTATGTTATCTTGGCAAAAGCATATTGAATTGTGTTGTAGCATAATGATTTCGTTACAAATAGCTCTACGCTTTTTCAAGACATTCCATTCTCTACATTCCAATTACTTTATATTTGATAATATTAAGAATATTTTCATTTATTTCTAAGCATTTACCATTGAGTTTTGAACGTGAAGTTTATGTTCACGTAATATCTTAAATATGTTGTGACCAATGCCAGATGCAGGATAAAGAATACACTAAAGAAAATTATCAAAAAAATATATAATAAAACAGAAATAAAAGAATAATTTTTTGTACCTGTAAAAGACCGAATGAACTATTGTTTGAACAGAGTTTCCTTAAAATGATCAATTGCTACTAGGTTTATGTAATACCCATTATATTTGTTAACAAGGTGAAGATAAAAAGGTTAAGAGAAAAGAAGATACTTTTAGCAGTCCTTAGAGTCGCCATGCTAAGTGCGCCTATAGCTTTAAATTAACTTTAAACCAATTTCTGATCAGTACGTTGGTAATTGAAGTATTTAGAGTTTTCTATTTTTAATTGTATTCGAAACGTCGGGTCTTCTAAAATGTATTTTTAAATACCAAAATGATCATTAATCATTTTAAAGTACGTAAAAATTGCTAAATATTTTGAAATAGATGAATAGAGGTGTATGAATTGTTTATACATTTTTGTGTATTGAGTGCAAGCGCGGATCCAATGTTGTAGGTCTGTGTTAATTCTCACAACTTTACCCGGCGTGTGCCAAAAGTAAAATTTGTTGTTGATGGTCTGAAGTATGTCCAGATTAAAATGCAAAATATTTTGAACTTTATTTTAAGAGACTTTCGATACAATACAACCTGTGTCGCTTACGGGCATATATGTCCTATGGCATCCGGGCACGGTGGACAGATCTGGGCTAAGGCAGACAAGGGGTTAAGACGCTTGTGACGTCGTATTTTTTGGTTTTAAGACAACATTTCATAACAAAACACAGGTATCATCTTATTAAAAGAAGAAATATTGGTGCGACTTCTCTCTTGATTCTCAATTATAATTATATTTGTATTCTTAAACTGATTTAAAATTAATTTATTAAAAAAGTTACAACAAATTTAAATCGTAAATTTAAGCAAAACTTGAGAGAACGCTTTCGGTTGACAAAATAATTAACTTATATATTATAAAATAACTATTTATAGAAATAGATTGACTATAGTCGTCTTGTTTACAAATGACACGACGCGAGCTATCTTTAGTTTAGTCCCGGGTTTTCTGCACATGTGTTTTTGAATACCAAAATATACGCGATTAACCCTTTTAAAAATCCTTTTATTTCAGAAGGGTGCCTTCGTAAAAAAGACAAATAAAATTGAATTTATTTAGATATTGAATAAATAATGTTTTAAGGTGAAAGTAATGGGTGAACAAGCGGCGGCCATGACGCAGTTGGCGCACGCGTCGCACGTCAACGCGCAGGCGATGGAGCGCCTTGCAGAAGCCTCGCAGATTCAAGTAATTATACCATTTATAACTAGTAGTATATGAAGAAACATTTTTAGAAAAAGTATAAAAAATAATATTTTTAATGTGGTGGGATTCAAACCCGCGTGTCTTGAAAAGCGCTCTGATCGCTAAGCCATACGTTCTATATTCAACTACGTCGGGTTTTTTGTTCTTATGAGAACTACGCCTGAGACACAAGATTTAGCTTACTTATTAGTTATTTTATTATAAACTTGTCGTTAAGACCGACAACACTTTTATAGGATTGGTGATATGTATATATATATTTCTTTTTTTATCCATCAAAATCAGTTTTTTAAACTTCAAATTGATTTTAAGTTAAGAAACTAATATTGTCTGGGTTTTCAAATTATCCCATTTAATAGTCGTTTCTTCTTTTCATATCGATGAATGAATGAACTAAATTAGCTTAGAATAATTGAATGAACTAAATTAGTACATGGATTAAAGATTAGTATTGTTCTAAATTTAATTCCTAGGTGTGTTCTTTAGTAATATTACATATAAATAAAACTTTTAAAATAAATTCATATATTTCCATTGAGTCCTTACATATATTTCTTTGTTTGTATTCCAGGCGCGTGCAATGGAACGTTTAGCAAACACGTTCGAAACAATAAGTGCGGCGACACACGACGTGCGCACCGCCATTGTGGATATAGACTCTACTGTCAAACGATTGTATTCCGCGCCTACATAGCAAAAGTTGCCATTATAAATTAAATTAATAGACATTTAGTTCCCAATAAGACCTAAGCCACTTACTTTAGAACAATATTTAATATTGTAACATTTAAATTATAATAACTAAGATGTTTATTTCATTTCTTGTAAATATTTACAATAAAGAAAAGAAACATCTGTGGCCAGTCGTGGCCCAGTGGCACAGCCGTGTGACTGTAAACGACTGGTTGTGGGTTCGATTCCCACTCGAGGAGTGGAAATTATATTTCCATTTTCTTCACTCTGGTGTCGAGGTAAAGCGCGGCGTTAAGCTCCGCCACTTAACACGCAAGCCCCCGAATTCGGCGGAAAGTGGGGAACGGAGTGTCTTAACACTGGGTTCCCTCTGCCTACCCTGCTGTGTGCGGGATACAGCGTGAAGCTTAAAAAAAAATACCAAAATTTGTATATGGTTTATAGAACTGTGATGTGACTACAGTGTACCTACTTGTGTATCAAGGTCTTACTTGAGGGATTTTTTTCGTGTTTTTATATTTTATTTAGATTCCCTAACTTAATTGGATATGTGACTTACATTTGGAGCAATAAATAACAAGCAAATCCTTAAAAAATAGTACTGTAATGTATTCACTGAGGTTTTTATATTTGTTGTAAATATTTACGGAAGATTTAGTTAGTATATGAAAAGACTTTAAAAATATTTTAATTAAGTAAAACATAAATAGAAAATGTATGAAAAATGAATGAAAAATTGCTTTTTTTCATTTTAAGTGATATACTGTGTACACAGTATATCACTTAATTGTGAATTTGATTAACATATACATTAATGTATCAACAAATATTTTAAATTATTATTTTTTTCTAGAAGGTTCCAAATTATATCCAATATTAACATAATGTATATGTCTGCATTTCTAACTGGATACAATTTCATGTTTCTTAGGTTTTCGTGAATTAGTGTTAAATATATAATAAAATTCCACAGCTTGTTTTAGATTTACCACTAGAAAAATTCAAAATCTTTGTAAAAAATACTTTAATAAGTAAAGCTTATTACTCTGTAGAAGAGTATTTAAAGGATAAAAATGCGTGGGATTAATCTGAATAAGTCCAATGCCGGTTAGCTACCATTGTATCAAATAATAAAATTGTAATTTATATATTTGAAAAGAGCAACTGTTGAGTTTCTGGCCGGCTCTTCTCAGCAGAACTGCCTTCCGAGTCGGTGGTAGCTTTATGTACATTTGACGATTCAAAAGTGCTTTCAAAAGTCTATTTGAATATAGATATTTTGAATTTGAATTTGAATTTGAAAAGGAAAAAATACATGTCTGAATAATAAGAATTTCCAAATCATTGAAGCAAAAAAGTTTTTTGTATCAATCAATCAACATTACTTTAAAAAGAACTCAAAATAAGCTTTTAATGCGAATTACGAATATTGTATTAGTATTAAGTTATATTTACTATAATATATTTACATTATGTAAGTTATGACAGAATAGTTTGTGCCAAACTAAGAAATCTCAAGATTTTATTTTAAATTGGGTACGGCTAGACCCCTAAGGTCATACATAATATACATACAGACATATATTTAAGGTAAAACTAAAAAAAATGCCTTGGAAATCTTTCATTGTTGACCATTGAAAATCATATTGTGATGTGGCTACAATGGAAGCAGTGTTGGGTAAAATTTAATTGCAATTAACAATTAAATTTCAACAATTGATAATTTGTTTGTGCTATAATAATCAATTCATTAATTATAGTGTAATATTTAGAACTTATTAATTTTCAGCTAATTATGTATGTGATTTCTTCGCAAAGATATAATGCGTTGTTAATTGCAATTAAATTTGGCCCAACACTGTGTCTAAGTAAGCCTACTTGTGGATCAAGTTCCCACTTGAGGTTATTATTTTTGTGTTTTTTACTTTATTTAACGAAACTACTTAACTAAATAAAAAATCAGGAACTTGTTCTTCACTATTTTTTTATTTTCCTTTTTGACCAAAAACAATTGTTCACTTACTTTTAAACATTTTTAAAGTGTTATTCCACACTTAGGAAAATTGAAAAAGACATTTACAGAAAACGTATAAAAATTTGAACGCAGCGGGATTCGAACCCGCGCCTCCTGAATACCGTTCAGGCGCTCTCACCACTGAGCCATGCGTTCTACTAGCCGCTGCGTCGAAATTCTTATACGCTTTATTACAACTTATTTGCTAACAACATAAATAAGTTGTAATAAAGCGTATAAGAATTTCGACGCAGCGGCTAGTAGAACGCATGGCTCAGTGGTGAGAGCGCCTGAACGGTATTCAGGAGGCGCGGGTTCGAATCCCGCTGCGTTCAAATTTTTATACGTTTTCTGTAAATGTCTTTTTCAATTTTCCTAAGTGTGGAATAACACTTTAAAAATGTTTAAAAGTATTTAATAAATAGCATTCTCTCTTGCCAAATGATTGTTCGTAGAATAATCTTTGGGTAGCAGAAATTTGTAAAAATCTCTCTACAGAGATGCTAACAACATAAATAAGTTGTAATAAAGCGTATAAGAATTTCGACGCAGCGGCTAGTAGAACGCATGGCTCAGTGGTGAGA
Source organism: Dryas iulia moderata (assembly GCA_019049465.1). Taxonomy (NCBI): domain Eukaryota; kingdom Metazoa; phylum Arthropoda; class Insecta; order Lepidoptera; family Nymphalidae; genus Dryas; species Dryas iulia. Next base: position 10,302,165 of record CM032418.1, on the reverse strand, counting down.
GCGCCTGAACGGTATTCAGGAGGCGCGGGTTCGAATCCCGCTGCGTTCAAATTTTTATACGTTTTCTGTAAATGTCTTTTTCAATTGTTCACTTCATTTTTAAGAATGCAATTCACTATCTAAGTTATGGCAGAAAGTTGATTTCTATTTGTACTGAACCATAAAATATTGAAAAAGGCGCCCTTTATATACCTACTAGCGGCCCGCTCGCGGCTTTGCCGCGTGATTCAATATATTGCAACCCTCGGGGGTGTATTTTTGAAAAATAAAGTAGCCTATGTTTAACCTTGGATTATCAACTATATATGCCAAGATTCATTACAATCGGTCAAGCGGTGTAGATTTTTCATATAAACTTTCATCCCCTATTTCAACCCTTTAGAAGTTGATTTTTGAAAATCTAAGTAGCCTATGTTAGACCCAGTAATTTTTACTACATTCATTCTTAATTTCATCCAAATCGGACTCGTAGATTAGCCGTGAAACTGTGACAGACAAACACACAGACATTCACATTTATAATATAAGTATGGAAGTATGGATGTGTATATATTAATACAATAATAGTATGTAAATAATAATAGTATTTCTACATTAATTTAACGCCCGTGTAACTATTTTGTAAATAGGTATAAAAATATTTCATATCAATATACATACATGTAAAATAAAATTTTATTCTTTCATTTCTCCTAAACTGTTATAATCTTAAACTCATTAATGTTGTCGTTATCTTCTTATGAACAAATTATATTTGAAACCTTATTGTTATTGATGTAAAAAACAGCTCAACAAAAAGTAAATAAACGGAATTTATTATTGGCCTGATTTTACGTTAATAGTTATATTATGGCACGAATTATAGTTTATATTTCTGTCACGATGACAGATAAAATATTAAAAACATGGTGATGTGCCATATACGTATATTTTATCGATTCGATTCGATTTAGTTCGAGTAAAATTTTAAGTTATACATGCTATACAGATGTTCAAGTATATGCAAATGCAGAAATGTGACTGATTATCTTTATGTAGTGATGTGTAATAATGGGTAAAGCTACATTTTGTAATGAAAAATCTGAAGTCTTTGTCATGTTTTTATTATTTACAATACTATTTACATGTGACTTTGTACAAATAATAATAAATGCTTAAATAATGTAAAATTCCTAGTAACTGCAATACCACAATTTTGATCTATTGATGGGTGAGAAAAAGGAACGAATAATAATAAAATTGATTTCTATTACATCTTAATATTCTAGTTGTTATAAAAACACAACTCACAATTTGGAAAACGAGAAGTAATCGTGATCAATGGACATTATGACTAGTCGTTGACTGACTTATTATAAAATTAACAAATTGTCTAATACCATAACACCGTGTGAAGTAGAAAAAGCTTAAATGGAACATGCATTAGGTATTAAAAAGATTATGTCATGCATTTATATATTTATCTTTAAAAAAGAAGTGTCATAATTTTATTATACATAACATAATAAATTCTACAACTAAAACTAACTAAAAACTACAAAACTTCTACAATAAGACTCTTGGTAATAGAGATATAGAGTTAAACTCTATGAACAGAGATGTGATGAAATTTGAAATTTGGCTTATATTGAAAATATAATTGTTACTAATATAATGTGACCGTCTACATCCCTATAGTGAATATTTACAAAATAACAATTTTTCTACTTAAAGTATTGTCATACGAATTTTAACATAATATCACCTTAAAAATCTTAATATCGCAGATAAGGGAGAACTAGCTGAATTTCTTCGTTTTCTTGATTGGTTGTCAGGCATCATACCATAAATTCCTTTGCTGAAGGGTGACTGTCCACGTGTTGTAAGGAAGTAATTGCCACTAACTCTGAAATGTAAATACTTAAAATATTATATGTATGTAAAGTTTTAATTGAAATACATTTACTTAAATAGAGTAGGTAGGTTAATGTTATTTTACTTTAAAAAGACTGTATAATATTGTTATTTTTCTGGAGTAAAATAAATTTTCATACAAACAGTAAAATAGATAAAAATAATGTCATGGCACTTGTGTGTGATTTTGATTGCAATCTAAACTTGATTTGATTGCAATCTAAACTTTGAATTAGATGTAGGTTCTTTAGTTTATATTATATTTTAACGGGTAATATAATTCAGGTACGGTACAGACAAATTGAAGCCACTGATGGTGTAACGGTGAGTTTTTATTATGGCCATGATCCTCATTTTATAACATCTTAGACAGTAGAAGGTCAGAAGTATAGGTAGTAAAAGAAGCCATCGAGGCGCTGTGTCACAGCGTTGGCTGTAAACGCGACGGTTTGGGTTCGATCGAGGGAATAGTTATATTATTTATTTCATTTGACTTTGACTTTGACTTGACTTTGACTTTGCTATATGTCTGAGTCAGGCAGAAACCATAGAACAGATTATCATGACACTGTCTAACTGATCTACTGTCTAACCATCCATGGCTTGTCCCACTGTGCCTCACGCAATCGAAAGCTTTACTGTAATCTAAAAAACAACGTTCTAGGGCTGTTACTTCCGGTTTTTGTCTATAATTTGATAATCTGTTCTCTGCTGCTTTTGCTCTTATAAAGTCAGACTGTGGCCAGTCGTGGCCCAGTGGCACAAGCGTGCGACTGTAAACGACTGGTTGTGGGTTCGATTCCGACTCGAGGAGTGGAAATATTTAATATTTCCATTTTCTTCGCTCTGGTGCCGAGGTAAAGCGCGGCGTTAAGTTCCGCCACTTAACACGCAATGCCTCCGAATTCGGCGGAAAGTGGGAAACGAAGTGTCTTAACACTAGGTTCCCTCTGCCTACCCTGCTGTGTGCGGGATATAGCGTGAAGCTGAAAAAAAAAATAAAAAAAAAAAAAAAGTCAGACTGCTATTCAGGTATTTGGCGATTAAGATATATCAAATTCAGATTTTCAACCAAAAATATATTTACCTGGTATTAGTCAATTCTCCCATATACGTGGTAATGTTTGGAGGTACAACCATGTCGAGCCATGTATTGAAGTTATCAGCCGCTACAGCTGGGAACCCGGTTGGTGTGTGGATTGACTCTATAAGATATCGCCATGCCCGATCATGACTGCAAAGATCTGTAATTCGTTAAATATTAATTTTGATTTATTTTGGTTTAGACACAAAATAACTAAAATTTCAAAGCATTGCCAGTTTATTTTGCCCTATCCTGGAAATTTTAAATATTATTTATAACAAGGTTAGTACGAACTAATTTCTTATGCTTGATATGAGTATATTTTACCTTCAGGTGTAAACGCTTCAAAATTTCCATTCGGACATCCAGGTTGAATGCCATCAGTAGGAGAGTAATTAGGCCACAAGTCCACTGTTCCAGTAGACTTGCTTGTGCCATAGTAACCCGGGTTCGTGTGAATGATGTCGACGAATTTGGCACAAGTTCGATCTAAGCCGCTGCGTAATGCAAATGTGCCTTCAAATAGAGCCCGCGCGGGGTCTAAGCCAGTTATTCTGAAATAGTAGTAGTTCATATTATATCGTCTATTTTTACTTATTTCTTTTCCAGCTTCATGATTTCTTCCTATAGCTCTATTGCGTGTTCATTCAGACACTGCCCTATTGCTGTGATAGTGTCAACGTTTTAAATATTTTACTCATTAATTAAAATAGACTTAGTCGCTAAAATATAAATAGATAGGTATAAAAATATTTTTTGAATTTTCTTATTAAACAAAGAGAGCTTTGATTTTTTTAATCTCGTAACTAAAGCCTCATAATATAAATCTCTACAACAACATTCTACTAAACTATTTATAAATTTTATATCTTAGTGGTTTCGTACAATATATTTTATTCTAAGTAAAACTAAATAGCTTCACGCTATACCCCGCACACAGCAGGGTAGGCAGAGGGAACCTAGTGTTAAGACACTCTGTTCCCCACTTTCCGCCGAATTCGGAGGCATTGCGTGTTAAGTGGCGGAACTTAACGTCGCGCTTTACCTCAACACCAGAGCGAAGAAGATGGAAATATTAAATATTTCCACTCCTCGAGTGGGAATCGAACCCACAACCAGTCGTCACACGCTTGTGCCACTGGGCCACGACTGGCCACAATATATTTTATTCATGTATTCTAAGTAAATTACTTAAAATTATACCTGGCCACAGCTTGACCTCTTTGTCGGGTCCATCTTCCGGCGTAAGCCATGACATGAGCGCCCAAAGAATGTCCAATAAGATGTACTTCGTTCATGTCTAGACCATCTTTAGCCAGAGTCATCAAAGATCTGCCTAACATTTTACCAATCTGAAATTGGTATTTTGTATTAATATCGTCTATAAATATTTAATCCGGACTGGCCACAATATTTTATTGTATTGTACAATATTGTTGTTTATTGTACAATATTTTATTATAGCCAGCCGTGGCGCGGAGGCACAAAGTATGACTGTAAAGCGACTGGTTGTGGGTTCGATTCCCACTCGAGGAGTGCAAATATTTAGTATTTCCTTTTTCTTCGCTCTGGTGTCGAGGCAGAGCGTGGCGTTAAGTTCCGCCACTTAACACGCAATGCCTCCGAATTCGGCGGAATGTGGGGAACAGAGTGTCTTAACACTAGGTCCCTCTGCCTACACTGCTGTGTGCGGTGCAGTGTGAAGCTAAAATAATATTGCAATCATTATTTAACGTGTTGAGTCATAATATAAACAATATTTTTATATTCAAAGATTAAGTTGAACAAGATGCACAAGATGCACTGCCCATATGAACAGAAATTATCAAACAGAGATATAGGCCTTGGATTTCTGTCTGCCCATCACAAAAAAATATCATAGTATGTTTCAGCTGTCATTATATCTTTGAAGGAGCAATTCTTGTATATACTCGTATTATATACGAGTATATCATATGAATTTCGGAAAAGGCTTCTTGAAATTCAACATGTAGGGGGTTTTAGCGAGCAAAATTCGATCTAGCAAGTCCAGTCTATTTTTTTAAATTTAATATATATTTCTTTTGATTTTTTTTTAATTAATTATATTTTTGTAACATAATCTTTTTTATTTATTTTATATTTTTTTTATTATCATCATAATTTTAAAATTACGATTTCTCAAGGAATAATTCAGAGCGCAGCTTGGTCACCTGATATTATAAATTACAGTACCTACAACCTGATATTAACAATTTCAGTACCTAAATTATTTTACACTATGTACATAGAGTGAGTGATTAATGTAATGTTACAATTTCCCCAAAACGAAAAGAAGTACTTATGATAACGTTATGATAAGTGAAAGATAGTAAAAGAACTCACCTTTTTCGCATTAGGAACAGCAAACAAGGCGTAGCCAATAGATATACCCAAAAGGTCACTTCTAGCTTCGTCTTGCCAATCTAATAATAAAACATTTCTTTTCTTCATGTTTATATATGTGTCTAAGACCGCAGTCGTAGCTGGGCCATCACACCTCCCTCTATATCCGAAGGTGTAGACCATCGTCTGAAGATTTGGATCATAGCACGGGTCATTCATTAGTGGTGTGGGGTCATCGAGGGATAAAACAGTGTAGTTGCTGAGAGACCTAAAACAAAAAAAAATATGAAAAATTCAAACAATAAAAATAAAGTTACATTAAATGCAGGCAATCATACCACTATCATCAATCAGCAATAGGTTTTTGTTCAACATATAACCTTACTAACCTACTACTTAGTTATTTTTTGCCCATTATGCGGTAAGTGGTAAAAAGATGGAAAATTTTAATTACAAATAAGCAATTGCAAATTGTATTATACAATACTGATTAAAATAAAACAGTTGTCAGCATTGTAGGAAAGCAAGAAAAAGGCGCAGATCCGGCATTTAAAAAATGTTGTGGAAAAAGTTACATTAACAACAGTCATGTGCGAGCCGGAGTATGGACACAAAGATTTAAATTCTAATGGAATTGAGAAACTTGCACCATTTTTACGGTGATATTGATACGCCGCGTAACCACGTGAACTTGTGTGAAAACCAAAAATGTGACATCACAAGTCAGTTTGAAGTGTGGGCTTGATCATCGTACCCACAACGTGGCTCCGACATAGACATAGACATAATACAGGCCCAGACTCTGCACAATTTATGCAATCTCTTACATACCATTTAAAACAAGAATCTCTTGATTTCTAGATTCTCCGTAAAATGTGTTAAGTTAAGAAAACGATAGTATGTTATAAATATATATACTTTAAAATATTTTTAGTGGCCAGTCGTGGCCCAGTGGCACAAGAGTGTGACTGTAAACGACTGGTTGTGGGCTCGATTCCCACTCGCTCTGGTGTCGAGGTAAAGCGCGGCGTTAAGTTCCGCCACTTAACACGCGAGCTTCCAAAATTCGGCGGAAAGTGGAGAACGGAGTGTCTTAACACTAGGTTCCCTCTGCCTACCCTGCTGTGTGCGGGATATAGCGTGAAGCTATTTAATTTAATATATACTTTAAAATATTTTTAAACACAAATTTAAATGTTGTTTTAAATAAATAAATATTTAAAGACTTTATTCTAATGATAGAAGAGATAACATTTTTTATCTACCAATAAGTAATGATTAGTTAAACATTCATTACGGCTTTCGGAAGTAAGGCTCCGAGGCTATGTAGATTTTCTTATGCTAATTCATTATAATAACTCTAAAGCCCGTATAACATTTCTTTTGTTATGACTGTCAAACGTATATAAACGTTTCAGTAAGACGAAGAAAAAATATAAACGACTTATTTTAAGGCATTTGTACCTATTTACTTGTTTTTGCGTTATATATAATGTTGGATATACAAAAAATATATATGCAGTCTATTAATAACTGTATTTTGTTCAATGTTGTTAGCTTCACTTTTTTCCCCTACTACTTTATAATTAGAGTGATCGTTCTGGTAAATTACTAAATCGAGATATAGCGTGGATAGCAGAAACCAACGCCGCGTTTTATCTAGGCATCAGAGGAGAGATATTGAAATATAATATGATAATTCCTCTGAGTCCACAACCAATTTTGTCGCTGTCCCACTGTGTAATGACGGCCTATCATAACAATACGTGTATGTATGAGTATTTATCATAGTATTGTATTCATAGTATTGTATTCATAGTATTGTATATATAGTATTGTTATATATTTATTGAATTATAGATATATTTTTAGTATTAATTATTTCTAAAATTTTTTAAGTACGTCGTCGTCACATAATTAGATTTTAGGTTGATAAGTGGTTGGTATATGATGGAAAATACGTTTCGTTGCTGCAACCACCATCTCTCTCCTATATATTTATAAATCATAAATATTGAAAGACGAAATATTCAGTGGAATAAAGTTTATTTTGGGCATTTCTTTTAGAATTTAGTAACGTCTTATTATGATGGTTAAAATTCTTTATTCTTTATCTGTATAACGACATTGAATAGGTACTTGAAATCAAAGTCGTACATTGTCTAGCCGGAATAGAGGAAAATAATACTATAAAAATAGTACACATTACCTTCGTACAAATGCTCAAGAACAAGAGAAAAAAGTATAAATAAAGTAATCAAATAATATGACGGTCACAACAACAAAACATTCCATCAACCATATAATAGATTAAAAGGCCGGAACCGGAAATCTTTTTAGTTTATGTATGCTAGGCCGCATTTAGTAGAAATACATAAAATCTTTTCCAAATAAGCGGTGAAGAGTATTTCCGTTGTACTTAATAAGGTATTAACATATGCGTAGCATTAGGAAAATATAATAAACAAGTCGAAATGCAAGGATTAAAGTTTTTTTTTTTGTGTCGAGCTAGCTGAGATGTGCCGAGCTTTGCCTGATACCAGAGTGAAGAAAATAGAAATATTAAATATTTCCACTCCTCGAGTGGGAATCGAACCCACAACCAGTCGTTTAAAGTCACACGTTCGTGCCACGACTGGCCCCAATATAATAGGTTTTTTTTTTTTAGCTTCACGCTGTATCCCTTGCGGGGTAGTCAGAGAGACTGACCCCGATATAATAGTTAGTACCATTAATATATTTAAATATCGTATAATATATTTTTTTATTTTATTTACGGGTTTACGTTTTCAAAGAGAAACTATTGTCCAGGCAATGGACACTCTGTCCTTAACTTCCCGCCCGAAAATAAGATATTACATATTAAGAGGCGGAACTCAACGCCGTGGTTTTCCTTACGTATCAGAACAGAGAATAAAAGTAATATACATATGTATATAATCATTCCTCTGATTGGGAATCGAAAACATAACCATCGCGTCATCAGACTCTGCCACACTGCCCACCATGGCCTCATATTTTATAGTACATTTTTAAAGCAATAATAACAAGTTTAAATAAATGGTATTGCTCTCACGTAGTTCGAACGATTGAGAGCGGAATTATTATCACTGTGCATCGTTAAAAAGAGGTCATATTCCACAGTTGTTTGAACCATCAACAAAACAATAAAGGAAATGAAGTCAACAAGGTTTATGTACTTTTATTACGCATGTGTTAAATAATTCACGTTGTTAGATTATAACCAGTTTATTATGCAAAAACTTGACTTAATGAAAGAAAGCGGTCAAATATTACGTGGGATTCTATCGAGTAAACAATGTGGATCGTCCCAATAGTCTACTTACTGGACCTTGGCGTCCATAGCACTATATTATCTGTTACTCAATACCTACTCATCGCTTAAGTAACTTATGCATAGTTCCAAAATAGTTTTCTCCTTTGTACCATTGACTTAAAAATATAGACAGAGACTTACATAGACTTTGCTGTTTTTGTTAAATAACAATAATTTATATTGGGGCCAGTCGTGGCGCAGTGGCACAAACGGGTGACTATAAACAACTGGTTGTGGGTTCGATTACCACTCGAGGAGTGGAAATATTAAACACTTCCATTTTCGTCGCTCTGGTATCGAGGCTAAGCACGGCGTTAAGTTCCGCCACTTAACAAGCAATGCCTCCAAAATTCGGCGAAAGTGGAGAATGGAGTGTCTTGACACTAGGTTTCCTCCTCCGCTTACACTGCAGTATGCGGGATTCAGCGTGAAGTAAAAAAAATGTTATTGAAAATATAATAATAATAAATAAGGCATAACTTTAATTCATAACTAAAAGTTAATGCTCATTTATAAAGATTAAAGTAATTAAATTATATTATTATTAGTTTTAAAAACTCAGTCATTGGAAAAAAAGCCATTGACATTGTAAATAATGTAGTAAATGGATGATTTGGCATGGTTGACTAGCACAGCGTACTGTGATGGAGGTCGCAGTTTAGGTTCCTATGTTAGTCGTACATATACTTAGAAATCTAACCTAAGTATACTTTTTTTATTTTTTTTTTATAGCTTCACGCTGTATCCCGCACACAGCAGGGTAGGCAGAGGGAACCTAGTGTTAAGACACTCCGTTCCCCACTTTCCGCCGAATTCGGAGGCTTGCGTGTTAAGTGGCGGAACTTAACGCCGCGCTTTACCTCGACACCAGAGCGAAGAAAATGGAAATATCATTTCCACTCCTCGAGTGGGAATCGAACCCACAACCAGTCGCTTACAGTCACACACTTGTGCCACTGGGCCACGACTGACCACATATGGTATACTTAGAAATCTATTATTGAATATATTTAATTGTTCATTTTAACATATTTAAATAGTGCTCAAATAAAATGTGTATGTTGTCAGTGGGGAACGGTGTGTCTTAACACTAGGTTACCTTTCTCTACCCTGCTCTATGCGTGAAGCTACAAAAAAGACAATAAAATGTAACCAGTTTAGTAGGAGATTTAAGAGTTTTTACTTAAAAGTTAAAAGTAACTTCAAATTTCTGTTATTAAGCAGTGAGAGTAACTCCAACACTACACTTTACAACCAGATCTGTATAATACATACCTATATTATAAATAAACGACCACGTGGTTCAACTATGATGGTCTCTTTGTCTTATTTTAGAAATATATTAATTTCCTATTCATAGCTTAAAAAAATAGAAAATATTCAAAGATGTTAGAGAAAGTTTGTATTACGTAAAATAATATTAATCAGTTTCAATGGCCATTATAAATTTAGATAATAAAATAAAGTTATAAACGAATGTGACAGTCCTTGCTTGATTGTGTGATTTAGTGACATAGTGCGGCCTTTTTTGAAGTGTTTTTTAGGGTAGGCAGAGGAAACCTAGTGTTAAGACACTCCGTTCCCCATTTATGTGTTGAGTGACGGAACTCAACGCCGTGCTTTACGTCGACACCAGAGTGAAGAAAAGTTGAAATATTAAATATTTCAATTTCTCGAGTGGAAATCGAACTCACAGCCAGTCGCGTTTTCAATCACTCTTTGCGCCCCTGCGCCACTATAAGTCTTACTTCATTCCTCACCAAAATTAATATCGATATTCCGCGTTTTTGGGTACAAGCGTTGCATTTGTTTGCATTGCAATAAATAGATTTTTTATTTTTTTTACTCTATAATCTATGACAAATAAATGTTAAATTAAAATCTTAATTACGCGTTAATGTAGAAAACGTATAAAAGCTTTGAACGTAGCAGAATTCGAACTCGTTCTTTATTGAAACCAAGCACTCTGATCTCAAAGTGGTCTGCTACATTCGGCGACGACGAAATTCTTACACGTCTATTACTATGTATTTCTTTCTGTTAACTCTCTTTCTATGCTAAAATGTAAAGTTAAAACAAATATGGCAATATACATTATTTTTCTCCTGAATTTTTTTTTGTGAAACAAGACTTTAAATTAAAACCTTTTTAAAAAAAATACGCAAATATTTATAATCGATTGAGCTTCGTTTAGCAGTTTTTTATAATTAACAAAGAGATTTTATCGTCAAGACAATATGTTTATGTTTCTGTCTTCAAGAATGGAAGAAATGAAAATACGCTTAAATAACTGAGAATCTAACCCACAATCATAAAATAAGTTATACACTTATAATAAATTAATTTAGGTTACATTTAACTTCATTAGTAAATTTTTAATAACTGGACTCTCTTAGGGTATATTTTTAAGTCTTAGTTTTAAGTACTGAAATCGTAAACAAAAAAAAAATTGCATATGATAAAACAAGATTCGTGTTAAAAAAGGTACAGCCCTTATATCCGTAAAGTAAAATAGAATAATAAAAAAAAACCCACAATCACTGTTCTGTTATATTTTATTATTAATTTTTAAGAAATGCAACACTCATCAGTATTATTATATCGTTAACATATTTTGGACAAGAAAGATATTTAGGAAAGTAAAATTTTAACACAACAGGATTCGAGCCCACACCTCTTGGAGATAGTTTAAGCGCTTTACCTTGCTAGCTGTATCCTTCTCTGTATAATCTCGGAAACGGCTCCATTGATTTTCATGAAATTTAGCATGTAGGGGGTTAAGGGGGAGAAAATTCGATCTAGCTAGATTTTACTTCTATAAAATATGTTTTTCTCTGGATTTTCGGGCATTAAAAAACTGCTAAGATATCATTAGTATACGAATGTCAATTTCACAACTGTTGACAACATTGGGATGGCAACGTTGTTTAAATTTATTAGATTTTTTATTATAATTTTTTTTATCATATTTTTTTATCATTTTTTATTTACTTTATCATATTTTTATTGGAATGATTATTTCAAAATAACGATTATACGAAAGAAATATAGAGCGGAGCTCGGTCATCAGATTTTATTTATTTAAATATTTAATACAAACCGCTATTTTGCTATTTTATCCTGCGCTTATCTTTTATACCAAAGGAAGATGATTAAAATATGATCATTACACCACATATGGGAATTGAACTCTCAAATAATATCGATTACAGTCAGACGGTGTCCTACTGCGCCTTTATGGCCGAATGATTATTCTTAGAAACAATCCATAGGTATTAACCCAAAAATTGATAAATAACAATTTCTATGTAATTCGATAGAAAAATATGGCTTAATTCATTCATTTTTTGTACATTTCTGAATATTTATTATTTTATTACTTTAAAATATATAGGTATAAAATAGTTTAACGACTCATATGTGTATTATTATTGACAAAATTGTAAATAAGATATAATAAGACTCTTTTTTACGGGTCTATGCTTTGGGTATTGGAAATGAGCACAGCCCACTATAAAGTATTAGAAACGTCGGGTTTTCTATAATATATTTTCTAATATCAAAATATACACGATTAGTCTGTTTAAAAATTGTTTAATTTCAAATAAGATATTGTTTTCAAAATATTACTACGTTCTATGGAAATTATAATTTAGACGCATATTCAATATTTATTGTAATAGTTGTTACTATTACAACTATTACAATAAATAAATAAAAGGTCAAAATGCGGCGTTAGGGTCCGCCACTTAACACACAATGGCTCGGTTTCTTATTAATATATTAATAAATATTAAATTCTACTTACGTTTTGTAACATCTCAACCAAGCACTCTGTGTGTTATCCAAAAGAACACCTGAAATATTTTTTCAAAAAAAAAAGCTTACTTAAAAAGTTTTGAAAATTGTAAAATTATAAACTAAAAAACTTAAATAAACAAACAATAAAAATATGTCAAAGTTAAAAAAAAAACATAACTCATATTTCACTAAAACTGACCTAATAGTATGATAACTGATAACGAAATATTTAATTTACACATTTTTATTAATACGTCCGTTACGGCTATAGCATTTGCAGCGTGCTCATCACCGCACCACGCATTGAACTACGCTATATCGCAGTCACGACCCGATCTACCCCATATCCGTATTGCAAAGAACGCCTTTAGAATATAAAATATATTAATTTTGACAATGCACACAATAACTTATGTTAAGTGTACTTTCTTGGTGTGCAATATTATGCCCGTGTAACGAATTTATAGAGCATTTTTTTTTTAGTTATTATTTAGGTTAGAGATACCCTAAAATAATACTAGTAATTTGTTATTGATTGTCAATGCTAATGCCGCCGCCAGGATCCCTCCAGCAACATGTATACAAGAGCGTCTAATATAGAGTTTAACAGAAAATCGTGTACCAGGACTTGATAGAGTTATGATCTTTATTACTATTGTATAATTGCATAAAATCATGTGTTTCCTTTGAAATAAATAACGCTGATAATAATTCAGTATAGCTATTTTTTAATAATGAAAGTAAAACAGTTAATACTAATGTTAAGCGCGGCGTTAAGTTTCACCACTTAACACGCAAGCCTCCGAATTCGGCGGAAAGTGGGGAACGGAGTATCATAACACTAGGTTCCCTCTGCCTACCCTGCTGTGTGCGGGATACAGCGTGAAGCTAAAAAAAAATCATAATGTTAAAATAATAACGGCTTTTCTTTCAAAATATATAATGACATTGGTAATAATAATACGTAAGTTTTTATCTCAAACTTAAACTCTACACCTTTGAACGTATCAAATTTTCTACTCTTTATGTATTCTTACATTTTTATTTATTTTGTTCTCATCCAAACTACGCACTTGGCCTGGGCCCGTGCTTAGTTATTATGCCCTTCGGCTGTCCAAGAGATTTCTTAAAAAATAATAATAATAATGAAAAACATTAATAACGACATTTGCTAAAAAAGGACGAAGCACGTGTTCGTGTGATGAACAAACAAAGATCTCCTTATATTAATTAAATATGTGAGATCTAAGAAGATAAATAAATTATGTGCAGGGTCTCGCTTATAGTAGGCAGAGTGAATCGCTAGTGTTAAAACACTCCTTTCTCGACTTTCTGCTGTCATTTAAACAAATTGCACAAGATATAAAAAAGGTGAAACGTTCTAGCGTGATTTGTATTACTTGTTTGGTAATGGAATATGAAAATAAAAAATATTTTATTATACATAAACATTTAAATAATGCATTTAATTTATTCGATATATTAATAGGTCAACGAAAAATTTGAGCCCCTTATTTCGAAAACTATGTGGACGTAGGAGTATAAAATTTGGCATAAGTAATTTATGCGAAAAAATGCAGAATATTTTACGAAAAAAAGAATATTTTTCAATATAACACGCTATAAATATGTATACACATAAAATTAAGAAAATAAACTTTACACAAGTGTGTTAAATATTTGAATTTATTTTGAAATATTGTAACGTTAAAATATACTTAGGCCATATACTTATATACATTTAAATAAATTATCTAACCACAAGAATATATGTCACATAAAAATAAATATATTAATGTCATGCGACGTTATCAGTGCTAGATGCATAAAGTAATAAAAAATGTTTACTGTTTTAAAAAATAGCAAGTACTTCCTTTATATAAAGTGAAATATATTGAAGTTTTCCCTATTCTATTTATAAGTCTTCTCTTTGAATAACCAAAAAAATAGATGGTTTGCCTTACCTGGCACACAATCCATACTTATATTATAAATGCGAAAGTCTGTGTGTTTGTCTGTCATGCTTTCACGACTAATCTACCGGTCCGATTTGGATAAAATTTTGAATGAAAGTAGTAAAATTTACTGGGTCTAACATAGGCTACTTATTTTTTACAAAAATCGACCGCTAAAGAGTTGAAATAGGGGATGAAAGTTTATATGAAAAATCTAAACCGCTTGACCGATTGTAATGAATTTTGGCATAAATATAGTTGATAGGCAACTTTAGAACATAGGCTACTTTATTTTTAAAAACCCACCCCCGAGGGTTGCAATATAACAAAGCAGCCATGTAGTTCACGAGGCGAAGCTGCGAGCAGGCCGCTAGTGTTACATAAATAGATATGTACTCGTATGTTTCTTTTTGTCTGTAGTACGCTGTTGATATCTTGCCCATCTTTTTGGGGCAGATCTAATAAGATGGGCCCTTATATTGACTTAGCGACTTTAGAAAATATTAGATAAAAAATTGATACATTGTGCTAACACACGAGAAGTAGAGAATGGAGTGAGTTATAACGTCACGACTACATAAAATCACACAGAAACAAAAGTAAGATATAAGTTTTTTAAGAAACTTTCATAATGGAGTAAAAACTTATAAAATTTACTTGCATGGATACATTGTATCGTACATCCTATGCCTTATTTGTGTTAAATCATTTTTGTGGTTATTTTATAGACACTTCTAGGCAAGCACTGAATAACCAATTAACTATAAAATCTCGACGTCCGACCATTGCATATATTTTGATATTTAATACAAATATAAATGAATGTTAAAGACAAGATTTTTCAAACCCGATATTGCAGACAAATATCATACGAACATATATATGTAAATAAAAAGAATTGATTAGGTATTAATATTTATCCAAGACGTCATTGTTATAAAAAGTTTATATTTTAACTAATTTTGGGGTATGCTGTATCGTACAAGTGAAATTCTTTTACTTTATTTCTAAATGAGCCTCTTCTATTTATGTATTATAAAATTCCCTCAATGCTGCACTTTGTCTCAGGTAATAGAGCGGAGATTTACAATTAATACATATTATAACAACTCCCCCGCGTGGGAATAAAACCAACAATCATCGTTTTACATTCAGAGGCTGTTCTAGTGCTCCAGGACGGCCACGTATGTTATGTAACATGTATTATTTTATAAATCAGTAAACGTGGAGTGGATCAGATTGAACTTATCTTACAAGCTTTAAAAGCTAAATACGAGTACTTATATAAATATACGATTTTGGACTACAATTTTTAATTGCAAAATGGGATAAGTAATTTGTCGGATTTTCCATTTTCCATTCACGCATGTTCCATTTTATTCATTTAATATTAAATGCATTACTTTCAAAATATTAATATCCTGTACTTTTTCCGTCCAATTTTGTAAGTAGAGATCGACACGTTTTCCTTCATTTGTGAATATTTATATAGATTATTAGAAATAAATAATTGTAAATAATATATAGACAATAAAGTAAATAATGTAAGATTAGATAAAATATTGAAATAATGAAAAATTATCACACAAGTTACCAAGCAGTCGTGGCCGAGCGGTTAAGGCGTCTGACTAGAAATCAGATTCCCTCTGGGAGCGTAGGCTCGAATCCTACCGACTGCGAGATGGAAATGTAAATTTTAGTTTTTTATATCAATGATAAATATTCTTAACGTTTTAAGCACAATTGTAGCCCACAATCAGGTTAATTTTATATTTTTTTTATGTTAATTAAACTTTATTATAAGCTATTTAAATTAATGGCCTAAGAGTTTTAAATCAAATGGCCACTGCCGTTATGGCGCTGTCACCATTGAGGTTGTCTGTAAAAGTTTTGGTGTCATTTCTTCTGTATGATATTACGAAAAAGGGCAACGTTGAGTTCAGCCAGTCAACACAACAATGTCTTGATTTCAGAGGCTTATTGGATGAGAGAGTGCCTTAATAGTAGATAAATAGCAAAATAAATTTTGCTAACCTAGGCCTAGCAAATGATCAAAATGTAAAATTAATTTGTATTATAACAAAAAAAAAAGAAGAAAGCTGATTGTCGCTTCATCTTAAAGCAATAATTAAAAAAAAATAACTTTTACTTTATAACATACAATTATTTCTACTTTCGATACATGTTTCAATTTTTAACTCTATAAAAAGTCCTTACTTTCTCACATACCTAAATGTGTGTCAGTCAGGTCGGCATTTTTTAAGTACATATCAAAAAATAATAAAAGTACTTCTTATAAAATTTCAGAAATGTCTCATTATGATAAGTTAAATATTTGCAATAAATAGCTGATATTGTGGTGGATATAGATATTTTTTCACTAATTCTACATAAACTAGATAAGCTTTTATCAACATAGCGGAGAGTTAGAGAGACTCTAGTGTTAAGGTAGAGAGTCGGTTCTCCACTTTCCGCCATAATTGGGACGGAGGCGGAACTCATCTCCGCGGTTTGTCTTAGGCACCGAAGCGAAGAAATGAAAATAATATAATCATTTCCCTCAGTGGGAATCGAACCTTCAACTATCGCGTTTACCGTCAGATATTCTCCCACTACCCTACGTCGGCCTTAAAGTTAAAATATTTAAAAAAGATATTTAAAGAAGTTTTCCTACGTGTGGAATAATACTTTAAAAATGTTTAAAAGTAAAAATATTTACTTTGCGATTTAATAGTATGGACACGTAATTATGTTACAATTAGCAATTGTTGTTGAACTTAGCGAGTTATTACTACGCATGGAACCAGTTTTTCGTTTCTTTATAATAAGCATTATGTAAACAAAAATAAATACGTATAGAGACCATTGTGATGTAGTAATTAAACTGGAAACGATAATGATTTTGATTTGTGGATTCAAATCTACTTGGAGAATAATTATATCTCTTTTTTATTTCCTCATACTATTCTACAAAGTCTTGTAATACAAAGTGGAAGGTTCGGCTATGCAATGTCTAATTCAGGCAAAAAGCGAAGAAATCAGTGTCTTGACACTATTCTCTTTCTACCCTTCTGCGTGTATCCATACTTATATTATAAATGCGAAAGTCTGTGTGTTTGTCTGAAAAATCAACCTTTAAAGGGTTGAAATAGAGATTTTTTTTTTTTAAATAGCTTCACGCTATATCCCGCACACAGCAGGGTAGGCAGAGGTAACCTAGTGTTTTTTTTTATTTGGGAAACTCTGTTCATGGGCTCACAGGTGCCCATGGCATTTGTCAGTATAAATTAGTATTAATTTGTATTATCTTATATTTAAAGTAATCTAATGGTGATGTCCATCACTGACCAATTGTAAGCGATTTTTTTTTTTTTTTTTTTTTTTTTTTTATATATGTACATATATATGATTGTAAGAAAAATAGCCATATATATGATTGTAATAAAGGTAACCTAGTGTTAAGACACTCCGTTCCCCACTTTCCGCCGAATTCGGAGGCTTGCGTGTTAAGTGGCGGAACTTAACGCCGCGCTTTACCTCGACACCAGAGCGAAGAAAATGGAAATATAATTTCCACTCCTCGAGTGGGAATCGAACCCACAACCAGTCGTTTACAGTCACACTCTTATGCCACTGGGCCACGACTGGCCACAGTTGAAATAGAGGATGAAAGTATATACAACAGACTACTTTATTAGAAACATAGACTACTTTATTTTTCAAAAATCCACCCCCAAGGCATGCAATATAAGGAAACAGTGACGTAGTTCACGCGGCGAAGCCGAAGTATAAAGCTGAAAAACACTATTGTATATTGTATAAAGTACTTAAATAACCATCAAAATATAATATAACACAAGACGATCGTCTATATTCGTGTATTATAAAAATAATCGTGCTACTGAATTTTATAATAGCAACAATAAAATATTAAAAGAAACTAATTATTATTGCCATTGGTTTTGTATTAGTATTTGTAATTGAATTAGTTTTTCGTGCGAAATTGTACTATTACATTGTTTTAAATTGGTATGTATCGTTAAAATTGACACGAGAGATATGTACCTACATGACATAGCCTTGAACTAATATCTATGGTTTGATTTTTCGTTAATCACGATAAAAATGCAAAAACGGGGCCAGTCGTGGCGCAGTGGCACAGACGTGTGACTTCATAGACTGGTTGTGGGTTCGATTCCCACTTGAGGAGTGGAAATACTTAATATTTCCATTTTCTTCGCTCTGGTGTCGAGGCAAAGCGCGGCGGTATGTTCCGCCACGTAACATGCAATGCTTCCGAATTTGGCGGATAGTGGGGAACGGAGTGTCTTAACAATGGGTAGGCTGTATACGGGATACGGCGTGAAGGTAAAAAATACGCAAAAGCGTGTTTGACGTCTTACATTTAAAATTTTCTTGTCAAATAAGTAATGTATAAGGTTAAAGGTTAAATAAAGTAAGAGTTGTAACAGGTATTTGGGACAAAATTAATTTCATATATATATATTATGGAATATGGCTCTTAGATATTTATTACATTACTTTTATGATACAATACTTTTCTGTTATTATGATTTTTTAAATAATAAAACGAAATAGGCATAAACTGACGTAAACGTTGCTAAGGAAACGCGTATTTTATGCGTCTACAAATTTACTACGTAAAGTCTTTTCTCGTTAATGTGAATCTTGATTCTTTACACAAGTTTAAAAAAAAAGAAACATCAAAATCTCTTTATAGCTCTACTTCTGATAAATAACGGCACTTTAGAATTTGTAGGGAAATGTAATTTAAAATTTATTATGTTAATATTTTATCGATATCTAATTTAATTTATAGTTTTAAAATTGTTATGGACCTACTTTACATAAGAAATACATTTTAAATTAAGGCCCAACCGCTGTTTTGCGATATTCTAAAAGTCTATTTATTATACTGACACTACTTCCTGATTACGATGTAGATTTTTAAGAAATACGCATTATTAAATATTCTTGCTAATTTTCCATTCTACTAAAACAAAACGGAAAAGACAACATGTTTGGAAGAGCACAACTTCAGTAATACTAAACGAATTAGATTTTTTTTGTAGTATATTTTTGTTGTCCAGGCAGGTCCAAGGCGGAAAATGACAGCAAGGCAGATCGAGAGCCAGTTGGGATGACGAAATAGTGAAAGTAGCAGAAAGAGACTGGATGGAGACAGAAATGGAAGCACTTGGAGGAGGCCTATACCCGAAAGGGGCCATGACATATTTTTTTTAGCTGTGTAAATAAGAAGTATAAATATGGGAAGGGGAGAAGCGGGCCGCTACTAGTATAGAATAAATTGATTAGTATCATGGAAACTAAGACATGTTATAACTAACTTTAAGCCTCGCATATATTATCGCATATAAGGCTTGCATATATAAATACTAAAAAAATATAAAGCCTATCCACAACATCAAGGTTGAATAAAATCAATGTACAAATGCATGAAATTTATTTAAAACAATCATGTACACGTTTTTATTTACAAAAATATTATAACATAAGTATTACAATATAACTTATAATTTTTACAAAGTTTATTTTATATTGAAAAATATACGATTAATACTACTAAGTCACGAGTCACAACTTAATACGTTTAATACGTAATACACAACGACAAGTATTAAAATTCTAAATGCTTAGATTCTATAAAAATGCGACTGGTTCATATTTTGTACACTTACACCCGATAAGATACTAACCTAGATTTTTCCATTTTATTTTTTTAACATTTTATTACTATATTTATTATTTATTTATAGCGATTAGATAAAGTACTGTTACCTATATGTACATAGATACCGTATCGTTTTGACAGTATTTATATAAGAAAGAAAACATACAAAAGATATTTTATCTGTAGGTAAATAAAAAAATAGTACAAAATAAATCATCGAATTATGTTATTTTTAATCTTGTATAACATAAATATAAAACAATGTAGTCTACATGTGAATTTTTGTAGTTTGTTTGTTTAAGAAACGAAAGCAGTATGCAAATATTTGATTGATGAGGATTTTCCCGACGCGTTAATATTCTTTTATTAATGATTTTTTATGACTCGAACAGACTGTCTTATTTTTAAAACGATATTAATAAAGGAAGGACAATTTTACTCCATATATATTGAAAGCCAACATATACAAAAATCGGACAAATCTTTAAAATACCGAAATATTAAATTATAGCTAATTATATAAATATAAAATCTTTACAATACTTATTATAAAAATGCAAATGTTTAAACTTTAATGACGACAGGTAAAAATTTTTTGTGCGTCTTTTTCTTTTCTTTTTTTCCTATTCGTACCATAATATTCATTAATTATTGTTACAAAAACTGGTTAATATTTGAAAAATACAAACATCTAAGGAATATTATATTTACTTATTTATGTAAAATATAATAAATCATAAATACTAGTGAGCATAAACTAAGCATTAGTTTATGTTCACTGAGTAATTCCATAGTTCCACTTAATGTCTACATACAACCTCTCTCCATCTTATTTTAAACTTAACGTTTTCTTTATATTTGAAAATCACAAATATTGTACTTCTGGTATAAGGCAGATGAATAACTTTCAATTGATTCATACACATACAGATTTTAGTTTCTCCACTCAGGGCGGATTTGCAGCAACGTTGTTAGGAACTATTTCTGACTCCTCATCAACAGAATCAGATTCACTTTCCTTATTCGCAGGTTCGTCAGGTTCATCCCTCATTAATGCTCTATACTTTTTAGCGATTATCTCCCAATCTACTACATTTTCTATCCTTGTCATATTACTAAAGCTGAGTTGTGAACCCAAGGGACTTAAGTGTACTACAGATAACCGCGTCGAATCTGAAATTTTACATTATAGTATTGTTTTAACGTTCTGGTGTGATATAAAATATAAAAGAAATATATATTTTAATAAATAAAAGGTGTATATAAGTTTACCTTTGGGCACAACTTGCCCCCTTTTCACTTTCGATAACCATTTCGCACCAGCTTTTGATCTCGCACTCATTTGGTCTTGACGCTGCATTCCAATCATATGTACCAGACTGGGACGTTTCTTTTTACTTAATCGTTCCTGATAAAATAATCAATATAATTTCATATAATTTTGTATATAGAAATCAGTTTTGGAATGTTAATGGAATTGTCTTTTATAACCAATATATAACCAATAAATAAATAACCAATATCTTACCTTGCACCTATGTATTAACCACATAAGCCACGTCGTCACTAGATTAAGAGGAGACGGCGCTGTGTTTGTTCGATGCATGTTGCGGATTAGCTTCGACAAACCATACTTCCATTCTATATCAGATTGTGCCTAAAATATGATATTGTTTTGCTATATTAGTTATTTATTTATAACAAATTATACATTTCTAACATTTTCTAAAAACAATTATGAGACGATAAGTACGACGACACAGTTGGGACGTATCTGACTGAAAACAAAGATGAAGAAAACAAAACTTTAGAGGAATGTTCATATTTATAAAATAAATAATTTCCATATTTATAATAAACAACGTATTGCATTGATTGCCACTATATAACAAGCAATATCTTATTGAAGATAGAGCTTAGCGAATAAAAGAAAATATTTTTGGTTTCCCATGCCTGTATGACATTATATTATATTAAAAAATGGAAAATATAAATAATATAACTCTTTTGCAAAACACCTTAGAAAAAAAAATATAGCTTCATGTCGCACGTGGCATTGTATTGTTCATATTTATGTAACACTACATTTAAAAAATGTACAGCACACAAAAATTGTTATCCTTGATATAATAAAATCACGCTTTATCTATTTAAGATGCAAGCTGCGTACACTTACTAGGTAGTCTGTTCACGTGTGCATTACCTGTATCCTTTGATACGTGTCTGACATCATGGCAATGAGTAGGTTTATCAATACTACAACTGACACCAACATGTAGATGCCGAAGACTATTTTGAATAAATAATTTGTCCAGGCCGGTTGCGTGTTGCTATCGTTCCGGTGGACCCTCGTTTGCTCAGTGGTTGTTTGACCGAACACCGCGAAGAACAGTAGCTCGAAGGAATATATTGGGTTCATAGTCACTGTGAACAATTGAGTTGAATGTGACAACAAAGTTACCTGTATACGTTGGTAAGTGTCCGACATCATCGCAATAAGGAGCGTTATGAGCACCACAACGGACATCAACAAGTAGGCGCCGAAAACAAACTTGAACAGGTTCTGCGTCCATAATGGTCGAAGGGGTGACACGTAGTTCAGGTCTGACAAAGTAATCTGGCCGAAAAGGGCGAAAAACAATTTCTCCAACGCCTCGATTGGTGACAACGTCGCTAGAAGACAACACTTGCATGGACCTTAGTTTCTTATGTGTATGGAGGGGTATGTTAATGCGTAAAATGTTTATTGAAAAGTAATCGTGGGTGCCATAATTTGGTTTTTGGTTCTTTAGTATCAGGTTACGTAAATGTTCTGTTGCATCAGCATCAATGTACCCCTTCATTTTAATATTTTGCTTATAGTATATTTTATTGACTAGAAAGATAGGATCTATAGACATTTAAGGCAAGTGCTAAATACTTTAAATATAAATTTAACTTTTATCATGTAACCCACAACTAGCATCTTCGACTAAGTAACTAAAGTTCAAGTGTGCACTAAAGGGGTAGATTGATTTGTGTAAACATAAATTGTATTGTGTTCAATGATTAGTGTAAGAATAATTTCAAATGTTATAATATGTAATAGAGTTGCTTTTATAACCAATCGGAGCATAAAAATCATCATCATCATCAATCTACCCCAATCCCCTCTACTTGTGTCCATAGACAGCGTGGTCACAATGTGCCACATAGACGACAAACAGCCAAACGTTACAATAGGATACCTTAAGACGCTGGTGTCAAACGCAGGACAAAAGCCTTGCGGCATGCGCAAATCAAACTTGCTCCATTGAATGCGGTGAAGTCGGCCACTCATTCCACTAAAACTAGATATATCGCACAAGGCATTTTCTGTTTACTTTATCTGGAAATTTGTTATAAAATTTGTAATTATGCTCGATCCAGAATAATACTTAATTTTTTAGTTCACAAAAGAAAGACAGAAAATGCGCGGCGCAACGTTAACGTTATACTAAAACTAAACATTTATTATGGTTGCCATTGATGTACGGCACAGTAGAAATAGTAATGAAGACATGCCACAGATAGCGAGATAGGTGTATATATACCATGACCTAACTCATTCCTCATCCCTGTGATAAAACAACACGTTAATTAACCTTATTGACGATGATAACATTCCCGACAAGGTGGCAAACGTTTAAGCTTATAAGCGCATTGTATTCAAATAAAAATAAGCACATAGACTTGAGGCAATCACCGTAAAATGCAAAATGAATTGAAGTATATTTTGATATCGTTTTTCTCTATGGTTATGATCGACTTACGACCAGTTACCCCTTGCTTTCTTCGATATGATTCTCCCGAAAACCATTGGGGATCATATGCTTGTCTTTTTGTTCGGTTATTATCTATTATAAGAATTTGTAATGAACAGTTATTATATGTTATTCAATTTATTAGGCCTATTTGTAACAGAAATAACACGTTAAAAAACAAAATGTTTAGATGATATTTTGGTGAAAATAATAATGTAAACGAAGTCCTTACCATCTGAAAATATTTTTCTTCTAGCTTGTCTAGCGTATTTATTGTCTTCCGGTCTGTATATATTTCTGAATGGCTGGTTTAATGCTACAATATGCATTGAGAATCCAAATACAAAAATAGCTAAAACTGCAAGAAATCTTCCCAAGTCTTTCATTAGGTCCCCAATGATAATAGCCCAAGGACCGAATAAGTGATGGAAGGATAAAAAGTCTAATATTTGAACACAGGCTAACAAAAATGATAAGGCAAAAAATTGATTCCTACAGTACATTAAAGTTGGCCAATATTTAGGTAATACAAAAATCCAACCTACTACGTGCGTCGCCACGCCTATCATACCTAATAGTAACACTGCTATCTTAATCCACCCTAAGCCGGATTTATCACTAGGATTTGTTAACTCAAAAAGTAAAAGACCACTCAGACATACAAGCAGCATCCATTCATACCATCTTGGTACTAAACTTTCTCTGAATATTGAATTATAAATAGGCGTAATCGCCACTAACGCTAATAATACCATAAGATAAATATGTGACGTTAAATACGACATAAACTTTATTATAGGAATTTTATTATATTTATGGCCTAATGGAAGAGAAAACACGACCCAAACTGGCGGACAAATTATAAATGCGAAAAAAAGGAACATAATTTTGATGCCAGTCCACTTGAGACTCCCTCGCCAGAGTTCCTGGAATAATACCAAATATTATTAAAAGGGCAATGTTTTTAAAACAAGTATTGCTGTAGTAGTCGAAGTTACCTATTTTTTACCTGAAGATATCTCTGGACGACTGTATGTGCGATGACCTCTTTTTGTTCGTTTTCTATTAATACATCTAAAAATTCTATATTTCTATTATCAGTAGCAGTAAGTATATGTCCGGCAGAGTCTGCACCAGCTGCTAAAGCTAATAATTCCGTAGCCATTGCCTCACATTGTTTCCCAGCCGCTATCAGGTCTTTGGCACGCTCCTTTTCCTGTAAAATATAAGGTAATGTCAGAATAGCATAAAAAAATAATGTTTTTATATGTTTATATATACTTTAGCGTTCATACCTTAGTTGATAAATTAATGTATAAATTTGATAATTTAGCTGCAGTATCAACGGGTGCTGGTGAAACTAAAACGAATTCTTCTATAGGTATATTATTGTGATTCTTCGAGCACACCATTAAATTGTAAATAAATCTTTTGTCGTCCATTAACGATTGTGTATCGTGCTCTTTATGTAAAAGATATTCTAATACGTCGTTATGATTCTCTGACGCCGCAAACCAAATAGGTGCACAATTCAAATTTGTTTCACTTTTTGGAGACGCTCCTGATTCGCATAATAATTTTACTACGTTTAAATATCCTGCTTTTGCCGCACAATGTAATGGAGTCCAACCATTTTTGTCAGTTGCATTTATTTCTGCTCCTTGCCCAAGTAAGACTTCTACCATTTGATAATGTCCGTGAGTAGATGCGATATGCAATCCAGTTTTACCGTGTCTATCTGTACTTTGTAATAGTTCAGCCGATCTACTTAATAGCAAACCGACTATAGACATATGACCGCCAAAACATGCTAAATGTAGTGGATTATACCCCTGAGAATAAAAACCGCAATATATTTTTTGACAGTAAGGCGTACTTATATTGGATATATAAATTAGCATTTTCTTACATTTTCGTTAGTAGCCGCGTCAACTTGTACACCAGCAGAATTAAGTAATAATCGTACAACATTTTCGTTACCATTGTAGGCGGCAAGGTGAAGTGGCGTCAGACCGGACTCTGCACCTAATATTGGTACTAACGATAGCCCTGTAGGGGGTTCAGATTTGACAGTTCCGGGTACGTGTGATAAAAGTTCTCGAACCGTCTCTGTAGTAAAATAAAAAAAATGTTATAACTTAAATATAGTTCATAAAACAGTTTTAATAAAATAGAAGTACACACCTGCTTGTCCATAATACGCAGCTATGTGTAAAGGAGTTAAACCTAGTTTTTTACTAGATATCCTCAATGTGTTCGTAGAACGCATCACATCCAACACATTTGTGTGACCATGTTCTGCTGCTAAATGAACTGCTGTTAAGCCAGCTCGGTTTTCATCTGTACAGGAAGCCCCAGCTCTCACAAGAACTCTAACTACATCTGCATGTCCACCTTCTGCAGCTAATTGTAAAGGAGTCGATTCATTTAATTTATTTCTCGCTGATATTACACCAGTTCTATCAAATTTCATTAGTTCTTCAATTACTTTTACAGATCCTTGAATAGCTGCTATATGCGCGCAAGTATTTCCATCTTTAGTAGTAGCCATTACCAAGTTTGGATGCTGTTGTAAAAACAATTGTACAACTTCGGAATAGTTATTTTGTGCAGCAGAATGAATAGGTTTTTGGCCCAATTCGTCTGTAGCGTCAATATTGGCAC
Organism: Dryas iulia moderata; assembly: GCA_019049465.1. Classification (NCBI taxonomy): domain Eukaryota; kingdom Metazoa; phylum Arthropoda; class Insecta; order Lepidoptera; family Nymphalidae; genus Dryas; species Dryas iulia. Next base: position 10,275,572 of record CM032418.1, on the reverse strand, counting down.
CAAGCTCAAGCAATAACTTGCATACTTCAATCTGGCCACTCGCAGCAGCCAAATGTAGTGGAGTTTGTTTTTTTAAAGTTAAAACATCGATCATTGCGTTGTGATCTCTTATTAAAAATTTAACTAAATGCGCGTATCCATTCATAGCCGCTAAGTGAAGCGCAGTCCGTCCGTTTCGCGCTTTTGAGTTGATAAAAGCTTTATTTGTTAATAAAGCATCGCAAACCTGTAGATAACCGTGTTCAGCGGCTAAATGTAAAGCAGATCTTCCTTCAGTGTCAAACACATCTACTCTTGCATGATTTGATAGTAACGTACTAACAAGTTCCATGTGCCCGCGATTGCATGCTATTAATAAAGGGGTCCATCCTATCGAGTTCTGTTTATTCAGGGCTCTGCTTACATCTGCTGCCGACATGTCAGTTATCATTTCCGTTAACACATCATTGTTGCCGGCAATAGCGCAGAAGTGAAAAGCTGTTTCTTGACTATGTCTCGTCTGCAGAGTTACATCCGCACCATTCTGCATAAGACATTTCACAACCTCTCTATCAGCGGACGCTACTTTAACTTCTTCTTTAGTTATTTGACCTGCAAAATGTAAAGCACTTCTTCCGTCTTCATCAACAGAGTCAATGTATGTAGTTGCAATTTTTTCTCCATTATGGGTTTTAACAAATTCTATTAAATGCCGTACTACGTCTGGTTTGCAACTTCGACATGCCATATGAAGGGGAGTTTCGCCTGCCTATAGTTATAAATTTATGAAATTAGTTTTAAAATGTCATTGTAAATTAACAAAGAAGCAAAGACATATTATATATTTAATACTGAAACTTTATCCAATCGCTATTTGACTTTTGTACCTTAGATTTCCTTAATGGATCGCCGCCATCTTCAAGCAAGAGGACTAAAGTGGTAAGATTTCCGTACTTTGCCGCCACGTGTACCGGTGTCATCCCATCTTCAGTAGCTTTGTTTGGTCCAGCGCCAGACTTCAGCAACATTAGCGCACATTTGTCGCCTGGCAATAAGATTAATTTTAAAAATCGTTAATCTCGGGATTACAATATTGATAGACCATCAAAATTGTACTTTAAATAACTGAAGTAAACTTGAAAATATTTTTAGTAGTTCATTTTGCAGTTTTAAACAATTATAATATCTATACGAATAAATAAAATGAGACTGTCTTTTTGTATATATTTTTTTTCTTTTTTATTTTTTTTAGCTTTTACATCGTGAAGCTCCGCACACAGCAGTGTAACGCCGCGCTTTACCTGGACACCAGAGCAAAGAAAATGGAAATATTAAATATTTCCACTCCTCGAGTGGGAATCGAACCAACAACCAGTCGTTTACAGTCACACGCTTGTGCCACTGGGCTACGACTGGTCTAACTATTAATATATACAGTTTTTGCCGTTTAGTTGTATAATAAAAAAGAACAGTCTACCGTCAGGTATTCTAGCTGCGATATGAAGTGGAGTCTCTCTTTGCTTGCCACCTCTGATATGCACATCTGCGCCGTATCCCAGCAACGTTTCTACTACTGCTGGTTTACAAGACTCGACTGCTATGTGTAGTGCTGTATAGTTGTCCTGTAAAATATTTCATTAAAATATTTTATTGAAATATATATTACATTCAATAAAAAATGTTGTATAATTTACATACTCATATATAGAATAATAAATAATTATCCCTAAGAATAATGCTATCCTGAAGCAGTATTTATTTATACACGATTATTAAAATTTCGATTTCAATGCGAAAAAAAATTATATTTAAATCATTACTTTTTCTTCGCTTCGTAACAAGAAAAAGCGCGGCGCTAAGTTCCGCCACTCTACACGCAACGTTTCCGATTTGAGCGGAATGTGGAAAACGAAGTGTATTGACACTAGGTTCTCTCTGCGTGAGGCTAGATAGTCTGTCTCTTTACATGATTACTTCAATAGTAAGCTTATTGTTAATTATTTATTTTCTCTCCATGTAAACTTAACATTTTATTAAATGCTTCTATTAATTTTCAAAGAACTGGCTTTAAAATTAATCTAAGATAATAAAACTATATAGTAGGTGCTGCTTGTTTTATGTAAAGAAAAAAGAAAAACTTGCGAAAAGAATGTAAATATAATTAATTAATACATAAATAAATAATTAAACACAATGGCAGACAATATACAAAAACATATTCAAAGAAATCGTTATGACATATATTATGTATTTAGATTCAGAATAGAATATTCAAAAATATACAATATGCATACAAATTATGTAAATCATACTTAATTAGCGTTTTGAAGAGAGAAATCTTCTTATAATATCTATACAAATAAATAAAATTGGAGTGTCAGTTTGTAATATTAAAATAACCGGTTTTTACTAAATACATGTAGGTATTTAAAGAAAACGTATAACGGGATTCGAACCCGCGCCTCCTGAATATCGTCCAGGCGCTCTCACCACTGAGCCATGCGTTCTACTACCAGCTGCGTATGTGAAATTCTTATACGCTTTATTACAAATTCTTATATTCTCTTCTCTTCAAATTCTTATAGGCTTTATAAACTTATTTTTGTTATACATGTAGGTACGTTTGTGCTCGTATACACACACGGTGCATATATAAAAGTAACTTTTTTTTCTATCAATTATAATAATTGTCTATCTGTCTGTATGTTTCGGCTAAGCTCTGAAACGATTGGGCCGACTTTGATGGGACTTTCACTAGCTATGTATTACGATAGCTGATGTAAGTACTTAGGCAATTATACTCATACTTACTTGGGGTGTTATTTTAAGATTACATTTTTTTTTGTTAAATTCTATGGATTCGTTCAAGAATTTCGACAAAGTTGGATAGAACGTATGGCTTAGTGGTTAGAGCACTTGCAAAGTTTCCGTGTGGTGCGGATTCGTGGTCCGCTAATTTCAGCATATCATACGTTTTCTAAAAGTAGTTTTCTTATTCTAAGCGTGCGAATAACACTAAACTAAAATTTAAAATATCCTTTATATATAGTTAAAGAAGAAACTGTTCAAAAGTTAATTGTTATCTAATAAAAGTATTGGATATTCACATTTCGTGGTTGTGGCTAGTCGTGGCCCAGTGGCACAAGCGTGTGACTGTTAACGACTGGTTGTGGGTTCGATTCCCACTCGAGGAGTGGAAATTATATTTCCATTTTCTTCGCTCTGGTGTCGAGGTAAAGCGTGGCGTTAAGTTTCGCTACTTAACACGCAAGCCTTCGAATTCAGCGGAAAGTAGGGAACAGAGTGTCTTAACACTAGGTTCCCTCTGCCTACCCTGCTGTGTGCGGGATACAGCGTGAAGCTAAAAAAAAAGAAAGGAAATATTTACATTAGTAGCGACGTCCACACTCTCGCCCTTTTGCAACAGCGTGTTTATGATACCGACATGGCCGTACCTTGCCGCCGTGTGGATACTTCGAGCTCCATCCTGAAAGAGAAAAGTAGTATCGATTAATATATAAAATATATAATATACGTACAATATTGACATAATGTAATTGATGTGCCGAAAACTTGATGTAAACGAAGAAGGTATTTTGATTTAATAACACAATTTATAGTTAGCAATAATTTCTGTAATTAAAAAAGTATTTCTTCTAAAATTGAATTAAATATAATGGAGGTCGTCGTGGCGCATTTGGCCATCATTCGAAGGTAAGCATGATGGTTGTGGGTTCGATTCTCACTTTGGGTAATGATTATAATTTATATATTATTTTCAGTTCTTCGCTCTGGTACCAAGGAAAAAAACGTTACCTAAGACAAGGCTCGGCGTTGAGTTCCGCCATTCAACAAGTATGGTCTCGATTTTTGGGGGAAAGTAGAGAACGAAGTCACTAGATTCTCTCTGACTACCCTGCTATGCGGGAAAAGCGTATAATAGCTGCTTTTTGACATATTCTAGAATGGTAAACAGTTTTGAATAAAGCGCGTATAAAGCGCCTGGCGGAAACAAGGTACTATATTCACCTTCTATCAATATTGCTTTAATAAATATAGATTTAATAAAAAAGTAAAATAAATAGACCATATTAAAACGTCGTTTCACTTCACTTCATATGTTATAGTATTGTCTTATTAAGCCTTTAAAAAAGCAAAAAGTTTCGATTATTATCAATATCAAGTTCCAAAACAAACTCAGTCAAAAAATCTTCTTAGTGTACATAGTCTCGTTTCCTACAATAAATATATTACCAAGTTATTATAAACAAATGGTTATTAAACGGAACAATAATAAAAAAATATTCAATAAAAAAATGATTCTAGACTGTCACCTTGTATAAATTGTATACGTTTAATTTTGCAAGTAAATCACATTGTTATATTATATAGGGTAGTTGTAAGAATTTATGTTTTCTGTAACGCATGATTTCATTTCCTTTATTACAAGGACGTTTCGTGCGGTGAGCCAGTTTCTTGGAAATTAGTTGCTTACTGTTTCAACGTAAAGTATAAGAACGTCACATATGGTAAACTTAGCTTTTATTGATTACTCAAGTTCTATGTGAATTTAAAAATACCCGCAATGTTTAGGTAATTATCTATACATATAGTAATAATTTGACTGATCGCTGGCTGTACATGAAATACGTACCTATTGCAAAAACTATTGTTGAGGGTATTTATTATTGAGTAATAGAACCCATAACAACAATAATTTGTAAATTCCTTTTCTGTTTGTTTGTGCACGCTGAACAGTTTTTTTATTGATAAAAGGTGGGCAAACGGGCAGAAGGACCACTTAATGGTAACCTTTGCCCATGGACATCCACAACATAAGAAAAGTTGTGGATGCGTTTCCAGCCTTAATCGGGGAGAAGGAAAGGTTGGAAGAAGGATGGGGATCGTGGGAATAGGGAGAGAGCTGGCTTACATACTACCGAACTGGAACACATCATCAGATGTTTAGCAGTTCGTCTTTGACGTATAGTTGTTGCGAGCCAGTTGGAAAACGAATCTCCTACCACCAAGCTACTGGGTTGCGCAGCGACGGAGGGAAATTGTATACTAACCCGTCCCCCCACAGGTTATATATAATAACATGAACATGAACAGTTTTAGTCCCTTAAACAATTTTAGTTTTCAGTTTGTATTACAACTATTTATTTATTGTTTAATAAAATTGCTATTAAATAAATGTTCTATTAACTTGGCTGAAACTTTAATTTACGCAGGTCAAATCACGAAGGGGAATAAAGTTAAAAATAAAGTTAAAATTAAAGTACCTATTTTGAAACTATCGAAATTGAAATATATTTTAAAAAGTATGTATGTATGTATATAGTGGCTTGGTTAGTCTTCAACTTACTTAATTTAGCACCTTAGAAATAATAAGATTGATCAACATTTATGTTTCATGGATCGTATTTTTTTTAATTATAGGGAAAATTTTGAAATAAAAATTCATTGTAATGTATATAAAGACGAATAGATTGAGTTGTCATTGTCTACTTTTCTCTTTTTACAATGGCTTTAAGCAGGTAAAATGAGAGGTCACTTTGCCTTACATTTACTAAGATCTATGTATGAGAGGAAACTGCATGCAACTGCAGGAGCAAAACTGAGAGGAACGCGCTAAGACATACATATATAAATCTTGAATATTAATAAAAATTACCTTATTAGGCATATGGAGATAGACACCCTTCTTAAAAAGCATCATAGCGCAGTCGGCGTGACCGTTGAGAGACGCGATGTGCATCAATGTACTGCCGTCTTTAGTTCTTTCAAATATTGATGCCTTAAACTTATCGGCTAACAACTCTATAACTGCAGCGTGTCCGTTTTCTGCAGCCAAATGCATCGGAGTCCGATCTATAAAGACGACAATGACGGTTAAAAGGATTTTTTTTTAGCTTCACGCTGTTTCCCGCACTCAGCAAGGTAGGCAGAGAGAGCCTAGTGTTAAGACACTCCGATCCCCACTATCCGCCGAATTCCGAGGCATTGCGTGTTAAGTGGCGGAACTTAACGCCGCGCTTTACCTCTGATACCAGAGCGAAAAAATGGAAATATTAAATATTTCCACTCTTCTAGTAGAAATCGAACCCACAACCAGTCGTTTTAAGTCACACCTTCATGCCACTGCGCCACGACTGGCCACTATGCCTAGGCATTAAGTATTTATTTTAGTTTCTCACTTCCTTCCGCATAACGGGGTAGTCAGAGATAACCTAGTGTCAAGACACTTCCTTCTATACTCTCTACCCGAAATCGGGACATTGCGTGTTGAGTGGCGGAACTCAACATCGCGCTTTGTCCTAGGTACCAGAGCGAAAAAATGCAAATTTTAATATAATCAATCGAACCCTACGAGTGACACTGCGACAAGCTGGCCTCAAGTAAATATAATAAAGAGATACATTGCTTACTTTAATACATTTTATTGTTTTATTTAGAATGGTTTTTTAATAGATTAAAAGTAAAAGAAATCTAAACATATTTTAGTGATGTATAACAATTAGTAAATTATACCTTCATTGTCTGCAATAGCGGCGTTTGCCCGTACACCATAAAAATATTTAACAAGAGGTTCGTCTCCCTCCGCCGCAGCTATGTGTAAGGATGTTTGTCCTGCGCCGTTGACTGCATCCACTGCTGCACCGTAGTCTACTAGTATGCGTGACATATCTACGTCTCGTCTTCTAGCTGCTAAATGGAGCGCCGTGTCTCCCGCTGGAGTGGAAGCCTGTATATAATGTACTAAGATCAATCTAAACAATTGGTTCATAAATTAAATACTCTAGTTAATGATGTATTACATATATTACATATAATATCTGCTTCCAAACCTGATGTGACTAACTATAATTAACATAATTTATAAGGAATTATTGTTACTAATAAACAAGCACTCTACGGAAATCTGAAATAAATTATTTTTGTTTATTTATTACAAACTAGAAATTTATACCAATGAAAATTATTTATTTCACCTTAAGTTGTTCCGCCGTCTGCGCACTAAGCAGCTCGCGGACCATACTCTGGTTGCCGGCCTCGACTGCCAGCAACAGCGGGATCTTGCCTCTCTGGAACACCATGTCGCGAATTAGCTTTTTCCATTCCTTTTGGCGCGCGCGCTCTTTATTCAATTCGATAAAACTGAGCTCGAGTTTTTGTAAATCCCTAGATTGATTCGCGGGAGGACTGCGTATACCTCCAGACCGGAAATTTAAATTAGCGCTGGTCGGCAAGTCCCTGCCACTATCGGACATGGCCTTTAGGCTGTTTTCAGAATACTCTTTTTCCACCAACACTCGAATCCATACGGTGCAGTGTCTGTGCGCGAACTACTCACGTCAGTGCGGTGTGCCAATGCACGGAGCTTCCGAACAGTCACAATGCAAACAATACTTTGGACTTATATGCATCGCAATCTTCGTCGACAGTTCGACATAACATTAAATCGAACAGCAATCTTTACCCGCATGCAATAGGTAACCTAACTTTCGCGACGCCTGTATCATCGCGTCGCCCAGTGTATACGTACTTGATCCTCCATAGAAATCATTTTAGAAACACAAAGCAAGTATTGACAATCATGGTGAACTAAAACTGCCTTGCTCTAGTCGTGTCGTAGGGCGGACTGAGACTTATTGTATTAAAATTACTAATTTTGAATTTCAACGCTGACGTTATAACTAATATTCCGCGACTGATTTGCATTGTAAATTTTGCGTTGTGACGTTTACTCGACGGCTAAAGCTCGGCGGATAATTAGCTAGTTTCTATTCGTGGGGGTGGTTCGTTTTCGCCGCTGGAATGTCGTAAAATAAAAGCCTTGTTCTAGTTTCATGTACTTTTTAATAATAATGTACCGCGTGATGGTGCGTGATATTTTAGGCTGGAATTTGGTGAGATGGATCAATCATTTCACTATGTAGAATTTTTTTTATCAGTTTCAGTAGGCGCGTTTTGTTTACAAGCTTTTTCTTGAGGGGAGTTCCCGGCGGGGACGGCGGTGCCAGGCGACAGAAGACTGCACGCGATCATCGTGACCAACGCTGCATCAGCTCTATTTACTACGAAAACTACTAGCTAATCAAAACTCTAAGACAACATCGTAAAGTTCAAAGTTTATTGACTCCTACTAACTAGCCAGCGATGAAACGTCTACAGCGTTTACGATCTATGAGTGCAGATTAAATTGGTACATAAATAATAAATATTTATGAAATATGGTAATGTAGACTTTGATGTATACGATAACGTGAAAATATAAAAATGATAACATATAAACATATAAACATATATTACATGTTTGATTTTTCTTTATGTGTTTACCACAAATTAGAAAAGAAAACAGAATCAGAACATACTGAAAGAAGTAACGTAAATATCTCTTAAGAGAAGTACTATTTGAAAAAAGGGTTCATTTTCATGAATGAAAATTTGAATTGAATGTAAAATTGCAATTGAAAAATCATAACTGCTCTTTTTTCTTGCAGGTGCATAAATTATAAGTATGAAGGTGTGTAATTTTCAAATTTTTATTTTTCAAATAATTTGCTAATTTAAATGTTAAAAAACTCAGACCACTTCTTTTAAAAAAACAGACTACAAAAGAGACAATATTTTTGTTATCTATAAAATAATATTGTTTAAATAATTATTATTCTACTTACCCCGTCCGTACGTAGCCTTATATCTTTACCGGCAGCCGTGAGTAAAGCACGTAAAATACTAGTCGCTGTGCCAGTTTGTCTGCTTGCGACCAGATGCACTGCAGTCTGTTGACGACTCTATATAGAAAAATATTTATTTAGTCATTTTTCCAATTTACTTTTTTTCTTGTATGTATATCTATCTAGTGGACTTAGTGAACCTAGTGCCAAAACGCTTCGTTCTTTCCGCATGAAATCGAAACATTGTGTATTGAATGAAACTTAACACTGCGTTTAATTTAACAATCCCCATTTACATTCATATTAGATTTAATCATTCACTTGAGTAGGAATCGAACCCACAACCAACCCTAAAGGGCTGGTTTCCAGGGCGGAGAAATCATAATGAGAGTCTCCGAGTGGGAATTAAACCCACAGTGAATCACGTTTATAGTGAGACTGTCCCACTAAAAAGCCCACATAAGATTGCCACGATGGTCTTATTCAGTACTTGTAAGATTAAAGATTGTTATATGCATAAGTCAGAATTTTAAAATCACATTTCGTTTAATAAAAACAAATCAATTTTCTATAATAAGGTTTAGCTAGGAAATCATTTGTGTGGAACTATTTCTTCAAAAATGCCATCAAATTTAACATTTTTTGAAGTTTTCTTGCGTGTCTTGCTCGATTACCCCCATTGTATCAGGGACATCATTATAGTATAATTTACTGGCTTTACTCGATATTACTTTATTACTCTATTTGAAATTTTAAAAGAAAAGTAGATGGTAAAATTATTATCTAGATTTATAAATGGATGGAATTTGAAGAAAGGAGTGTCTTTACACAATTTTTTTTCTACCTCTATAATGCGGTGTAATATACTTATATAGAAGTAATATATTAGATTTATAAATGGATGAAATTTGAAGAAAGGAGTGTCTTTACACAAACTTTTTTCTATGTCTATAATGCGGTGTAATATATATAGAATAATGTATATGTTTCGTATCTTATGTACATAAAGAAAGATAAATGCGTTTCAAATACATACTGTAAAGTCGACTTGTAATTGTCATTTAAGCTAACCTGCGACTACAGTAATGAAATAATATGTCACCATAAAAACCTAATATATTTATTAATATTGATTGATTGATGCATGGGAACGTCTGAACAGCGTCTGACTGTAACCGCGATGGTTGTGGATTCGAATTCGACTCAGAGGAATGATTATATATTATTTTTATTTCTCCGCTTTGGTACTATAGACAAAGCGTAACAATAAGTGCTACTACTTAACACGCAACATCTCTATTTGGGGCGGAAAGTGGAAAACGGACTGCCTTGACACTAGGTTCTCCCTGACTACTTTGCTATGCGAAAAAAGCATGAAGCTGTAGAAAATATAATAATGAATATCAATAATAACAAACCCTCGTAGGCGTAGTTAAAATTTATTTAACTGCTGTTTGAATTCGATAATTGTTTTCTCGTAATATTTAACAGTTTTATTTAACAGTTAGCTATTACTTACAAACTTAATTACTGAATCTACTTGTATCTCCAATTAAACCCCTTTGGGATTCTCTGAACTTCCTATTCAATCATAATAAAATATAGCCTATAGCACTCCTGAATATCGTAGCTTTCTAATTGTGAAAGAATTTTTATGATCAGTTCAGTATTTCCGAAAATTTCCCCTTACAAACAAAGTTACAAACTTTACATTTTTATTATATTAGTATAAATCTTCTTTTCAGCTTCATACTTTTTTTTATATTGTGGAGTAGGCAGAGAGAACGTAGTGGGAGAATTTGAGATATTGAGTGTTAAGTAACAAACTCAACTCACTCTGTCTTACTAGAGCGGGTAATTGAAAATAATTTAAATCTAATCATTCTCATTAATGAAATCGAACTGACAACCATTATTTTATATTTTAAAACTGCCCCACTGCGTTACGATGGTCTCTTCAAACTTCAACAATATAATATGACAAATTAATAAAATAATATAAGAGAAGAATTTTTTCCCTAAATTTATTTTATTTATAAAAAAAATGATTCTATTACTAAGTAATAATTATAATATTACCACATCATAGATATAAAGTATAATATTAAGTAATTATATCTAAAAACATAGTTACCCCTCCTGTAGCAAAAGGATCAACTCCTCGTTTCGATAACAGAAGTTTGACGATGTCTTCTCTGGAGTACATTGCCGATATGTGAAGGACATTGTAGTTGTCCTGTAAAGAATAAGTAGTTTAGTAAGTACATTACTTTGTTTTCCTTAATCATGTTAGAATTATTTCAAACCCTTTTAGGAATATCTTATGTAGAGCTTATAATTATCTGCACATGTAATAAAAAAGTAAATGACAGCTATCTGTTCATGAGAGATGTATGAGAAAAATTATAATTAGCAGTATTTATCGATGTTATAAAAATAAAAACAATGATTTTAATTACTTTTCAATCTTTATTTATGCACAAAGCACGCTAATCTTTAAAAGGGCTTAACCCATTCAAATGCAATTTTGACTATTACATTTTGATAAGCTTCCCTTGACATTAGTGTCGGTTTTATTTCGAGCCTGCATAGCCGCAAGTTGTTACAACTTAAATTATAAATTAAAACAAAGTTTGTGATTTAGGTAAGAAACTAACAGCGAGTAGGCGAAATAACGAAATAGTTATACTTTGTCGTATAGAAGCAGCGAGTGGTGCCCTAGTAATTGTAGAAATATTGTTTTAGATAGCTAAACATATTATTTTGCTATGCGTTATCCTGAATATTTACTATCAAATATATAAGTTTATTTTGTCGATCTAGTCTAGTCTCGTTTACATATATTAAATCTTTGCGTTGGAGAGTGACAGATAGAATGACTAAGAGACAGGGGAAACTAATAGAAGTGGTAAGCTAAAATGTGTCCTCTAAGTTCTCTAGGAAGTGTAGAAACGTTTTGAAAAAACGTTTTGAAATTGAATTGAAATTAAATTGAGAACCTAGTTATTATATTGGGGCCGGTTGTGGCGGAGTGGCACGAACGAGTGACTGTAAACGACTGGTTGTGGGTTCGATCCCCATTCGAGGAGTGGAAATATTTAATATTTCCATTTCTTCGCTCTGGTATCAGCGGCAAAACGCGGCGTTAAGTTCCGCCACTTATCACGCAATGCCTCCGAATTCGGCGGAAAGTGGGGAACGGAGCGTCTTAACACTAGGTGGCATGGTATGCCTGCCTTGCTGTGTGCGGGATACAGCGTGAAGCTGAAAGACCTAGTTTATTCATGGTAGTCGTGAGCCAGTCGGAGAACGAATCTCCTACAACCAAGATACTGGGTTACCCGCCTTTTACGGGACGCTACCCAGCAGCGGGGGGAATTGTATTCTTAACCCTTAAATGCATAGAGTCCTAAAAATGAATCAATAACTTTTTGCGCGGATACCCGACAAGAGTGTTGATGTCCATACATTTGGCTGAATGGTAGTGATTCCTTCGTCCATTGACTTATCTAAAATTAACTAAAATAATGACATTTGACTTCAATATTTGTGTCTTTCTGACGTTATACCAATTGGTGCGCATTTTTGATAGCGGATTCATTTACGTACTATTAGAAGTGGATTATTAATAAAAACCCTATAAGATATGACTTATAATTTTTTTAAATATTTATTTCCGATTTCCACTTATATCAAATATTATAACCTTATTTTTTAAATAAAATTCTATAATTCATGCATTTAAGGGTTAACCCGTATTCATGGTAGTTAGTTTAAAATTAAAACTTAACATGAATATACTTACTAGGTACTTAAAGCAATTTTCTTATTGTCACTATCACGTCGAGCTATTATAGTATCTACTATCTATCAGAGTACAAACGCACGCTACGTCTCCTCACACTTGTCAAGATTGACTTGTATCAAACAGCGCATCGCGTGATGTTAATTTATATTAAACGTAATTGCCATACGGATATAGCTGGAGCACAAACGAACAAACATAGTAATAGCATATACTTAGGTAGTAGATTGTATTTCTAAAATAGTAATAACAGGTAGGTAGTAATTATATTTTTCAAATTGTTAAAATGTCAAATTATAAAAAAATTAAATACGATTTTTAATAAACGTCAGTTTCTATATAGAAAGAACATCATTTTATAAGGTTTCTATTAAACTGATTCAAATAAAATGAATTAAGCAACTAACGAGCCTAATACTTAATGTCTTTTTAATTTTTTCTAGCTTCACGCTGCATTACGCACACAGCAGGTAGAGGGAGTAGGCAGAGGGAACCTAGTGTTAAGAGGCTCCGTTTCTCACTTTCCGCCGATTTCCGGAGGGTATTACGTGTTAAGTGGCGGAACTTAACGCCGCGCTTTACCTCGACACCAGAGCAAAGAAAATGGAAATCTCTATATATAATAAAAGAGTAGAAAAGTCAATTCTGTACATGAAAAATTTCAGAAAAATTTTAATTGGGTGCGTTAATATATCGATAACAGAGGCCAAAAATCCACTCAGTAGAATTTTTGTCTGTCTGTCTGTCTGTCTGTCTGTCTGTCTGTTAATTTGTTCGTCAATCACGCAAAAACTACTGGATAGAAATGAATGAATTTTTGTATGGTGATAGCTTATAGTCCAAAGGTACATATAGGATAGTTTTTATCCCGGATTTCCATGTAGTTTGAAAAAATAAAAAAACCGATATAAGTAAATTATTTATATACTGATATCTACCAGGTAGAATTTAATGATTGTATGGAGTTAGCTAAGAGGTTAGAGCAACATATGGATTAGTTTTCATCCTGGTATTCAATACAACTGCCGCAGAAAAATAAAATTAAAAAATAAAACATTCAAATGATGTCGATAGTTCACGAGTGAAGCTAAATTTGTTTCAATATCAGTAATTAAAATAATTATAAAATAAAATAAGCATAACATTTATTAAATATACATTTGACCGGTCTATAAAACTTTATATAATCTATATATTTATATAATCTATATGACAACAGATGTCACTACGTTTTCTGCAACAGGTAGCGCCATTTGTTATTATATAGTTGACATTGTATTAGGCATATCCGCACTCATTAATATTATTATTATAAAAATGCAAAAATCTGTATCTCTTCTGTCTGTTATGTTTTCACGGGTAATCTACTGGCCCGATTAAGATGGAATTCGTAAAGAAGATTGTTGAAGACGTGGGGTCAAATATAGGCTACTTTTTAAAAAATCAAAGCCTATGAGGTTGAAACAGTGGATGAAACTTATGTATGTTTAGTATATAGTCAGAATGAAAGATCTGAACTCTTTGACTGAAATGAATGAATTTTCTTAGGAAAATAGTTAATGAGGCAAGGTCAAACATAGGCTAATAATAGGCATAATCTCTCTTTTTTTAAAAATTACCCTGGTATTCAAAACAATTCACGCAGAAAAGTAAAAAACTGGCAAAGTCAAATTGCATTGATTATTTGCAAGTAAAGCTATTTTTTAATATCAATAAGTAACACAATTGTAAAATAAAAGGCGTAAAGTTTATTGAAGATATTATGACCGGTTTATAATACTATATACCAGATGGTATATATGTACGAAATCTACTATCATTTGATAGCAGATTTCGTACGTTTTTTTACTAGAACAGTTATCGCTTTATGTTATCAAATAATATAGACATTGCACTAAATGTATCGATGATTTTCTCATGAACATAATTAGTGACGAAAGTCAAATATAGACTACCCTCCTTTTACAAAAAAAAAACCAATCCCAAAGAGGTAATAGAGGATGAAAGTGGTAGTTCACGTGGCGAAGCCGCGAGCGGGTCGCTAGTATTAAATATTTCCACTCGAATCGAATCCACAACCTGTCCCGTTTACAGTCACATTTATAGTGTTTCTGCAATTGCCCTCTATCTCTTTAATACTCGACAATATAAGGATATTTTAAGGCAAATAAGTTTTGTTTACATTGACACGAACTAAAAGTCAAAGAGAACAGATTAGAAATTTTGACATTGCAGATCAATTTTAATTTTAAAATTTTAAAACCACTAAATCTATATAGGTAATTGCGGCAAACCTTCAAGGTTTACTGCATTTTATCCTATGACACATGGTTTATAAAGTAAACAAAATATTCTCGGTATAATTCAGTGGAAAGTGGGGAACGGAATGTTTTAACATTAGGCTCCTTCTGCCTACTCTACTGTGTGCGGGATACAGCGTGAATAAAATATATTCTGAGAGTAGGTACATAGATAAGAAAGTATCAAGTTTTCTCTTTTACCTTTGTAGTCTATGGCAAAAAATTATTAAATGTATCAACGTATGTAACTACTTTGCAACATCAAGTCTATAATTTGCGAGTTGCGTGTTAGAACTTAGAAATAGTGGTCAAGTCGTGCACTCGATGTTACGGTTTTCGTAATGTCACGCCCTTTATGATTCAAACGTGATTCATAAAGTGGCCAAAGTTTGATTATCAAAGTTACACATATAATAGCTCTTCCGTCGTTTGTTTCTTTTTGAAATATTCCTTATAAAGTGACTTAGCTTCTACGAAATGTTGATTTCTTTAGCAATTCTGGAAATAATTGAAAAATGTATAATTTACGACAATAGCGACGTTGTATGTACCTACTGTGTATAGGTACCTGTCTAAACAATTTATTTAAAAGCTGTAGAAAGACTTTTTTCATTTAATATTGTTAAGTTTTTAGAAATATTGTTTAATTATAGCGACTCGCTCACGGCTTCACCTGCATAAACTACACAACTTTTTCTCCGCCCGTATTGTCATTTAAATCACAAACTTTGCTTTAATTCATAATATAGCTTCACGTGGGGGGACTATCATGTCAAAGACGAACTGCCAAGTATCTTATGATGTGTTCCGGTTCGATGGCATGTAAGCCAGATCTCCCTATTCCCAACATTCCCATCCTTCCTCCCTCCTTCTGTCCTATATTCCCAAGGCTTCCCAATTTCCGCCGAATTCGGAGGCAATGTGTGTTAAGTGGCGGAACTTAATGCCGCGCTTTCTTCATAATTTAAATTGTGACTTTTTATTTGTGAACTAAATGAAAAAAAATAAACACAAAACGTTAAAGTAAGTTTACCAAGAATCTAAAATCTAATCTAATTCAATGGATCCAAATCTCGTTCAAAATAGATACACAGAAAATAAAACTAAAATTAATTATTTTGGATTCTATTACATACATGAATAAATGCCCTCATAAAAAAAAAATGTATATTTTTCATTTACCGACAGCGATAAGTTACATTTTTATTATATATAGATGACAATGTACTTCATTATTTCTATTATTCAATTTAGTTATTATTTACAAATTCATTTGTTATTTTCTTAGAAAACTGACCAGTATGCATGTAAAGTCCAGCTAAAGGCAGTCGTGTAGCGTTTGTCGTAGCCAGGCGTGACCTCTTATGATTATAAATTGCCCATATCTAAAATCTAAAGGCATGTAGCACATTTGCTAATGTACTGCCCTAAATACAGTTTGCAATATATATTTTAAATTTACATAAAGTTCATGTTTTTTATTTATACATATAATAAAAATATATGAGAAAAAAAATTATTGAGGGCATTCATGTTATAATGGAACCCAATCAATGGTTTTCATTTTTTTATTTTTTTTTATTTTGAAATTTGTGGCCAAAATTGCTATAAAATTGTAACTGTTTTATTAAATCGTCTACAACTTCAATATACCTAGACAAAGCCGGCAAGGGTTTTTATTTATCAATAAAACAGTTTTTTACACTTTTGTAACAAAACAGCTTAAAAGTCATAGTTTTACATAGAAATGTATGCCATATTTTCACTCCAACTTTTTATCACTTAACATATCATTGAATAGAAGTAAATAAATATACTTACATTATTTCTAGCGCCGACATCTGAACCAAGTTCAATGAGCCTCTCCACAAATGACGTGCGGTTGTCTTTCACGGCGTACATGAGTGGTGTCATGCCAGTCGTCTGAAATATAAAAAGAGTATCATATCTACATTCAAAAAATATATTATTGTTAAATAAATAATAAGAGGCTGCTGTGGCGCAGTGTTAGAGTGTCTGACTGTAAACGCGTTGGCTGTGTGTTCTATTTCCACTCTTGATAACGGTAACTTTATTTAGAGTTTTAGATATATTTGAATATTATAATAGTCATTATAACAATTATTGTATATTTTCAGAGTTACGCTTAAAATTGTTAAGCGATATCTGTCGGGTAGCTCCGGACACTATAGCGCCGGGTACCCCCGGACACTGTAAGTGCCGGGTACCCCCGGACACGATGATGTACTCCCAGAAATGGTCCAATGTATTATTTATATATTTTTTAAAATTTTTATTTAGACACACTCCTATCACTAAAACTGCAAATTGTAGTTCTACTTTTTTGTAAAACGTACTTTATTAAAACTTTTGAATATGTTACTAGTATCTTTGCAAAGACATAAGATATGTCAAAATTCAGGGGGAGAAATTTCAGGAAGCAAGAAAAGAGTAAAATAGAATGAAAATAAAACATTTTTTTTAAAAACTGCTGTAATCACCATTTCTTTTTGCAATAAAATATTTGCCGATAGCGAAAAAGCAAGACTATGACATTTTCACCATATAAAAAAGGTGCAGGAAAACTATTAAAAGAGTGGCATACAATAAAAATGATCAAACAGAAATATAAAAATGTATAATTGCTACTGAGGCATTGAACACCACGAAAATATCCAAAGTCTTTATGAAATGGATCGAAAATAGAGTGAATGTATTATATATAATATACGGCAAAACATTTGATGAACCCTGAATTCATTGTCAAGAAAGCGAAAACTGAGCCCATGAAGATTGTTTTCATATAGACGGATCGAATGGTATATAAAATAATATGATAAAATTACAAGTACTTGATTAAATCGAGTAGAGAAGATTCTAATCTTGTTTTAA
Source organism: Dryas iulia moderata (assembly GCA_019049465.1). Taxonomy (NCBI): domain Eukaryota; kingdom Metazoa; phylum Arthropoda; class Insecta; order Lepidoptera; family Nymphalidae; genus Dryas; species Dryas iulia. Next base: position 10,257,912 of record CM032418.1, on the reverse strand, counting down.
ATATGAAATAATACGCAAAAAACCTTTTACATATTTCTGTCATTTGTTTGCATTTCATTTCAAGTGTCCGGGGCTGCGTGAATCTCCCCTAAATGACTTAATTAAAAGAATAATATAGTTTCATGTAAGTATTTCCCGCTTTGTACCTTTGAGCAAAAATCACTTGAGAATATTAACATCTAATCTTTGTTTCATTTTCATATGTAGTAAAGCTTAATTTTTTTAAGAGTTAGATATATGTAATTAAAATTATTACTTTAACATTTTCGCTGTTTCACTAACTTCCTACTGAAAAATAATCTACTCGCTAGCTTCCATGACGTCCATGACTTCCACGACGAAAAAAAGCGTCTAAAGTATTTTAAAAAAATTTCACATAGGGTAGTTCTCCACTTTCCGCTTGAAATCGAAACTGTGCTTATTTACCAGAGTAAAATAGTTTTAAATATAATCAATTCAGAAGCGTTCCCAGGGCGCCACAACGTACGCAAATTTAAATTAAATAACCTTTGGTTATTAATACACGTTTAATATTGTAAAGCTACATTAAATAAACCAAATACAATCGTCTAAGAAACGTAGCATATGCAGCGTATTAAGTGCACACTAGTAATACATGTACATACAATAAGTAAATTTCCTTCAAGTACAAAATGAACTCGCGTGCCGCGTGCTCTATGACACTATAATAGGTTCTTAATCGGTACTGCTGCGTTAATAAGCTCAAAGCGTGATTATGAATAATTATAGTTTGAATGACGAGTTTTATTCGTAATTAAGTATTTTAATTATATAATTAACTCGTGTCACAGTTAATGCACTTGTATTTAAGTTAAGCTATTATGGGAAATGACATAGTAATATAATCGGAGAAATTCTAGCTACTTAACAAAATAATTTCAAAATTCAAATACTTAGAAATTTATAATATAAAGATATAGAATGTTATAGATAAAAATAATACAAATAAAGCGATTTCAGTTAAGAAAAACAAATGACGAATCATAGACGCAAAACGAAGAATCAAAACAAATGATGAATCTAAACTCAAAAAGTTTTAATAAATTAAAATGTACACGTTGCATTTGTCAAATATCTTTCATTGCAATTAATGGTGAAAATTTTACAATGATCTTCCTTTTCGTAGATAACTTTTGTCTAGCCCTTTTACATAAAATATTGCAATGTAATGCAATCTTTAATTTTTGTATCAATTTAATTTGCAATAATAAATTTGTGCATCTGTATCCCTGTTTTTCCAGAAAGAAAGCCGCGTGGTAAGAGCTGTGACCACACAATTTGGAGTCATCTGTAGACTAACTTCTATTGATATTAAAAATTGACAATTAAACCTTGCCGTGGACTAGTAGTAAATTTAGATTTAAAGTACTAAACAGAAAGGTTAACAAGATATTCGGGCTTCTAGAGTGCACACAGCAGGGTAGGCAGAGGAAACCTAGTGTTAAGACACTCCGTTCCCGACTTTCCGCAGAATTCTGGAGGCATTGCGTATTAAATGGCAGAACTTAACGCCGCGGTTTACCTCGACATCAGAGCGAAGAAAATGGAAATGTAACATATTTCCACTCCTCGAGTGAGTATCGAACCCACAATCAGTCGCTTTACAGTCACACTTTGTGCACCACTGGCCTCAATAGGCTATTAAAGCTATATAGAAGTAAAGAAATTGTAAAAAGATGTTTTCCAGAATTTTCATATGCGCAGTATGTAGATTCTTTAACATTCATATTAATAACAATGTATAACAACAATGTTTTAACAGGAATAGATTAGCAATTAAATAATAAATAATGCCTGAATGATTTTTTACCATGTAATTAGAAAATATATTAGTATTTTTTCATTTTCTTTACGTAACAATAGTTTTATAAAATGATATTAAAAAATGTAACGATAGATGGCTTACTTTGTACTTGACAACTAAACGTTTTTCCAGCTTCACGTTTTTTTCCCGTATGACAGACAAGGTAGGTAAAGACAACTTAGTGTCAAGGCTAAGAATAGCGTCATTAAGTGGAAGAAGGCGGAGGGCGGAAAAATCACAATAATTTATTCCCAAAAAAATTGTGGTCACAATCAGATCATTAGGTCTAAATACGTAATTATTTTATTACAATTGTTGTTTTAATTACTTTTTAACAAGAAAAGTATTATTACTCAACTGACTAGATTTATATATTTCGGCTAGATTCATAAGCAGAAGGGGACTCACAAAGGACACCGGCATAAGCGGAAATTGTGATGACAAGGACATGATCAATCACTCGTGATAAAGCAGGCACAAAATAACACTAATTACATTTCTCACTACATTTTTCAATGGTATGTATACCATTAGTATTTTTTTTTGTCACCATTATGAACCCTGTCTGAATCTGTAGATTTCATAACCTATATTGTGCTTTAGATTCTCTGGGCTAGGCTGGACATCTACATTTTATCTAATGTAAGCCAAATCAAGGGTGATTTGATTCTAATAATTGGATTGGAATACGTCACTTAGATTTAAATAATTAGGTTGTTTGATTTTGAAGCTGTGAGCGAATGCATACAATACTTATTTTATTTTGCGTCATCTATAAATATATGATAAGCTAACACGTACTATAATATAAACGAAGATCAGAAATAATAAAAGTCCATCGAACGTATAAACTAAAAGAAATAAATAACAACTATGAAATATTACATTTTTCAAACAAGATATATGTACATATTAGCAGCTTGTAACTTCGAACTATTATGACAACTACCGCTTTATTTTTAACAATTTATTACTTTACGACATTATTGTTAATTTATTTTGTTTATATACTCGTAATTGACGATCATTTGATCGAATCGAGTTAATCTATTTGTATTTATATAAATAATTTTAATAATACTATACATTTTCAACTATATTGAATAATAACAACTATGTACACAAGAAATTTGTGATATAAATGACATAAGGGAAAAAAGAAATCCCATTGATTTTCTTAAATTATTTGACGTACAAAAAATGAACTTGTTATTTTGAATAAAATTATTTGACTTTGACTTTAGTAAAAACTGGCAAGGCTTGATTAAAGTAATAATGGCGTCAAGTTAAATCGAAGAAAATTTGTTTCGCGTGCCGCAAATGTACTGATAGTGTAATGAACTTATGATTGCAACGCTCTTGCGGTACTGTTCATAATAATTGCAGTAGGGTAGAGTTTTATATACTAATAAAAGGTATTAAGCGTTTAGCTATATAATTTTATCTATATTATTTGCACTGTCGCCTATAGAAGTTAAATTTTATATTTGTTTTGAGTATTAATTAATAAATAAATTAGTGATGTTTCATTCTCCAACAGTAAGAGTTCAAGGCTGTAACTGTGTCTAGAAAATAATACATACGCTATATTATAATGTTGATAATAACGTAATAAAAATATTTTTCAATTAAGCTGTACACATTTCCTACGTACAGGACCTGAGATGTAACGTTAAATATTTGTAGAAGAAAAGCAATCTTCATTGTACATCCGTGTGTAATTATATCTATACTATATATACAATTACACATACCTCGCTCGCTACTTCGCCCGTATGGAAATTAACAAAAAAAAAGAAAATAAAAGTAGCCTAAGTCAAACCGTATTACATACATGTATTATATACATGTTATTTTAGTATATGTACCGGGTATAAATACATTTACATTTAGTAAAAAGTGGTTACAACAAACAGACACTCCATTTTTTGTTTATTTATATGGATATAATGATAGAGTATATTTTTTAGACTATCTATAAAGTTATCGAAGCGCCGGTGACAATGAGTTTTCGAATACAGGCATTTAATTCAATTAAAAAGTTTTTACACTATTATAAGCTATACACTTGGGGCCAGTAGTGGCGCAGTGGCACGTGTTACTGTAAACGGCTGGTTGTGGGTTCGATTCCCACTCGAGCAGTAGAAATACTTAATATTTCAATTTCCTTCGCTCTGGTATCAGAGGCAAAGCGCGGCGTTACGTTCGGCGTTAACTGTTACGGTTTCGGGCGGAAAGTGGAGAAGGAAATGTCTTGATACTACATTATTTCTTACTATCCTGCTATGCGAGGAAAAGCATGAAGCTGTTTTTTATTTTTTATTTTTTATATGTATACAATACGATGTACATATATACCTACGTATACAAAATATCGTAGGCCCCAACTGTATTTATATACATATCCAAAATTCACTATCAGGTTATATCTAATTTCCGATTGTCATGATTTTGGGTTCGCCGCAATACCTTTCAAATCGACCCACAAATTACAATATCCGTTATAGTGTGATGCTTTTAGCGAAATTAATACGAGTGACCAACGAAATGCTTACTCATTATAACTTTACTTCATTCGTATGATTTTACAATTCCTTTAATGATTCTTTGAAGGAAACTAAATTAACAGTATTTTTCAATTAAAATATCAATAAATATGTTTACGAAATGATATTTTTTAATTTTAAACTTTATCGCTACTATAGTTTTATCCATAGGACATTTTGAGAGAGAAGGAGATAGAGAGAGAGACAGAGAGTGTACTAAATATTTTATAATATTTACTGAAAACTTATAATAAGCTCCATTATATCGTTTTATAGGGAGTTAGAAAATTTAAAACATACTATAAACTTTTCTGTTGGCTTCAATATAACGAAAAATATTTGTGTTTTCGTTTATACTAGATATCTGCTCGTGGCTTTGCATTATATTTCCGACGGCCCGCGGCGACGTTTATATTTTTTACACAAATTGTCTTTTCCTATTTCGGCTAAAGATAAAAAAAGGTAGCCCCATATTTGATCTTGTGCTATTCCTGAGAAAATTAAACGAAATCAGTCTAGCGGTTTAGATTTTTATACAAATTTCTATCCTCTATTTCAATCCTTTAGAGATTGATTAAAAAAAATAGCTTGTGTTTGACCCGGGGTCTTTAACTATTTTCTTTCCGAATATTATCCCAATCGGGCCTATAATGATTTGGTCGAGAAAGCGCAACAGACAGATTTTTGTTTTCATAATATTAGTTTGAATTTAAATTTGTTATTAAGCAACAATTTATTGCTTGAAACTCCAAATAAAAATGGCGTACATAAGAAAACTCTTTAAAAAGACGTATTAAATTTTTTTATCATCTAACGGAACCCTTCATGTTTTTATTATGATTCACAGTTAGCTGTTTTTATTATAAGCAGCTACATTCGTATTAGGGAATGTCGCTAACTGTTACAATCCCTTAATATTTTAAAAAAGGTTTTGTTTAGGACAAGCCAGCAAGTTATTTTCTTAGTACATAATATAGTCTTAAGGACATAGTAGGTACTTTAAAATTGATGACATTGAAACTAGCAGACTAATGAGTTTTTTTTTGCATATATATTCACACTGCATCCTGTTTTTATTGCTTTTTAGCTTTACTTATTAACTTCACACTGTATCCTGCACGCCGCAGGGAACCTAATGTTAAGACAATCCGTTCCCCGTTTTCTTTTTCTATGTGTATTACACACTGCTTCGCCCGCTTGATTATAATGACCGACGTCTAAGTTCAACCCCTATTTCACCCTCGTAAGGTGGAATTTTCACAATCACTGAAATAGATATGTACTAATTTTTAATCAAGAACGTAGACATGAAGTTTCATATTTGTAACTTAAATACTGACGAACATTCAACCCCTATTTAATCCTCTTAGAGGTTGAATTCCCAAAATCCCTTTCTTATTGAGCGTCTACTCCATAAGATAAGCCTAATCACCAAAAATTATGCATTTAAGTTAGTTGGCTATAAGGCTTGGCTGGGCTATATAGTTTTAGCTCAGCGATGATGAATCAGTCAGTCAGTAAATCAGGACATACTAATTTATATATATATAATATAGATAGTCACATTCATACCAAAGAATAGCCTTAAAATCCAAATAGTAATATTTGTAAAGACATTTGGACTCTATTTTTAATGGCAATAATAAACAGTGAAAAGAAATAGTATGACGACGGCAGCAATAACATCATAACACAAGAACGTTACTGGTGACAACTAGTAAATGCAAAACCTCGATCACTCCATCATTAAATCCATATGAATTAAGATTGTACCTTTATGACAGTTTATTTTATCATACATATTTTACACATTATTTTTATAATTTTTCTGCATCTAGTTTGAGAGATGTATAATAAAATGTATGTAATTGTAAAGTAGGTAATTAATATCGCTCGTAACTTTTATCAATTTCATTTATGGCTACTGTGAGTCAAAGTCTTTATTTGTAACATCAAGATGTAACGTTATGAATGTCATAGATAGGAACACTTTTACAAGTGATAGATCGACCGCCTCGGTTTCATGTGAGTCAGATTTCGCCGGCGTTGTATGATCAAACGAGGTTTAAGGGTCCATTTTCTTTTACGCAATACATTTTTTACATGGCGCGACAGTAATTAAATACCGTAACCCATTTGGGCACGTCCCACCGAATGAATTATTCATGAATCTCTATTCACTAAGTATAACAAACAACTAGTATTATTAAGGGAGGTTTGTAATAAATTCTTGAAGCAAAAAGAATGCCAACTGATTCATTTGAATTTTCTTCAGAAATACCAGTGGCAAGTACAATGACCGAAAAATGTTTGTTAATGTATGATATTGTGTGTGACATTTTATAATAAGAAGTAACTTTATTTTTAAGTTTTCAGAAATGACGAATAATTTTAATTTTATGTGACATGGAATATCTGTTTTCTTAGTTTTTATTTAAATTAATGGATTTTATGCCTATTATTTGTCCCCTTAATTTATTATAATGAGTGTTACTCATAATCAATAAGCATATTGCAATCTTTCAATATTTACTTGTCTGTGGTATTACAATCATATTCAAAGTTTTATACAAACTTCTTGCTTAAGTTCTTTCAAGCTTTTTCTTGGTGGGGAAAGTTAAACATAGCGTACTTCTTTATCAGTACATATTCTACTACTACTAGAGTATACTACTATTATAGAATAATACAAACTACATACATATATCAAGCATATTATGCGTTTTGAAACCAACATATAAATATGTTGGTTTCAAAACGCCATAATATGCTGATACGTTTTGATATTAAAATATCAAAACGTAAAATTTAGATCTCCAAAATATTACAATTAAATTTGGACAAAGTTCTAGACTAGTTAGCCAGTCTTTTTCAGCTGAAAGCATAAATTTCTTATATTTCAAGCAAATTTCAAGAGAATTGTAATTAAAAAGCTTAAAAATTGGCCTTGTAAACATTAGACAGGTCAGCAATTCCCAAGGATGGTGCGGCTAGAGGCAAGGTCGGAAATCTCCCATCGATTACTAAAGCTGCACGCAAATCTAGCCTCTTACCCTTGACACACTAACGGACGTTAAAGTGGACTATTAACACCCGAAAATTATGTAGGCCAAGCGAAAATAATGTTTGAACGGAAGGTGCGTTTCGTTTCTCACGGACGTTGCTCTTGAGAACCTTGGGAGAAGGCTTGGCCTTGATGTATTGTCTTAGTTTCGTTTATTTTATTGTCATAGATATTAAAAAATATATATAATTTTATTAAAACAAAATACTAAAACAATAGGAACGTTTTTAAATAGTTTGCACATTTGTACGCAACAAGAGCTATAACGTTTTTGATTCTTCTCTTTAACATAATACAACTAGATATACGATGAACAGTAGAAGAAGTTACTGGTAAATCAGTACAACAGTGACTTGAAAACATAGGTTCTCAATTTACTACCAAGAAAAAACGTTGATCGAGACGTCTGTATATAAAATTTAATTTGAAGATTAAAATTTTTTATTCGTTTATGTTTTTATATTTTATTCGTGACAATATTAAGGTATCTAATATATATCTAATCTAGTCAATAAGTAAAATAGAAAGGGAGGATTATGTCTATACGCACTAACCACACCACCAAATTAATTAATTCAATATAGGCTGTATTTATTTGCTACCCTCAAACAATTAACACGTGTCATTAAATTTCTGAATACTAAATATTGTATAAACTAAAATTTTAATTATTCCTTTTGAATAATAACAATATGCCTTAACCTAATAATAACTAGAAACCTTCAAATCGCTCTCCTGTAAAGTTGTATGTTTGTACTTGAATGTCTCTGTGATGCTCTTCTATGAGCAGATACCATAGGTGATTTTCGTCTATTGTTAATTAATACGAAGATTATTATTAGAAAGTTTAATAAGAATTATTCTACTAACTCCCTATAGTCTAGTTATTTATTGTGGCGCCTAAGATTTATTACTAAGTTCAGTAGAAGTACGTCACTAGTTCTTTATTAAGGTTAAGTACAAAAATATTAACATGCATAGCTCTACCACGTCGTAATAAATAAACAGTGGGCGTATCTAGTTTATGTAACAAAGAATTTTCTTTAAAGCTAACTATAATTATCTACTTGCAGAGTATCCTCTGAATACTGCAGTTTTATCTATCGCGTGTCGACTTTTTCATGTAACAAATGTAGCAACCGGAAAACAAATGATAGCGGAACTGTGTATATCTGTGACACGCATTTACCAGCTTACTGGAAGTACTAGTATAAAGCCGTACGTGGCTTCTTTATTGTATGTATTTATTTATGTATTTAGTAAAAGCAATAAGATATTATTAAAAATGTTAAGAACTATTTATATTGTACATATTTTAGACATTCGTTCTGTAAGATTTTTTTTTACTGTTTCAGATAGATGAAGAAAACATAATATACCTACATCATCCAAAATACTTTTATTTCCGCTTCTTTAGCTGGATCAAATGAAATTTAATGCGGCGATTCGTCCTACAAGAGAGAAATAATGTCAAATTTTTTAAACTCCTTAAGATTAGATTTTTGCAACATTTTTTCAAACTAACTCAAAAAGAAAAAGGATCGATATTTTAAGGAGATAAATGAATGATGGACATGGAAAGTGGTGTTCTGGACAAAACTGATTTCTCCTATTTCTGATTTTACATCTAAATCTACAGTGATATTTTCAAACAGGTGTTCTTCTAGCTACGCTTACACTAATTCTCGTAGCTTATGATGACAAAAACTTGGTTGTGCCCTCACAGGACAGGACAGGATAGCGTCCGTCATAATAAAATCTAAAAAATCATTATCAGAATTTTATATAGAGTGGAACCATTTTTATTTTTATTTTTTTAAGTTTATTAGATTTCATTAGAAATGCTTAATTGTATTTAATTTTATTTTTTGTTTTCTCTTTGAACATGTACCGCGCCCTTGCTATTAAATTGGTTATAAAAGGTTGATTTATTTTTTACTAAGGCGCCTCTTTAGCCTACACTTAAGTCGCATGTCTTAGGCAAACCTCTTTTTGCAATACGTTGAGCCCGACTCTCTCCCTGAGAAAACATGGAATGCTATGGAGTCTCTTCTATAACAATATTTTTTTATTTATTATTTGAAATTGTGTTTAAATAATTATCGCTTTAAAGTAAATTATAATACGCTGTTTTAATTTACTATAGTTATGTATCCATACTTATATTATAAATGCGAATGTCTATTGTCTGTCACGCTTTCACATCTAATCTACCGGTTCGATTTGTATGAAATATAGAATGAAAAACCAAAATTACTGGGTTTTTTAATTATAAAAATCAACCTCTAAAGGTTTGAAATAGGGGATGAAGGTTTGTATGAAAAATCTACACCGCTTGACCGATTGATTACAATCGGACTATACATGAACTATATTTATGCCAAAACTCATTAGAGTTTTGGCATAAATATAGTTCATGATCTAAAGTGAAACATGAGCTACATTATTTTTCAAAAATTCACCAACGAAGGTTGCAATATACCGAAACAGCTACGTAGTTCACGCGGTGAGGCCGCGATTGGGCCGCTAGTATGTATAATCATGTTGTTTATAATATTATTCTGGTATATATAAGTAAATATAGTTCAACCTAAATAAAATAGGTATAAATCCTAATTATAAAAATATTAATATATTTTCGAATCAGCACACACTTTTAGCACAGTTTTAAAAGTGTAAAAATTTATTGATTATTCAGAACAATTTGAAAAAATGTCATTTTTGATATTCTGAATAATTCTTATTTTTTAATTATTTTCTATTTTTTATACTGCTAAAAAAACCAAAAAACAATGACGTTAAATCTGAATACACCAACTTTAACTTTAATATTTTATTTCAAGAGACCATCAAAGCCAAGGCTGTAAATAATTTAGAAACATAAATGCATACTTGAATTTTGTTTAAGAACCACAACTTATACCAAGTTGTGACGTCGATGGCGCGGGCGTCTGACACACTTTCCTCACGCCATCAATTGTGGCGCTGGCGAAGTGGTGTAGAGATTTGGATTCTAATTGAGCCCTTATAATATACGATCTAAATCCAGAACACGGTGTGCCGTTAATTTAATTCCACCCAGAAATACAATCGTTATGTTTCGTAATGGTGCCATAAAGTAAGAGTATTAGGTAAACTAGTTCAAAGATTATTTATAGATTATATTATATATAGAAAGAAATAACGTTATGAGGTTTGCGAACTAATAATAATATTATGAGTATTAAAACTGCCATCTTGGTACAGTGAGACAGCGTATGGCAAGATGGTTGTGGGTTCAATTCGCTCTCCGGGTAACAATTATATATCTCTCTACACACAATGTTTCTGTTTCGGTTAAAAAGTGAAGAACGCAATGAACACTAGATTTTCACTTCCTATTCCTGCTATATGAGAAAATAGTAAAAAAGTGTATAAATAAATATATGTAAGTTAGTTAAGGTAAAATATGTGTAAATACATAATTAAAAACAGAATAAGGATTTTTTTTTGTAATAAATATTATACAATTGTAAAGCACATCGTATCCTTTCCTAATTTATACAGAAACATTGTCAAAGAGAAGTAGTACAACTGAGGAAGAATTATTGATGTACTAATATTAACAATGTAATTATTCATTATAGTTCTAAAAAGTATGTGATATTTCCTATGGCTCTATATCCATACGGTTTTTTATATGTCGCCTCATATGTATTCTCTGTTCCAGCTACACCTTTTTCCCCCACAACGGGGTAGTTAGCGAGAACGTCGTGTTAACGTAGTGTCAAGACTCTCCGTTCTAGACTTTAAGTCCGAATACGAGACATTGCGTGTTGACCAGAGTGGAAGCCTGCGTCACAATGACCTCACCCTGTTTTGTTTTCGATACAAACTGACCATTGGTACTATACGAACATACAAGACTAGGTATTATACGAAGTGAAAACAGGAAAACTTTTTATTAATCTCTTCTCTATATATAATAAAAGAGTAGAAAAGTCAATTCTGTACATGAAAAATTTCAGAAAAATTTTAATTGGGTGCGTTAATATATCGATAACAGAGGCCAAAAATCCACTCAGTAGAATTTTTGTCTGTCTGTCTGTCTGTCTGTTAATTTGTTCGTCAATCACGCAAAAACTACTGGATAGAAATGGATGAATTGGTATGGTGATAGCTTATAGTCCAAAGGTACATATAGAATAGTTTTTATCCCGGTTTTCCATGTAGTTTTTTTGGAAAAAATAAAAAAACCGATATAAGTAAATTATTTGTATACTGATATCTACCGGGTAGAAATTATTGAATTTTTGTATGGAGTTAGCTAAGAGGTTAGAGCAACTTATGGGATAGTTTTCATCCTGGTATTCAATACAACTCCCGCAGAAAAATAAAATAAAAAAAAAACATTCAAATTATGTCGATAGTTCACGAGTGAAGCTAAATTTGTTTCAATATCACTAATTAAAATAATTATAAAATAAAATAAGCATAACATTTATTAAAGATACATTTGACCGGTCTATAAAACTTTATATAATCTATATGACAGCAGATGTAACTACGTTTTCTGGAACCTAGCGCCATCTGTTATTATATAGTTGACATTGAGTAGATATATCCGTACTCATTAATATTATTATTATAAAAATCCAAAAATCTATATCTATATCTTTTATGTTTTCACGGGTAATGTACAGATTTCGTACATATATACCAGATGGTATATATGTACGAAATCTGCTATCATATAGATATACTATGATAGCAGATTTCGTACGTTTTCTTACTATAACAGTTATATGTTATCAAATAGACATTGTACTAGATGTATCGATGATTTTCTCAAGAACATAATTAGTGACGCAAGGTCAAATATAGACTACCCCCTTTTATAAAAAAAAACAATCTCAAAGAGCAATAGAGGATGAAAGTGGCAGTTCACGTGGCGAAGCCGCGAGCGGGTCGCTAGTATTTTATATAGAGTAAAGTATCGTTCGAAAGTTATTAAGATGACCTGTTGGTCTGCTTAATAAGGTGTTAAAATTACAAATAATGATATAATCAGATAACAAGATGTTCATCATATCCTTATCATCATATCCATAAACCTTAAATAGTGAATTCACAAAAAAAAATTCTCATTAGTTTTTGTGACTGACCAGATGATATTAATAAAATATATGTGTAGCTTAGTTCTGTTCTTTATTTATAACTTTAGGACCTAGCAATTGAGCATAAATCAAGTTGTATACAAAAACATGAATGTTAAAATAAGCGCTAAGCTCAATATAAAGAATTTCAGTGGTTGTCGCCTACGCCAATAAAATAATGTGAGATATAAATGAAAACAAATCACAATTACGCTTTAATTTAAAAAAATAGCTTTTCTTACACTAAAATATAACTGACGTTTTTATTTTAAATCTAACAAAATTTTACTCTTCAAAACTATTTCCATTATACGGTTAAGATAGTATACTTACTTTTATTAAAAAATACATTTGACAATTAGTGCACATTACAAACGGTTACCGTAGACATTTACTTAATATGTATTTGTCGATATTATTAACCATCAATATTAGTATAAACTAGATAGAAAATTTAATATTATTATTAAATAATGATTTTGTATAGAACTAAATGGTTGCTTCAAACTTGGATAAAAAATAATGAATGGGGAACGGAGTATCTCAACTCTTGGTTCCTTCTACCTATCCTGCTGTGAGCGGGATCCAGCATAAACTTAAAAAAGTAAAAATTTAATCGAGAAAACATGTAATCGATACTAGCTGACCCGGCAAACTTTGTACCTCATAATAATTAAATACTATGGTCAAAATATAATAAAAATGGACAGAAAAGAAAAAAATGCATGCATATTTTATAGGAAAAAATATATAATGACATAATTTTCATAGATCGGTTGGGACATGACAGAAAACTTTACCACAAAGTGTCTATAAACTTCCAACGAAAGACCTTGCGATTTATTTATTTTCATCGCAAATGCAGGGAAAATAAAAAACGCCTATAATCATATAGTATATACGTTAGAATCATCAGTATACATAGTATTATAATATTGACACGTCCTTTGTATTTTCCCCTGATGACCGATACCTCGATGACATTAGCTTTTCTGCAGTCAGTCTTGTGTCATTGCATAGTCAAAGTTGATTCAATTTACTCGGTTAACTCATCCTATTTATAATTATGAATTGTAAGGCCAAGAAATCTTATCTTCTTTCTATTGCTCTGTCAACTGTCGAACTGCTTTGTCAATGGTGGTGCTATTTCAGTTCCTCAGTTATGGCGCTTCAAATCGCTACTCTAATGTCATGTTGTATGGAGAGTAGGTATCCGAAAGAAGTTCCCAAAAATTATTACAGATTTGTTGAAAATAAAATATGTTTGTTGTCAAATATTTATTTTGCGTAAAGAAAACCATAAAATGTGTATAGGAAGTTATATAAAAACATTAGCATGTAACAAATTATTAAGTTTCAAATATGAACTAAAATCGATAAATAGTAAAAAAGAGACCAAATAATACACAAAATAACATTTGGTAGGTATAAGAAAACATATTTTTTTTTATTTTTACCCGCGACGGAACGGCGACTGTATATGTGTTTGGGGTGAGAGGTTGTTTGTTTGTTTGTTTGTTTGTGTGTTTGTGCAAATTACTATGTCAATTATTTCCAAAACTGTAAGTCCGATTTTGATACGGTTTTCTATGATAGGTTAAGGTTCAATTGGCGTATGTTCTTAGATATGTCTTATTGCCTTAACTCACCAGGGGGCGCTGCAGTAAGCATTTTACATGAAAACGAATGTTTTCAATTATCTCAAAAAATAGTGGTCTGATTTCGATAGATTTTCAGTGATAGATTCAGGTTTAATTGGTGGATGTTCTTAGATATGTTTTATCGTGTCAAGCCACCAGGGGGCGCTGCAATAAGCATTTGTTTGTACTTTTTTTGTATTTATTTGTCTAAAACCGAAACTACTGATCTGATTGAAAAGAGTTTTCAGAAAAAGATTCAGCTTTGCTTGATGCATATTTTAAGATTTTTCTTTTTTTGTTACGGTGAAATCTCACCAGGGGGCGCTGCAGTAAACATTTGTTTATGCAAATCAAAAACTACTAGTCCAATTTAGATGTAACCTTCAAGGGTAGGTTCAGGCTAAATTGGTGCGTCTTTTCATATATATGTTATGGTAACCACTCATCAGGGGGCGCTGTAGTAAGCATTTGCTTATATATTTTTGTGCAAAACCAAAATTTTTCTTGTATTTATTTGTCTAAAACCGAAATTACTTATCCGATTGGGTAGAGTTTTCAGAACTAGATTCAACTTTGCTTCATGCATATTTTAAGATTTTTGTTTTTTTGTTACGGTGAAAATTCACCAGGGGGCGCTGCAGTAAACATTTGTTTATGCAGAGCAAAAACTACTAATCCGATTTAGATGAAACTTCCAACGATAGGTTCAGGTTTAATTGGTGCTTCTTTTCATATATGCATTACGGTGACCACTCACCAGGGGGCGCTGCAGTAAGTACATTTGTTTGTGTAAAACTAAAACTACGAGTCCGATTTGAATTCAGTTTTCAATGATAGATTCTAGTTTACTTAGTGCATATTTTCATATATGTGTCATGTATGTTTACTTAGTGCATATTTTCATGTATGTGTCAACTCTCTAGGGGGTGCTGCAGTAAGTAGCTGCTTCTATTTTTTTGTGTAAAACCAAAACGACTAGTACGATTGGAAAGAGTTTTCAGTATTAGATTCCGCTTTGCTTAGAGCATGTTTTTAAATTTATATTACGATGACAAGTCACCAGGGGGCGCTGCAGTAAAATATTGTTTGTGCAAAGATAAAATGACGAATTTGATTTGGATGCAGTTTCAATGATAAGCTCAATTTTAATTAGTGCATGTTCTTGGATAAGTTTTATCGTGTTAACTCACCAGGGGGCGCTGCAGTAAACATTTGTTTGTAATATTTAATGCTAAACCACAACTACTAGTCCGATTGGGCAGAGTTTTTAGTATTAGAGTTACCTTTACTTGGTGTAAGTTTTTAGGTTTTTTTTACGTCAAGAACTCACTAGGGGGTGCTGCATTAAACATTTAATTATGCAAAGCTAAAACTTTCTTTTGGATTTGCATGAAGATTAATATAAAGTATTTCGATATTATGTAATAATATATAATGTGTATCTATTCACTTTAAAAAGTTTAAAATAAAAAGCAAAATTAAAAATTTTGAAAAAACCCACGACGGTTTAATTGTAATTGAAAAAGGATAAAATAACTATAAATCCCCCGCCTAAAAGAATATATGTAACGAGATGATGGGGACGACTTCGTCGGGGGCTGCGAGTTGCAACCTCTATTTTAATAAATATAGTAGCTAACAGTATAGATTTCGTTTTAAAGTCTTTAAATACCAGTTATCAAAACTGTAAATTCATATTAATACTTAATTTTTTTTGCCAAACCTGTTTTAACAGCAAGAAAACCTATGAGAAGGTTTGTGCAAACTTAAAGTAATGACAGCCCCCGACGAAGTCGTCCCCATCATCTCGTTACATATATTCTTTTAGGCGGGGGATTTATAGTTATTTTATCCTTTTTCAATTACAATTAAACCGTCGTGGGTTTTTTCAAAATTTTTAATTTTGCTTTTTATTCTTACGATTACTTCCTTTCTTTAAATCTTTTGGCTTATAATAATATTTCAAAACCAACATTAATAAAAATAGGTCAAATCAATGGACCCATTTAACTAATTTCTACTGATTTGATGATTTGGTCATTTTTGAGTTTTTGTAATAATATATGTAAATTTTATAGAAATAAAATACATTGATCATGACATCAAATATTGACATCAAAATCTTTTATGCAATAATTAAGGTTGAAAAATAAAATAGTTTTATCTTTAAAATAGTTTTTATGAAGGAAGAGGAGTACAGATAAGATCACCATAACCAGAGTGTTCGGAGCTTGTGACACTATCTTTAATTACTATTTCGTGTTCAATAAAATTGTCGAAGTGGGCGTAGTGCATCATTAACCATCATCCAATGTAATTGTACAAGCGTCTATTAGGTACTTTCAGTGATCCTATTTAAGTTTTACTTTGAGGCAAAAAGTTTTTAAAAATTTTTGGGTAACACTTAAATCTTTAGGGACTTTTGTGTTATATGTATTTTTTAAAATATAAATAATTTTACAATCTTAAAATCATTAAATTACGAAAATAATATATTGCATTGCAAAGTTATGTCGATCAGAAAAAATGATATCTCACATCTGTTAAAAAGATCAAGCGATCTTGTACTAGGTATACAAACAACAAATAAAGAGAGAGGTTTATTATCATTTCACATACACAGAAAAAACCTAGTGCTAATGAAAAGTCTTTCTCCAATTAAGATTAAGTCTAAGAATGCTTTTTTTATACTTACCTACATAAAAGTAGTTAAAATGATTTCTTCTAAAGTGCTCGCGGAAACTTATAATACATGTATGTAATATGTATATCAATTATTTATTCTTTTATTATATTTATTAGAGATTATTACAGAATATTTATAGATAAAAACCGTATTAACAACGTACTTCGATATGCCTATAGCAAGTCCGATAGACAACAACATTTCTGATAAGTTTAAATACTCATCAATAATAGTTATTTTTTACTTTCAATGTATTAATAATAATTATAAAATCATTCCCATAAATGATATTAAATGTTTGCCGCCTTTAGCGTTGAATGTCTAATAAATCTGTTGAAATTCACTCTGAACTCTTATAAGCTTAGCAATAAATTATCATACACTTTTCACTGTATAAATATCTCTGTCAATGAATCGGAAAATGGTAAAAAGTTTTAAAATTGTGTAAATATATGTGTAGCTAGCTAGCTTAGCTACAGCTTTCCGCCATATAAGTAGCCACGAGATTGTGATTTCTTAATCATTTATTTTATACCATAAAAATAAATATATACTGGGACAAAAGTAACGGTTGTTAAAAAACGCAAAGTTATATTCAATTACTTTAAAGGGATAAAGATTAAATACATACAGATTATTTTTTATTCATACATAATATTTATAAATTAGTGGCCTTTCGAAGCTTAAAATATGTCCATTACTTTATACAAAAGTGCATGTCAAACTCATGATAGTGTGTAATATTATTTTTTTATAGTGTAATATATTTCTAACGCGCCATTTTGAAAAAAAAAAAACTCTTATTAGATATCCATTTCTCCTCTTTTATTATACAGTTTTATAAATTGAAGACATTTCATCATTAATTTCTTCCCGTGGGGGGACGGGTTAAGAATACAATTCCCCCCCCGCCGCTGGGTAGCGTCCCGTAAAAGGCGGGTAACCCAGTAGTTTGGTGGTAGGAGATTCGTTCTCCGACTGGCTCGCGACCACTATCATGTCAAAGACGAACCGCCAAATATCTTATGATGTGTTCCGGTTCGATGGCATGTAAGCCAGCTCTCCCTATTCCCACCATTCCCATCCTTCCTCCCTTCTTCTGTCCTACATTCCCAAGGCTGGCAACGCATCCATAACTTGAATGTTGTGGATGTCTATGGGCGAAGGTAGCCACTTAACACCAGGTGGGCCTTCAGCTCGTTTGCCTCCTTTATTCCATAAAAAAAAAAAAAATTAAGTATTGTTCACTATTGTTTAGGTCAAGTTAGTTTAGATGAAGGGAATTTAGTAGCAAGTGTTCAACATTCACTTGCCATTCAATTGCCGTAATTAAGTCTCAGGGAGCAGCATGTAACTATGACTAGCTTAACAGAGGAAAATAAAATATTCTAATACAAACATTACAATGAGTGGGACATGCATCCAAAACCACCACTGTTACTCAAACTACATATACAATAAAAATTTAACTGATCGCTATCTATATATGGAAGATTTATATTAAAAAATATTAGAGAAATTTATCTATGCAATAGAATGCAAAAAAAAATAAAATATTGATATATATTTTTTGTTTGTCTGTGTGTTTATGCATGTTAAACTCAAAAACAATTAACGAGTAGGTACTTAACCGATTTAAACACAGTTTAATCTATTTAATTTTTAAATAAATTCCATCAACATAGTGTTTATTTTATTTCAATAGGATCAGAAATAAAAACGTTACCAGAATTTAAGTTTGTTGGAAAAAACTGCTATTAAATAACTGTTTTAATAAATTGACTGAAACTTCTATTTACGCATGCGAAACAGCATGATGGCTGTGTGGCTTATATTATATTATAAAAAACATAATATATCATAAAACCTATATAATGCACATATGTACAATGCACATGCAGTACTTGCATGCATGCATTTTATTATTCTTTTTAAATTCAAATGCCGCATCGAACTTAAAAACGTAATGAATTTTAGTACTAAATACATAAAATTACCAAAACAAATCATACATGACAGTCATTTTGATCGATCTGTCTTTATAAAAGGGAGGTAAAGTAGTAAAAAGTTAGAAAGATGTCTCGCGGAAAGCTCGCACGCGATCCGTTGCCATGATATCGAACATACAGACGCTCCTTGCTTGCCTAAACGTTAGGTTGCCAAAATTTTAAAACAAATTTAGATCTTGAATTATAACTATTATATACAGATAGCTATCTATATGATATCTAATGTAAATATTTAGATAAATGTAACAAATGGGTATGTAAAAAATAGCTTTATGTATTTTTCCGCATAGTGGAGTCGTCAGAAAGGACCTAGTATAAGGACGTCCACTTTCCAGCCGAAATCGAGACGTTGAATCTCTCATTGGCGAACTGAAACGCCGCGCATTTTCTTAGGTACCAGAGTGAAGAAATAAAAATTTAATCATTTCCTGAGAGGAATCGAACCCACCACCGCTTTACAGTCAGACGCTCTCCCACTGCGCCATGCCGGCCTCGTTACTACAAAATCAAAAACAAATATCTAAAATAAGCATAAACTTAGATAGACAGATAATATTATTTAAATTACGACGACAAAACCTTCCAATATGTTCTAATATCATTTATCCATTTTCGTCCCCAAAGTGTAAATAAATTGTATTTGTCATAAACGTATGTAAAATCAAATTCACAAATTTTGAAAATATAAAGTCAATATTAAACACATATTGTTGAGAAAGGTATAATTATTATTCTGTTCCATGTGATAGTGATAGTGTGATAGTGATAGTGATGTGAACGTCTGCTAATCATAGTTTTTATAACATTGTATTTGAAAAGAGCAACTGTTGAGTTTCTCGCCGGCTCTTCTCAGCAGAACTGCCTTTCCAACCAGTAGGCCTGACCATATTAACTGTTTCATTGTTAATCGAGAGTTCGAAAGTAAAAAATGGTATGATTTTTATTTTCTTGATTTAATATAGGAAAATTCAATACTAGGTATTTTTATATTAATAACAATTGCAAAACATGTCCTGCTTATATATTTCTATATAGAAAACATTGAAATACTAAATACTCTTATAATTGTCTCGGGTTTCATAATTAGATTTTTGTTATTTGCGATTTTTCCACAATTTAAGTGGATAGTTAAATTAATCGAAATAAATCCGTTAGTGTATACTAATACCGTCCGTATGGACGGACGGATTATTGTAGTGTCCGAAACTTCAGGTTTTCACATACATACATAGGAAATTTAAAACCTATGAGTCCGCGCCTCTTGGGTCCTATCCAAGCGCTTTGACCGCTTAGCCACGCGTTGTACATCTGGATGCGTCAAAATTCTTGTACGCTTATAAGTTGTAACTTATTTTTATTGTTACGATCTCTGTATGGAGATGATTATACATTATTTTGTACTTTTTTAACTTAAAACAGACAGACTAACAAATCTTATGTTAGTTGACTTGCTTCATATGTTCGTATTTATTTAATTCGTATGCCGTCGTGGTGTAGTAGAACGTCTGACCGTAGTGTAGTGTGTGTCGATTTCTTCTCGGAGAAATAAATAGACTTAAATTATTTTCACATCTCATATCGCTCTGGTTACAAGACAAAACGCAGGGTTGAGTTCCGCTACTCAACATCGCCAGATGTCAGATAAACATTATGCCCTATCTGCCTGCGCCGCAAGTATGAAATGCAGGAAATATGTGAATATTATAATTAAGGTTCTTTTTTTGAAATGCTGTAAACTTCTCTGTATATACTTAGCACATTGCTGCTTGAAATTGACGCCAAGATGACCTGACCGGAAACAAGGTGTATAATGTTTTAGGTATTTCGTCTCTAATATAATAACACAGATATTTTAAAATTTCCACAACGAAGAAAATCGTTATGACGTTTTTGACTATCGGACACCGGTAACAGTCAATAGCAAAATTAACTGTTTTCGTTTGTACCTATAGCAGTTCTTAAGACACCAAAATTTCTATTTATTTTAATTCTTTTCGTATGTACGTGATTTTTGCATAATCCTTATAAAGCTGTAGTACATTACATCGACCTTGTGATAAGAAATGAACTTATTATAATTAAGGCACTGGTCAAGATTGCTTCCAGAAGGTCAGACGGCAGTAATGTATTACTATATAAATATAGTAACAACTTCTTTAAAATTTATATGTTTTGCAGAACGTATTTATTTATTAATTCATTTCGTAATATAAACATATCTATGGGGCCAGTCGTGGCGCAGTGGCACAAGCGTGTGACTGTAAACGACTGGTTGTGGGTTCGATTCCCACTCGAGGAGTGGAAATATTGAACGTTTCCATTTTCTCCGTTCTGGTGTCGGGGCAAAGCGCGGCATTAAGTTCCACCACTTAGCACACAATGCCTCCGAATTCGGCGGAAAGTGGGCGACAGAGTGTCTTAACACTAGGCTCCCTCTGCCTACCCTGCTGTATGCGGGATACAGCGTGAAGCTAGAAAAAAAAATCACTCTATGTATCATTAAGTTACGTATATGTATACGGTATATATGTATATACCGTATACATAACATGCAAGTATACTTCATAAATATGTATATATAAATAATATATATAGTATTAAAGGCAGCATGGTGAAATGTTTCAGCGTCTGACTGCAAGGGCGATTGCTTGTAGGTTCGTTTACCACTCGGGGAAATGATTAAGCTCTGTTAAGACAAAGCGTGGCATTGAGTTCCCTCACCAAATACACAATGCCTGGATTTCTGGCGGAAAGTTGAGAATGGTCCGAATGGGGTAATCAGATAATACTTCCTTCCTCTGACTACACCGCTATAAGGGAAAGCGTGAAGCTGCGTTTTTTAAATATGTTTAAGCCAGAGTACTCGAGTGATTACAGTATTCGGATAATTACAGCAATGTTCAAGATGACTTGTATTTTTTGTTATCACATATGTATTTATGTGACCACAAAAATATACACATATTTGGTATGAAATTGTACTGCAAACATCAGCATATGAGAATAGTGAATTACATTCACGTATTGGCAGTATCAGTTTAGGCGTAACTTGGA
Organism: Dryas iulia moderata; assembly: GCA_019049465.1. Lineage (NCBI taxonomy): Eukaryota > Metazoa > Arthropoda > Insecta > Lepidoptera > Nymphalidae > Dryas > Dryas iulia. The sequence goes on along the minus strand of CM032418.1, from coordinate 10,235,953 downwards.
ATAGCCACATTACCCACATTTGCGTCCCGAAGTCGAGTGGGAATATAAAAGAGAGACCTATGAAAACAGTATGGTAAGTATCATAAACTCGTTAAGAGCGCAATTTTTAGTTATTGCAAAAAATCTAGGTTTCGTAGCTGAGGAGTCAAAAATAAATCTTACTATAATATAATATATGAAATTTACTACATTTGTTATACTTAACATTTATATAGAAAAAAATATATATTAATATTATTCATTAAAATGCATTTAGACCTGCATTCATATATTAAAATAAATAATATACACATTACTAAATTAAGGTCGTCGTGGCGCAGTGGGACAGTGTCTAACCGTAAAAGCGATGATTGTGGGTTTGAATCGCACTCGAGATTTTCATTTTAAAGTTTATATTGACACTTACGTATGCCGTTATTGTTATTTTAAATACACAGTGACTTATACGTATAGCATTTGACCATTGAAGGTCGACTTAAAAAAGTATAATTTGTTTATAATTTTTAAAGGCTTATTTATTTTTTAAGTTAAGCCAGAAAAAAATGTTATAGCAGTATTTTCAAAAATATCCTAAAGTAAAAACTCTTGGATTCGAGGTTTTTTTAGGTGAGCTAAGAATTACCCAGGAGTAAAATTTATATTTAAAAATTGTAACTAATTTTCAAAATACTGAACGATGTTTAGTCTAAGCTTGTATTTGGTACTTGTCATGTAAACCTACTTCTTTAGAGAGATCACGAAAGAAAAGGGTAAACAAACCCTTACAAATTTGTAAAAGGTATCTAAGGATTAAAAATTGATTTATTTTAATTAATATACTTTTGCAAAGTATTCATAATTTTTGAGATCAAATATAACCGAAACGTAATAATAATTATAATATGTTTTGACTCACGTGGGAAGTTGTTATCAAAGCTTTTAGCTTTATCTCTGTGACAATGTAACCAGCGTCGGGTTTGCGCTAGTTGTAATAATCAAGTATTTGTACTTACTATTTACAGAATCAATTATTTTATTAATTAAATTAATAAAACTCTATTAATAAAAATATCAAAAATGTTTATATGAAAAAATAAATAATTATAAAATGATGATAAAATGATAAATGGTCACATTTTCACCTTCGAACTTTTTCCCGCATAGTAGTCAAAGAGAGCCTGGTGTCAAAACTCTTCGTTTTTTACTGAAATGCGTTTGAGTGGCGGAGCTCAACGTCGTCCATGATAAATAATTTAACTAAAAAACGATCTTACTGTCTTTCTTCAAAGAAACAAAAAACCTTTGGTAATTAATTAAATTTAAAGAATGAAAAACGTAACATAATTTCACAACGTAACTTTAAATAAAGTACATATGTTAAATGATGATAAATGTTCTGAATTTCTTAATTCAAATCCAGGTTAAATATATAGATACTGCAATGTACGGCTAAGAAAAAACATCTTCGACGCTCATTAACCGTTTTTCAACTGTACTCGTACATATTTACATACAAATGTATATAGCATATATATAGACATACATGTAGTTATTAAGTATACTATACTCCAAAGATTGTATAATAAACACATTGACCTCCATTTAAAATTGTTATATATTACAATTACACGATAGCACCCTATAATGTTTTAACTGTTAAATAATATCCAAATCCGATAAACCCATGCGTGACCGCTGAATATAGTTAGCCTAAGTTGTAATGAGAGCTTGGTAACAAATACTAAAATAGGACTATTACCGGGTCGATTATTCCAGCCATTGGAACCGACACAGCATCTTCTCCGCCAGCCGCCACCAACTTCTCCAGCACTTTGAGGGTTTGTTCCACTGCAGGCCATTCTCCTTTTTGCGCCAGAACCAGGATTTTTGCAGCGGCTTCCCGCATATTGACTCCCGCACTGGGAGGCTTAGGCACGTCACCCATTCCATTGCTTTCTTTAACCTCTTTCTTATCTCCATTATTTGAAGATGTCTCATCTTTTTCTTCCGCTTTTGGTGCGGTTTTATCCTCATCAGGAGGAACCTTCTTCGGCGGGCCTTTCCCGCCCTTTTTGCCACCTGGCGCTTGAGACATTCTCACATTACCGAATCACAAGGCACTTCACTATATCGCGAGTGACCATGGTGGTCGAGCTAGCGATGTCGATCGTTGGGCGGGCGGAGCATGACTGCGGCAGTTGCGTAGCTTAGCCGATTTCTTGCATGATCCGAGTAAATAAAGGCGACGGCAACGCGAGCTGAATTTACAAACAAACTTACAAATGCGATGTCTCAAAATGTCTCATATTGACCCAATTTTTTTATTTGATATGAACAAGATGAATTTAGAGGCGTTAAATGACGGTCATGACTTAACCTTGTTAGGAAGAAAGAGGTCAAAACATTTTTTTCCACTATCATGTAGTTGTGGAAATTTGCATGTTTCATCAGAAGCTTGATTCGCTTTACTTCCGCTGGTAGTCTAGGGCAGGACCGGCACGAAATTTCCGACACACAATGTAATTGTGTATGCAGCTTTAATTTTTACAAATATAAAATGTTACTTTGCTGAATTTATTTTTTAATATGTAACTTTTTTGCATTGATTTCATGTATATTTCTATATACATATTCACATCAATGGATACTTAAAAAGTGGGACATATTTTCAGAATTCCTATTATAATAAGTAATAAGTACAATTGTAATTTCTTTTTACATACAAATCACAAAATATTTCAAAGCCGTACAGTCAAACAAAAATTTGCATGTCTCGTCACAAGTTACTTGCGTCGCGTCGCGTGCCCCGTTCGACTTCCGTAGGGTGGACTGAGGTGGGTTCGGCCTCGATATTGCTAAGATAGGTAAGCGCTAAGTGAACCTTATTTCTTTCTAAGTTTATGAATGAACTTTAAAATGAATTAAATCTACTTAAATTAAGACAATACTATGAAATATACAATTTTTATGCCGTATTTAATTACTTAGATGTTATAGGTTAAACAGCAATTTAAAAATTGATGATCATTAAAGATTAAAAATCGTTTTTCTAAAACTGTAGTGCTAACCTAACTTCAAATTTACATGTTTTTTTTCTCTGAACCGTGACAGTCCACATAAAGCTCCAATATATACGAATGTCTCCTTAGTCACTCAGAAACTACAGAGTATACTGACTACAAGTTTTGTGTAGAATGTTGAGGACCAGCATTATGTTTGTAATAAATAGGAAAAAAATATTCGAGTATTTCAAGATAATACTTCACTCTTTCATTAATTTTGAAATTAGATTTTTGTTTATTTACCTTAACTAACATAAAATACTTTTTAAAATATTTACTTGGAACATAATAATTCGACAATAAAGTTGTTTTAACTTATACAAAGTTTTGATATCCCCTCTAGTTGCCTTTGATTTGATACTAATAAACATAATCGCGTATTAATTCCGCCATATTAAATATTTTTTATGTGTTATATGGCCTACGAGTTTTCCTTTGCAACTTTATTAACACGAACTTTACAACCCTTAGCCCGTTATAGTTTTGTTTGTTAATCATAACGTTTTGAGTTTTCCCGTTCTCTTGTATTTTTCAGGGAGTCTTTTCTTATGGAGAGTATGAGTTCCCTAAGAAATATGCTTGCCAAATTTAAGCTTTTTGAACCAAATTATTTTGGCTGTCACCGAGAATGACAGAGGAATATTACCAAAGATTATTGGCCACCGAGTGATAAGAGCTGCGACCCCGTAAACTTTGTTCCAACGTGGTGTGTTAATATTTGAAAAATAAAATGCGTCCTGGACGAGAATTTTAGTGTTTTTCTAGGCTAACGAGTAGAAAGACCATCTGATGGTTACTTTCGCCTATGGACATCCACAACAAGGAGACGAACATTGTATGTATTGCCGGCCTTGGGGGTGATAGAAGGAAGAAAGGGAGGGAGGGAAGGGTCTGGTGGGATCAGATGTTTGGTGGTTCATTTTTGACATGATAGTGGTCTCGAGCCAGTCGGAAAATGAATCTTCTACCACCAAGTTACTGGGTTACTGCTTCTAACGGGAGTTTACTCAGCAGCGGAGGGAAATTGTATTCTTAGCGGGCCCCACCACGAGTAAAAAGTTTTCATTTAAAATGTATATAAAACATAATGAAAACTGTAGACTCAAAGGTGTCATAACAATAAAGTGTACTATTTAATAAGTACTATTTTAATAAGTTGATTAAATTTGGTCATTTATGTTTATTATTGTAGCAGCGTATTACTAATAATAATTATTGTTTTTATTTATTATTTTATCCTAGCGACCCGCCTACGGCTTCGCCTGTGTAAACTACACTATTGCAGTCTTTCCGCATCTTCGGCTGCCCGTGTTCCCGCTTTTATTACAAACTATGCTTTTCAGCAAATGTTATATTTAAAGCATTTATAAGTTTATCAAATCATATATTTTCTTCATCTACCATCAGTTCACTAAGTTATTGCCTCAGACATAAAATTATTCATATTTATTAGTGGATTTAAAAAACAAAATTTATTTTCTTCAATGATACCTTTGAATAGGCTGAATAGATTTCCTCAAGCATTTCATGCTTGAGGATTATTTTAATGTTGAAATCATTAATTAGGTTTATACCTATTTTTAATACATAAACTAGAATATAAAAGTATTAATATCAATTTAACGTTAAGGGAAAAGTTAAAAAGACGTATAGAGACATGACATGTCCGTGCTGCCATTATAAAAATTTAAAAAGATATATAAAAATATGAAATATACATATATAATTTTTGCTTGTTATTTTTATAATAGTTGTGAATAATCAACACAATTTGATTGTATCAGTGCTTTTTCATTTTTCTGCGGAAACCGTATTGAATACCAGAATAACCTATCCCACATATTAGGTATAGTCTCTATGCTAACTCCATGCAAAAATCATTTTCTTTTCGGTAAATATCAGTGAATAAAGTAATTTATTTATATCGGTTTTTTATTTTTCCCAAAAAAACTACATGGAATACCGGTATAAAAACTATCCTACATGTACCTTTGGACTATAAGCTACTACCATGTCAAAATTCATTGATTTCAATCTAGTACTTTTTGCGTGATGGGCGAAAAAATTAACAGACAGACAGACAGACAGACAAAAATCTTATTGATTGGGTTTTTGGCCTCAGTTATATTAACGCACCTGATTAAAAAAAACTCTGAATTTTTTTCGTGTACAGAATTGACTTTTCGACTCTTTTATTAGATATACAGATTTCTTTAGTTCATATTTCTTCAGTTTTACACTTTTTCCTGCAGAATCTTATTCTCTCGAGAGAGAACTGAGTGTCAATACACTCCGTTATAGCCGCAATTGATTTATTGATATTAAATAAGTATATACTCATTGTACTAAAGCTTGTACTAAAGCTTGAAGTAAGTGTAAGCTCGAAATCTGTTTGCTCAAAAATGGATAAGCACCTCGTAATAACATAGTATTTAAGAAGTAGGCATACTTCTCTAAACGGTAACAATCAGAAGAAGAATATTATGAAAATTGTTAAATATTTTCGTTTAATCATGTCCTCTATCTGTAAATGTTTTGCAATTTTTATTTATTACATTTTGATATGAAAATAGTAAATTTAAAGTCATAAAATGTTAAACTTTACTATCAGGGCCATGTGCGACGTAAAATATACTCGAGTAAATATATTAATAGGTATCTACATAAACATTGTAGAGACCTATTAAAATAAATTCTTACATTAATAATAATGGGGCCAGCCGTGGCGCAGTGGCACAAGCGTATGACTGTAAACGACTGGTTGTATGTTCGATTCCACTCGAGGAGTGGAAATATTTAATATTTCCATTTCCTTCGCTCTGGTGTTGAGGCAAAGCGCGGCGTTAAGTTCCGCCATTTAACACGCAATGCCTTCGAATTCGGCGGAAAGTGGGGAATGGAGTGTCATAACACTATGTTTCCTCTGCTTACACTGCTGAGTGCGGGATACAGCGTGAATCTAAAAAAAAACTAATAATTATTATTTTTTGCTTATCATTTGACATAGTAATGATATATTATTTCTTTGTCAGTTCGTTATGAGTCACTCCGCTTTCCGTCCTTAATAGAAAATTATGTGCTAGATGGCGAAGTCTAATATAAATTTTCGTTTAACCCGACTGGGGAAACACTGATGTTATCGATATATAACGAATGATACGTAACGGAAAATCTTTTGACGCCTTACGAAATTTTTGTGAAGGGAGGAATATGACATTTAGCACACGCAATGGGTGTATTGTTATATGGAATTGTTTGTATAGAAAAGAAGTGCATAAAGCAAATATTTTCTATAATGAATTGTTGCATTTATTTTTTTTGCAAATTCAAAGCTTTTCCTGCCAAAGCAAAAATAGTCAAAGGGAACCTAGTGTCAATAAACTGTGTTCTCCACTTTCTGCCAGAAATTGAAATATTGCATGTAAAGTGGCGGAACTTACCGTCACATTGTCTTAAGTATCAAAGTAAATAAATGAAAATAATATATAGGTAATCATACTTCCGAGTGCAAATCAAGCCTACAAACCATGGCGTTTACAGTCAGACTTTGTCTAACTGCGACAGCCTTATTGATGCATTTAATTAATTAATTAAATAAATATTTCTTTGTGAAACAAATTTTACTAGATTTACTTCACTCTTACATCGTCAAAAGGTGAACATTATTTTTTTTCACATGCTACAAATATCTAGTGTGCAGCTAATTTAAAGTAAAATACGTGCATTTATTTTCAGATCATTTTATATCTTTTATAAGAAATATCATAAATATTAATTAGTACTTAACATATCTATATGATTATAGTTTTATTGGGATGCAATTATCAGGTATTTAACTAATGCAATACGTTAAACAGCTGTAGGTTAAAATATTAAATCGCGAGAATGATCTCATATATTCTTAACGCATTCATCGACTTTTCCTCAAAATAAGAAAAAATTGTAACTATTAAAACTTGTAACTATGGAGAGTGTAGAAATAGACAAACAGAGAGAAACGTATAATAATTTAAACTTTCAAAAACGTTTTTATTTTCCTAAGTGTGCAAATAAAACTTAAAAATGTTAAAAAATATCTGTAAATATTTTAGATCAATACCTATAAGTACATATTGTTCTAGTGTTTTCATCCCCCTAAAATGTTTTTCCAAAATATATTCTATATACAAACATGAATATTATTTTTTATCTTTGACTCACTGAAACTACTGTATGTAAAAACTTGTAATTTGGTACAATGGTTTTTGATGATGTAAGTAAGCACTAAAAAATAACGTTGCTAATCTATAATAAATAAAGCAATGAAATCTTAACGAAAGTTCTTCAGCACAATAAATATATATCTGATAAAGAACCATATAACTTTAGATAACAAAATAATAAACAACAACAAGTTAATACTGATAATAAAAAACAAATAAGGAAATGCCAAAAACGTTTCTACGTTATAGCATTTTCGACTGACATATAATAATTACTTAATCTGGAGAATCTATTAAAGGGCCATAACCGACAGCGGTGGAATACTGTCTATACTTATATTATAAATGCGAATGTCTGTGTGTTTGTCTATCACGCTTTCACGGCTAATCTACTGGTCCGATTTGGATGAAATTTAGAATGAAAGTAGTAAAAATGATTAGGTCTAACATAGGTTACTTAGTTTTTTAAAAATCAACCTCTTAAGGGTTGAAATAGGGAATGAAAGTTTATATGAAAAAACTACACCGCTTGACCGGATTGTAACGAATTTTGGCATATACATAGTTGATTATCCAAAGTTATACATAGGCTACTTTATTTTTCAAAAAACCACCACCGAGGGTTGCAACATACCGAAACAGCTACGTAGATCATGCGGCGAAGCCGCGAGCGGGCCGCTAGTCCATACTTTATATTATAAATGCGAAAGTCTGTGTTTGTCTGTCACGCTTTCACGGCTAATCTACCGGTCCAATTTGGATGAAATTTAGAATGAAATTAGTAAATAGCCATGGGTCTAACATAGGCTACTTATTTTTTTGAAAATTAACCGCTAAAGGGTTGAAATAGGGGATGAAAATTTATATAAAAAAACTAAACCGCTAGACCGATTGTAATGAATTTTGGAATAAACATAGTTGATGCTCGAAGGTCAAACATAGGCTACTTTATTTTTCAAAAAACCACCACCGAGGGTTGCAACATACCGAAACAGCTACGTAGATCATGCGGCGAAGCCGCGAGCGGGCCGCTAGTATATTATAAATGCGAATGTCTGTGTGTTTGTCTGTCACGCTTGCACGGTTAATCTACTGGTCTGATTTGGATGAAATTTAGAATAAAAACAGTAATAATGACTGGGTCTAACATAGGCTATGTAGTTTTTCCAAAATCAACCTCTAAAGGGTTGAAATAGGGGATGAAAGTTTATATGAAAAATCTACACCGCTTGACCGATTGTAAAGAATTTTGGCATATATATAGTTGATAATCCAAGATTAAACTTAGGCTACTTTATTTTTCAAAAATCCACCACCGAGTGTTGCAATATCCCGAAACAGCCACGTAGATCACGCGAAGAAGCCGCGAGCGGGCCGCTAGTGAGATATAAGTAAATGCCAGTACTTATATATAATATAGCAGAATATAGCAGTTTTTTGACAATTAAACATTGTCAAATATAGAGTTTGAGGCCATTGTGGCGTAGTGGGACAATGTCAGAAACCTAAATGTATAGCAACAACGTATAAAAATTTGAACGCAGGGTGCATTCAAATTGTTATACGTTGTTACGTTTAAATTTTCTCATGTATAAACGTACGTCTTAAGCGGCAGGGGCCAGATGACGGGCATAATATAATAATAAGATTAATATAAGATTGTTTTGCCTATTCTGGAATCATTCAAACAGAAAACCTATTAGTCAGGTATTTAAAATTGGGCTTAACTAAATACTAATTTTCTGATGACGGCTTAGAATAAACCAATCCAAATAAGGGTGGGTTATCCAGGTCTAGATTGTATTAAGTTAGACAACAAGGTTCGGTATAGTCGCTATTTGAACTCTCCTTATCGATTGGCACCAATTTAGATATATGATTCGTTACAATACATCTTGTATATCTCGATAAAATTGTAAATTTGAGAAAAGCTTTTGATTTAGTCGCAATACAGCCCTGTGATTTACGACTATAGACTTGTAGTTAAAGAAATGGTTTCTAGTTTTTAATGTAAATTTATACAAATAACATAACTCAGATAAATGTGGTAATAATTGAATATATTTTTATTATACAACAATAACTATTTAATGATGAACGTAGCCAATTATCTAATGGTGACCTTCCATTATTGATAACAATAATATTATGTATTATATTTACATACTGCGAAATGAAATATTATAGTTCATTCAGTTATAAGCCTTTGTCAGTGCAGCTTGGTGGAATCGCTTTAGTGAAAAAATGTTTAGTAAATGTGTCGTGTCGTTAGCAAAGAGATTCAGAAATCCCTGCAATGTAAAGTAAGTGGATTTTTTTTTTGTATATTTTTTTTTTTTTTAAAAAAAAATATTTGTGATGCGGCGTTGAGTTCCGCACATAACACGCAATGGCTTAAATTTTGAACGAATACAGAAAACGATTGTCTTGTACCCTACGTTGACAGATATTAAAATCATTGAACTTTCAATACTAACTAAACTGATTATTTTATATTAAAAAAAACATTTTCAAATATTTTAATATTTTTTATTTACTAATTATCTTTTTATTTGTTTTACATTCCAAACGCCATAAGCCTGATCACATATTAAAATGTAATATTTGATCAGTTTTTACATTTTTATTAACTTAATGATAACTGACTAAGTAACAGTTGATACTAAAGAATACTTTTTTATGTTACTGAATCAATACTTCAGTAAAATTAGTTAGTAATCATAGTCAAGATGAATTATCCGAAACATCGTTAATATGGTAAAAATTAACATTTATTCAAATGATTTTATAAATAAATAAATTGAAGCGATTTAATAAATAAATAAATTAAACTCTAATAAATTAAAAATAAATCAATTAAAAACTAATTTTAATATCTTTTGCTTCAAGCATCGTCTTTTCTATCTTCCTATAAAAATAAGGTATAACAAAGATCTATTATCGTCTAAAGTCGCTTGCGACTTATCTTGAAAAAGGCCACGAGTAAAGAGACAAATGGCGATGTTTCAGAAGCAATAGGTCTGCCGATTGTTTAACGAAAGTATTTTAAAATTAAATTTAGTAGTAGGAATTAATATTTTATAGTCACTCGCCAAAAGGGCCCCACTGTGAATCGGATGGCCAGACTTATTTTTATTACAAAGAACAAAGTAAATGTTAAACAAATTACTGATTACCAACAAAATTTGTGAAATACAAAAATACACAACATTATCATATGGCGAATTAAATTATATTTACCGGATTTTGGAGACCGATAACATTCATATTACAGAAACAAATGAAAAGATAATTTTAGTTTATTTTATGGTTTCACAGTTATCAGTAGTAGTTTATGTGAAATTGTACCTACAATTCTTTGTTTATACATTTACAATATACACGAAATAATTAATGAAAAATCATATTTAAAAGATACGAATAAAGTTTCAAATGCTATATATATAAGTGTTGTTTACAAATAAGTCGACTTTTATTTCATTGCCCTTTTCTCTAAAGAGCTCAATTTTTGAACAACATCAGTATTATTACGATATACGATAACGATTGCTTGTTTTGGATTTACCACTGGAAATTTAAAATCATTGTAAAAACTACTTTAATAAGTAAGGCTTATTACTCTATAGAAGAGTATTTAAAGGATAAAAATACATGGAATGAATCTGATTAGAATTCAATGCCGGTTTAGCTAATCATTGTATCAAATAATAAAATTGTAATTTTTATATTTGAAAAGACGAGTCGGTGGTAGCTTATGTACATTCCACGATTCAAAAGTGCTTACAAAAGTCTATTTGAATAAAGATGAATTTGAATTTCATACTTACGAAATTGTACTGTATTTTTTTTACACTTCATTGCTCTGGTAAGACAAATTACGGCGTTGACTTCTGCCTCTCAGCACGCAATGTTTTCAATTCGGACGTGGAAGAACATATCTTGACATAGGGTGGGACGAAGTGTAAAGCTAAAATAAAAGAACTCTTATTACAAAGTAATTTGAATATTTAACTACTATGACTAAGGCTTTAACAACAATAAACACGATAAGCACGTCAATAGCGCGTCTTAATCATTGGGAAACTTCAATCTTTTTTTTAATTATCATTTGTGATGATAGAGTCCTATATATAAATATGGTCATAAAAAATAGTGTAAATTACGATAGAGACTTATAAATTTAAAGACTAAAAACAATAAATTAAAGTATTAGTTAAAATATTAAGTAATTTAGAATTAATTGGGACTTGAAAATATTTACTATTTATATGGTTATTTAAATTAATTGATAACAATTTAGGCAGTCATATTGATTTTAGTACTTTTTTATTTATTATAGAAAGTACGTATTTTGATATTTACGTGTGTTTTCAATTTCAATATATGAAAAAAGCCGTAACAGCACTAGATTTTTTGTGATTTATAAAGTATTTTAAAAATTAATATTGTTATCGTGTAAAAAGGATATTCAAGTTCAAACAATTCATGAAAAGATATTTTTTTTTAATATCTTTCGTTATGTCCGCCAGCGGTCTATCAAAGTTATTAGAAAAAATGTTTACATTGCATTTTTATATAAGATGAATCGTTTTTGTAGTATAGCGCAGAAAATGTTGAAATTTAAATGACAACTAGACTACAGTCATATTATATGATAGGTATAAGCATAGTACATATTAAAGTCATTGTAAAGGTTATGTATTTGGTTGTTTATTATTGACTTAATCAGTAACGGCTTAAAGGACTTGGATTATCTTTAGCAAATCTATTTGTTACTATGTACTATATTGACATTGTGAACATAAAGTTTTCCCGTACCTACATTGAATATCGATATAAAAAGTCATGATAAATGTAAAAGACATTTAGAAAACCGGGCCTCTTGGAGACTGTCCAAGCTTAGTCCGGTCAGAGGGTTTAGGCGGTTTCCGAGAAGCGCAGGTTGGAATCCCGCTGCGTACAAAATTTTTAAACGTTCTTCAAATGTCTTTTTCAATTCCTAAGTGTGTGAATAACACTTTGAAAATGTTATGATAGATGTGTTTATATCAATTGAATAGATAATTAAAAAAAAATCTTTTTAATTCTAGGTTAGTTCGAGCTCTACAAATAGACCACGCCAGTTACTTGCGCAATCCGGGAAGTGAACCGTTAACATTTGCCACCTTTGGAGATGTGATAGCTGAAACTGTGAATAAGCACCCTAATAGGGTTGCCATCAGGTCTATATACGAAGATGTCACTCTCACTTATGAAGAACTATTAAAAAAGGTAAGATACATTTATTCGTGTATTTTTTTTTAACTTTTGAACATACACCTAAGAATAGGTCATCGTCACTGCATCTGATGTCATACGCGATTGGTTGTAGGTTCGATTCCCACGCGAGAGAATCCACATTAAAATTATAAATGCAATAGTCTGTCCGTCTGTATATTAGTTTGTTACGCTTTCTCGGTAATCAGTCCGATATGGATCGAATTCGGAATGAAATAGTTAAAAACTCAATATCCTAGACTACTTTTTTCCAATCAAATCAAACCCTAAAGTGTTTTAAGAAAGTTTATATGAACATCTATGGCGCTTGACTGAATTCGATGAGAATTTTCAGGATAGTTGATGACCCAAGGTCAAACATAGGCTACCGATTTTTTCCAAAAACCCCTAAAGGACTGAAATAGGGGAGAAAAATATTATAAAAAAATATAAACTGTTTAACTTAAACAACAACGCGGGCGGTCGAAAATATGAAGCAGCTACGTATGGGTAGACTACGTGGACAGCCGCGATCGGGTTAGGGGTAGAATCTTTGGGGTAATAATGATATAATTAAGCTGTATTAAGTACAGTATTTGATACAGTGGCATGTTAGTGAATATTAATTATAAGTTTCACTAATAAATATGTGTTTAAAAATAAATTATGTGTTTAATTCATTCTTATATAGTAATTAGCGTTTTAATAGATTATATATATAAATACTAGTGAAGGCTTATGTAATAATAAAGATACCTACATATATATTATCGCTACCTTTTGTCTCTTTCTAAAGTAAAGAACGAAATGTTAACATTTGATTCTATCTTACATGCAGAAAAACGCTACGCAACTTAATGCAGATTTTTTATTATACCTACATATATTATTTCAATTCAATTAAGTGATGGAAGCTTAAGTTGTAATAATCTATTGTGATATATATGTATGTATATGTATATAAGATAGATATATATATATATAGATAGATATAGAGATATAGATATATAGACATATATATATAGCGATATATATATATATATATATATATATATATATTATAGTAGAGATATATATAGAGAGATATATAGATATAGATATATGTATATAGATATATATATATATATATATATATATATATATATATATATATATATATATATCTATATATATATATATATATATATATATATATATATATATATATATATATATATATATATATATATATTTTCATAACTTTTTTTTTTACACTAATACAATGTGCGGCTTGCGATGAATACATTGTTGCTTTACGCATTATAACATGTATAACTAACCAACTCTTAATTTTAAATTAACTTTAAATCACTTTAAAATTATACATAATGCATCTTCATAAGGACCCTAAGTAGTTATTTAAATAATATTACATAACTCGAAAAGTTACATATTTTTTTGAATATAAAACGCTAAGTTCTCTTAGACGCAAAATCTAAAGCCGCACTTTGGCTCACCTAAACAAATAAATTAAAATATTTTAAATATAACACGTATCTTATATTTTATTACTATCTATTAGTTGTATGTTTTTCAGCTATAAATGTAAATGTATGCAGAACATATAATCAATAATGAGAAATGTTTCATAACTTAAGACTATCGTGGCAGAGGGATTTAATGCATTTACCGGTAAATGCGATGGTCGTGAGTTTTTCCGCTTGGGAAAATAAATATATTTAATTATTTTCATTTCTTTCTGTATTAGCGCGGTTGAGTTCAGCCACTCAACATGTAATGTCGCCAATTTGCAGAAAGTTGTGAATGTAGGGTCACGAGACTAGACTACTCCTCGTATACCCTTTTACGAATACTCCTATATTACCCCCGAATTTAAACACCTTATTACACAGGATACACCGTGAAGCTGAAAATGCAAAAAAATGTCATAAATTTATAATTTTCTATACTATAATTATTTACGTATATTACGTATGTAAAAAATATATTTATTCGTAATTATATAGAAGAAAAACAAGTTTATTTGCTTATTCATACAACTATTTACTTATGTAAATTCATAAATTTATTGTATATAATAATAATTATTAATAGTTATTTTAAATTATAGGTATGTACATAACAAAAATATTTACGATGATAGTGATTATTGAATAGTTTTCCACGCTAGCACGACGTGTCCCTCGTCTGCGATGATTGGTACAAAAAACAATAGGGGACAGCCTGGCACAATGCTTTCTGCAGAAGCGGTTAAGAGCCCAAGGGAAACGATGACGCTTATTTTAAGCCGACGCGCGTAAAATGCGATAAGAATGCCCAAAAAGGCAAAACTGAAATTATAATATCATCTATGCATACGAATTTTAAATGTGTATCTATACAAACGTGAACAATCTGTTAAAATGAAACTTTATTTAAATAGATTATCTTGCGAAGGAATGAAAAGTTCAATAGCTGTGTTGAGTCACGCATTTGTATTAGCTACGCCGATATAGTAAAAATAACTAATGATGATGAAGGTCCAAAATAAAGTTTTTGTATAAACTTCCGCCAACCGATCTTTAATGCTTGCAACTTTGCTTTTAGTTCAAAGAATAGAAGTATAAAAAAATAGCATAGACCTTAGTTAATCATTGTAGATGCGTACCTCGTCATTTAAAATTTTTTTTTCCAAGTTATCAATTGACTGTAAGAAACTGCGCATTATATGACAAATAGTCATTTTCATAAGTCAAGTCTTAATTGATATATTTTAAATTTTCAGGCTGATTCCTTAGGATGCGCCCTCAGAGACAATGGCTATGAAAAAGGAGACAGATTAGGAATTTGGGCTCATAATTGCTCTGGTTGGGTCATTGCCTCAATAGCAGCTGCCAGAGCTGGACTAATATCGGTAACATACTGTTTCCATTTCTTTTCGTGAATAAATCAAATCAATGAATTGTAACTTGCAAAATTTGTATATCGATGCATGTATATCAATGTGTCCAACTTAAACAATAGTGCGTTTATTCTTATATAATTTAGGTTTTAAGTTGTGTTCTTTTCTTGTTAAAACTAAAGTAATTATCACTGATGAATCTAATTAAATAAATAAAGAGGTCACTCGATTATTTTTGACCGATTATTTGTTATTATTATTCGTATATTATAATTAATGATGTAATAATGATTCTCAAGGAAAAATCACAATTTTAATTTTAACTGACTTAGTAATTAAATCACAATGCGATCTATAAAACCGCTAATCGTTTAAACCTTTACGAGGAAACTACTTTATTAAATTAATAAATAATAATAATTAGTATTAATTGTTAAGGATTACTAGAGTAGGTTAATATACAAAATATCCTATATATTTAACGGAACGGAAAATGGGAACAAATTTAAAAAGAACAAAATGTGCGTTAAAATATATCCTCACAAAAATTTCATCCATTTTTATTTTACCATTTTCTCCATCGGTACTGTGTTTCTTTAATATAAATTAAACATAAAATACATTAAATTGTAGCTTCCCACTTTTTCCTCACTTCCTGACTATCCCGTATAGCAGGATAGTCAGACAGCACCTAGTAGATACTCTATGATCCACTTGTAAGCTATATAAGGAATTCATTATTTAACAGGTTCTTATCAACCCACTATACGAGAAAGAGGAACTGAGATTTTGTATCAACAAATTACAAATGAAAGGTCTATTATTGGGTGAAAAAATAAAAAATAGAGATTATTATGAAATATTAAATAAGATAGCACCTGAGTTACAGAGCTCAAAAGAAGGATCGTTGCAGTCGAAAATCTGTCCCAGTTTACGACACGTCATAACAATGGGAAAAGAGAAGCTAAAGTTAGTATAAAATATGTTTATTTAATATTTAAAAAATACAACTATTGATTATTTATAAAGTTGCAAGTTGCTTAGCCTAAAGGTAATTTGTGGATTGTAAAACGGTAAGTATTTTTTAATATTTCAGTAAGAATGTTTGCAAATCCGAAAATGATGTGATAAATCAGTGATTCTCAAGCACTGTGCCGCGGCACTTTTGTGTGCCGCCAAATTTTGCAAATATATAATAATGTTAATATTATAAAATTATATCATTTGAAATCTTTTTCTTTGTGTGCCGCCAAATTTTGAAATCGTTAAATATGTGCCGCAACAAAAAAAGGTTGAGAATCACAGCTATAGATATATTACGTTAACAAAGCATTTATAGACATTTTAACATTTATTTAAGTGTTATTTTACACAATTAGAAAATTGAATTAGTCTATAGAGTCAAATCTCACTACAGATACGCTAACAACAAAATGAAGTTTTAATAAAAATCGTACTATAAATTTATACGTGTTCAAAACATGTTTTACAATTTAGTAAGTGAATAAGACTTTAAACATTTTGATATATTAAATAAATAGCATTCTCTTGCCTAACGATTGTTCGTAGTTATTAAACTTTGGATAGGGGAAAAATTTTAAAATCTCTCTCAGAGATGCTAACATATAAAAATAAGTTATAGTACAAATTTCAATGCAGCCCGATGTGTGTTAACACATGGTTTAACGGTCAAAGCGCTCGGATGGTTTCCAAGAGGCGCTTGTTCGAATCCCGTTGTGTTGTGTAAATGTTATATAAAAAAAATGTTTTTTCTAAAAAATCTTTTTCAGAGGCACATTTCAAAATTGGAAATAAATTATTAATAATTTGCTTTTCAGCGGAGTTGTTTCATTTGATTCCCTTATCAATGATTATGAAAACAAAAACGATGTATCGAAATATAGCAAAGAGTTAACTCCAAATGATGGAATTTTTATTTTGATGACTTCCGGGACTACGGGTGGGTACGTGATTTTTTTATAAAAAATAAGTGATAAGTAGACGTTAAAGTAGTCTATATGCACCTTATTCTATCTGGTATTAAACCCGGCCTAGCCAGAATCTGCTTTGCGAATTAATCTCCTCAAAATTAGCAAGTCCATGGCCACTAGTTATACTAGTTATAATTATTTTATGAAGAACCGACGATTAACGACGACGAACCGAATAATTATTACAATTATTAATTACAATATCATAGTGTATTTTGACTTTCTTATTCCTAAAAACTAAAATTTACTGTAGTATATACAAAAACACATTTTTTAACTTCGAAATTTTAACCTTTGAAAGATAACAATGTACGAGCAATTTTTAGTTACTGTATAGTTGCAAATTTTAGTTTACCGTGAAAGCTTTTGCGTGCTTATATATGTATGTAGTTCAAGTTATAATTTCAGCCATTTATTGTTTCCTATAATTCCAGGTGAACCAAAAGGCGCTTTAGATTCTCACTATGGAGTAGTCAATAACACTTATTTCACGGGCAACAGACTGTGCATGCAAGATAGTCATCAAACAGTATGCTTGCAGGTAAATAATATTATGCCATCCCGTTTTTTTTTTTGTAAAATTAGAATTAAGCAAGAAATCAAAATCTCATCAAAATACTTCCAGCCTTTCCAAAGATTACATTTAGCAATCAGGCAGAACAACCACAAACACAAAAAAAATTGTAAAAGCTCTTAGTTTGGTATATGTAATATGATAAACATGTGTGTTCAGGGTGCAACAAACAGACACTCCAATTTAATTATTTGTATAGTGAATAAATAATATTATTCATTATACTCTAATTTATCTATTTCAAATAGTTTGAATTGTCTAATCAGTTTTGATTACTATTGTATTACCTCAATCAATTATTTCAATTGTAATTTTCATAGCATACAACTTTAATCAAAATAACAAAAAGAATAAAAGCGCCATCTGTAATGAATACGTTCGTTTTGTGGTAACTCAGTGCATGTACTAATGTTATTTCATAATACAAGATGGCGTTGAAGCAATATTTTTGTTTGTCTCTTGTATTAGTTAACATAAAAATATTTAGGTTTATTTTTACAAAATGATTTTTGCTCATCCATCAAATACGTTTATTTGTTTTGATTTTCTAGTAATGACATTCAAGGTTAACAGAGTTTTAAATGCTTAATGATTAATACATTTAAAGATATGTTAATCTCTAATTTAAAAATTTAATTAATATTTTTTGGGGCCAGTTGTGGCGATAAGCGACTACTGGAGTAGTAGAAATATTTCCATTTTCTTCGCGCTGATGTTGAGAATGTCTCGGAAATTCGGTGGAAAGTAGGCAACGGAGTGTCTTAACACTAGGTTCCCTCTGCCTACCCTGTATGCGGGACACAGCGTGATTTTGTTTTTTTTTGTTCGGCTAAGTAGTTTTTTCAATATTTCTTACTAAGAGAATAGGGGCACAAGCGGGTTGAGCTGAGCGACGCACTGTTAACACATATAGATATATGATATACATTTTCAAAACATACTTTAACATACTTTAACACAAAAAAAACCTAAGATTGAGAAAAAAGACAAGATATTTTAATTTATAATGTAGAAATAATACATTCCACAAGACCTTCAAAAACCTGAAGTTTTATATGTCAAAGCTGAGGCTCGATTAGGATAATTTAAAAGTGACCAATCTGATCATTAGATATTCCTTCTGTATACCTAAGATATATTTTTGTTAGTTGTAAGATACATTTTAAAGTGTTTGCTTCATATTTTGGAATATTTTTGCTCTTAGGATTATAAAGTCAAAGTCAAGGTCAAAGTCATTATAATTCTCATTCTTGGCGCAGTGGGACAGCGTCTGGCCGTATAGCGACAGAAGTAGGTTCAAATCCCACTCGGAGAATTATTATAAAAATAATAAGATAAAGATAAAGCGCGGCATTAAGTTCTGCCACTCAACACGAAATGTATTTCGCGATTTCGCGCGGAAAGTGGACGGATTGTCATGACTATCCTAAAAGCTTGAAGCTGAAAAGAAAAATGATTATTAATAGTAAGAATCATGACTGGAAATAATGTTTTTATTATCCTAATTATAATATAAGCTACGCTTATTAAATTTAACGTATATGTTTTCAGGCGCCAATGTTTCACGCACTGGGTTCCGTAGCAACACTCTTCGCGGCGCTACGACACGGCTCTACTGTAGTTGTTCCAGCACCTTTGTATAATGTCAAAGCAAACTTGCATGCCCTCGCTTCTGAGAAGTTAGTTGTATTATAATACCTAAAAATAAGTGAATTATAATTTTCACAATAATACATTTCTCATACGAACCCACCAATCCGCAATGGGATAGCGTCTGATTGTAAGCACCATCGTTTATATTTTCATCTGATGGATTGATCATATTTAACTTGGTAAGACAAAATGTGAAAATGTTGAGCTTTGCCAATAAATATGCAATATCTTATTATAGGACGGAAAATGGAAAAGTGAGTGTCTTGACATTAGGTTCTCTCTATCTATCTTACTATGTCGGAAACATCGTGAAATTGAAAAAAAATGTTATTCTTTTGGTTAATGCCTAACAATAAAATTGTATTATTGAATTAAATATGCTGATTGAACAGATTCCGTGTCCCTTTTTTCTTCTAATATATTTCGTTTTATCTTCTACTTTATATTAATAAATGATTTTTAAGATTTTTTTTTATTATTGCACATTAAATTAGTTTCAAGTAATATGTAATCTGTTACAGATGCACAATAATAACAGGTACGCCTACAATGTATGTAGACATGATATCTAATTTAAGCGTCGACCTCTCTACGCGTCTACGCGTGGCGATGGCAGCTGGCGCTCCTTGCAGTCCCGAGCTCATTAGGCAAATGAATGAAAAGCTTAATGTAGAATCTGTTGCGGTAAAAAGTTGTCATATATATACTTTTTTTTTAATAGTAACTTACATTACTTATATTACCTAAGCGTAAAAGTGGCAGGTCCAATAGACTCTAGCGACGTTCGTTTTTGAGGTGAAGAAGATTGGCAAGATATGGAGCGAAATTAAATGTAGATCTAGATCGTTCAAAGCGAAGAGTCACTGTGGCTTACACACTCTCTGTCTCTGAAAAAATATAAAATATTTTTTCAATATATATCGTACAATAATTTGATGCAATGATAAAATGTGACAGTCGTGCGCGATGTTAGTGCCATTAGCTCTTAATTTGAAATAAGATAAAAATTACCTTTCATTGTGCATTTATGGTGATCTAGTTTGTACAATGCTTGGATAGCAATTAACAGCTAAGTGCGTTAATATAGACGTTGAAGCTCTGCCTCGTGGACTAACAGGACCCCGCTTGATGACGCTATGTCATGATTACACCCTTTTTTGATAGTCTAATTGTAACAGCGATGGTTGTGGGTTCAATTTCCACTCGAGGGCTTGATTATATATTATTTTTACATTACTCTGCTCTGCTATCTAAGACAAAGTGCCACTCCGAGTTCCGTAACTCAACACGCGATGTCTCGATTTCATGACACTAGGTTCTCTATATCGTGCTGTGCGGGAAAAGAGAAAAATTGAAGAAAGGAATTAATATATTTAAGTTGATTGTTTGTGTCCCGCACACTGCACTGTAGGCAGAGGGAAACAAGAGGTAAGACACTCCGTTTAGGCAGAGAGTGGGATTTCCGCCGTATTTTAGAGGCCTTGCGTATTATGTAGTGCTTAACGCCGCGCTTTAAATCGATATCAGAGCGAAGAAATATAAAATATTTCCACTCTTCGAGCGGGATTCGAACCCATAACCAACACCGAATCCAACGATTCCACTTACTTGAAATTTTGGACAATTCACAAAATATCTTTATAAATTGTAGCCTATATTTTATTCGGTTATATAATCTATATTATTCTAGTTTCATTAAAATCTAATTTATTAAGTAAATTTTACGTGAAAGAGTGACAAATATCCTTACAAACTTTCACATTTATAATATTAATAAGATTTTATTGCCTAAGTTTATCTTTGCTTTATTCAAACTCCAGGCTCTATATGGTCTCACGGAGACGACAGCGTGCGTTTTTCAAACAATGCCAGACGACAGTGTTGATGTAGTTGCTGAGACGGTTGGTTGCGTTGCCGACCATGTTGAAGTGAAGGTAACTAATTGGATAATGGTTTTTTGCTATTTAATTTCTGACGAAATACTCATAAACTTCCGTGTTAGAATACAATTTAACACCATATTTTATCATGTCTAAGCAGGGTAATATTCTTTTTTAACAAATGTTGTTTGTCTTAAATTGATTTTTCATTAAAATGATTGCTAGCGATGAAATATATTTTTTTAAATGATTGTAATTATTTTACTCTGGTGACATAATCAAGTGCGACGTTGAATTTCCTAACTCAATATGTCTTTGAATTCTAGTTGAAAGTGGAGAACGGAGTGTCTTGAAATTAGGTTTCTTTTTTTAGCTTCACGCTTTATCCCGCACACAGCAGGGTAGGCAGAGGGAACCTAGTGTTAAGACACTCCGTTCCCCACTTTCCGCCAAATTCGGAGGCATTGCATGTTAAGGGGCGAAACTTAACGCCGCGCTTTGCCTCGATACCAGAGCGAAGAAAATAAGTTCTCTCTGACTATAATAATATGGGAAAAATCGTGACATGTAATAATATTTAGTTATTATTTTAAATTTTTACATTCCAGGTAGTAGACGATAGTGGAGAGATGGTACCTTTTGGATCTGACGGTGAGTTATTGGTGCGAGGATACGGTATTATGATGCGATACTGGGACGATCCTGAGAAAACCAGAAAGGCTGTGCAAGAGGACGGATGGTTTCGCACCGGGTAAGAAAAGCTTCGACTATTGTTTTAAAATTGCATTTTAAAACAATAGTTGAAGATTTTTGTTTTGCAGTCAAATTATATAAAACATAAATAAGTTGTAATAAGCGTATAAGAATTTCGACGCAGCTGGTAGTAGAACTCATGGCGTAGTGGTCAGAGGGCCTGGGCGGTTTCCAGGAGGCGCGGCTTCGAATCTCACTGCGTTCAGATTTTTATACGTTTTTTAAATGTCTTTTTCAATTACCTAAGTGTGTGAATAACACTTTGAAAATAATAAAATGAAATTATATACAACATATTTAGTAAATAGTGACGTATTCAGACGGAATACGACTTACCACTGAACTAAGATACATATATAAATTTATAAATACATATGTACCAATTTATTTTTCAATTAAACCCTTCTAAATACTGTTATTTGATCTACATTTATTCTCATAGTTCGTGACTCAAAACGCTTGGCAGATAAATCACATTATATTATGTATATTGACTACTACTACTGTTTACCCTTTTATTTATTACTATTGTTTTTGTTTTAGAGATAAATTCAGATTGTCTCCCAATGGATATGGAACAATTGTGGGTAGGATAAAAGATATCATCGTCCGCGGTGGGGAGAACATCGCCCCTAAAGAAATTGAAGATTTACTGAACACACATCCTGATGTTATAGAAAGTCAGGTACATTATGATTTATTTCTTTTAGATTACTGACAGCTTCTTCATTAATAAAAATTAATTATAATAATATGGTTTCGATCGCCACTCGAGGTATTGATTATTAATTAATTATAATCAATACCTCGAGTGGGGATCGAAACCACAACCATTGCGATTACAGTTCGATCTTGTCCCAGAATGCCACGATGGCCTATAAACTTTATTGTTCAACACTATAGCAGTTTTGAAATTCAAAATTTATTCTTTTGTTGTTTATATTAGGTTATTGGACTAGCAGATGAAAGGCTGGGAGAAGAACTATGTGCAGTTGTTAGAGTTAGAGAAAACGCAACATTCACTGTTCAAAACTTAGCAAATCATTGCAATGGAAAACTTGCTAGGTTCAAAATTCCAAGAATACTCAGGGTCGCCGAAGATTTTCCTAAAACTGGTTCCGGTAAAATACAAAAATATAAGCTAAAAGAATTAGTTGAATCTGGAAAATTATAAAGATATTTTTTAATTTATCGAATGTATTTTTCTATTTTTATATTTTCAATGTTAATTATTTAAAATAAAGTAAATTAATATTGTGTAAAGTATAAAATTATTTGTAAATTTGTAATTATAGAAACAAATGTAAACCCAAATAACAAAAACTGTTTTATTTGTACTTGCCAAAATATATCATAGAACTCTGTGACCTAAACCCGCGTATTTAACTACGTTTTACAGTAACTTAATTAGTCTTTTTACGGGGAATGACGATTAACGTCTAAAAGTCAATATCACCTTCAAATGACTATAATTTTACTCTTAGATGTTTTAATTTTGATGCCTATATTCTATTCTGTCTGTATGACCTCAAGCTATGTTACTCTTACAATAATAAAAAAATAGTATTGAAAATTTGATATAAAATTCTACTCAGAGGCTGTTCTGTTGACCGTTCACTCAAGTTCGATGGACATGCTTCAAGGGGATGAAATGAATAATAACTGTAGATGAATCCTGCTGCTTTCAAATTTTTAAACGTTTTTTAAATTTGTTTTTCAATTTCCTAAGAGTGTGAATTACAAAATGCGGAGATGCTACCAACATAAATAATATGTTATAATAATTTTAAAAATTTTGTACAATGTAATTCCACACTAAATATAAAAAAAATATTTCAGGAGGCGCTTTTTAATTTTTATACGTCTTTTTCATTTTTCCTAAGTGTGGAATAACACTTTAAAAATGTTTAAAATTATTAAATAAATGGCATTCTCTCTTGTCAAACCATTGTTCGTCTTTGGATAGCAGAAATTCGTAAAAATGTATTTCCAGTGATGCTAACAACAAAAATAAATTGTAATAAAGCGTATAAGAATTTCGATGTAGCTGATAGTAGCACGCATGGCTGAACGGTCAGAGGGCCTTGACGGTTTTCAGGAGACGCGAGTTCGAATTCCGCTGCATTTAATTTTTTATACGTTTTCTAATTGTTTTTGTTTTGTAATAAGCGTAAAAGAATTTCAACACAGATAGTAGTAGAACGCAAGGCTTTGCGATTAGAGCGCTTAGACGGATTCTAAGAGGCGTCGGTTCGAATCCCGCTGCTTTCAAATTAAAAAATATATATATACGTTATTTAAATGTCTTATTTGATATGTTAAACTCAAATTTCCTTTTAAATCAAATTAGTCCTCTTTCTAAGTATTAATAATATACACATAAAGCAAAGTAATATATGATATTCGTGCCCTTAGGTTGACTTTTTGTTTCATGGTTTTGCTTAGGCATTAACTCTCGCCGTGCAATATTAAGTAATTAATTTAGTTAGACATATCGTAATGTACTATTTGGCTAATTTCTAATTAAATACAACAATGAAAGCCTGAACGAAAGCTAGTTTGATTTACCTGATGGCGGGACGCAACCGAGTGTAGTATGTTTAATTGTTTTTATGTCTGTGTATGGATTTTGATAAAAACGGTCAAAGAAAATAAGCAAGCCCACTCGAAGGGTATAACATCATTGGAAATGTAAGGTATTTGCGCGTTAATGTCACTTTGAAACTGTTTCTTTTTTTATAAAATGTTGTTTTTTTGTATATTTCATCTATTTTATTCGAAATCCTTTCAAATATTTACAAAAATGAGAAAGAAACTTCTTCATATATTCAACAAGCTAATTTGGTTGTACCTATATTGAAAAAGGTTGCATTGAACTTCACCACCAATATATAATTTTCCTGAAACAAGCAGAAAATGTAAAATGTCTTAATAGTTTCTGTGTACTTTTCCGCAAAAAAGCGGAATATGTATGATTTATTTGATAAAAATTGTAAATTAGCTCTCATTATCACGATATTATATATGCGATAAGAAGGATAAAATATAATAATATTGATTAATTGTTACTGATTTCGATAACATTAACGACCGCTAGATGATCGAAATACATAATAAATCATTTTATTTACAAGTTACCTAGTACTGCTTGAATTTCTTGTTTTGTTGCATATTTTCGACAATGAAAAGGTTCTTGTGTTTTGTTTTTGTGTTCCATGTTATTTACCTCACAAATGGATCGTCAGGTTGGTAGTTTTTTTTTTAGCTTCACGCGTATCCCGCACACAGCAGGGTAGGCAGAGGGAACCTAGTGTTAAGACACTCCGTTCCCCACTTTCCGCCGAATTCAGAGGCATTGCGTGTTAAGGCTCCGAGGTTGGTAGTAATTTGTTAAAAGTTAATTTTCATCTGTCTTAATTAAATAATTGCATTATTTAATTATTGCTTTCGTCATTATTTGATTACTTCTCCAAGTAAATATTTTGACAATACCAAGTTTTCTTTCTTTCTTTTTTCTTTATTCTGTAATGGCGAGAATACATACAGTAGTATCAAAAGATATATAAAAACATATACTAATGAATACTTTTACGCTATTTTATAAAAAAAACTATAAACCTGGTTGTATCTATATGTTAATAATATTATTTACTTATATCAGTTAGAAATGTACGGTTGGTCGATCACACGAGCTACGCATTAAATATAATACAAGAAACTATGAAAAGAGTTGAACAAAACCAATGGTGTAACCTGAAACTGGACAATGTTGCTATAAATATAAAGTAAGTATTATTGGTAATAGAGTTTTATAAAAATCTTAAGGACAAGACTGCCTGCAACTTAGTTCTGTTAAGTCTAAATTTTGGCAAGCGTTGTGTAGAAACCAAGGCAGAGTAGAGTCGCGTATACGTTTGCCAAAGAAAGCGAAATACTAGCGGCAGCGGACGAGGACAGGCTCATGATGATAATGGTGGTAAAGTCTGCGTCATAATTTTAGCAATATAGAATTGGGATGTTAAGTATGGAAAACGTAGGAGCTAGTATTTTGACAGTAGTAACCGGATAAGGGTCTGCTTGCTCTGATTAAAAATATTTGCATTTGTGGCAAATTAAACAGTTTTTGATTTTTCCAATTATTGGACAACTAAACGTTTTGGCCCTCCATATTATAACTCTGAAAATATTAGCATAAAAATATTTAATATTGATATTATTCATTTTAATTTCTTTGATTTATGTATTTAATATTAAAATATAAACTTATAGCCAAAATATATTGGGCACACCAGTATCTGGCGTAGTACAACTTACAAATGGTTTTGTAATATCAATACGAAGTATCGATGTACTACGAACAACAGTACAGCAAGTTTGGGTCCCAGTATCTGTAAATACAACCTCTGTAGAGGTGAGAGCGACTATGAGGATGAATGACGTCGTTATCGGATTCGACGTCATGTCAAGAATGAGTACTGGAAATTATCGATCTACAGTAGTTATTCTGTATCCGGATATCCAATATCGATTTACTGTACGTATATATTTTTATGAAGACTAACTACTTATTTACTATTTTTTGTTGATTTGGTACGGGATTCATGAAGACCCGTCAAATATGTCTAACATATTACATAACATTTTGTTTTTTTTCTTTTATTACAAAATAAAACAGAATTAAGTAAAATTATAACTTGGGTTAAACCTGCTTGTTTTGGGCAGTCCAAAATATGTTTTTATAAGGTTCTTGTATTGTATCTATTTATATAAAAAAATCTTGTTACAGTTTTTTTATCTACTTTTGACGTTTAATTCGTAGGAGCATTTCTAAACGTCTCCAGATTGTCCTTTGCAATGACGTCTAGGATAATAAGAGAGTTAAGATAGTTTTTTATACTAATTTATTTACTGATGTGCTATCCGATTTCAGGCTCGACCTTAAATGACTATTTAAATTATCTGTTGCTTAAGAAAATAATCTTTTATTTTTATTTTGTCATTCCTTGACCATTATAATTTTGCAATAAATTTGTTAGATATCCATTTTATCCTGTTTGTTCACACCATACGTACACATATGTACACATATCCTTCACTCCATTCGTTATAAGAAAACATTATGATATATATTGAAACAGGATCTAAGAACAATATTTTAATTTGTTTTATGTTTCCAGGTGGTTAAAGATTTATTTACTGATAAATTATCAACGTCAGTATTTGGACTAATAATGAGAGTTCATAGACAAATAAACTTCATACCGAAGGACGAAGTCACTAAACTAATACCACTTTTGGTAAATTAATAACTTTTAAATTACATAAAAAACCGTCATTGTGTCGCAATGGGACGTAAAGCGATAATTGGGGGTTCGATTTCCACACTGAGAATGATTATATTTCAATTTTCATTTCACCTTTATTAATTACCCTAGAGTTATGCGGGAGTAAGCCCCAAAGTGCACTTTATACATGAATATTTATGATAACTACGTTAACATTTTTTATGGCTTAAGCTTTATATAAATTCTTGTATAAATCTCCTCCTCACTCAGAACCTGAAAATGATATATCCCTCATATATTTATAATACATTAACTTGCTAATTGTAAAACTACTAACAAGATAAAAATAAATAACCAGAACGAAACTTAAAATGGTATTTAAACTATGATCAAATCTTGCTTATTTTATGGCAGAATTATTTATCGTTTTGTACTAACTACTACTACTTTTATAAATTAGCATTATCTTTTATAAAAGATTTTATTTTCAGTACCAATGGAACAGCACCGGTGAAAGTTTCAACAAAATGGGTACAGACATATTCGCTCCCATAACACTGGACATTGCAACGAGCGAAATCGATTTTCCCACTATATGTTACAATTGTAATGTATAGATGACTATGGAATACTATTTTGTATTCATTTTCATATACTGAATATAGAGAAAATTATATGGTGATAAATAAAAACCAAAGACACAAAATTGTTTTGTCTAATATGTTTAATTTATAAATGTTAAATACCAATAAAAATTATGAAAGTGTGTTTGTTATTTCATATATATCCATTTTTATGTCCACTTTATTGATGATATTATTATTAGGGAGAGCTAGCATGAGAAATTTATAACGTGAACTTTCATCTATATAATTTAATAAAAACCTAACTCATCGATGTCTGTCTCTACATGGAAGATATACGAGAAAAAAATATTATAAAACAGTGTAATGCACAATATTTTTTTCTATTTATCTGTTTGTCCATGCGTTTGTGCACGCCATTTAAACGAATTTTAATTTGACACAGCTTAAACGAATTAAATGCAGTTTTGACTATTGTATTTTGGCAAACTTCCCATAACATTTAGTGTATATTTTATTTCTATCAGATATTAAATAAAATTAAATATTGCTTTATAATATGTTTACAAAACAACTATTTTATTACATTGGCTAAAATCTTAATTTACTTCAATTTTCATTATTGATTTTTCACGCATATTTTTTATTTTTAAATAAAGAGGAAGTTGTTTTTTTTTTTTTTTTTTTTTTTTTTTTTTTTTTTTTTTTATTTAATGAGTTTTCGTTCTCCACGGACACAGCTCCGTGCCTTTGTTGTTCTTAATTGATGATTGTATTCCTTTTCCTTATTTTGTTTTCTTATTTACTTAAGTTGTTGAAGAGGTTGACTAATGTCCGATATTAATAATAGATCCTAATCCAAAAACTGCAACATTAGATTGATCTAGCAATCTTTTTTTGGAGTAAAGGTAAAAATATATCATTCGATTGGCCATTGCTAATAATCAATAAAAGTATAAAATATTATAATAAAAATGATGTACTAAAACAATTGATTGCTAGATCAGTCTACTAAGGCTGCAATTTTTGGATTACGACCGATTATTGATATTGGGCTTAAGTCACTTATGTCATACGTGATCTAGAACAATGTGAAAGTAATGTAATGATTATTATAATTGTTTTATCACGTAACGTCAATATCGCAAATGTCCCATTATCGATGTGGAAAAATTAAATATTGAGCCATAATGGGATTAGTTATCTCGCTGATAAAATTAAGATTTGTGACTACTATACATATAAAATTAAATCTTTATATACATTGGTTAAGTTGATTAATAAATAAATTTTCCTATAACAACACAAATAAAATGTAATAAATGTATTAGAAGTTCGACGCAATCAGAACGTATGGTTTAGCGGTCCGAGCACTTGGATAGTTTCCAAGAGGTGTGAGTTCGGGTCTTGCCCTTTTAAATTTCTTATACGTATCCTAAAAACTTCATTTAAGGAATAAGAGATCATCGATCGAAAAAATGAGACATATTTACCATATACCATAGTATGAACATAACTTATTTTAGCCTAGCGTTTAAAAATCAACTTTACATGTTTGCTGTTTAATTTTGTATGAGAAATTATAAGGGTACTTAAGGTACTTTACAATTAATGTAATATAGAATGAATGTGTACAAAAAGGGACCAAATTAAAAAAAAAAACACATAAAACTAAGGCAACGAGTACATATATCACTTTATACAATAGTGTTTGTAAAACTAATATGTACATAAGTGTAATATTTATTTTATTCTAATGCATTATTATAAAAACGTCGTTTCTCCGTACTTTTCAGCTCTATGCTTTTTCTCGTATAGTGGGGTAGTCAGAAAAAACCTAGTGTGAAAACACTCCGTTCTCTATTTTTCACCCAAATCGAGGCTTTTCTACACTTCGTTTCTACATACATTTTAACAAAATACAAATTAGGCAATGTCATACTTCTGTGTGCGCGTCATGTCCTTTAAAGGTCAAAAGATTTTCCATCACGTATTAAAATATAGATAGTATCAATCAGTCTCATTATAATCGGTCAATTAATAAAAGTACATACATTGTAAGCTTTGACGTCAAAATTATCATTTGTAAAAGATATAATTTTTAATAAGAAAATTTTATAACAATTCTTTTCCGTAACTCATATTGTTAAGATTAATATAGGATATTATATAGGAATTTAAAAAAATGTTTGCAATTTTAGTGTCCCTTTCTTACTTAGTGGTAACTGTGCTTGGTCAAAATTGGGGTAAGTAATTTTTTTTATTTTGATGTTTTTTAATTTGACGTTAACATAAAAAGTAAGCAATAATTTGTACTAAATTGGCCTTTACAAACTGCTGTATTTAATCTTAATTAAATTCGATATAGGTATGTTAATTAGAGAATTCATGCTATCACTTTTAACCGTATTAATTTATTTATATTTGGATTGTAAATAACTTGAAAAACACTTGAATATTCAAATATTACAGCTTCAGTCTTATGCATTTTCTCGCTTATCAGAGTAGCCAGAGGGAAGCTAGTATCAAGACAGCCACTTCTTGATTTTGCATCTGAAACTAAGACATTGAGTGACGAAACTCAACGTCGCCCTTTGCTTTTAGGAACCAGATCAAAAAAAAATATTTTCTTAAGCTCAGTGGAAATCGAACCCACGACCATTACGTTTACAGTGAGACGATGAAGAAAAAGGAATAGAGCACTTTCAGTTAGACCTTTCCACAATTTGATTTCTAACTTACTTATATTGTATATCAATATATTAACACCAATGTCATGCGCATTTTTGAGGGGACAAAACAAAAATTCATACTTTAAAAAGTTCTTGCTGAAATACATGCATCTCCTAAAAATATTTTTTTTTCCTTCACGGAATTTCACTTACTAAATACTAACTAACTATCAAGTGAAAATAGAATTTTTATTTGCATTTGGTTGATAAAAATACATGTGTATAAAAATAAACATTAAGCTTATAGATATTATTTAATTTTTATATTCATTATTTTAGATTACGCTCTGTTTAACATTTGTAGTAGATATTAAAATAGTTTATATTGACTTTATACGATAATCGGCTTTCCCTTTTGGGGAAAAAGATCTTTATTTTATATATCCACTAGCGGCTCGCTCGCGGCTTCGCCGCGTGAAATATTTCGTTATATTACAAACCTCGGGGGCGCATTTTTAAATAATAAAGTAGCCTATGTTTAAGCTTAGATTATCAACTATATTTGTGTCAAAATTCATTACAATTGGACGAACGGTTTAGATTTTTCATATAAACTTTCATCCCCGATTTCAACCCTTCAGAGATTCATTTTTGAAAAAATAAGTAGCCTATATTAGAGTCACTCCCAGTCCCAGTCACTTTTACTACTTTCATTCTAAATTTCATCCAAATCGGACCTGTAGATTAGCCGTGAAAGCGTGACAGACAGACACACAGACTTTCACATTTATAATATAAGTATGGATTTGTGAATTTATTAATAAATTAACACTTAAATATACATACGATTTCATTGATCAAACATTGATCTGGTGCAAATTGAACTGTGGATTTATGTAATTTGGTGTTATTAATTTTTTTAATTATATTCTTTTCTACATTCATTATTGTAAAATAGACAAATAACATTGTATTTTATAATATTTTTATGCTTTCAGCTGGCACCGCGTGTCTTGTCAACCATCATGGCTATTTTATGAACGTAACTCAACAAGCAGTTAATAGAATAGAGAATGAATTGCAATGGAGTAACCTGAAAATGCTTAACATGAGTAGAACTATAAAGTAATCATTTTACCTATTAATTAGAAATGTCTCGTATTAATTTACCGTAAAACAACTTTAATATTGTTATATTTTCTCCTCTTTGTAAACAAATAACTGTGACGACTGTGTGTTTATTAATTCCCTAAAATTAAAAATTCGATATAACCATAAAATAAATAATATTCTGCAAAACTTATTATTACCCCTTTACAGTAAACCCTATTTAATGTAATGATAACACGATTTATAATATTATTTTATAAACACTTTGCAGCGAAAGATTGTTCAAATGGCACGCACAAGGAACTGTAAATTACACGAATGGATTCGCCGTAGCCTTTCAAAAAATCGATGTGACAAACGTACAAAACATATTTTCAACTGTAAATGTAAATGGCACCGTGCAGACTATAGCTACAATACGAGGCTTGCTTCATTTTAGAAATTTTAAAATTGGCTATGACGTTTTAGCCACCTTAGAAGATTCTGGAGCTCAGATTTTCACCGGATTATATATGTATACTGTTCTCTCAATTCAATATGATGTACGTATATATTTTATTTTACTAAATTCATTTAATTTACTAATATCAGATATCACATAATACTTTAAAGGTTATTTTAAGTCACTCACTTTAACTTAATACAATTTATTTCAGCTAGATATATCAGTGGCTCGATTGACACGAAAAATATTCACAGTAATACTTTATTATGCTAAGTTGCTTTACCAACGTGTTTTTCCCTTTTTAAAAAGTCTAAATGTCAAATACATAGTGTAGTGCATATTTATTTTATTAAAATAATGATGATAAGCCAAACCTTATCATAATCTAATGCATCAATATATAAAATGTTGGCTTCTGTAATTTAATCTATGTATCCCTTCTTATAAAAAAATGGAGCAAAGATTATCTTTCACCTAATATGTAAATTTGGAGAGATTTGTGGAGTTACGAAGAACCTTTCATAAAAATCTAATACGCGACTACAATTAGTATATAAGTTTTTGAAATGTTTTTTAAAGATTTTTGTTACCTTCTATATCTTGATAGCAAATTTTTTGCTTTTTAATTTACAGATTCGCAAAAATGTGAATACAAATGAATTGAGTCTAATTTCTCGTCTGACCTCACTGTTGCCAGGATATCGTACGATGGAATATTTGCCGAGAGACAGTGTATCGGAAATGCTATCCAGATCGGTAATACTTTATTATTTTAAATAATATATATAATTATTGAAAAATATATTTATAGGCCGGCGTGGCGCAGTGCGACAGTGTCTGAATGTAAACAATGACGATGTAGGTTCGATTCTCACTTGAATGATGGTTGTGGGTTTGATTCCCATTCGATTGAGTATGATGATGATTCTTCGCTCTGGGTGTAAAATAATAACTATATAGAGTGGAGACAGTCGTGGCGTAGTAGCACAAGCGTGTAACTGTAAATGACTGGTTGTGGGTTTGATTCCCACTCGAGGAGTGGAAATAATTATTATTTCCATTTTCTTCCTTTTCTTCGCTCTAGTATCGAGGCAAAACGCGGCGTTAAGTTCCGCCACTTAACACGCATTACCTTCAAAAATCGGTGGAAAATGGGGTACGAAGTGTCATAATTCAATTCAATATTTACTCTTCAAAAAAGAGCCGTGAGATCCATTTATAATCTTAGAGCTAGAAATTCTTTGCGAGATGTTTTTAAAGATATAGGTATAGGTACTTACAGTCGCCTCACAGTATATATACTATAATATTTCATTTATCCGACAACATGTTCTGTGCTTTGCTAAAAACAGTGACATACATACTATAGGTAAAAGATAAACTTGTAAACCTCCAAAAGGTAAATAAATCTTTTATGGGTCGGAGTATATGCATATTTAATAAAATTCTACAGCTTGTTTTAGATTTACCACTGGAGAAATTCAAAATCATTGTAAAAAATACTTTAATAAGTAAAGCTTATTACTCTGTAGAAGAGTATTTAAATAATAAAAATGCGTGGAATTAATCTGAATAAGTCCAATGCCGGTTAGCTACTATTGTATCAAATAATAAAATTGTAATTTATATATTTGAAAAGAGCAACTGTTGAGTTTCTGGCCGGCTCTTCTCAGCAGAACTGCCTTCCGAGTCGGTGGTAGCATTATGTACATTTGACTTGTTTTTGATTTGTGATTCGAAAGTGCTTACAAAAATCTATTTGAATAAAGATATTTTGAATTTAAATAGCTTCACGCTATATCCCGCACACAGCAGGGTAGGCAGAGGGAACCTAGTGTTAAGACACTCCGTTCCCCACTTTCCGCCGAATTCGGAGGCTTGCGTGTTAAGTGGCGGAACTTAACGCCGTGCTTTACCTCGACACCAGAGCGAAGAAAATGGAAATATAATTTCCACTCCTCGAGTGGGAATCGAACCCACAACCAGTCGTTTACAGTCACACTCTTGCGCCACTGGGCCACGACTGGCCACTAATAAAGATATTTTGAATTTTGATTTTTTTTGAATAACACTAGGCTCCCTCTGTCTACCCCTGCTGTGCGCAGAATACAGCGTGAAGCTAAAAAAATATAGTGTCATTAAAACTGTAGTACAAGATAATAAAACTTAACTTTTGCACTTCTAGTTTTAACTTTTGGTACGATTTTTAGTTTGTGCCGAGTCAACTTTGGGACAGTTTCCTCAAGTGGAACGAAGATCACATTCACCCCTACATATTAGATATAGCGCAAAACACCGCATATCCAGAAATACGCTTTGGCGCTTGTTAATAATGTTTTAAACTGTACTTTTTTCGAGTCAAGAGATCTTTTTTATATTAATGATAAAATTAAGACATAAATAATAATAAGAATAAATTATTTTTTGTTATATGTTTCGTTATTTTCTTTGTGTATTCCTTTATTCGACAAAAGCTGTACGTGGTAACTTAAATTCACCAGTACCACTTTTTAAACTTATACTATTACTTATAGGGTTGAATCTCTAATTTCGGGATTAATTTTATCGTCGTGTGTACAGACACCTCCACCCCCAAGGCAGGCAAAGCATCCATCACTCTAACGATGTAGATGTCCATGGGCGAACATAACCGTTTACCATCAGATGGTCCTTCGGCTGTTTTGCCCCCTTTTCCAAATAAAAAAAATAGAACACTTCACACTAGGTTCCCTGCTGTGTGTGGGATACAGCGTGAAGCTAAAAAAATATATTTTTGTCTTGTACTCAAAAAAATTGAAAAATGACATACACACTTGGGCTACCCAAAATAATTTAAGCAATAAGCATTGGGTGTCGTCACTCAATACGTAAATGTCTCAAATTTGGGCAGAACAAGGAAATCGGTCTGTCTTGACACTTGGTTCTCTTCGCCTTCATTGCTTTATTGAAAATCCTGCAACTGAGGAAAAATTGGACCTCTAAAGTATATTTTTAAATGAACTTCAGTTCAGTTTAACGACACGACATTTTTAAATATCAATATTTATTTATATATTTAATTGAAACCGAAAAGACAATCACCATAATAAAGTAAGTTGATAACTGTATGCAGCAGATATTAAACGTGGAAATACATGACCTAAAAACCGTGAAAGTAGTTGCTTAAAAAGAAATTTATATTCTTAATATTTACATATTAAAAATGTTAGTCTTAACAGCAACAGTTTTCTTGGTTCTGATATTGTGGTGTGTAAATTTGCGATTTTCGAGAGAAGGCAGGTTAATATCTGCAATACCAGGACCTAAGGGATTGCCTATAATAGGAAATGCTTTCCAGTTTCTTCTACCACCAGGTATTATTAAAGTACTTACTAATAAAAAAAATCTTCATACATTTCCACACATGCACGCACATATTCGTACATACATATATATCCATGCTAGCAGCCCGCTCGCGACTTTGCCGCATAACTACATACATAGCTCTTGCGGTGTATTGCGACCCTTGAGGGTGAATTTTTGAAAAATAAAGTAGCCTATGTTTAGCCTTGGATTATCAACTATATTTATTCCAAATTTCATTACAATTGGTCAAGCGGTAAAGATTTGTTATACACACTTCCATTCCCTAGTTCAACCTTTTAGAGGTCCATTTTTGAAAAAAATAAGTAAAAAAGACATTTAAAGAAAACGTATAATTTTTTTTTTAATTTTCCTAAGTGTGGAATAACACTTTAAAAATGTTTAAAAGTAAAAAATAAGTAAGTAGTAAAATATAGCCTATGTTAGACCCAGTTATTATTACTACTTTCACTCTAAATTTTATCCAAATCGGACCGGTAGATTAGTCGTGAAAGCATAACAAACAAACACACAGACATTCCCATTCATAATACGAGTATAAGTATAAGTATTCACACATATCTACACACATTAGATTTTTAAAAGGAAAGATAGATGCAGACATGCGTGAAGTTAAAAGGCCTATTAAATTTTAAAATGTAACATATATACGTATATAAAATTCTCGTGTCACAGTTTTCGTTGCCATACTCCTCCGAAACGGCTTGACCGATTTTGATGAAATTTTTTGTGCTTATCCGGTATCTATGAGAATCGGCCAACATCTATTTTTCATCCCCCTAAATGTTAAGGGTGGACCACCCCTAAATTTTTTTTTTTTATTTTTCAGACAAAATTTTTTGTTTTAATTTTTTTATGATACAGCATACAAAAATACCTACAACCCTAAATTTTCACCCCTCTACGATCAACCCTTATTTTTTAATAGCCATTTTAGTTATTTAATCATTTTTCCTCTCCGGTCGAAAACTGATCAATCGTCATTTAATTAGTTATCCCCGCCAGATGTCTACAGGTGTCATTTCTGACCCAGTAAACAGCACGGAGTAGGGATGAGAACGAAGCCGGTCTCCTTTCTTTCTCACTGCCTACACAGTTGTTGGCCATCATTATTGTTTATGCATCAAGTGACAGTTAGTAACGTTGACAATTATTATTTTGCTATCTCAGTGTAACTCTCATATTAACTTTTAATCATTCCTATTTTATAAATAATAATTAAATTATCAATTTTGAGTGTATTTTGCTCGATTAGTTAATCAAGTGATTTTTTAACCTCAAAAGTA
Organism: Dryas iulia moderata; assembly: GCA_019049465.1. Lineage (NCBI taxonomy): Eukaryota > Metazoa > Arthropoda > Insecta > Lepidoptera > Nymphalidae > Dryas > Dryas iulia. Next base: position 10,198,977 of record CM032418.1, on the reverse strand, counting down.
CTCAACACGTGACACGAACTTCCAATAACAACGGATTTTGTGTTGTAAGTATACTTTTTTTTATTTATATCGAAAATGTTGTTGATCTTATAAAAATGTAAGTTTAATTTGATTTTATTAAAAATATTTAATTGAACAATTGAGATTTTCATAGTTTCCAAAAAATCAATCGTTATGAATCTTTATTATGAAATGTCAATGGAAATATTGGTTGTATGAAAAAATTATAAGAGACAATGTTTTCATAAAATTTAATTTTTTACTTTCGTTTGAAAAATTTTTCCATTAAACTTATATTTTTGTTATAATAACTTAAATTAAAACTAATCATTTCAAAACTACTGCAAAAATCCTGGCCCTAATTATACTTTTAACATTTTTCATCATTATATAATTTCATTAATTCTATTTATGTATGTTTTGTACAGTGAGCAATGCCAAGAAAACGCAAAGGGGCTGATTTGAGCCGCAGTACAAGTAAAGCTCGAAACTTGCGAAATAGTAGATCCGAAAGAACAGAAGAACAAATCCAGCAACAAAATACTGATGCACGTGTCAGAATGGCGCAATTGCATCAAGAAGAGCCAGAAGATACACGAGGTGAACGCAATGAAGTCAGAAGATTAGAACAACAGCAATCACGCCGTTTCACAGTCAATAGACGAAGAACAAATGACCAATAACGACAACAGGTACATCGAGCATTTATATCTGATTCATTCCTGCGTCTAGCATTCCAGTATGAGCCCGATATTGAATATTATGCTCATTCAAAAGTGGTAATTGGTGCTATGGACAAGGAATGTCCGCATTGTCATGCTCTGAAATTCAAAAATGAGCCAGCTGGGATGTGTTGCGCGTCAGGAAAAGTGCAACTACCTGAAATTGAAACACCACCTGAACCATTGAACGGCTTACTTATCGGCACGGATCCAGATTCTAACGTGTTCCTGAAGTCAATTCGAAGATTCAATTCATGCTTTCAAATGACATCGTTCGGAGCAACAGAAATAATTAGAAATACTAATGCAAATGGTCACCAATTCAATTCTACATTCAAAATCAGAGGCCAAGTTTATCATAAAATGGGCTCACTGCTGCCAATGCCAAACGAACCACATAAATACTTACAAATCTATTTTATGGGCGGCGAGGATTCCGGAAGCGCACTTGCCAATCGCGTGAATGCACGTTGTGATTATAATAACCTTGATTCACTTTATGCCAGGCGCATCGTCAGCGAGCTAGATGCTCTTTTGAACGAGCACAACGAGTTGTTGAAAATATTCAAATCACATATGCACCAATTACAAAGCGATAATTACGCTATCGTCATTAATCCTGATAAAACACCAGCTGGAGAGCATATTCGTAGATTCAATGCACCCGTTCTTGATGATGTTGCTGGAATCATGGTTGGCGATTGTACAGCTGCACGAGAAATTGTGATTCGTAGAAGAAATAATATTCTTCAGTTCATTGCTGACACACATCGTTCATATGACGCCCTCCAATATCCGCTAATATTCTGGAAGGGACAAGACGGATATTGCATAAACATAAAACAACGAGATCCCGTATCAGGTACTTCCTTCATTATTAATTTGATCATTAATCATTTAACAAAACAATTAAATTATTGAACGTAATAAATTTAAATAAATTTTTATGAACAAATATTACAGGAGCTGAAACAAACAAGAACGTTAGCTCAAAGGATTATTATGCGTACCGATTAATGATTAGACGTGGCCTGGACAACGTCATTTTACGATGTCGTGAGCTTTGTCAACAATTCATGGTCGACATGTACGCGAAGATTGAGAGCGAACGACTACGATACTTAAGATATAATCAACAAAAGCTGCGCGCGGAAGAGTACATTCATTTGCGAGACGCTATCAACAACAACGCCGACGTCGCCGAAATTGGTAACCATGTCATTTTACCATCATCGTACGTAGGCAGTCCACGTCATATGCAAGAATATATACAGGATGCTCTGACTTTCGTGCGCGAATATGGACGACCATGTTTATTTATCACGTTCACATGTAATCCAAAATGGCCAGAGATCACATCTTTGATACTGCCTGGCCAAAATTCAATACATCCCCATGACATTACAGCACGAGTGTCCAGACAAAAGTTGAAGTCTTTAATAAGTTTCATTACTAAATCACATGTATACGGTCCCACACGTTGCTGGATGTATTCGGTTGAGTGGCAAAAGCGAGGATTACCTCATGCACACATTTTGGTTTGGTTCATCGACAAAATCCGTCCTGAAGAAATCGATAGTATCATTTCTGCGGAAATTCCAGATCCATCCACTGACCAACTGCTGTTTGATATTGTTACAACAAACATGATTCATGGTCCATGTGGTACTCTTAATAGTTCATCGCCTTGCATGGCTGATGGAAAATGTACTAAAAATTTTCCTAAAGATATGAACAATGATACGGTCACAAATGTCGACGGATACCCAATATATCGTCGAAGAAATCCTGAAAATGGCGGACAATCATTTATTAAAAATATCAACAACACAGACATTGATATTGACAATCGTTGGGTGGTGCCATATTCGCCTCTGCTGAGCAAGACATATAATGCTCATATTAATGTTGAGTTCTGCAGTTCTGTGAAGAGCATCAAATACATTTGCAAGTATGTCCATAAAGGCAGTGATATGGCTGTGTTTAGAGTGGAAAATACTAATGTGAATGCTCCTCCAGTAAATAAAAACGATGAAATTACGCTCTACCAAATTGGTCGGTACATCAGCTCCAATGAAGCTGCTTGGCGTATCTTTGTTTGTTATCCAATTCATGAACGGGATCCAGCAGTTGTTCAGTTAGCCATCCATCTTGAAAACGGTCAGCGTGTATTTTTCACGAACGAGACAGCGATTGATCGTGCAATAAATTCACCTAAAAATACACTCACTGCATTTTTTGAATTGTGTAATCGTGCGGATGATTTTGGTGCTTTTGCACGAACATTACTCTATTCACAAGTACCACGCTATTTCACATGGACTCAAACAAAAACATGGATGCCCCGCAAGCAAGGCTCACCAGTTGCTGCATGTCTCAATTTATTTAAATCAAACGCCTTAGGGCGATTATTTACAGTCAGTCCAAGACACACTGAGTGCTTTTATCTTCGACTGCTGTTGGTTAATGTTACTGGCCCATTATCATTTCAAGATATACGTAAAGTGAATGGGCAACAATATCCAACGTATAAAGATGCATGCCTTGCACTCGGCTTGCTGGAAGACGACAACCAGTGGGAGTGCATGCTTGCTGAAGTTGCATTGAACTGTACAGCAATACAAATTCGTCGACTATTCGCTATAGTGTTGACTACATGTTTCCCAGCCCGAGCACAGATATTATGGGAAAATCACAAAGATTCAATGACTGATGATATATTGCATCAACATCGTATACGATGCCACGATCCAACCATAACATTCAGCGACGAAATGTACAATGAAACATTGATTGCTATTGAGGATCTTTGCATAGTCATTGCCAACTTACCACTTAGTAATTTCGGTATGAATTCGCCAAATCGAACTGCATCTGATTTAATGAATACTGAAATGAATCGTGAACTGCAGTACAGTACTGTAGAAATGGCAGCGATTATTGCCCGCAATGTCCCACTAATGAATGAGGAACAAAGAACCATTTATGATCGCATTATGCTCGCAGTTTCAGCTGGACAAGGTGGGTTCTTCTTTTTGGATGCACCGGGTGGAACTGGCAAAACATTCGTTATTTCGCTAATTCTTGCTGAAATACGATCAAATAATGGCATCGCATTGGCCGTTGCATCATCGGGCATTGCAGCAACTTTATTGGATGGAGGTAGAACAGCGCATTCAGTATTTAAGCTGCCACTAAATATTCAGAATAATCCTGACGCAGTATGCAACATTAAAAAACAATCGTCCATGGCCACTGTGCTGAAACGGTGTAAAATTATTATTTGGGATGAATGTACTATGGCACACAAACATTCACTTGAGGCGTTGAACAGGATATTGAAAGATATTAAAAACAGTGATAAACTATTTGGCGGAACTCTGTTGGTCCTTTCAGGTGATTTCAGACAAACACTCCCAGTCATTCCACGTTCAACATACGCTGATGAGATCAACGCTTGCTTAAAATCATCTCCATTGTGGCGTAATGTTGAAAAATTACAGCTAAAAATAAATATGCGCGTTCAAATGCTTCAAGATCCATCCGCTGAAACATTTTCAAAACAACTCTTAGATATCGGTGATGGAAAAGTTGCTATAGATGAAACTGGATACGTAAAATTACCGACCGATTTCTGCACAATCGCTGATTCGCAAGATACTCTCATTGAACAAATATTTCCCGATATACACACACAGTACATAAATCATGAGTGGCTTGCAGAAAGAGCGATTTTAGCGGCAAAAAATGTAGACGTTGACAATTTTAATCTGAAGATACAAATGTTGTTGCCAGGGAACTTGGTATCATATAAATCTATTGATACAATTTGCGACGACAGCGAAGCAGTAAATTTTCCCACAGAGTTTTTGAACTCACTGGATTTGCCAGGCATGCCACCGCATAATTTACAATTAAAGGTTGGATCTCCAATTATCTTGCTTCGTAATTTGAACCCGCCCCGGCTGTGCAACGGTACGCGATTAGTCATTCAAAAATTAATGAAAAACGTGATCGAAGCCAGGATTTTAAATGGCAAGTTCAGAGGTGAAAATATACTCATACCACGGATTCCTATTATACCTACAGATGTGCCAATTCAATTCAAACGTATTCAGTTTCCGATTAGATTGGCATTTGCAATGACTATCAACAAATCCCAAGGTCAAACGATGTCTGTTTGTGGATTAGATTTGAGACCATGTTTTTCACACGGACAATTATACGTGGCATGCTCTCGAGTGGGTAAACCATCCAGTTTGTTTGTGTTAGCTAAAGATGGACTAACAAAAAACATTGTTCACGCTATAGCATTAAGAGATTGATATTGTTTAATATTGTTACTGTCGTAATTGTTTAATTAATGATATATAACTTTGAGGAATAAATTATAATAACTTAAAAATAATGTTTGCCTTTTGTTGATTTTATATTCCTCCATCGTTCACAGCGCTCCATGCTTATTTCACGCTACCACATTTTTACATACATACAATATACACATTCTAACATACATACATACTTACAATAAGTAAGCTATTTTTTGTCTACACTAGAAATTGCTAGGAAATTATTTATATGGCAAAACAACGTTTGCCGGGTCAGCTAGTATACGTATAACTGCAGGCTTTTTTGCATTTAAACTAAACTATGCCCATTGTTTACTTTGTTAACAATTCAACAATTACTATTTCTTGTGCTTAATAATATTAATTATAAATAATTTTACATTTGCTGCGATTATTTTTTTTTCATTCCTTATACGAACAGTTATTATCATTACCGACTTTTGCATGTATTGCAGATCAATTATTTCAGTTCTCAAGACAACTTTACAAAACGTATAGAAGTATAATACAATTGCATGCTATTAACTTTCGATGTGTTAATATCTATGATCCTGAAGACATTGAGGTAAATTTATGTTTTATTATTAACTAATTGTGCTCGCGACTTCGCTCGCGGGGAATTAACCGAAAACATTCTAATTCTAAAATAAAAGTTACCTAAGTTACTTCTCATTACATCAGCTATCTGTCAGTGAAATTCGGTGAAAATTGGTCCAGCTCTCCGAGAGATTAGCTGGAACAAACAGACAAGTAAAAATTGTAAAAAATGTTCCTTTAGAATATATATGAGCCGTATATAATATAGATAAATAAATACGTAAAATTCAGTTCATATTAGGTTTATTATGTTAATTAAATTGATTTTAGCATACTTGCAATTCAAAATTCCCCGCCTTTTCCTCCGAATGTACCACAATTAAAGGATAAAGATTTAGTTACTTCCTTAATGCTATTTAATTTGGAATTTCCGCAAGAATCTTTATTGCTTACTAAAAAAATATGATTCGTCATTTTGTAGGAAAACCGTGAAAGAGCCTGCACGATTTTGATAGCAATTGCATAACGTACGTAATATGTGTATTTATTAAAATAATACCACATTTTTTCTTGGCAGAAAATACTTGCAACGACACGATTTAACGATAAAAAAGTACCATATGATTTTTTGAGATCTTGGCTTAACGACGGACTTCTAATCAGTAATGGTAAAAATCCAAATTATCAAAACTTATTTTTATGTTCTATTATTATAACCTATCATTTACAAAGTTATCATGGTACAGTAATGTATACACGTCAAATTGGGCACATGATGCTTGGAGTTCGATCCACACTAGGGAGTATTTAAATTAAATATTTTTTTTCAATATGGTTTTACCCCCGAATGGAAATCGAACCTCGTACAATCATCGCGTTAACAGTCTAACGTTATCACAACTCAATTACGTATGAAGTGGTGAAAAAAAATTCTTAACAATACTCCCATAAAAAAAAAAATCTTTAACTACGTGTGATTAATCTTCTTCACACATCAATATTTTTTTAAATACTTTATATCAGTTCTTCATTTACGGAGGTTCGAACTCTATTTTAAATACTTATTAATGTTATTTAATTGTAAATACTAACACAGGTATGAAATGGCACAACAGGCGAAAAATGTTAACCAGAGCATTCCACTTTAATGTTCTAAAAAAATATATACAAATATTTGGAGATCACACTAAGGATTTAATTAAACAGATTGAAAAGAAAGGTGTGGGGACAGAAATAAACTTACTCGACTTAGTTGCGCATGCTTCTCTTGAAATAATGTGTGGTATGTGTGAAAAAGATATTATGAAACATAGCTTAAGCTGTACGAAAATGTTGAAATCATTTTTAATTTTTCTACTTGAATATAATTGAGTATGAACTTTGATTTACTTTGAACATATGTTAAAGTTTCAAATACTGCTTTTTTCATGAAATTAGATTTCTGAGTTCGAAATCATTCTTTTGGTTTTCAAATTAAATGATTGTGGGTTCGATTTCCACATAAAGACAAAGCGCGGTTTTTAGTTTCGTCACTCAACATGCACTGTCTTGATTCCGGGCGGAAAGTGGAGAACGATCTTTTTTTTAGCTTTACGCTGTATCCCGCACACAGCAGGGTAGGCAGAGGGAACCTAGTGTTAAGACACTCCGTTCCTCACTTTCCGCCGAATTCGGAGGCATTGCGTGTTAAGTGGCGGAACTTAACGCCGCGCTATGCCTCGACACCCGAGCGAAGACATTGGAAATATTAAATATTTCCACCCCTCGAGTGGGAATCGAACCCACTTTCTTAATAAAAATAATAAAATTAATATTTATTTGATTAAAATAAAAAATATTTTATAGAAACGTCAACTGGAATTAATAAACAAGATAGTCCAGATACACATAAATATTTGAAGGCCATTGAAACTTTTGGAGAATGTACTGTTGAGAGAGTGTGTAGAGTTTGGTACTTTTTTGATTTCATATTTAATGTTTCAAAATTAGGGGCATTGCAAAAAGAAGCAACTAAAACAATGCATACGTTTACTAAAAATATTATAAGGAACAGAAGAAAAAAATTGTATGACAGGAAATTGTTTAAAAATAATAATTTAAGTGAGAAAAGCACCCCATCCAACCTAATACTACTAGATTTGCTCTTAGAAAAAGAAAATGGAATGGAAATCGATGAAACTGGTATTAGAGAAGAACTGGACACTTTTCTGTTTGAAGTAAGTACTTTATACTTAACAGAAACTATCTATTTTTAAGTATATAATTCAAAACTAACAGCAGCCGAACTCTTATTACAGGGTTATGACACAACTAGCAGCGCGTTGATATTTATAATGATGTTATTGGCTAATCATGCACAAGCACAGGTCGGTAAAGTCGTTATAACTCTTTTTTTACGATTTGACGTCCAAGAAGCAAAGCGATATCTCTTGGGGAATCCACAACTTACACTTACACGTTTAAATAATAATATATATGATCTTAAAAATTTCATTAAATATAAGATTTTATTTTAAGAATTATTTCCTTTTTATTTCAGGAGAAGGTTCATGAAGAACTCGATAGAATATTCGATTCCTCACAACGCGTTCCTACGATGGAAGATTTTAATGAGATGAAATATCTTGAATGCTGTATTAAAGAGAGCATGCGCCTTTATCCTCCTGTCCCATATATAGTGAGATTTCTTAAAGAAGAAATAGTATTAGGTATTTAGATTTTTTTAGCTTTAGGCTTTTTTCATATCGGCGTCTTCAGAAACGGGGCGCCAAACGCTACGGTCCTTGCATACTCCTTTCGCCTCGTCCACTATCATTAACCCCTTCATCCCCTTCGGTGGGTTCCTCATGCACTAGTATATATTTTTACTGTGTTCTCAAAGGTCAATCGAGGTGTCGCCATGCATCTCTTACTCTAAAGCTTCATGTATCTTACTTTTCTCAAATTTTAGTAAACTTTAGTGTGTTTTGTTTAAGTGCCTATATTCAAAGCGTAGCGTCCCGTAAAAGGCGGACAACCCAGTACCTGGGTTGTCCGCCCGCTGGTGGTAGGACATTCATTCTCCGACTGGCTCGCGACCACTATCATATCAAAGACGAACCGCCAAATATCTGATGATGTGTTCCGGTTCGATGGTATGTAAGCCTGCTCTCCCTATGCCCAACATTACCATCCTACCTCCCTCTTTCATCTCCAAGGTCGGCAACGCATCCACAACTCCTCTGGCATTGTGGATGTTCATAGGCGAAGGTAACCACTTACCATCAGGTGGTCCTGCTCGTTTGCCTGCTTTACTCAATAAAAAAAACTATATTAATAGATATCTTTTTAAAGTGTCAAACCAAAAAATAAAGCAGGAAATTATGCGTTAAACCTTTTTTTACACATTCTGTATTCTTTATTGCATTTAAAAAAAATAGTACACATAAAAAGTAAAACAGATGTAAATGTAAGAAAGTAAAACAGATGGTTTACAACGGTGGACTTATCTCTAGAAGAGATCTCTTCCAGTCAATCTGTGTAGGTGGACGAGAGCGAACAAAAAGCACATAATAACAACCACCTGATTTCATTCTTATATTTTCTTGTATTCTTTGTAAGCAATGTGTATGTAGCATTGCTTACAAAAAATACATTTTAAGAAAAAATATGATATAGAAAATTACGATTGAATACAATATCTATTGTGTTCAATCATCATTTTTTATATCATATTTATTATATTTTTTTTCTTAAAATATTGAAAATGTAAATTAGTACTGACTTATTGAGACGTTTACTTTCTAAACGCGTATATACAAAATTATATTACAAAGTTTTCTTCTCACGCAGGTGGTTACACAATACCGGCCAAAACACATGCAAACATTATGATATATGATTTGCATCGTCGCAACGATATATACCCAGACGCAGAGGAATTTATTCCAGAACGCTTTCTACCTGAACACTCTACCAAGAGGCACCATTTTTCTTTTATACCTTTTAGTGCTGGGCCAAGAAACTGTATAGGTAAAAAATATTTTAAAAATAATGAAAAGGCACTCCTGTAGCGACTTATTTACTTCTTTGTATATCTCAAACAACCTATTTTTAATATACATGCAAATAAGTAAGATTAACAATACCTTTTTTTAAGATTCTATTGAAAATATTTATATTGACTTATTGTTAAATGGTTGTTTAAATCAAGTACACGTTTTTGCAGCTTTCGGCTTGCATATAGTATAGCATAGCATTGTCAGAGAGAACCTAGTGACAAGACACTTAGTTCTCCACTGCCAGCCTAAAATCGAGACATGGCTTGTTGAACGGCGGAACAATTTCCTGAGAAATAAAAATCATTTCAGTTCAGTCTCACAAACATTGCGTTTTAAGTTAGACGATGTCCTATCTTAAAAAGATAATTCATACATATGTATTTATATTTAAAATTGATAGAAGCCCAGTAGTTTCTTGCCAAACGATTGTTCGTAGAATAATTTTCGGGTAGCAGAAATTTGTAAAAATCTCTCTACAGAGATGCTAACAATAAAAATAAGTTGTAATAAAGCGTATAAGAGTTTCGACGCAGCTGGTAGTAGAACGCTCAGCGGTGAGAGCGCCTGGACAGTATTCAGGGGGCGCGGGTTTCGAATCACGCGGCGCTCAAACTTTTATACGTTTTCTAAATGTCTTTTTCAATTTTCCTAAGTGTGGAAAAACACTTTAAAAATGTATAAAAGTGTTATTATATTTACAGGTCAAAAATTTGCTATGCTAGAAATGAAAACAATACTATCTGGTATATTAAGAGCATATCACCTGAAAGCAGTGACAAAACCTGAAGACCTTGTCTTAGTAGCAGATATGATTCTCCGCACCAAAAATCCTGTTCACATCCAATTTTTAAACAGAGTTAAATTATATAACAACTAAATTTGTAATCGTTACATAATTTCTTATAAAATTGTTATTGTACAATCGCTTATACATATTATATAGCCATAGATGTTTTTTTAGAAGTTACCTGTAAAAATATAATGGATTATCATTTTCGTCTGAAATTTGTAAATAATATTAATGTCATTTGTAAATAATATTACTATTAGAATAAAAAGTATTTTTTAGCATTTCTGTTCTATAAACATCTGTTATTATTATGAATATTTCGCCTTATCACAAAAAAAATACCTTTGCGTAGGTAATAGGTATTGTTATCCTAACAACATTTATGTTTTGTCTTCTAAGGCCTTTAGAAAAAACGTGTAAAACATAATTATATAACAAATAGTTTCACTTTTTTTTAATTAATTATTATAAAAAACGTTCGACGAAAGTGCAATAACTGCGAAGAATCTCCCTAAAGATAAACAACGTAAAAAATATTATAACAAGCGTTTATTTAAATGGGGAACGGAGTGTCTTAACACTAGGTTCCCTCTGCCTACCCTGCTGTGTGCGGGATATAGCGTGAAGCTATTTATTTTAATTTATTTAAATTTCCGTAAATCTAGAAGAACGTATAGCTTAATTAGCTAAAGCGTTCGGACGGTTCCAGATCGCAGGTTCAAATCTGGCTATTTTTTGTTTTTTTATTCGTACTCTACAGGGGTGCATATAATCTTTTAAAATATTTTTACATTATACATGTTATTTCATTACTTGGTTAGTCTTGTGATTTCACATAGCTATATGATCTTTCAAGGAGGTACTTTTACAATTATAATTTACATAAGCGTATATCATTTAAATAGAGAATTTGCCAATCCATGTTATTTGTTATATACTCGTACATTACTATATTCAAAAAAATATTTTTTAAGTTCACAAATATGCTTGAATGTTTGCGAAATTTGAATGCATTCGAAATTTAATAATTTGCATAACATGTATATTTATAGTTATTGTGTGGTTGTAAATATTGTCATTGTTACGTTAGTAAATATAATTTTATTAACTTTTTTTAATTTATACACTCTTGTATGTATTTATCTATGTCGGAAAATCTTACAACAATATACACTAATAGATTAATGCTGTATTTCATCTTACCAGATGGAAGAAACGCCTGTACCTATATAATAACCGTAAAAAAAATTCAAAATTCCTAGGGGTTGAAACAGCGTATTTTTTTTCTTTTTCTTTGTATGTATGTTTGTTTGCAAGTATGTATAAACATGACCTACATATAAAGTGCCTGTTATGTAACATGGTAGGTATATGCGCCTAACAATAAAAACTCTTAGCTGCTTACGTTGTTAACTTTAATTCTCATCCTCATAATTAAAGTAATTATTTATTGCAACGATTGTAACATTAAATATCATTCATTATAACGGGTAATTAGATATCTGAATCTATTTCCCGTCTCAATAAAAATCAATAGGACACTATTAATCCTATTATATATTATTATTAGTGTCCGACCGAAATTGAATTTTCAGCCTAAACCGAAAACGAAACCGAACCTTCGGTTCTGACTTCAGTTTCGGCCGAAACCGAAACCGAAACCGAAACTGCTGATGACGTCATAAAATTTGAATAATATATAAAAAAATACATTTTTTACGCTTTCAAAATTACACGTGCATTTGAATTATTGTGATTACGTTGATTTTATTATATATACTAGCGGAAATAATTAAAGAATAAAAAAAAAAACAATTTTTTTGAGGTTTTCCAAGTGGCAGTGAGAGGTTTCCTCAAAAATAGCAGGGAAAGTTCATTTAATCTGTCGTCAGCAGTTCATAGTGTTCGCATCATTAATTTAAATAAATTAAAATTTACTACATCTTAAGATTAGGTTGACAAGTTATAAAAGCACTCAAAAGTATCTAAGCTACGTGAAAATTCTTGAGTACGTCATGAGTTTCGGCATTGCTGAAGGTTCGGCAGCTTTTTTGCCGAAACCGAAACTACGGCCGAAACTACAATTTTTTGCCGAAACTTGCCGAAACCGAAACCGAAACCGAACCTTCGGTCGGACACTAATTATTATATATATTTTTTAGTGTCCGACCGTAGTTTCGGTTTCGGCAAAAAAACTGCCTTCGGCAATGCCGAAACTACTCACATATGAGGTACTCATGAATTTGTAAACCTAATCTTAAGATATAATAAACGTTTTTAATGTATTATAAATTATAAATTAATGACGAGAATACTATGAACTGCTGATGACAGATTAAATGAACTATCCTTGTTAGTCTGTAACGAAACTGTGTGTCGGCTCGTGTCTCCTTCAAGGGGCGAAATATGTATGAATTTTGCGAATCCTGGGCTGGTTACCATATTGGATGCTTGCCTTATAATTATTATTTAAATATAACCATTTTCTATATAAATATTACACAGTATATAGTCAATAAGTTAATATATATCTAATGTAAATCTTATCATAAATTAGCACATAAATTTCCTTGCAAGAAATGCACAGTTAAGTAAAAGGTTTTCATTTTCGTGAAAAAATACCTATTTACCAAGTATTGCCAGTCTTAAGTGGAGATTGAGGGTCTTGATAACCCACAGGTCCCTGGGCTCTACAGCTCAAAACGCCTTTATGTAAATCCCTAGAAGCCTTGGGCAAAGAGAACTGGCGTAGGTCTCTAGTACTTATTATTTTTTAATTATTTCTAAAAGTGGGCAAAATAGGAGGACCGTCGGATCGTAGGTGTTTGTCTTCGCTCGTGGACATCTACAACATTAAAAGAATTGTGGATGCATTGCCGACCTTGACGATGAAGAAGAGAGAACGATGAGATAAAAGATCTGGCTTACATGTCATTGAACCGGAACTCATCATCAGATATTGGGCGGTTCATTTTTGACGTAATAGTGGTCGCGAGCCATTTAAATAGACTCAAACAACTAGCTAAGATTATACATATTAAAAGTTACTCTTGGATACGACATTTCGGGACATGGAAGTAGAGGACAAAGGTAGCCATACTCCTCCAAGCCTCCGAATTCGGTGGAAAGTGGGGAACGGAATGTCTTAACACTAGGTTCCTTCTGCATACCCTGCTGTGTGCGGGATACAGTGTGAAGCTTAAACTACTTCTTCCAAACCGGCGAATGTGAAAAGGCAAACCCTAGCGCATAAATTTCGTTGCAAGAAAGTAAAAAGGTAAAAGGTTTTCATTTTCGTATAAAAATACCTATTTACCAAGTGTTGGCAGTCTTAAATGGAGACGAAAAGCCTTGATAACCCACAGGTACCTTGGCTACAGCTAAAAAAATCTCTATTTGAATACTTTTTTTTTATTATTTCTAAAAGGGGGCAAACCAACAGAAAAAACCGTCTGATCGTAACTGTTTATCTTCGCTCATGGACATTTACAACATTAGAGGAATTGTGGATGTATTGCCGAACTTGTGGATGAAGAAGGGAGAAGGATGAGATAGAGAGATCTGGCTTACATGTCATTGAACCTCAACACACCATCAGATATTTGGCGGTTAATTTTTGACGTTAGATTTAGTTGTATGTAGTTGAATAGACACAAAGAACTAGCTAAGATTACGTAAACTAAAAGTTACTCTTGGATACGGCATTTGGGAACATGGAAGTAGAGGACAAAGATAAAGTCCTACTCCCGGTGTTGAAAATAGCTGTGCCTTGCTCTTGGGGGATCGGTCTTTTATCACAGTTGGCAATTCATCTGATATAGTATTAATAAACCTTTTTATTGCGTCGAGTTGTTATCGTAGACATTGTAATTCTACATGATGATAAACTCATGAAGGCAATAACGTGAAGACAATAGAAAAGTTTGTTAAATAAAACTTAAATTGTTACCAAACCGGCGAATGTGAAAAGGTAAACCCTAGCCAATAGCGTATTTGAAAAATACTACTATTGGAAGGTATGTTTTTTTTATTTACATTTTTTTAGCGACCGTCCCACAACCAAACACATTTATAGGCCTTCGTGGCGCAGTGGGACAGCGTCTGACTGTAAACGCGATGATGGTGTTTTCAATCCCCACTCGGGAAAACGATTATTTCATTTCTCCGCACTACCACCTGAGACAAAGCGCTGAGTTACACCACTCAACACGCACCGTCTCTATTTCAGGCAGAAAGTGACGAACGAAGTGTCTAAACACTATGCTCTCTCCGACTACTTGATATGCGGAAAAACTGAGCGTTAAAAATGTACATTATAAAATATAAATAAAAATGAAAAAAAAATACAATAAAATCAACGTAATCACGATAATTGAAATGCACATGTAATTTTTAAAGCGTAAAAAATGTACATTTTTTTACATATTATACAAATTTTATGACGTCACAAACGTTAACAAAATTTAAAAATAACCTATACCGAATATAAATAACCGAAGAGCTTGTTTGTTTGCATCCGCACTAATGTAACGAACTACCAATCAAAGTAAAAAAAATCTTTTTGACACATTTATGAAAAAAAATATAAATTTAGGTTTATCTTTCTTTTGTATTAGCCGGGCCTAGGCGGACCTAGCCAGGGTCTGCCTTCCTACTAAGTATACTCCACTTTGCATGGTTTTCAACGTCCTCAGTGGTAAGTGAATCAAAGGTCGGCTTCTTATTCGCCGTAAATATGACTGGGAACCACCTCTTTGCTCTGCATAGCGGGAAGAGCTGAGCGAAGTACATATTTAATGTTATTACATGTTAAAAAAGTTTGAAAAACCAACACATACTACTAAGATAACACTTAACTTTCCACAGCCTAAGTCTATGGGCACTTTTTGACCATCACCATTTATTTAAAAACTACAATTACAATTGTCACCAAAAAACTTCACAGCACACAAGACACGGTGCTCGATATCCATGCCAAATATCAGAGGTCTACTACAAATAACCCAGGAAGAGTTAAACCACAACGAAGCACACTTTTGACCAGAAGAATAGTAGCAGTAGATAATAATTAATTAATTACATATTTTTTAAAACTACGAAAAAATGACTATATTCAAATGGCTTTATTAATTTCCTGTTCAAACAGAGAAATAAATCAAATCAATTCGCCAAAGTTAATTATATTACTTTTTATTTTAGTATTCAATTCTGTAGAAGGGGAAACTCGGGTAGCCCGTAGGTTAAAAAAGGTCCGTAGGTTCAATAACGTAGGTAGGCAGGGGAAAGGCGTGTAGTCCCGGACACTCCGGAATTCTAAAAACTAAATGCAATGCTTAGGCAAAGTGATAAGATAAAGATACCTTCTTAAGAGTAAAAATATGAATGACAGAGACAGAGTGTTTTGTTCCTATCACAAATGTTTCGTCTGTCCTTTCAAATTTTATTGAAGATAATTAATAGTTCATAGTTGCCTTTATTTAAAGTTTTAGAAAGTTTAATATAATTGAAAATTATTATAGTATTTATAACAATTATTGTATATTTTCAGAGTTACGTTTAAAAATATTCATCAATATTTGTCGGGTAGCCCCGGACATTATGGTGTCGAGTACCCCTGGACACGAAGATGTACTCCCAAACATGGTTTAAAGTATTACTAATACATCGTAATATAATTTAGGCACACTCCTATAAAACAGCTAAATCGTTATTCTACTTTATTGTGAAACGTACTTTATTAAAACTAATTTATATTTCATTACTATCATTGCAAAAAGACGTAAGATACGTCAAAATTCAAGGAGAGAACCAGAAAAAGAGTAAAATAGAATGAATATAAAACATTTTTTGAAACAGCTATCACCATTTCTTGTTGTTGTTCAATAAAATAATAGTTATTGACGCTAGCGTAAAGGTCTCAAAAGAGCCAGACTATGACATTTTCACCATATAAAACAGAAAGTGAAGGAAAAACAGAAAAAGAGTGGCAAACAACAAAAATGAATGCATTATATGCAATGAACCACATAATGAGCCAGGAATTCAGTGTCAAGAATGCGAAAACTGGGCCCATGAAGATAGACGTATCGCTTGTTTATTATATAAGTGATGTCTGCAATGCCAAAAAGTAGTTAGGCCATAATTTGTTACTGTGTCCGGGGCTACCCGCCACTTTTTAAGATGACAAAAAAACTAGGCTAAATTATTCGTAGCATATTTTATAGAAAAATGTGATATAATTACAAGTATTTAATTAACTTGAGTACAAAAGATTCTAATCTTGTTTTAAATATGAAATATTACGCGTAAAACTTTTTATATCTGTTATTTATTTGCATTCCATTTCAAGTGTCCCGGCTACCCGACTTTCCCCTTTCTACCTACGTTATTGAACCTACGGACCTTTCTGTTTTTATTTATATTGTTCGCATGCAGATAACCTAGATTATGTGTAACAATCATACATTATTGTAATAATTTAATATTTCATTTTTTTATATGCGAGTATATTTTTCATCGGCAGTATGCAAAAAAAGTATAAAAAATAAAATTAACAACAATTTCGATTATATATACTATGTGTTTATCTTAGTGTGCAATAAAGGCTTCTGTCTTATGTTCAATGCCTTCGATTATATAAATAGTAGTAATAAGAATATATAAAAAAAAGTTTATTTTTTTTTTAGCTTCACGCTGTATCCCGCACACAGCAGGGTAGGCAGAGGAAACCTAGTGTTAAGACACTCCGTTCCCCACTTTCCACCGAATTCGGAGGCATTGCGTGTTAAGTGGCGGAACTTAACGCCGCGCTTTACCTCGGCACCAGAGCGAACAAAATGAAATCATTAAATATTTCCACTCCTCGAGTGGGAATCGAACCCACAACCAGGCGTTTACAGTCACACGCTTGTGCCACTGGGCCACGACTGGCCACGTTTAAATTATTCTTTAATTAAATTAAATAGAGACAATTAGAGTGGATCCGCCTGCATTCAGGACGGTTGCGAATTCAATGTTCCCACGAGTGGACTCGTGGGAACATTTTCATTTCTATTCTCTCTACACTCTTATGATAAAATAAAATGCAGCGTTGAGTTCCGCTAGTCAACACAAAATGTCCCGGATGTGGGTGGGAAGTGGGGAACGGAGGATCTTGGTATAACTCTCTCTCTCTACCTATCCGGGTAATAGAGTGGACCTAATTAGTTACAGTATTACTTTTAAACATTTTTAAAGTGTTATTTCACACTTCGAAAAATTGAAAAACATTTAGAAAACATAAAAATTTGAACGCAGCGGGATTCGAACCCGCGCCTCCTAAATACCGTCCAGGCGTGCTAAGTTGTAATAAAGCGCATAAGAATTTCGACGTAGCTGGTAGTATAGAACGCATGGCTTAGCGGTCAGGGGTCAAATTTTATCTTTTTTAATTTGATCTAACTTCTGATCCTAATAGAATGTTAAAATCCCTAATCCCTATACAAAAATATCCTAGTTTTAATATTTTATTTTATTATTTTTTAAACTACGAGTAGTTCCTTACCAATCTCCATAGAATGGTCTTTTAATTTTGCTATAATTATTGTCAAGCTTTCTTAGAGTAATAATACTGTTTGTTAGACATTACTGCTTTTATAGACCCAAATATAACATAAAAAAGGTAATACGTAGGCTTAGCTAAAGGACGTTTTTTTTAGCTGAAGCTGAAGCTGTATTCCGCACACAGCAGGGTAGGCAGAGGGAACCTAGTGTTATGACACTCCGTTCTCTTTCCGTCCCTTCCCTTCCTTCCCTTTCCGTTTACCTTGACAGCAGAGCGAAGAAAATGGAAATGTTAAATAATACCACTCCTCGAGTGGGAATCGAACCCATAACCAGTCGTTTACAGTTACACGCTTATGCTACTCTGGCCTCTAAAGGATAGTATATACAATTTTTATATACAGAAAAGCAACTTCACTCTTTTCCCCGCATAGCAGGGTCTTCAATCGAGGAGAACCTAGACATATAGTAACCAAGTTATAGTGTCAAGACACTCCACTTTCCATTCAAAAATCAATATATATACGAAGAACAATTATATTTAAAAAAATTTGCGAGCAGTACATTGTCTGATTGACCCTATTTAACCCTATTATATTTTTATATGAATATACATATGTATGTATTGTAATGATATCATATTAATGCCCCATATTATAGGCCAGACAATCCTTTTAGCCTTAGTAATATGTCTTGCCTCCTTTTGCATTATACAAGCCTGTAGTTATATCTTGAAACGATGTTGTCATCATCACTTGTTTTTATTATTTTGTTCTTAATACTTTTAAGTATATTTTTGCACGACCGGTACAATAGGGCAGTAATGCTTATAACGAAAATACCGGGCCCAAAGAGGTTACCGATTTTAGGAAATTCATTTAATTTCTTGCTTTCCCCAGGTAATTTTTTAAATATTTTTCTCCTTTTAAGATGAAAAAATATGATAAGGCGAAAGAGTTATTTTGAATAAATTAAATTTACTATGAAAAGTGTACGATTAAAACAAGTTATAGAAAGATAGCTAACATATATATTTTTTATTTTATTTGAAATTAGTGATGATTTTTAACTATCATTTTATGAAAAGTTTTTTAATATTAACGTGTGTTGTTTAAGTGGCATTATTTAAGTACATAAGGAGTGTGTTCAGGGATTATGGCAGTGTGGTTCAAGTTCATGTTATCAATGCCCGAGCACTTGGTACTACGGACCCAGAAATTATTGAGGTACGTTTGTATTTTTTTAATTTTGTACTTAGAAGTAGAAAATCTTTTCTATTTATAACCTTATACGTATCCTTCTTTGCTCCATAGTCGAAAGAAGGATGCATGACAAAATAAATACTGACTTTCAGTAGACATTACTTGCTTACATTTTTCATATGTCTTGAAAATAAATAAATATCCACAAATATTGAGCTAATTAAAATTTTTCCAAATTTTTTGAGGTTTCTTAAGTGGCAGTATCCATATAGTGGTTAAGTTGAAAAACATGTTCCAAGAACATGTGTTTCTTTTTAGACCAAGAAAATGAACTGAAAATTTTCGATTTTTTTCTCTCTTCGAGATTCTTCAGCATAGAGCGGAACACGTCGCTTGAAAATATTTTCCATCTTAAGATCTCAAAACTTACCCTTAAGCTTTCAAATGCTTATTTTTTTTATTTTAATGCGACCATATTTGAGGAAAATACAGCCACATAAAAAACCTCAAAAAAAAAACGATTTTTTTTATGATCCTTTAATTACTTCCGGTAGTACATTGTTCTAAAGTATTAATAACGTTATATATTACCCCCTTCATGAAATTCACGTCGTCGACCTACTAGAAGTGTGATTTGTGAAGTCAGGAAGGTAAAGAATATTTTACGACATTTTCTCATGTAAAGAAAGTCTCCTTTGAAATTAAACCATTTTAAACCGATTAATCGCGTATACTTTTGATATTCGACATTTTAGAAAGACTAATGCGACGTTTTGAACACCTTACATAAATGATACAAACAATACTAGTACCAGCGACCCGATCGCAGCTTCGCCGCCTGATCCGCCGCTTTTATCCCTTATTTAAAGAGACCACTCTTAGGGAATCTCTGAATTTTCCGTTCGTGTTTTCTAAAATAAACTTTTTATATTTTGGAATATAGAAAATATACAAGATTATTTCAGCTAGAATAGTTTCGTTTTAAAATATGTAAAAACTAAGTTAAGCGAAACTAAGCATACATATATTAAACATAAGTATTCTCATTATTTCAAAAGCAATTGATATATTAATTACACTATTGTCCTATTTAATATAACTTACATATAGTTGTGCAAAAATATCATAATTGTACTGATCACTAGTCAGTCTATGTGTTTTTACAAAACTTTTATATATTAATAGTATTTTTCATCAGATCATCTTATCATCTGTACAATACAACGAAAAAAAAATTCCTTACAATTTCCTAAAGCCGTGGCTGAGTGAAGGACTTTTGACGAGCAATGGTAAATATTACTTATTATTATCTACTAGGTAATAATTTATGTATAGTTAAAATAAGTAAATGTTTTATGTCACGAACGAACTAGTAACAATTAAATTTAATTTCTTAAATTTGAAATATTTTATTTAACATGCATGTTTGTGTTTATACGTTACACATTTTACGGTTCGGCCAAATCTGCTCAAGATTTATCCGAATTCTTTCACGATGAGAAATTTTATTCGAAAACAATATATGTAGATTTATTTATGAAAAGAAATTATTCTGGTTAGCCTTCTCTAAACTCAAAACATGGACTATTCAAATACATAACACATTTGTACTTTAAGTAGACAGGACGGACATCGAATGTCGGTGATATCATTTAATTTTGAACTAATCTGACGAACCAATTTTCTGTACCAAAAGTAAACGTACAGACACGAAAATAGAGACAAAATAAAGTTATGAATATATGTGAATAAGGAACGGTACTATAATGAAATAACCATTCCTAACAATATAAATATATACAGAACAAACTAAGTATATTTATAAATTGAATTAAATCTTATTTTTATGTGCCTGCCTGATATTATGACTCAGCGAAGACTCTGCAATTTACTTATCGCTCGTTTTATTTAAGAACTGTCATCCAATTACATAAAAATATTATAAAAATGTACTTCTAACAATTTATATATTTTTCTAAAAAATTAATATATAAATATGTTTAATATGATATCGATCATGTAGATGTAAACTTGATTCTGTTGCAGGGCAAAAATGGCATCAACGTCGTAAATTATTGACACAAGCTTTTCATTTCAATATTTTGAAAAAATATTTTGTAATTTTCACGGAGAGAACTGAAAATTTTTTGGCTAAAGTACAAGAAGAAGTTGGAAATGAAAAAACGGACTTGCTGCCTCTAATAAGTGCTACGACGCTACGTGTCATGTGTGGTTTGTATATTTACTTAGAGTTTATTTATGTTTTTTTTTAAATACTATTCTGATATATTTTTAGTTATTTGTGATAAGTTTATCTTTACTAGTGTAGCTACCGCGTTGTTAAGTAACATACGCATTGCTTTACTAAAATATGTATGTTACCAACATATTCCACCCTATCTTTAATTCACTGTCTTTCTAATACCTCATTATAAAAAGTAATATATTTCTGTGGTCATTTATCTAGTATTATTGACCTCGTTGGAGTGTGAAACAGTTTGAAATGTGTGTTCGAGTCTTCGCCTCGTGAACTACTTAGCTGCTCCGTTAAATTGCAAAACTGGGGGGTGGATTTTTGAAAAATAAAATAGCCTATGATTTAACCTTGGACTATCATCTATATTTATGCAAAAATTTATTACAATCCGTCAAGCGGTGTAGATTTTTCATATAAACTTCATAATATTCATCCCCTTATTTTATTTTGTCCTATACTGTGGGATTCACCAGTGAGTTCGATACTAAAACCCAGCGGAAACCCTCTCCACCCTCGTGAGTCGATAATATTCATCCCCTATTTCAACCCTTTAGGGGTAGATTTATGAAAAAAAGTCGCCTTTGTTTGACCCAGTAATTTTTACCACTTTTATTCTACATTTAGGTAGATTAGCCGTAAACGCGTGACAGACAAACAGACAAACATTCGCAGTTATAATATACGTATGGATAATGGCCAATAATGTAATCTTCTACATATAAATCTTAACTATACCAAATTAAAAATACCAATTTAATAATACCAAATTAATTAAGTACTCCTAAGACGTAAATAAACGGGAGAGAAAGATTCACGTATCGGCGTATAGATAAAATGTAATTTATAATCATCTCTTATTATGAGTTTCGCAGTTTATTATAATGGGATTGGAATAATGACATTTTTATTTATGCAGCAAGTTATAAAGTAATGTTGACATATTTATCGTGCTATAAATATCTTTATAAGCGACAGGGGACATATCAAATTCATGCAAAACTTCGACTTCGTTATAAAGGAATACTTGAAATCATTACTTTTAGGCGAAACTATTATAATTGTATGAATTTATTTCATTTCATATAAAGAAATAACACAAAAAATAGTAAAATTTATTATTATACTCATAATAATTATAATTAATTACTTTTAGCAAAATAATCGTGTATACATTTACTGTAAGCGAATTTTATCATTAACTTCACACTAAGTCAAGGTTAATTTTTTTTTCAAGTTTCTAAAACACTAAAGTTTCATTACCATAGCGAATTTTTAGGGATCCACATAAGATACTTAATTTTTTTATTTTTATACATCAACGAAAAATGCTTATCGGATTGGTATTTGCGAAGCCGTCCTTGTATTTATTTTTTTATAGTTGTTCCTGTCCCTCTAGAGTTCCATATTAAATGTTTTTTTTATTATTGATAAAAGGGGGGCAAATTAGCAAAAGGATCACCTGATGGTATGTATTTACCTTCATCTATGGACATCTACAACATTAAAAAAGTTGTGGGTGCGCTGCCGACCTTAAGGGGCGAGGAGGAAAGGAAGGAAGAAGGATGGGGATGGTGGCAATATGGAGAATACTGTTTCAGATCTTTTAATTTGATATTTAAACAAAACATGTTTGCTGTAAAACTTTTGTTATGACGGTGCTGATCTAGTCCACTATGGTTCTGCGGCTAGTGCACTTCGAAAACGATATACCTACTACCAGAAATTAACATGTATAAACAAAAAATAAATGCACACAAAAGTCATCTTTTTCTTTTTCCAGTTTTCCTTATTTTCAATGGTATTATTTTTTATTAAAATAAGTATTTAATTAAACGAGATCAGAATACTCACACGTGGCGTGGTGTGGAGTTAAAAGTACTTTTTTTATTTTCTTACCTCCGCGAGAAATAATATGAACCTCATTTTCTTAGAACGTATCTGAGCTGGCTGACTCATAATTGATAAAAAATCGTGCGGATCTAAAATTTGGTACTAATTTCATTCGAATCAATACATCATGTGTTTTAGAGGCTGCAATGGGTACTTCAGTCCAAGATGATATTGACTCAGTTGCGAGCACATATTCAAAAGCAATTGAAGTTGTTGGAGTGTCCGTCGTACAAAGATTATGTAGATTTTGGCTACATTTAAACTTTTTCTTTAAGCTGTCAAATTTAGCTAAAATTCAAGAAAAAGCACTAAAGGATCTACACGTATTTACAAGCAGAATAATTAAAAATAGAAGAATTTTCTTAGAAGAGAATAATATAAATGCACTGGAAGATACTGAGAACTATGGAAAAAAAGGGAGACTAGCAATGTTAGATTTACTTCTTGAAAATGAAAAAAATGGAAATATTGATACAAATGGCATAAGAGAGGAAGTTGATACTTTTATGTTTGAGGTATACCCATCAGAAATATAGTTATCTTTTTATTTATTACGTTCAATCTTATTTGACAGTACTTTTCCAGGGACACGATACAACATCACAGGCATTAACATATTTTCTGATGACAATTGCAAATGAAACCACAGCACAAGTAAGTCCTTCCTATACATTTAATAAAAAATTTAATGATCGCTATATTTACGTTGAAGATATATGACAAAAAAAATAGTGCGAAAATTTATTAATGTAATAGAACAGTGATGTTTTTTGTTTGTCTGTGCGTTTGAGCAAGCTAATATTAGAAACGGCTTAGCCCTTTTAAATGTAGTTTAGATTACTGTATTTTGGTAGTCTTGTGTTCATCAGTCATTCAGTGTTTGATTTATTATATTTATATTTGTTACAACAATTTTAGCTTCCGACAAAATTGCTATAAAATTGTAGTAGTTTAAACTGAAACTTTAGTGTACACAGGCCAAACCGTTAGCGAGCCGATAGAGATAAATACACCATCATTTGATTCGATGTATATTTCAGGACACCAATTGAAATGACAGTCCCCAACTTATTAACTCATTTTATTGTAATATTAGTTTATTTATTTTCAACTAGCGGCCCGCTCGCGGCTTCGCTGCGTGACCTACGTAATTGTTTCGTGGTATCGCAACCCTCGAGGATAGATTTTTATAAAATAAAGTACCCTATGTTTAAGCTTGAATTATCAACTATACTTATGCCAAAATTCAACAATTTCACCCCCTATTTCAATCCTTTAGAGATTGATTTTTGAAAAACTAAGTAGCCTATGTTAGACCAAGTAACATTTACTACTTTTATATTAAATTTCATCAAAGTCGGATCGGTAGATTAGCCGTGAAAGTGTGACAGATAAACAGACAGACTTTCGAATTTATAATATAAGTATGGATTATTATTTTATCTATTAGGAAAAAATATACGAAGAAATGCAAAGTATATTTGGCAACTCGCAGCGACCGCCAACAATGGAAGACCTTAATGAGATGAAATATCTAGAGTGCTGTATAAAGGAAGCCTTGCGGCTTTACCCCAGTGTGCCAATTATCATCAGATACATAACCGAAGAGGTTACTGTTGGTGTGTATGTTTTTTCATTTCAAATTTTTCACGATTTATCCCGCATTTGCTGTGCATTAGTTAGAGAGAATCTAGACACCCCGTTTTCCACTATCCACTCGAAATCGAGATATCGCGTGTGGAGTGGCGGATCTTACGCCGCGCTTGGTCTTAGGTATCAGAACGAAGAAATGAAAATGATATAGTTATAGTCATTCCCCTGAGTAGGAAACAAACCCATAACCATCACGTTTACAGTCAGATGCTATCCCACCGATTCACGACTACCTCCGTAACGGTATGTATTTTAGTAAAAAAAGCTTTTTATAATACAATAATTATAGAGTATATTAGTGGGGGACGGAGTGTCTTAACACTAGATTTCCTCTGCCTACCCTGCTGTGTGCGGGATACAACGTCAAGTTAAAAAAAAGAAAAAAATATAGATAGTAATAGTGTTTATCACATTATTTCATTATATTTTAATAGTGTAAATAGATAAAATATCAAGATAATAAATCGAACGTAAAGATATACATTTTCTTTCAGGCAATTACGTGCTACCTAAAAATTGTCACATTTTTATATCCATATTCGAGTTGCATCGCCGTGAGGATTTGTATCCTGAACCAGAACGCTTCATACCCGAAAGATTTTTACCACATAACTCTCAGAATAGGCATGCTTACGCCTTTATACCTTTTAGCGCTGGACCCAGGAACTGCATAGGTAAAAAAAATTACGATAATATGACATAGAGGGTCCACCAATCTATGTCATATTATCGTAATTTTTTTCTAATTTACTTAGTAATAACAAAACTGTGTGGATTATTATTTTATCTATTACTGTGGCCAATCGTGGCCCAGTGGCACAAACGTGTGACTGTAAACGACTGGTTGTGGGTTTGATTCCCACTCGAGGAGTGGAAGTATTTAATATTTCCATTTTCTTCGCTCTGGTGTCGAGGTAAAGCGCGGCGTTAAGTACCGCCACTTAACACGCGATGCCTCCGAATTCGGCGGAAAGTGGGGAACGGAGTATCTTAATACTAGGTTCCCTCTGTCTACCCTGCTGTGTGCGGGATACAGCGTGAAGCTAAAAAAAAAAACTACATTACGTTTCCTGCATACGGAGTACAGACGGAGTCGCCCCCGTTGTCTCTTTAGATATATTCTTTTAAGGCGGGAGTTATCCAATAATTTTATTCTATTTTAATTAATTAGAATAGTTTTTTTGTCATCTCAAAAAGTAGCGCGTAGCATCATTTATAACTGTGCCCGGGCACAGTAATAAATGATGGCCCCACTGGTTTTTGGCTTTGCAGAAATCAGTTATGATAAACATCCGATACGTCTATATCCAAACAATCTTCATGGGCGCAGTTTTAGCATTCAATTCTTGACAATGAACTCAGGGCTCATCAAATGTTTTACCGCATATAACGCATTCAAACTATTTTTCGATCCATTTTATAAATACTTCTGATATTTTTTCGACACTGTAGTGACAAAAATGAAATTGAAAATTTACAATAATTGTTATAGTGAGTAGGTATATAATAATCTTTAAATATATTAAATTTTCCAAATCTC
Organism: Dryas iulia moderata; assembly: GCA_019049465.1. Classification (NCBI taxonomy): domain Eukaryota; kingdom Metazoa; phylum Arthropoda; class Insecta; order Lepidoptera; family Nymphalidae; genus Dryas; species Dryas iulia. The sequence goes on along the minus strand of CM032418.1, from coordinate 10,172,455 downwards.
TTAAATAAAAGGCGTGTATGAACTCTTAACTAAAAACTCAACAATCTTCACTAAAATTTGAAAGGGCCGACGAAATATCACTCATATCCATTTATTTTTTCTCTTAAGGAAGTATCTTTATAATATCGCTTAAATATAGTGTTTAGTTTCTTAGAAATTGATTTATCCGGGGCTACCAGCCTACCTGTAAAAGTAATAATGGGACGACAATACAATAAATAAATAAGTTCTTACTGTTTTATGTTTTTAGGCCAAAAATTTGCTATGATGGAAATGAAAACCCTAGTATCAAGTTTACTACGACGCTTCCGCCTCGCAGCTGTGACTAAACCATCCGAATTGAACTTTCAGACGGACATCATCTTACGCACCGATAATAATCCGATATATGTACGATTTTATAATAGAAAATAATTCGATTTCATCGAGTCCATGAAGCCTACTTAATACGTAATAAGCATTAAAAATTGTAATTTATCAAACTATAAAATATTATTTACCAGCAAAATTAAGTTAGGCATATTTAAAGACATGAAACATGTTGACTGACAAATAAATCTTTTCCTACACGTCATGTGTTTATGCTAAGAGACTTATCTGCTTTAAGAAGGAAGTATAATTATAGCCACTGAAAAACAAAATATGACTTCGTCCTTTTCGTACGCACATTCTTACAAAAATGTAATTAAATTATTTTAAAACATTATATATTTTTAAGTTAACTTACACTTAATATATGTATGTATAAGTTTATATGTGTTCGTAAAATTACAGCTGTATACATTTTCTTAAAGTTTTATACGCACACTTAGGAACTTAATCGAAAGACATTTCTAGAAAACTTATAAAAAATTCAACTGAGGAATTTGAACCCGCACATGGACTTGGACTAAGGACGAAAAGATTTTTGTATTAAATAATTAATAAGAATTATTATTGTTTATTTCATAATCAGCAGTCATAGGACTAGTCGAGGCGCAGTGGCACAAGCGTGTGACTGTAAACGACTGGTTGTGGGTTCGATTCCCACTCGAGAAGTGGAAATATTTAATATTTCCATTTTCTTCGCTCTGGTGTTGAGGCAAAACGCGGCGTTAAGTTCCGCAACTTAACATGCAATGCCTAAAAATTCGGCGGAAAGTAGGGAACAGAGTGTCTTATCACTATGTTACCTCTGACTACACTGCTATATGTGGGGTATAGCGTGAAGCTAAAAAAAAACATAATCAGCCCATTTTCGACAAATGCTTGAAGGCATCTTCCACAGCACTAATTTTCCTATTATTTGTGACCCACATTAGATGTATTTGTACTTTTAATAAATCTGAAGGACACATAGAATGAAATTGATACTATAACATATTTTTTTATCATTTATTGGGATTTTTATAGAATATTTTATGATAATATATTATCATAAAATTTTTAGTCTTAAATCCGTAAATGTAATGTTTGTTGGCGTATACTTTTACTACTTTACTAGTGAATGCAATAAAACATGTTTTGACAGTTTTAAAAGGTACTTTCAACATTTAAACACATTCTTAAATCCTCATGTAAACGTTACGTTTCTTTAAATGTAATGTGCTATGTAAATGTGCAACAATACAATCAAGTACTCAAATGTAAATTTTAGCATCTATAAAGTGATAAAATCTTTTTTTAAATATAAAATAACTTTATTAGCAACTCTTCAGACATCTACAGAATGTTTTATTAAATAAATATTGCTTAAAAAAAGATTTGTTTTACTATAACTTTATTTGCACCTTTAAATATGAAATAATATGGATTGGATAATATGGACTTAAAATATACCTAATAAATATGTGTATGTAATTACAAACGTAATTTCAAATTCCAAGTTTATTTTTATTGATTTCCCATATTTTTTTAGGCAGCCTACATCAGTTGACATACATATACTTGAAATTCCTTTAACTTCATTATTAAATGTTGGTAAACTCTAAACTACCTGAGAGCGATTCAGTTGTTTAAGCAAAATTATTTCTAGTACGTTAGCATTGGTATCACGCTATACAAACCTGCTATTTGCAATTGGACTGTATTCAGGAGGCGCGGGTTCGAATTCCGCTGCTTTCAAATTCCTATACGTTTTCTAAATGTCTTTTTCAATTTTTCTAAGTGTGGCATAACACTTTAAAAATATGGGACAAAAAAAAATATCAAAATTTTCCACATTTTCCAGTTTTTAAAATTTCCAGAAGTACTTCTACATCAAGCCGTCTTTTTTTGCTTCATTCGATCAAACTTTTGAAGAAAATTAAAGGATCGCGATTGCGACTTTGCAAAACCTAATCAAACTAAAAAACGAAATGATATTTCAGCTTTTTTTATGTTTTGTTATTGATAACAGTGTTTAAATTTATAGTGTAAAAAAAACACACTATTACCAATAAAAAAGGAAGGAAAGATCTGAAAAATCATCACGTCTTTAATTTCGCTAAAGGTCATTTTTCAAAGTCAAAATCGCGATCCTTTAATTTTCTTCAAAAGTTTGATCGAATGAAACAAAAAAACGGCTTGATGGATTTAATCGAAACCTTGTGAGGTTTTTGTGAATATATTGAACTGTAAAACGCACAGCCAGTGTTCTTGATACATCCAAATTAGCGCCTGATTTTCCCAAAAGTCAGAAAAAGTCCTTTTTTTAATGATTTTTAAAATTAATGTAAAGAAGAAGATATTTTTTTTTTTAAAAATCCGTAGCTGGTTTTTATGGGAAATTTACTGAAGATTTTAAAATACTCCTTACGTTTCTTGTGCGATCAACGGTTACTGAGATATTTATGGTTAAAGACAAAAAGATCTTTTTCCAGTCAGAGTTCGATATGTCACCGAGAAGTATATTTATCGAATTTTCAACAACAGCAAGTTAAAGCTAGATAAACAAGTTATCCGGTCCATATAGTGGTTAAGTTGAAAAAAATGATCCAACTTTTTAGACCAAAAAAATGAACTGAAAAAAATTTTTTTTTTCCCCTCTCGATATTCATCAGGATATAGCGATATAGCGGAACACGTCGCTTGAAAATATTTTCCATCTTAAGATCTTAAGATCTCAAAACTAAAGCTTTAAAATCTTTGTTTTTTATTTCAATGCGACCATTTTTGAGGAAAATACACCCACTTAAAAAACGTCAAAAAAATTGGAAAATTTTACCGATCTTTTAATTATTTTCGCTAGTATATAAGTATGGATTGTCCTGATGCTTAAATTTGATTCAAAAACTGATAATAAAGCTCACAGACACTTAGATTGGATACTACGAAAAGATCAAAATCATTGCGTTTTCCCAGTTGCATAAAATAATTTACAAGGGGTAAAGTACGAGCTGATTTCTGCTGAGTTTTGTGAGTAGTATCTGGTTCACTGGCGTGTCTCACAATACCATCTTTGCCCGTGGTGGGACAGGTTAAGAATACTATGTTTATTATATCATTACGTTCATTTGTTATTCTATAGCAATTAAATATTCTTGTTTAATTATTATATTAAACAGACTGATTATATGATTATACATATTTAAGGCTTTTTAATTTTGTCATCATAGAGTTTGAGTTCTTTCATCAACAGATATCAAACAGGTCTTCACCGAACGCTATTTGTTTTTGGAAATCACATAATATTACTATTGTGCATTCTAACAAAACAGGTATTCCATGTCGAATAAAACACACAGCGTTCCAGCAATGGTAACAGATAAAAGCCTGGTTATTAACATGATAGAGGAGTGCGCACACTGGTGAGAAAAGGACAAGTATAAAATCATAGACAATTCGGTAAGATTAATCATAGGTTATAGAAATTAAGGGCAGGTTTACAATAGCTTCCTTCACCCTACAACACGTAATATCTGTTTTGATGTAATGCAGAACAGTACTATAATAAGCACGAATTTATTAAATACAATACAGAGATTACTACGATAACCATGCCAAAATCTAAGTGACATTGCCCTTTGGGGTTATCTTGGCTCAGTGTCACGTGATAGGTAAGGGTTCATAAGGGTTATATTTATTATGATATATTTATATTTAAAGTAATAATATTTACAAATTTTTAATCTACATATCTATTTCTACATATATATTAAAAGAATAGAAAAGTCAATTCTGTATATGAAAATTTTTAATTTGGTGGGTTATAACAGAGCCGAAAAACACTTTGTAGAATTTTTGTCTCTGTCTGTTTGTTTATTTCTTCACTAGTGTATGTCAAAATTCATTACATTCGGTCAAGCGGTGTAGATTTTTCATATAAACCTAAGAAGGTTTATAAGAAAACTATTTCAAGAGAAATAGGGGTATTTCAGGTAGAGGTAGAGGTTGTAGAGGATGATTTTTGAAAAAATAAGTAGCCTATATTAGACCCAGTAAATTTTACTACTTTCATACTTAATTTCATCCAAATCGGACAGGTAGATTAGCCGTAAAAGCATGACAGATAAACAGACAGACATTCCCATTTATAATATAAATACGGATCAATCATACTTGAACTACTGGATAGAAATTAATGAAATTTCCTATGGTTGTAACTTACAGTCCAAAAATACATATAGAATAGTTTTCATCCTCTCATTCAATATAGTTTCTTTGGGAAAAATAAAAAACCTCTTTAAATAAATTACTATAATTAGTGAGGATTTAAAAAAATGCATTAAGAAAAGTATACCTTCATATACTGTATTTATTTATCCTGACACCTACTAAGTAATTGGTAAAGATTTGATCGCGATTGCCACGCGAAAGTAAATATAAAATTAAAAACACGACTCCGTTAACTATAAAACTGAATTATTAATATGCCAGTGAGTGTATACTCGCCTTGAAAGGTAAACGTGTTTAGTACTAACAATCATGTATTCACTTTATTTTGGACTTTTATTTATATTTTTTTTGCTAGTGTTTCTATATGACAAATATAACAGAAAAACTATACTTATTTCAAAAATTCCGGGAGACAAAAGATGGCCAATAGTAGGGAACACACTCAGTTACATAAAAACTCCCGGTAAGTATTTAGTTATAGGTAATATAGAATTTGTTTTTTGTTTAAAAATTTATAATAATTAAAAAAAAGGGAGAAAATTTGTACTTTTATGATAAAATTTCACACTCAAGCATAAATTTTGTCTTTTTTTTCTGATTTATTTCATATTTTTTAAAGTTATAAATAACATATTTTTACAATTTATAATTCATGAATTTATAAAAAATTACGTAGGAATAATAATGTAAAAGACTTTATAGCATATAGCTTTGCGCTTTTTTTAGACGTTGAGACATTGCGTGTTGAGTGGCGGAACTCAACGCCGTCTTGCTTGCCAAAGCGGAGCAAAAAAAAAAATAAATTATGATCATTCTACCGCAAGCGAATCGAACCCATAACAAAGACACTGTTCTGCTGCGCCACAATGGAAAAATTGTACAGGAAAATAAAATATATTTTTGAATAATATGAACATTAAAACTATTCGCAAACAAAATTATTTTATAATTTTATTATGTTTTAGTGGAACTTTTCAAATATACTCGCATACTTCCAAAGAAGTTTGGCTATGTTTATCAAATACACGCAATGAATGTTCGAACTGTAGCCTTATTGGAGCCAGAGCTTCTTGAGGTAGGTGTTACTTTGATTTTCATCTTTTTTATACGCTTTACTACACTTCTTTTTTTTAGCTTCACGCTGTATCCTGAACACAGCAGGGTAGGCAGAGGGGACCTAGTGTTAAGTCACTCCGTTCCCCACTTTCCGCCTAATTCGAAGGCATTGCGTATTAAGTGGCGGAACTTAACGCCGCGCTTTGCCTTAACACCAGAAAATGGAAATATTAAATATTTCCACTGCCCGAGTAGGAGTCGAACCCACAACCAGTCGCTTTACAGTCACACTTTGTGCCACTGCGCCACGTCTGGCCCCTACACACTTCTTGCAGTTTCATTTACATAATGTTTTGTACACGTGTCCTGGTCGGATGACAATATAATACTTTCATAACACTGAGCTGATATCCTTGTCACGACTAGGTTAGTGAGAAGTTATTTTTATACATGTATTTAGTGACATTTTAAATTTATTTATTTAATTCATTATTACTAAAATTCATAAACTTTTACTTATTATTTTGTAAGAAAACTGTCTTAACCGGATTAACCGTGTATATTTTTGGTATAAGAAAATACATTTGGGAAAACCCTACAAGTTTGGTAAACTTGTGTACCTGTGGTGTGATGGGTCAGTCTACCTGTGACCACGGACTACTGTACGAAAAGTCGGGTTTTCTGAAATGTATTTTCGAATATCAAAAATATGCACGATTACTCGGGTTAAAATAGTTTGATTTCTAAGCGTGTAAAAATTGGGAAAACAACAGGTCTTTTTTAGATAAATAAAATTTTTCATTGCACACATACAAACATTATAAAAATAGATTAGACAAAAACACAATACCACAAACATTGTCAAATGTAGGCGACCTTAGCACTATTCGTGATCTTATACGGGTTACCGGTAGTGCATAAAATTATGTACAAATTCAGAAAAATAAATACATAATGATTATATACCATGTAAATTACGCTACACGTAATGATACATGTGTACATACATATTTTCCATACACATGTACATACATATTTTCGTCCAAAACTTCATTCTAAATATTATTTTACATAATACACACAGAATAACATAAATAAAATATATTAGTATTTAAAAACTGACCCGTAAAATAACCCAATTCAACCCAAGAACTCCAAGAGATCATGAGTCATGCTCGGTAGCTCGCTCGTCTCATAAGCATTTTACCAAATCGTTACTCATAAACAAACGATTCGGCAGTCCTTCCGATAATAAAAGCTAAAAATAGTCACTACACAATAAACAACAATTATATATAGATAAAATTATAAGTGTATCAATTTTTATTCATGCATTTTTTATATAATAACATACTTTTAAAATATTGTGAATTATCCTCACAGTGCAATTGCACTATGGACTCGTAATCACAAGTAATTGTTGTTATGTATATCTTAAGATTAAGTTGTCTTGTAATGTAATGTAAAATGGCTTATGTTTAAAAAATGCTACCTACAGCTCATTATAACGTTTTAAATTTTGTCCCTTTCAGATTTTTTTGTCTTCGCCTCGTTATAATGAAAAACAAATACCTTACACGTTTCTAAAATCATGGTTAAACGAAGGTCTCTTAATAAGCAATGGTAAGTATATATTTTGTGCGAATTTTTCGTAAAAAAATATATAATATATCATGTATTCCCTGATAATAAAAATATATCATACATCTCTTTGCAACGTGATGGGCTCGGCATCTGAGCGATGAATACATAGAATAGTATGTAGTTTCTTCCCTATGCTAGCGACCTGCTCACCGCTTCACCCGCGTGAATTACACTAAAGCTGAATCGCACTTCCCGCTTTAGAAGTTGATTATTGAAAAAAAATGTAGCCAATATTTACCCTGGGTTCGGTTTGATTGGGCCGATGGTTTAAGTGTTAAAATGTAAACAAAAGCACCAACAACTTTAGCATTAAAAAGAACCTAGACAAGTTTACGGGAACGCGAGTGGGCTTTTTAAAAGATAATTAAAGTTATATTAAATTTATTTAATTATAAAATTAACAGAATTGGAACAAAAAGAATTAAAACTTAAAAGTAGTGAATCGACCGAACAGAAGCGCATGCTCTTGTCGAATAATAATCTTTCTCATAAAAATTAACACTAAAATACATTGAAATGGTTCCCATGGCTTGAGAGGGTTCGCATTACTATACTCAGAATGCTGGTTAAGCATTTACTTGCACCGTTCTCATGCCATGAGCCAACATAACTCCTCCCTCCTTAAGTTCGAAACCATCGGAAGATTTAGGATTCTGAGGGTTTCGATTAAAAGTAAAAATTTTAGTTTTAAATCTATTAACAATGAAAATTATAATTATAGTAACTAATATTAAATATAAAACTAAGGTACCGACACTGACACTATTGACTTTTATGATTGACTCTTTTTCACTTTCACTTTCACTAACACTAACACTTTTTGTCTTTAGAGCTGCCGACAAATATTTCACGTCATCCAGGTTTATTCCTTTAATATCAATTGGGGAGGAAATTGTAGAATAGCTTTGATTAATCTCAGGTAACTTTATAACAGGCGTGACCTTGTATGCATTACTTTCCATTAAATGCCGAAAATATATTAGATGAAGGTCACCAAGCTGCATTTCGCAGTTAGGTGCAATTGTTAACAGATAGGTTCCAGCTATAGATGTTTTTGATATATCTTCTTTACAATTATAGGTCATTACCATTTCATTCTGTGCATATATTATCCAACGAGCGGGTGATAGACGTTGCGCTTTAACTTCCTCAATTTGTGTAACACGACGTATACAGCGTGATAAGTTTTCTTGAAACTGCATTAATTGTTGCGTACACGTTGTAGTAGCATATGGCACTATCTCATGTTCAGTGCATAAGTACTGGTTATCGACGGAAAGTTGCTGACACGGCGCCGCGAGCGACAAGTATTTAGAACCTTTCACCATAAGGAAGGGATACTCGGGGATAATAATGGAAGTTTCATTTCTAAATGTATTAAAAATAGGTAATGAATAAATCTTATAATAATTATATGTATTATTATCTGTGAGAGGTACTTCCATTATGAATGTAATCTGATTCCCTTTTACATATGCTTTGATAATAAACGTTTGCTCTATTTTAACTAAGTTACTTTCTGTTACAGGATATATTAAACTATGAAATTTTTCTATGCCTAATAATATATATAACAATGCCGATGACATAGCGCTCATTGATGAGAGCCGGTTGACGCTGGAGCGGAGAGTGAACCTCTGGAAGGGTACGCTTGAGAACGGCGGTCTTAAACTAAATGTGACGAAGACCGAGTACATGGCTTGCGGGAGCCCGGACTCATGCACTATCCAAATAGGTCCTGAACCAGCCGTTAAGTCGGAAAAGTTCAGGTACCTTGGATCTATTCTGCACGAGTCCGGAGGCATCGATCACGATGTCCAAGCCCGTATCAGCGCTGCTTGGGCGAAATGGCGTGAGGTCACAGGTGTGGTCTGCGACCGCAGAATACCACCCAAGCTCAAGGGACTGATATATAGAAGCATAATCCGACCGGTTCTCTTATATGGCAGCGAATGTTGGCCAGCACTGTCCAGGCACACTCAGCAGCTTCACGTCACGGAGATGAAGATGCTGAGGTGGATGTGTGGCGTTACGCGGGCTGACCGCATACGCAACACATTTATCCGAGGTAGTCTTCGTGTCCGTGACGTAGCGGATAAGCTTCAAGAGAGTCGCCTGAGATGGTATGGCCACGTTGCACGCCGGCCTGAGAACTATGTCAGAAGAATTTGCCTCGATATATCTGTCCCTGGAGCAAGACCCCCAGGACGCCCAAGAAAGCGATGGCTGGACATCGTGAAGCACGATATGAGAGCCAATGGACTTACCACCGAGGATGCCAAAGACCGTGCAAAGTGGAGGAGGTTGAGTAGGAAGGCAGACCCTGGCTAAAGCCGGGATAATGCCAGGAAGAAGAAGAAGAAGACTTCTGTCGAATTTAATATCAATTGATGTAGTACAGAAATTTTACCAAAAGCTAAAGAAGTCTCAATTTCATTTAATTTTATATATATTGAACGAAAATTATTAATAAATGTACTGTAGATACCTAGAACATAAGTTGAATAAATAGAATTATTCTCTTTCGCGGCTATATTATTTAACATTTGTTCTACGCGTTTTAGGCGCTCACTCATAATGATTGAATTGTTATATAAAATTTCCGTACTATTAATATTATAATCCATCATTTTGGAAACCAATCCTGGTCTTCTCTCTCAAGCCCCCTGGGGAGGAGAGGGGAAACGACTTCAGGGCTGAGCCCTCTGGACGTTATTTTCTCCGCCATCTATAACCATAGATGGGTCATGGGGGAAGGCCCTTTAGGCCTTCTCAGTGGGTCTCATTTTCCACATAGGGGATAAAGGGGGGAAGGGGGTAAGAGCTATGGCTGCCTGGGCGATCAGCCCAGCTGGGTGACGCCCTCGATAAAATTAGACTTTCAATTAGACTTTAATTTCAATTAGACTTTCCTTGTCATGTAACTTATTGATGAGAGTATCATATCGAATAGCATCGTTATTATCTAAATTACCTGATATTGCTTTTATAAATGAACCTAACGGATTAATCAAACCTCTTTTAAATCTTTTCATTGGTGCTATTTGTCTTACTTTTTCAATTGTATTATTTATCAAATATTCTACTTCCATTTTCATATTAGTGAATTCAAGTAAATATGGCTTATTAACAATAATTAATTTATCGAACTCATTATATCGGTTTATATTAAATTCTAAATCCCTAAAAATTATACTTAAATCTAATACTTTAATAATAATCCACTTATTCTCTTGTTTAAAAGCCTGACCTTGCCTTACCGGCAATAATCCCGGGTTGCCTTCAATTTTTTGAAGTCGAAGGGATTGGATGTTTTTCGTCGTCATCGCGAGAACGATCAAGCACCACCTGTGGAGGTCGTTTTACATTTTTAATGGGTACTTTTGTTTGACGATCCCCAATTTTTATGGGTACTATGTTTTTAGTCATTTCTCCGCTAACACACGCTTTTTGAAAAGGGGGCTTATCCTTACTCCTTCTATTGTTGACTGGTTTTGTAAAGATAGCTTTTCCTAACCCTATCTCTATATCTTGCTCACCACTACTCTTTTTTATTAATTCTTCTTTATTCTCGCGTAATTTATTAGAAATATACTGATATAAATACTTTGTACGTTTTACATGATCTTTGAGTAATTGTTGTATATAAGCTTTTTTAAATTCTATATTAAACACGTCATTAGAGTCAGTATGACCGAAAACTAGTTCAAATGGCGTTAAGCCCGTAGCGCTATGTATAGTGTGATTATAAGCCATAATGGAATAGGTCATAACCGAAGCTGCGTCTGTAAATTTATGCTCATATTTTGCCAGTCTGTAAATTTCTATAATTGTAGAATGAAATCTTTCTACAATACCTGTTGAATTAGGATTATTAGGAGTAGTAATATGAAGGGTTATTTTATACATGTCTGCTAATTCCCTCATTAATTCATTATTAAATTCTGTCCCTGGATCTGCGGTAATTTTTCCAGGAATCCCATAAATAGAGAAGTATTTAATTAAAGCACGGACTACTTCAGGGGTGGAACGATTACTAATTTCTATTGCCTGACCTAATTTGCTAAAAGCATCTACTATAGTTAAATGATACTTTCCGTCTATGCTAAAAATATCTATGAATATTTCTTGGAAAGGGGCGTCTTGAGTTTGAGTTAATTGCAAAACTGATTTAATTGGTTTTCTATCATATTTCATCGTTCGACAAGATTCACAAGCATTAATTACAGCTGAAAGAGTTTCTTGCATGTTATGCCAAAAATAGTTACGCTTAATTCTAGTCATAGTTTCTTTAATACCTCTGTGACACGTCTTACCCTGATGATATTTTAATATAATTGATTTTTGTTCTCCCTCTTCCTCTATAAAAACTACCCTTTCTGTACATTCTTTAATATTTATGGTGTCCTTTTTAAATAAAGCTATAATTGTATTTGCAAAATCTCTTCTGTGTTGAGGATTTTCAAAATATATAAAGTATTTAATTTTTGGGCGAATATATTCTTTAAGAAACTGTTTAACTAACTCTAAATTATTTAAAGGTAAAAATACTTCAAGGATTTTCTCTTTTGGCCTAGATAAATCTTTAACGTGTAAATCATTTTTTTGCCAGGTAAATACTAATATTTGATTTGGTTTTGTATCAATAGCCTCATGTAAAATAGGAATGCCAGATGTATCGCATTGAACATTTGAATGAACTGTTTCAGTGTCAGAACTTGAAGTAATGGAAGGGACAGGATATTCTTTTTCCGATAAACTTCTAGAACTAGCTGATATGGTTGCTTCAGAGTCAGATATGGTAATAGTCCTAGATTCGTCAGAGTTATGTCTTTTAGATAGTTTTACAATTTCTTTTGTAACGTCACACAAATGCTCTTGAAGTCGAGATTCTTTTTCGTCATCATCAATATTAACTACGAGAGAAGCGTTATCATCGAATTCTATAGCATTTAACTTTATTCGTGAAAGTGCGTCGGCGTTTGTGTTTTGTTTGCCTTTTTTGTAGATTACTTCAAAATCATATTCTTGTAAACGTAAACGCCAACGTGTAAGCTTACTATTAGGCTCCTTAAGGGAATATAACCAAGCTAAAGGACGATGGTCAGTATAAATGATAAATTTTCGGCCATATAAATAGGGTCTAAAATGTTTAACGGCCCAAAGTATCCCTAGTAACTCACGCTCTATCGTACTATACCGCACTTCTGTATCACTAAGCGTTCGGCTAGCATAGGCAACAGGACGATCGCTACCAATAGGTCCTTGTGATAATACAGCTCCTAAAGCTTGGGCTGAAGCGTCAGTCGTCAAAATAAATGGCTTGTCATAGTCAGGGTATTGTAAAAGAGGGGCATTCGTTAATAATTCTTTACATTTCTGAAATGCTTCTATATATTTTTCATCAATTATTAATGTATTTCGTTTTTTTAAACAAGCGGTCAAGGGTTGTGTAATTCGAGCAAAATCTTTTATAAAACGTCTGTAGTATCCTATTAAACCTAAAAAGCTTTTAATTTCTTTGGTGGTTTTTGGTAAAGGGAAATCTAAAACTGCTTTTATTTTGTCGTCATTGGGTTTGAGTCCGTCTTTAGTGATCATATGTCCTAAATATAAAACCTCTTTACGTAAAAATTCCGATTTGTCAAGTTGTACTTTTAGATTAGTCCTACGTAATCTGTCAAAAACAATTCTGAGACTTTTAATGTGCTCTTCTAAACTAGAGGAGAATATAATTATATCGTCTAGGTAAACCATGCAGTGTATACCTTGTAGTCCTCTCAAAACGTTATCCATCGTTCTTTGGAAAGTAGATGGGGCAGTTTTTAGTCCAAATGGCATTCTTAAAAATTCAAAATGTCCTGTCTGAGTACTAAATGCAGTTTTTTGACGGTCTGATTCATTAATTTCTATTTGATGATATCCGCTAGCTAAGTCTAATGTCGTAAAGTACGTGCTTTTCCCTAATTTGTCAAACAAATCAGTGATATTAGGAAGGGGGTATTTGTCATCAACAGTAATTTCATTGAGTCGTCTATAGTCTACAACCATTCTATGTTTAATTTCTCCTGAAGCATCCATCTTTTTAGGGACGAGATGAACTGGGGCGCTCCAGGGTGAGTAAGATTCTTGTATAACATTGTCAGCCAAAAGTTTCTCTACTTGTCGTTTAATCTCTTCACTTTGAACAGGTGCTTGTCTATAAGGCTTTATATATATGGGGTCCTCATTTTTAGTTCTAATAAAGTGCTTAACATCGTTAGTGAATGTCAATGGTAGTTGGTCACAATAAAATATGTCTTTATATTCATAACATAAACTAAAAATTTTATTTTTCTCTATTTCATTAATGTGTTCTAACCTCAACTTCTCTAAATTTTTGATTAATAACTCTTCCTTTTCTACTTCTCTCATATCTACACTAATATTAACCTTGCACTCAGATATTTCATACATTTCCACTTCAAACGGCGACTTTATACTAAGCTCCATTTGCTTATCTAATGTGTTTTGTATAACAGTTTTCGCATAACCATTCACGCACCTCACTACTGCACTTGGCATTCTTACACCCTTGCAAAATTCAGTAAAATTAAGGATTGCATCCCCAGAATATTGATTCGTTGGTAAGGATACTCTTACTTCAGAACGCGGGGGTAAAACTAAAATGTATTCTGAATCATTATATATTATGGGAATTTTTGAATATTTTGTTTTAAGTATTTTATGCTTTAAATCAATTACAGCTTCTAATTGTTTCAAAAGATCGTTACCAATTAATCCGTCATATTTCGAATCTACATTATATACGTAAAATTTTTGTATATAATTACAATTAAATGAAGGCATAAGGGGGGTTTTAACTACTTCACTGTGTAAACTAGTAGCATGTGTGCTTGTAACTTGAAAGGGTTCATAAGTAATATAATTTGCGAAGTAATAATATGCCTTTTCAGGACTTAAAAACGATCGTGTGCTACCGGTATCGATCATAAATTTGGCATCTATTTCGGGAATATATATATAAGGCAACTTTAAATTTCTATCACAATTTAACTCTATACATTCTCTAGACTTGAGGCTCGTTTGCAAAAATTTTCCGTTTTAATATGTTCGTCAATGTTATCAGCTTTTTCTTCGTCATTCGAAAAGTCATATTGGTCTGAAATATTTGGATAGTAATAGAGATTATGTTCGGGGTCATATACATGTTCGGGAGAACACATATTTTCGTAATTATTGTCATCGTCATAGTCGATATCATACGTGTACATTTCATTTAAGGGTAAATTTGGTTTATTAGGTAAAACACTTCTCATAGAGACATCATTTTGATTGGGTGTGCTTTTATTAAAATTAGGTTTATATCCAAATTGCGTTGGGTATCCGTTATAATTATTTACGTTAAATGGTGGGCGATAACCTACCTGCTGAAACGGACGGTGCCCATAGTAAGGGTTAACTCTCGATGGTGGTATATGCGGTCCTTTAGGAATACCGAATTTATATGGGGATAAATTTGGCCTATACCCAACTGGAGGGTTATTCGACGTTTGTGGTATGCCGAATTTAAACTGTGGCTGTTGATTTGATTGATACAAAACTCTATTATTAAAATAACCAGGCTTCGCATGAAAATCTAAATTATTCTGTGATTTTAACTGTGTAATTTGCGTGGAAGGATTATTCTGTTTTAAAATATATTTATTACGTTGATTATATTGCTCTTGGAAATTCATTTCCTCTAAAACTACACACAAAGCCGATTCTAAAGTTTTGGGTGCTTTCAACCTAACTATCCGCACTAAATTCTCTGGTAAATTATATAAAAATACATTTAAAGAAGTGTTATTATAAATAATAATTTTACTTTGTCTTATTTCTTCATTTGCAATATGATTGACCTTCGATAAAAGTACCGAACGTACCGATTGTACCCTATTACAAAAATCAAGATAACTCTCTCCTGTTTTTATTTTTAAATTCTCTAACTCTATAGCAATACATTCCTCACTACGCGGGTCTCCAAAATGTTGAATTAACAAATCTTTAAATTCCGACCAAGTAACAATATCCTCACGCTCGCTGATAAGCGCAGCGGCCCTGTCCACTAAGCGACTAGTAATAGCATGCATAATGTATACATTTTGTGCATCAGTGCTTTGAAATTTATCAATTACATATTCACATTTTCGTAAAAATAAATTTAATTGGCGTTTGTCACCACCAAAAAGTGGAATTAATTTTAAAATTTCAGTGGGAATTAAAGCTATATGTTCCATTTTTTTTTTTTATTTTATATAAAATCTTACAATAGGACTAATAGGAACAATAAAGAAATTGATTCTTAACAATATGTTACCACAAATAAAATAAATATTTTAATTATTTAAAATTTAAATAGAATACGCAATAATATTAATTAAATATTATATTTCAAAGATTTGGATTCGAAATAATAAAATTAAACTTATTACTTAATTATAATATTTCAAAGATTTGGATTCGAAATAATAAAATTAAACTTAATACTTAACTATAATATTTCAAAGATTTTGATTCGAAATATTAAGAAAATCAGATTACGTTATAATAAAAGAAATTCATTTTATTTATAACGGGATACAAGGAAGGTGAAAAATTCTACTCACCACCCCGAGGTCAGCATCATCAGCTCCAGGCTCCTCACACACTGTCTTATTTATTTGGTTCGGGATAGTTCCTTACAGACCTTCAAGCCCTTTTCGCGGATTTTGACGCGTAATTTATAGATGAAGGCTGTATTTTATGTGGAAACTATCCTACCGGCTGCGCCAGACAAGTTTACGGGAACGCGAGTGGGCTTTTTAAAAGATAATTAAAGTTATATTAAATTTATTTAATTATAAAATTAACAGAATTGGAACAAAAAGAATTAAAACTTAAAAGTAGTGAATCGACCGAACAGAAGCGCATGCTCTTGTCGAATAATAATCTTTCTCATAAAAATTAACACTAAAAATACATTGAAATGGTTCCCATGGCTTGAGAGGGTTCGCATTACTATACTCAGAATGCTGGTTAAGCATTTACTTGCACCGTTCTCATGCCATGAGCCAACATAACTATCTAGTCAACATTCCATCGGATTCTAAGGAAAACATCAATAACAAGAACAGTGCGTGGGACTTTCGATCCAAGTGTAGTTTTAAGTGACCTTTTTAATATGCACATTCACGCTCACCTCCACTGTCCGAGCCCCTCACATTCCCGAACGAAATTTAAATCTGAATCTGAATCTGAGCTAGAAATGTACTGATGCTAGTTCATACCGGATCGACCGAACACACCGAAACCTTTTAGTAAATTATAAAGAGATTCCGCTATTATACCTTTTGCGCCTAATTCTACCGCGTATACATTTAATAATATAATATCGTTTTTATAGTAAGGATATTATTATAAAAACGGTGAATATAGACCATAGAGTTTCTAATGATGTCTTATATAAATGTGCGTAAATTTGGTTTGTTGTAAAGACTGCGAAAACAAAATATAATGAGTTAAAATAATTTACTGTTAGTAAATAAAAAACTACCAACTGACCTTGACGTTCAAAACTTGAAATTAGCAAAAAAATATATTCATCATTCAAGTTATTTCCTCAAACAAAAAAAAAAATGACATTCTGTCTATAGCATTTCGTAATTCACGGCGTTTTTAAGTATTCTTATTTAGTTATTTGTTTTGTTTTAGTAAACATTGTTTACGATGATTTATACCGTTTAATTGTGTAATGTATGAAGCTTATGGTAAAAACAATACCGTCCAACTAGGTCAATAGATTTTGTTTTAAATATACTGAATTTAAAATTTAAACGAACTTTCGTTTAAGCTTTAAATTCAGTATATTCCAAGATCGATTCATATTCAATCATGCCTTTTCTGTTCAATGTATCGCTAATGAGTCGTGATTTTTCTTATTACTTAGTATTTTCTACATTTGTAACTTCATTGGTTTTATTTTTGTTATTATATAAAATGTAATACTAACTAACCAACTATCTTTGCTTATAGGACAAAAGTGGCACGATCGACGCAAGCTTTTGACACAAGCGTTTCATTTTAACATCTTAAAGAGATATTTCAATACGTTTGTCGAGAAAAGTGAAAAAGTTGTGGCATTATTAGAAGAACGTGACGACAAAGAAAATATCGACATAGGACCTTTGGTCACCTTAACGAGTATCGAAGTCATGTGTGGTAAGTGATATTTATTTATTTTTAATTAACGAACAAAAATTACGTCAGTCTACAGAATATTTTTTCCACTGGAGCTCAATTCATTAAACTGAGTATAATAAATTCAGTATAAAAAAGATAAGAAAGGAATTACATCTCCGTTCTTTGTATTGATACTAGATCTTCTCTATCTGTTATACCGAGCGCGTAAAGCTGTAAAGAATTGCCGGATATGGAATCAAATGCACAACCATTTCACGTTTAGCAGTAAGCTACTCGAAAAGATAACTCTAATTACTATACAATAACCAATCTCTATATCTAGTGTAATATTTTTTTTTGTTTTTTTTTAGCTTCACGCTGTATCCCGCACACAGCAGGTTAGGCAGAGAGAACCTAGTGTTAAGACACTCCGTTCCCCACTTTCCGCCGAAATCGGAGGCATTGCGTTTTAAGTGGCGGAACTTAACGCCGCGCTTTACCTCGACACCAGAGCTAAGGAAATGGGAATATTAAATATTTCAACCCTTCGAGTGGGAGTCGAACCCACAATCAATCGTTTACAGTCACACGCTTGTGTCTCTGCGCCACGACTGGCCCTAAATTTTATTTATATATTTTTTATTATCATAAAAAGATAAAACTACATACGATATATTACTTTTCTAGTTTAATAATTAATACTTTTTTATATTCGGGCTCAATAATATGAATTAAACATGACAAACTTAAATATAATTATAGCTTTACCACTTTCTTGTATTTTTTTCTAAAGCTGTAAATTATATTTTATTTGATATTATCTTATTAACTTGACAGAAACCGCAATGGGCACAATGATGCATGAAGACATGGCGTCCGTTGCAAATAAATATTGGAAAGCAATAGAAGTTATAGGTTTAATTATGTTTGAAAGGCTTCGTAGACCATTTTTACACCCTAATTTCTTATATCGATTATCAACATTTTTTAGAACAGAAAGGAAAGCACTTCGTGATATACATGCATTTACTAGAAAAATTATAAATGAAAGAAGAACGTATTTAAATGAAAATAATATAACTGAATTTGGCGGTAATGAAGATTATGGGCAAAAAGGCAAATTAGCAATGTTAGATCTTCTTCTGCTGAATGAAAGATTAGGTAATATTGATGAAGAAGGTATTAGAGAGGAAGTTGATACATTTATGTTTGAGGTAATAAATGATTGTTTTTACATCCGTCTAACAGTTAAGTTGGCTGTGAGTTCGATCCTCACTAAGTTATAAGAATCTTTACATAGTGTAAAGCAAAGTCGCTTCCTCCGTCTGTCTTTATGTATATATGCTTAGATCTTTTAAAACTACTCAATAGATTTTAATGCGGTTTCTTTTAATAGACAGAATGATTCAAAAGAAAGATTTAAATGCATACATGCATAATATAGTAGAGAAACACTGATAATTCGAGAGGTTTCTAATGTGACATCGATGCGGCGGCGCGTGCCTATAGTAAGATAGTTGTGTAGTTCACGCAGGCGAAGCCGCGAGCGGGCCACTAGTTATAAAAAAATGTTTATTTCCTCGTTATTATGAGCAAACGTGCGGCATTAAATTCTGCCACTCAATACAATGTGACTGGAATTGGACTGAAAATCGGAGAATGAAGTGGTGACATTGAGTCTGGCTACATACGTTTTTAACCGCAAAACAACGCGGTTTTACGCTTCACAACGTATCCTATAAGCGTATATTATATTTTTTTTAGTTTCACTCTGTATCCCGCACTCAGCAGTGTAAGCGGAGGGAACTTAATATTAAAACACTGCGTTGCCCGTTTTCCGTTGGATCCTTGAGGCATTTCGTGTTACGTGGCGGAACTCCACGCCGCGTTTTTTAAACATTTATTAATACTCCTCAAATGGTAATCGAACCCACAACCAGTCGTGTTTATAGTCACACTTTGTGCCCCTGCGCCACGACTGACTTAATTAAATTAATAATCAAACCATATACAAAAAAATATTTGATTATGGTTATATTACACTTTCTTATTATTGATTATATTTTTCAGGGACATGACACAAGCTCGCAAGCATTAATTTATATGCTAATGACCGTTGCTAATGAAACAATAGTTCAAGTAAGTTAATTTAACTGAATTTATATTTAATTTAAATCACACACAACAAACACGAGATCGACAGTTTAAATTAATTACTTATGGCTACATATTACACTAATAATACAATAGTGTTGTAACTGAAAATATAGTGAATGTGACATAATACGGTATAATGTGACATAATACGAAATATTCAAACGAAAAATCCCTTTTACAATTGAATATAATATTATATTAAATTCGCCATATTTTGAGTTACAACACTATTGTATTATTTGTGCCATATGTTAATAAAAATGCCATGTTAATAAAAGTGCCATAAGTTATGAAAACATTTCATAACTTATCTGCCCGTGGCTTTGCCTGCGTAATTTGAAGTCAGCCAATTTAATAAAATAGTTATTTTAGAGCAACTTTTTCAAACAAAACTTAAATTATTGTTAATTATTTATTTATGACCCGATTTAAAATAAAATGAACACTATTTTTTATTGTATTTACATTAATAAACATTAGAGAAAATTTTACTTAAATCGATTAAGTCGTTTCTGAGTCTTACAGACAACTGGCAAACAGGTGTCTGTAGTGTTTAAATATTTAATATAAAAAAATATATATCTTTTTTTTATATTAAATATTTAAAAACTGCAGACACCTGGTATCGTATCATTTTTTAGAAAAAAAAAGAATCATTGTTTCCAGTTCTGTTGATAATTACTCCCGATAATTTTTTTTTCATATACCTATTCTCCATGGAAAGACAGACTTTCTTTTAATTGTATATTAATAATTAAACCTCCTAAAGTTATATAATAATAATTAAACCCCCATGTTGAATCTTAATTACAGAATAAGATATTTGAGGAAATGCAAAGTATATTTAGTGATTCACGACGAGCACCGACAATGGAGGATCTTCATAAGATGAAATATTTAGAGTGTTGTATAAAAGAATCCTTAAGACTTTACCCAAGCGTACCTGTTATTTTAAGACATATTGACGAAGAAATAACAATAGGTAATTCAAAAGTCAAAGTTAAATGACTTCGAACACGAAACTCAAGGAAAATAATTTAAAAAGAATTACTGAAACTTTAATAAAAAAATGATGGCTATTCCAATAAAAATTGAGATAAGAAGTGTTGAATAATGCTATTAGTTATATTATTGTGGTTATTGCATATTTATATGAAAAATATAAATTTATTTTTAATATAAATATAGGTCTTAGCAGCATTTGCCATTTTGTAAGAAGTTTACTTTATGAGCTATATTAAGGAAAAATTACTACAAAAATAATAAATATGCCCAAATATGTGTACTTACTACTATGTATATTTTTAATCATGAACTTATACTACAAATCAAAACATATTTTAGGTAAATACACAATACCTGCTGATACTCAAATATTTATACCAATAATGGACATACATCTACGGGATGATATATACCCAGAGCCCGAACGTTTCATTCCTGAAAGGTTCCTGCCTGAAAATAATGCAAAGCGCCACCCTTACGCCTATATACCCTTTAGCGCTGGAGCTAGGAACTGTATAGGTAAGTTGAACTAATCTATTAACTTTAAACAGAGAACTTTATTCAGAAAAAACGTAGTGTCAGAACACTTCGTTTTTACTTTCTACCCGAATTGGAGATATTGCGTGTGAGTAATATAGAGGGAAACTCCGTGCTTTACCTTTTTCATCAGAACAGGGAAATAAAATAATTAAATTATGTTCATTTCTCCCAATGGGTATCGCACACAGAACCAATCGCAATATCCCACCGTCTACCCACCCACTGCCGCTGACTTTGCTACTATAGTCTCAAGAGTATTACGACTATTGACGGCAAAATTCATTTTAAAAAACCATTCATTAATATTTGTTCACAGTTATTTTAAAGTAATTATTATTTTTAAATTATATTACTTACCAGCGACCCGCTCGCGGCGTCGCTACGTGATCTGAAATTTTGATCCCTTATTAAAGGTACCCTTTAGAATTCTCCGAACTTTCCGTTTAATCATAACAAAATATAATCATATAGTATCATGGTTTCTAATTATGAAAGAATTCTCATAATCACTTCAGTATTTGCGAAGGTTAGCCCTTACAAACAAAGTTACGAACTTTACCTCTTTATTATATTAGTATATCTAGATACGGACTTACATTCACATGTTTACCTTTTTCAAATATTTCAGGTCAAAAATTCGCTATGCTACAGATGAAAACATTTGTATCAAGTTTGTTAAGACGATTTCGCTTAGAAGCTGTCACTAAGCCATCAGACCTGATCTTCCGGAGTGATATCATATTGCGGACCATAGGACAACCAGTGTACGTAAAATTTCATAGAAGAGAATGAAATGTGTTATTGTTGCCTATTATAAAACGTGGTCTATCCAACTATCCACTTGATATTCATTTTTGTAATCACATAAATAATTAGTTTAATTTTAATATATGCAAATAAAATAATTACATAAATACTTAAGTTTCTTACTGTCCTTTCACACTACGCGTGAGGCCCAAAAGATAATCTCTCCACAAACACTAAGATTTACATATTTATTTAATAAAATGTAATATTGCTGTGGTATGTCATGTCCACTTGAGAAAAAAACGTTATTACCTAATTAATTAAAATCTTTAGTTAGGTTACCTTTAACACACAGGACTTTGGACAAGTCACAGGCAAGAGCAAGAGCATCCTGTGATTCGTCCCAGGCCTCATAAATACTATTTAAAAGACAGACACCGGCATGGCGTAGTGTAGTGGCCTTTTGTGAAGCCCTATTTATATTATAAGATTATAAGATTGTAATAGTAATAATTGATTTAAAATTATTTTTTCCAAAATTTTGCTAAGTGACATGCACAGATACAGGACAAAAATTGTTCGGATCATATGTGTACTACCCGATTTAAATATTTGTATGACTTTACTAATAATACCCATAGATCTGATGTTTTTTTTGATATCCAGGGACTTAAATGTTTAAAGTACGCTTTCCTTAAGTAACGATTCGGTGACAGTTGTGGAAGATATCCTCTTACGTGTTTTAGTTGTGGAGTTTAGAATATCAGCGAAGAATTGATCAAATGTACAAGCATCCTCTTCATCTGAACTAGTTAAACCATTGTCTATTTTTAATTGAAATTCAAAGTTGCCATTCTTCGTCCAGTATCACAATTATGTTCCATGTTATTTTAATTTTATCAGAAGATTTTTTAATTTTATTATTAATGTGTACACATTTTGCCATGGAACATACTTTTTAAGCAAACTTGGAATAGTTTTCTCACATAATTCTTAAATTACTCTTCGTAGATATATGTTTTTTCACTAAGAAGTTCATATAACCCTTGTCTACTCTTATATATTCCCGCAGTCGCCCAATCATTGAATAACAAGAAATTCCTGTAATTGACTGTTTTAGAAGTAAAAATAATATTTTTAATAACATTACAAAAAATACTAAATAATGTATTGGGATTATTATTACAACTTGGATATCTAAATTTTGTTAAATTTAGTTATACGACCATTTGTCATTGGTACACAATCAATTTTATAAATTTTGTTAATTTTGCTGTTACCAAAGTAAAAGGAAGCTAACTGTCTGTATTTTTCTTTTCGTGCACAATTTGTGTAACTGGTATTTGCTGCCTATTTATAAAAACATAAATTAGAATAAATTAATTGATATCATGCCTTGGCTCATGATACGTCTCGTGATTAGGACCTATAATAGTTGTGTTTGTAAGTACAGATCTATTCACGAAAGATGACCACAAATGGCGGCCGACTGCGCATGTACATCCATGGAGAAAAGAATTAAGAAAAGTAATATTTTAATCTCCTCTCCCACTTACAACTATGCTAGATAGCTATACAGGAAGAAAAAATAACCGTTTAAGTTAAACAACCATACTGCACATGCGTAGTAGTTGTCAATACCTCCGAATTTGGCGGAAAGTGGGGAACGGAGTGTTTTAACACTAGGTTCCCTCTGCCTACCCTGTAGCGTTCTGTTAAGAACACCTTAATTACTTTATTCTATAATTAAGTTTTCAACAAGATTTTGGACTTTTATCGATATGCGTTACTATGTCAATTATTTATCAATAACTTCCTCTGAAAAAAAATATTTTATTTAGTAAAACAGAAGCAAAAGGCATTCTATTTAGTAAAACTGAACCTTCACCATATTATCATCAAAGTCAAACTTATATTTCTAATATGTTTAGTCGACCCTAGTGTTTACCTTAATACAATTCTATTACTCATCACTGAGGTACATAAACGAGTACATACCTATAAAAGTTTAGTTTGGAAAATTAATAATGCAAAAAGCGAATGACCGACCGGTCACTTTCGGCCAAAAATCTTATTATGACCATCATATCGGATTCATTTTTTACGGCAAAGTTCAATAGGTATTTGTAGTCAGGCTTCGTTCGACTCTTCTTATTGTCTCTGCACAAAGAATGACAAAGTTACCAGATGCCAGGTATGTACGCTCATGCCGCCCAGGTCCACGGACGATTGGGACCAGTGCCCGAGACCTGGGCTAGTGGCGGGAGAGGAGCACCGTCAGGTTTTAGTGGGTAAACGGAGGCGTACCATCTTGCCAAACCGGAGTTCCACATAATCGCGCCCGTATCCGTAAGGGGTTTCCTGACGTTAAAAAAAAAAAAAGAAGTATGTACGCTCATCATATCCAGATCATTGCGACAATTTACAATTTGAGAATCTTTAGGGGAGGCTAAGGACTACAGTTGTCCCTATTGCCCCTTACGACGACGCCCCCCTTGACGACATCTTTGTCAATGTCGGTTTTGGTTTTAGGTGCAAATATTGGTCCTTTCTGTCATATTTTCACTACTCTTTAGAGACATAATGAATAAGGGATTTTAAATGAGTCCATGTGATTTTGCGTTGCGGTTATACATTATATGTGAATGTATTACTGAATACATATTTTCGTTATTAACTGTTTCTTTGAATTTTCAATGCTATTTCAATTCCATCCCTTCTCGTGGGTGGTCGATTTTTGCTGGTTGTTTATTTACGTACCTCCGTACGTATAATGGTACCTCCACTCCATACAAAAAATAAACAGGAAACATGTTATGTACAGAATGACTTCCACGGAAGTTTCACCTTTTAATTTACTTTAATTACAACTATATAATTATTGGCGCCAGTCGTGGCGCAGTGGCACAAGCGAATGACTGAAAACGACTGGTCGTGGAGTCGATTCCCACTCGAGGAGGATAACCATTTTCTTCGTTCAGGTATCGAGGCAAATCGCGGCGTTAAGTTCCGCCACACCTAACACGCAATGCCTCCGAATTTGGCGAAAACTGGGGAACGGATTGTCATAACACTAGGTTCCCTCTGTGTACCCTGTTGTGTGCATCCCGCACAGCGTGAAGCTAAAAAAAATGATAATTACTAACTTGTTGAATTGATCAATTGATAAATTAATATTATTACGTACGCAATGCTCTAACAGAATTAGTGATATTTATTTAATTTCATAATAGATAAAGGTATTATCATTATTGACACATTTAAATGCATTACCACATCACAAACAAATTAGGCGTGAACCAGTAGTAAATATAGATAGAATAAATAGTCCAAAGTGTTTAGGCGTTTGTTTCCATATTTATAGCGCTTTTAAACATTTAAAGAGGCTACCGTTGCGTAGTTGGACAGCGTCTGATACCGAGTCCTGTAAGTATATAACTCATTCTACCTAGTGGAAATCGGACCCATAACGCGACGGTTATGGGTCCGATTTCCACTAGGTAGAATGATTATATATTTACAGGGACATTATGTTTTATATTAAGGTGAAAAATTTTACCGCGTGAGTTATGTATATGTGAATATTACTTACGAATGCATGTAGAGACGAGAGAGTCGTATATATCAACCAGTCTTAAATTTAGCCAGTTATATTTTCATTTCTCCGCGCTAGTACCTGAGGTAAAGCGCGGCGTTAGGTTTTGCCTCCCTAAGGAGAACAGAGTGTCCTTGCACTAGGTTTTACCTGCTATCCCGCTGTGTGGGAAAAGCGTGTAACTGATTACACAAAACGTGCTGTGTTTAAGGTACCTCGGAAAGAATGAAATTAAAAAAAAACAAAAAATAAAAATGTGTGTGGAAGAATATTGAATAATTACATTGTGAAGTTTAAAATATTTTGTTACTATAAGTAGACAATGGAACTGGTAAAATTAGGCCAAATATGGCTTATCGGGCGGTAGAGAAGCAGTTTCTATTTCCCATTGATACTTTTACCCAAAACGACGAAGATAATTTTTGTAAAAAATTGTATGTGTTTAATTATTGGTTATTATTAATGTTTCAAAAATCACGGTTTGTTTCCTGACGAACCGACGAGCAGACCCATGCCGCGGAGCGGGTGTGTGAGTCCAATACGTAAACCCACTTTGCTGTCGGAGACCAGGCGGTAGGAGAAGGTGCTGTATGTACCTCTTACTTTCTCCGCCCTGGAGGAGCTACTGCGAGAAGGTCGTGGTGATCAGTTGTCGAGGTTGCAAGTAATCTGGAAGCCATTAGTCGTCAGTCTCTCACGAGGAGTTCAATATAAGCTATTTTTAAGTTCAATATAAGCTATTGTGGATAAATATTAAAAGTAGCAGAAGTAGGCGTCATCCTCAAGTGTATATTTATGAATTTATTGTTCATTACCCTAATTACAAAATTTAGGTAAATATATTATATTTATACACCAATAATATCCCATATATTGTTATATATTATAAGATAACCAACTTTTGGTTACCTTTATTTGTATCTTTGTTTCTTTTAGTTCCACATCAGAAATTCTAGACTTCAATTTTTTTTTGACACCAATATCTCTCCATTATTCTTAATAACTTGTGTCACCGCACCATGTAGCTACTAGTACTTATTTCTTCTTATTTCGGTAGTCTATTATAGGTTAAACATCAAACTAGATCTTTCTTTAACGTAAAATGCGGTACAAACTACTAATGCGATATTTCCTTATTTCTTATGGTATAGCTATTCTTTTACATCAAGTTCGCAGTCGTAAAATTATAGCTATCATTTATAATCCCAGGTTTTGTTATTCTTATCCACTTAAATCATTATTCAAATCCTTAGATTTTACTTCCAGATATTAGTGTATACAAGGAGACAAGTCGTCAGTGTGACCAACAAACATTCAAATTTTATTACTAATTTTACCTCACTCAATTTTTTCATTAAAAATATAAATATTAAAAATACATTTAGAAAACGTATAAAAATTTTAACGCAGCGGGATTCGAACCCGCGCCTCCTGAATACCGTCCAGGCGCTCTCACCACTGAACATGCGTTCAAACACATGGCATCAAATTTTTATACGTTTTCTAAATGTCTTTTTCAATTTTCTTAAGTGAGGAATAACACTTTAAAAATGTTTAAAAGAAAATAAATATATTTAATTCAGAGACACGGAATCTACTAATGTTTATTGTAGTATTGGGACCAGTCGTGACGCAGTGGCACGACCGTGTGACTGTAAAGCGACTGGTTGTGGGTTCGATTCCCACTCGAGGTGTGCTAATATTTAATATTTCAATTTTCTTCGCTGTGTTGTCGAGGCAAAGCGCGGCGTTAAGTTCCGCCACTTAACAGGCAATGCCTCCGAATTCGGCGGAAAGTGAGAAACGGAGTGTCTTAACACTAGGTTCCTACTGCCTACCCTGCTATGTGCAGGATACAGCGTGAAGCTAATAAAAAATTAAGAAAAATATACACTAACTACTCTTTTACAAATTACCTACTTCATTTTCACTTTTAATGAATAGATTTAGACCATGAACCTACAAGTAAAAAGTTACGTTAATTTACTTATTTTTTGTATTATTTTTAACTTCTTAATTAATTATGTTTTTTGGTAAAATTGTAAATATTTTTTTAAAACTTAAACTACGAAGTATTTATAAAACCAAATGAAATATTAACAGAAATATGGATACAATATGTATGTACACTAGCAATCCGGTCGCGGTTTCGTCTGCATTGCCTCTCAGCAAGTTATGCCACTCATGAAGGTCATGAAAGTTATGCCACACCTTAATAACAAACTTTTGTTGAAATTTGTAATATTTATTAAATTAAAGCGAAAGTGGGGAACGGAGTGTCTTAACACTAGGTTCCCTCTGCCTACCCTGCTGTGTGCGGGATACAGCGTGAAGCTAAAAAAAAAAAGCGAAAGTTACTAAATGAGTACGTATTAATCGACAAAGAAAGTTCGAATAGTCGTAGACAACGTTGCTTTTAAATAGTAGAAACTGGTGCTTCTACTATTATGAAATTATATAATATTGCTGTATATTCATTTTTCTCATATTACTCTGTCTATTTATAAAAACCACATTAAAATTTCGTAATTTAATATATCTTAACGTACAAACAGCGGAGGCGACCTTGTTTTAAACGAAATAACGCCAATGTAATGTTATAAAAAAAATAACTTAAATAATACAGTTTTTTTACAGCTTCGCTTCTTACAACTTATGTATTAATTTTGTTTTAAGTTTTTGTTAAGAATTGTAAAGAAATTTAGTTTTACTTGTGTGATTAACTTATCGTCGTAACCAATAAAAGATGCAACGTTACCACACTCTCGATTCATTTAATTATATTCGTAGCCAGGTTAGCGCGTCTGTGTAGAAATGATTTTGTCATTTATATTATCGTTTTTGTTTATGTTATTATTTACTGTGTTATTGTACGATCGTCACTGTAGAGCACGGAGACTCCTAAACAAAATACCTGGGGCAGAGTCTTTGCCAGTCATAGGCAATTCCTACCTTTTGTTACGCACACCAGGTACCACTTATATCACTAATTTAACGAACTTTTCCATAAACAATAATTTTATTGTGATGTTACCTTTTTTAGTTGAAACTTTTAAGTACATGCGAACATTATATCGTGATTATGGAGGTTTCTATAAAGTGTTCGCCATTAACGCCCGTTCTTTCGGAGTGGCAGATCCTGCATATAATGAGGTATTTCTTAATTTTATATTTAATTTCAATGTGATTTGAGATATTCATAATCATTATTGAATTTTTATAATTGTTGCATTTAAAAATATTTGAACACCCCAAAATATTAACTATAAGTTGTCATATCAAGTAACGATAGTTTGAATAATGCTTGAATTAACATTTTTAGAAAATATATAAAAATATAGCAGCGGGATACGAACCCGCGGCTCATGGCAGGCGTTCAAGGTGTCTCACCACTTTGCCATGCGTCCGACTGTGTCGAATCATTTAGACGATTATCAAAACTTAATTTGTATTTCAATCTTTCTGTAGAGAGATTTTTACAAGTTTTGACCCAAAGATTATTCTGCTTATAAAATGAATAAAATATATTTACGTTATCTAGAATTCTTTTTCCCAAATCTGCGAATAATACTTCAAAAATGTGATAAAAATTTTAATAATCTCATAAACTAAAAAAATAACATGTATACACGGAATTTCAAGCTTTAATAAATATATTAATGTATTATTTAAGGCAATTTTATCATCGATGCGATACAATGGGAAGCAAATACCGTATAATTTTCTCAAGCCTTGGTTAAACGAAGGATTATTAGTAAGTAATGGTATGTACAACACTTTTCATATGTAGAAAAAATGTAGAGTAATTTTATAATCACTATTACACTGTTATATTATTTATGAGTCGTAACCCGCGAATTTGTTTACTTTAACTATAAATTAGTGTGAAATACTCTTGTACTCACAAAGAAACTTACCAAATTGCTTTCTATGTGTAGTAGTTTCTGCTATACATAATAGTAGCTGGGCCCATAGCTTCGTTCGCGTAGAATTTAAGAAATGTTTAATTTTAAAACAAAAGTAGCGTAAGTTATCGCTGATTACAATAGTAATCAATGGTACTTTCACAGATAGCTAATAAGCTATCTGTGAAAGTACCATCAAAATCGGTCCAGCCGTTTAAGACATTAACCGGAACAAGCAGACAGACAGACAAAAGTTGTAAAAAATAAATATATTTTGATATATGCACCCTTTACTTATACGTACATTTAGTAAATAGCGGTGAATGTAATATTACAAATAGACATTCCAATTGTATGTATTTCAATTGACCTTGGTTATGTATTATTTAATGATCTTTAAATTATTTAATGATCGTTAATTTATCTTATTGTGTACCTTATTCCTTGTACCTTATTATGCAATCTTATTATGTAATGCAACCACTTACTTATACAAAGCTCATATTTTAGGCTTGAAGTGGCAGCAGCGACGAAAACTCCTAACTCAAGCTTTCCATTTTAATATTTTGAAAAAATACACTACAACATTTATTGAGCAAACAGAGAAGTTTTTGATTTTAATACAAGAACGAGTGGGAGAAGAAAGAACGGATATAAGGCCATTAATCTCATCTGCAACGTTACACATTATGTGTGGTATGCTTAAACAATTAATAATAATACACCTGCAGACACGTTGACGTATAAAATGCGCATTACTTTAGCAACTTCTAGGGTAAAACCCAGATAGCTGCCTCAGTGGAAAAGTTCCCCAGTTTTGAATACATCATCTTAGGCAAGTTAGTACTAGCGTTTTATAATAATTGTAAGGACCCCTTCCGGGTATCTTAGTGTCATTAAAACGATCTCAAAACCTTTCGCGGTCAATCATGCCTTAAACTTATATTGATAAATAATGTTTATTAAAAATGTTTGATACTTGAACTACAATAATTACAATCCATATTTTTCCTTGTATACATTATAGTTAAAATTACGCATTTAAAGTACAACTACGTACAATGTGCATTTAAGTGTATAGTTTTTATTTATTTTGCAAAGAATGTAAGTAATTAACTATCCACATCAAAAAGAATAGTCGCCTTATAGTTGCTTTTCGCCCTAGATGCAACACCAATTTATAATTGTGGTGTTGTTTATAACCAGTTTCCTCGATGTATAGATAAGTTAGAAAAACATATCTAGAGATATACATCAAGCGTGCGTGTAAAAAAGTTAATTCTATAATAACCTATAATTACACACATGACAATGCTAAGCCGTTTTTTTATTCTATTGTTGGGCAAAATTAAATGGCATTACCAATTAAATAATAATAATTGGTCATTTTTTGTGCGAAAATGACAATTAACATTTAATTCATTGTTTATTGTACAGTAAGCATTAAAAACTAATTATTTTTTAGCTAATTGTGTGTGCGCTAATTGTGTAATAAATCTTTTTACCTGTTATGTGGATTTGCTGTAGACCCCGTGTGGTCTTTACAGCGACATTGGGTTTTCGAATCCGCACCTCTTGGAAGCCGTCCAAGCGCTCTGACCGCTAAGCCGTACGTTCCACTACGAGCTGCGTCGAAATTCTCGTACGCTTTATTACAACTTATTTTTGTTGTTAGCATCTTTTTAGAGAGATTTCTACAAGCTTCTGCTGCTGCAATACAGAATATTTTTTGACTAGCTGATAGTTAATCAATAGAAAAGCAACAGGTCTCAATACTATAATGCAACTTAGTAAAAGAAGTACTTAATAAAAGATCGTTTGCGTTTAGTGATGTACTGATTAGTGTAGCTGATGAATTGATGATATAAATCAAACAGGGTTTACTCCAATTCATTATTATATTCGTTCACGAAAAAGGATAATAGAGCAAATTAGATCAAAAATCTGATATAATAAATCAAAGACTTTCTTGAGAATATTGCATTGCTCTTATTAAGTAGGTACATATTTGTTATAACTAATCATTTTCGAAAAGTGGGACAAGAATATGAAGTATGTAATAATTTATTGTATCTTTTTTATTATATGTTTTATTTAACAGCTTCATATTTTTCTCGAACAGCGCCGCTTTCATGCTTAATGATTTTTATTAAGTTATAAATTGATATATATATATATATATATATATATATATATATATATATATATATATATAACAATTTATAACCCTCGGGGGTGGATTTTTGAAAAATAAAGTAGTCTATGTTTAAGCTTAGATTATCAACTATATTTATGCCAAATTTTGTTACAGTAGGTCAAGCGGTTTAGATTTTACATATAAACTTTCATCCCCTATTTCAACCCTTTAGAGGTTGATTTTTTAAAAAATGTGTAGCCTATGTTAGAACCAGTAACTTTTTCTACTTTCATTCTAAATTTCGTCCAAATCGACCCGGTAGATTAGCCGTGAAAGCGTGACAGACAAACACACAGACTTTCGCATTTATAATATAAGTATGGATACAGAAGTATTTTTCCAGTTGATATGTACTTGAGATAATTATTTTCTATACAACTATACTTGGAACACTCCCTTGGCATATGTAAAACATTTTTAAAAAACTAATATAAGCCGCCTCTTCGAACCTGTCTTGGACTGTTTCGTACAATTTTATATATGTTTTCTAAAAATTACTCAGATTATTATTTTTACAGAAACTGCGATGGGCACATCTATGCAAGATGATTTCGAATCAGTGGCAAATAAATATTCTAAAGCAATTGAAATTATAGGCGTATCGGTACTTGAAAGGCTAGTTAGAGTTTGGCTACATGTAGAAAGTATTTTTCAATGGTCAAAACTTGCAAAAATCCAAAAGAAGGCCGTTGAAGATTTGCACGTATTTACACTACGAATTATTAATGAGAGACGAAATTTTTTGAAAGTCAACGAAATAAATGTGTTTGATGACACGGATGATAATTATGGAAAGAAGGGTAAATTGGCAATGTTAGATTTGCTCCTTGAACACCAAAAGCTGGGGAATATAGGTAATGAAGGTATTAGAGAAGAAGTCGATACATTTATGTTTGAGGTGGGTATTATATCGTATACTAGGACCAGCTCGCGGCTTCGCCTGCGTAAACTATTTTGTGTTCATCATTTGTGGTCATCTGCCTGCTTTATAATTCAAAAAGTTGTAACTATTTCATTGTACATGTATAAGCCGACTGAATTTAAATATACCAAAATTCAATTGTCAAAACTGCATGTAAAACGGTTAAGCCATTGCAAATAGCTGACTTATCAGATATTTTTGATTGCTGAAAATATTTATTTTTTGGCTATAAATTAATACTGGAAAGGAAATTATTAATATAGCACCAATCACTTTTTAGGGTCATGATACAACATCGGCAGCTTTAAGTTTTTTTTTAATGACGATAGCGAACGAGACCCCAGTACAAGTAAGATGCAATATGTTAAATATTATTTCTAACAATTTTATTAAATTTATCACAACTCATACAGTAGGGTAGTCAGAAAGAATCAATTATCATGAGACTGTCCTCCATCTACCACATAAAATCGAAACATTGATTGCTGAGTAGCGCGACGCCGCGGTTCAGTACCTAGATGAAGGTACCATAGCGAAGAAATGAAAATACTATTTAATTCTTCACCCAAGTAGGACTCGAGCCCACATCTTTAAGCCTTTCCATCTCTGCTAAACATACTTCCCAAATATATCACATCATTCACTTGTTCTAATTTCTTTCTGTTAACCATGGGGGTCCATGATGGAGTGTTTGCACGCAGCGATCCCCGCCAGTCCTACTTGTTAGGGCTGCAGAGTTCCATCCACCACGTACACCAGGGCGCAGGATGTTAAGGCGTTCCCCCAAGACGCGCCCGTTGGTGCGAGAAGTGGGGAGGGGGGAGTAGACGAGTGCGGCGTTGGGGACCGCCACCCGACACGCCATGTCCGAGACGGCGAAAGTGGAGAACTACAAATTTAAATTAGTCATTACAGTATAATACAGACATTAATACATATTTAAGAGTAACTTACCACTATTCAAGAGTAATTCCTAGTAACGTGCGCGGTGTATTTATTTTGTTCAGGACAAAATTTACAAGGAACTGTGTGATATTTTCGGCGACTCGCAACGTCTACCAACAACCGAAGACCTAAATGATATGAAATATTTAGAATGCTGCATAAAGGAATCTCTACGGCTCTATCCCAGTGTGCCAATAATTATAAGACATATGCCGGAAGAAACGACCATAGGTAAATCGTACTCTATTAAGTTAGATTATTTTCAACATGAAAAAAGTAGCCTAACGCTTTTTTTTGCATAGCAGGATAGAACAGTCATAGAGCTTAACGCCGCGTTTTGTCTTAGGTACCAGAGTAAATATACATAAATATAAAAAAATATATAATCATTCCCCAAAGTGGGAATCGAACCTATAAACATCGCGCTTATAGGCTGTCTGACCGAGCTACGATGGTATTAACATTATTTTTACGCCAACGTATTTACATTGTATATTTTTCTTTAGGTGACTACACGGTACCAGCAAATTCAAATTTTCATATATCAATATATGATTTGCATCGCCGTGCAGATCTTTTCCCTGAGCCCGAGCGTTTTATTCCCGAAAGATTCCTGCCCGAAAACAGCGCAAAGCGAAACCCTTACGCTTACATACCTTTTAGTGCTGGGCCAAGAAACTGTATCGGTAAATAGTTTATTTTATTTAATGAAATATTTTTAATTATTTGTAACATGTGTCAAGATTGAGTAATTTATACATGAAGGATAACCCAAACAACCTCTTTCAAACAAGCAAATGTAAAAAGTGCTCTTGTGCTAAAATCTCAGTGAACATTAAAAAAATACATATATATGAACATTTAAATTAGTCACCCGCCGTGTGGTTGCCGGCACAGAATAGCACCACCCCATATCGTCCCGTGGGTGTCGTAAAAGGCGACTAAGGGAACACAGCCAGTAGAAGATGGGCAGCAGTGTCTTCTAAAATCTTGGCTTACTGCGATCGCCAACCCGCCTGCCAAGCGTGGCGATTATGGCAAACCCCCCCAAATGGATAGGCACACTCCAAAATGGCCCCTAGTCCCCGGCAGCCCTGCTATTCCTAGTTACGGTAGCGGCTACGGTAACGGTAGGGCAAGGGGTGCTAAGAATCCCCGGTTAAGATCCGGCTACCATCAACGACGACTCGACCTGGCAACTTACAACACG
Organism: Dryas iulia moderata; assembly: GCA_019049465.1. NCBI lineage: Eukaryota > Metazoa > Arthropoda > Insecta > Lepidoptera > Nymphalidae > Dryas > Dryas iulia. The sequence goes on along the minus strand of CM032418.1, from coordinate 10,137,754 downwards.
CGCACACTGAGGACTGATGCGAAGAGAGTAGAGTTGGAAGAAGCTATTAGTAAGTTACACTGGGATGTTATTGGATTATCCGAGGTCCGAAGAGAGGGGGAGGACACGATAATCCTCAATTCGGGTAACTTACTATACTACCGGGAAGGCGACCAACAAGTCCCTTGTTAACAACGTGGTTACCGTCGGTAGTGTATCGAACAGGGTAGCGTACCTGGTACTCAGAATATCGAAACGATATTTGTTGAATGTTATACAGGTATACGCTCCGACCTCGGTACACCCAGATGGTGAAGTGGAAGCTATGTATGAGGATATTTCTAAAGCCATGCATAGCTACAAAACCCACTACACAGTTGTGATGGGGGACTTTAACGCAAGGTTGGGGAAACGTTGCGGCGATGAGTTGAGAGTGGGGCAATTTGGATTTGGGCAACGAAATGCCAGAGGCCAAATGTTGATGGAAAAGGAGGGCCTCTATATGATGAACTCTTTCTTCAGGAAACCCCAACAACGGAAATGGACCTGGATGAGTCCGGATGGCAGAGTCAGAAACGAGATAGATTTTATCATGTCGACGAAAAAGCAAATATTCAATGATGTCTCTGTGATCAACACCGTTAAAACTGGCAGTGATCACCGATTAGTACGAGGCACATTGAATATTAACATTAAGCTAGAGCGATCTCGAATGATAAAGTCTACGCTCCGACCAGTACCAGCACAAATCCAAAACCCCGAGAGCTTTCAACTTGAACTTCAAAACCGCTTCGAAGCCCTTGAGAACAGCGTAGATGTGGACGATTTGAATGACAAGGTGGTAGGTACTCTTCGTACGGTTGGGTACAAGTATCTTAAAACCCACCGTACCAAACCAAAGAAACTCTCCGACAAGACACTTCATCTTATGGAACAGAGACGTGAAATGACCCTACTGAACTCAGAGGATGCTAGTCGGTACAGGCAGCTAAATAGGCAGATATCTAAGTCTTTGACTCGCGACCTGCGCTTATTTAATATGAATTATATTAAAGAAGCAATTGAGCGGAACCAAGGCTCTAAAGTTTTCGCACGAGATCTGTCTATTGGGCAAAGCCAACTGACAAAGCTGAAGACTGACGACGGTAGCGTCATTTCAACCGTGTTTGAAATCCTGAGAGAGATAGAGAGTTTCTATGGACAATTGTACTCCACGAAGTCACCAGATCAAAGTTTGGCTAAAGACCCTAGAACCAAGCTTACCCGACGCTATACTGAAAATTTCCCGGACGTCAGCTTGTGTGAGATTAGTATGGCTCTCGACCAACTTAAAAACAACAGGGCGGCGGGCAATGACGGAATTACTACAGAACTCCTGAGAGCGGGCGGTAAGCCGGTACTTAAAGTCCTCCAGAGGCTGTTCAACTCCGTCATTCTCGAAGGCAAAACGCCTAAAGCATGGAGTGGAGCTGAGGTTGTTCTGTTTTTCAAAAAGGGTGATAAAACGCTTTTGAAGAATTACAGACCAATCTCTCTTCTAAGCCATGTTTATAAGTTGTTCTCGAGAGTCATTACGAATCGTCTTACCTGCAGGCTTGACGACTTTCAACCTCCCGAACAAGCTGGTTTCCGAAAAGGCTACAGTACCATAGACCACATCCATACGCTGCGGCAAATTATACAGAAGACCGAAGAGTATAATTTGCCACTTTGCTTGGCGTTCGTGGACTATGAAAAAGCCTTTGATTCGATCGAGACCTGGGCTGTGCTGCAGTCTCTCCAAAGGTGCCAAGTAGACTACAGGTTCATCAAAGTGCTAAGGTATCTATACGAATACGCCACTATGTCGGTCCGAGTACAAAATCAGAGCTCTAATCCTATCCAATTGCAACGAGGTGTAAGGCAGGGAGATGTAATTTCTCCGAAGCTTTTCACTGCGGCATTGGAGGATATTTTCAAGCTTCTGGAATGGAAAAGATACGGCATCAACATCAATGGCGAGTACCTTACTCATCTTCGCTTTGCTGATGATGTAGTTCTACTGGCTGAAACCTTGGAAGACCTGAACACAATGCTCGAAGATCTCAATAGTGTGTCTCAAAGAGCAGGTCTTAGGATGAACATGGATAAGACGAAAATCATGTCGAATGCCCATGTTGTACCTGCTCCGATTAGCATTGGGAACACTATTCTCGAAGTTGTTGACCAATACGTATACCTGGGACATACAGTCCAGCTAGGTAAGTCCAACTTCGAGAAAGAGGTCCCTCGTCGAATCCAGCTCGGATGGGCAGCGTTCGGGAAGCTACGGTATATCTTCGCATCCAAATTACCTCAGTGTCTCAAGACGAAAGTCTTTGACCAGTGTGTGTTGCCAGTGATGACATACGGGAGCGAGACGTGGCCGCTAACTATGTGTCTCATAAGAAGGCTCAAGGTCACCCAGCGGGCAATGGAGAGAGCAATGCTTGGTATTTCCCTACGTGATAGAATCAGAAATGAGGACATCCGTAGGAGAACAAAAGTTACCGACATTGCTCGAAGAATTGCCCAGCTGAAGTGGCAGTGGGCGGGGCACATAGCAAGGAGAACCGATGGCCGTTGGGGCGGAAAGGCTCTCGAGTGGCGACCACGTACCGGACGACGCAAAGTGGGCAGGCCTTCTACCAGGTGGACCGACGATCTGGTCAAGGTCGCCGGATGCCGCTGGATGCGGAAAGCGTAGGACCGATCGTCGTGGAGATCCTTGGGGGAGGCCTATGTCCAGCAGTGGGCGTCGAAAGGCTGAGACGACGACGATATGAACATTAAAAAAATACATATAATATACCTACTACTTTATAAGTAGTACTATTATTTCGGTCTAATTTAGGTGTTATAATATATTCATATATATTATATACTATTAGATACAAGTCATCCCGAGACAAGGATGGATGAAAAAAATTAATATTGATAATTTATAGATAACTGTATACTGCACACGTTGTTAGTCCACTAATTAAAACAAAATTTGAGGGCTTTGACACTTTACGGAAATGTCCAATTCACTTTGAGTCATTCTATTGATTTTGTTCATTTCAAAAAAAAACTGACGTTTTAATTTAAAATTGGTCAACTTCCAACTCTGAAACCTTTATGGACCCATACACAATTAGCTTACTAAAGATCAAATGCATAGTTTACAATTCTATAAAGAGCTGGAACTACTGGAACATAATGGAATATTCATTTTTCTATAATTACTATAATTATTTTAACATGTTGTCATGTTGTTGAAAAAGAGTTTTCATCACGGACTAAGAGGATTCGGAGGCTTGCGTGTTAAGTGGCGGAACTTAACGCCACGCTTTACCTCGACACCAGAGCGAAGAAAATGGAAATATAATTTTCACTCCTCGAGTGGGAATCGAACCCACAACCAGTCGTTTACAGTTACACTCTTGTGCCACTGGGCCACGACTGGCCAATTATTTCTCCAATTATTTTATCAATGTTGTGTTTCTTTGTGAATAGTTTGTACCTTTCTTTTTTATCATTTTCAGGGCAAAAGTTCGCAATGTTGGAAATGAAGACGTTAATATCGAGCTTATTAAGACGATTTCGGCTTGAGCCAGTGACTAAACCTTCTGATATTACTTACAACTTCGATCTTATATTGCGTTCAGTTGGACCCATTTATGTGCGATTTCACAATAGAAAATGAATCAATTTTGTTATTTTAATAAAACGTTCTCATTGTTGTTTTTATAATGGCAATAAAGACAGACGACTTGAATTCTCTGTTACTATAATAAATTAAAACTTATTTAATACGATCAGCCAATATGTAAATGTAGATAGGTACTCATACTTTTTAAACATTTTTAAAGTGTTATTCCACTCTAAGGAAAATTGAAAAGGACATTTAACGAAAACGTATAAAAATTTGAATACAGCAGGATTCGAACCCGCGCCTCCTGAATACCGTCCAGGCGCTCTCACCACTGAACCATGTGTTCTACTATCCGCTGGGTCGAAATTCTTATACGCTTTTTATTACAACTTATTTTATAGTACAACGCATGGCTCAGTGGTAATGGTATTCAGGAGGCGCGGGTCCGAATCCCGCTGCGTTAATTTTTTTTATACGTTTTCTTTAAATGTCCTTAGGTACTTATAGCCTGTTTATACAACGCAACATCAAAACGTTGCCCAGAAGATTGACTTATTAAAAGCATCGATATATCGATATTTTTCATTTGATATATTGATACTTCTTTCTTATATATCGAAATCCAATATCGAATATTGTGTATAATACGATATAATTTTTATTTATATACCGCTAAAGTCGCTAGAATATAAAGCTGCTTAAGATAGGAAGGAACGAAAAAAAAATATTGACTATATTTTGTTGGCATTGCGTTGTGTGTGTATGTGTGTCTGCCACACGTATGGATTTCCTTTAAAAAAAAGATGTGCAGCAAATTTAACCCAGACCTAGTTTAAATCTCGCCATTTTTTTTACATAATGCTAATCTAAAAAAAGGAATAGGAGAAAGTCGGTTAGCCCTGGTAAGTTCAAGTTCTAAGATACAAAACGCAATGCTTAGACAAAACGTTGTGCTAATAAAAAACAAAATAAAAATTTTTGAAAAAAACCCACGACGGTTTAATTGTAATTGAAAAAGAATAAAATAACTAGAAATCCCCCGCCTAAAAGAATATATGTAACGAGCTGATGGGGACGACTTCGTCGGAGCTGCCATTACATTAAGTTTGCTAACTTCTCCTAGGTTTTCATGCTATTAAAACAGGTTTGGGAAAAAATTAAAATATTAATATGAATTTACAGTTTTGATAACTGGTATTCCTTTTAAAAACTTTAAGAACGAAATCTATACTGTTAGCTACTATATTCAAAATAGAGGTTGCAACTGGCAGCCCCCGACGAAGTTGTCCCCATGATCTCGTTACATATATTCTTTTAGGCGGGGGATTTCTAGTTATTTTATTCTTTTTCAATTACAATTAAACCGTCGTGGGTTTTTTTCAAAATTTTTTATTTTAAACTTTTTAAAGTGAATAGATACACATTATATATTATTACATAATTACGAAATACTTTATATTAATCTTCATGCAAATCCAAAAGAAATTATAAACCCAATGTTTTCTGGTTATCAAATACTTATTGCAGCGCCTGGTAGATTCTCACCGTAACACTTTCAGTAAATTTAAGTCTAACCAAATCAGTAAAAATCACAAAACCCACTAGTAGTTTTGATTTTGAACAAACTAATTTGTACTGGAGCGCCCCGTGGTAGTTCATGATATGGTATATAAAAACACGCAACAATTAAACCTGAACCTATCACAGAAAACCGCATCTAAATAGGTTTCACAAGCAAATGGTTACTGCAGCGCCCCCTGGTAAGGTGTCACACCACGACACATATAAGAGAACACGCGCTAATTAAGCCTGTTTTAAATATTATAAACAAATGTTTACTGCAGCGCCCCCTGGTGAGTTAGCACGATAAAACATATCCAAGAACATGCACTAAATAAACTTGAGCTTATCACTGAAACTGCATCCAAATCGAATTCTTCATTTTAGCTTTGCACAACCAATATTTTACTGCAGCGCCCCCTGGTGACTTGTCACCGTAATATAAATTTAAAAACATGCTCTAAGCAAAGCGGAATCTAATACTGAAAACTCTTTCCAATCGTACTAGTCGATTTGGTTTTACACAAAAAATGGAAGCAACTACTTACTGCAGCGCCCCCTAGAGAGTTGACACATACATGAAAATATGCACTAAGTAAACATACATGACACATATATGAAAATATTATTGAAAACTGCATTCAAATCGGCCTAGTAGTTTTAGTTTTGCACAAACAAATGTAATCACTGCAGCGCCCCCTGGTAAGTGGCCACCGTAACACATATATGAAAAGATGCACTAATTAAACCTGAACCTATCATTGTAAGTTTCATCTAAATCGGACTAGTAGTTTTTACTCTGCATAAAAAAATGTTTACTGCAGCGCCCCCTGGTGAATTTCCACCGTAATAAAAAAACAAAAATCTTAAAATAAGCATCAAACAAAGCTGAATCCAGCTCTGAAAACTCTATCCAATCGGATTAGTAATTTCGGTTTTAGACAGATTAATACAAGAAAAAATTTGGTTTTACACAAAAAAACCAAAACAAATGCTTATTACAGCGCCCCCTGATGAATGGTCACCATAACACATATATGGAAAGACGCACCAATTAAGCCTGAACCTATCTTTGAAAGTTTCATCTAAATTGGTCTAGTAGTTTTTGATTTGCATAAACAAATGTTTACTGCAGCGCCCCCTAGTGAGTTTTCCCCGTAACAAAAAAATAAAAATCTTAAAATATGCACCAAGCAAAGCTGAATCTTTTTCTGAAAACTCTTTTCAATCAAATTAGTAGTTTCTGTTTTAGACAAATAAATACAAAAAAAAGTACAAACAAATGCTTACTGCAGCGCCACCTGGTGGTTTGACACTATAAAACATATCTAAGAACATCCACCAATTAAACCTTAATCTATCATTGAAATCCGTATCGAAATCAGACTATTATTTTTTGAGATAATTGAAAACATTCGTTTGCACGTAAAATGCTTACTGCAGCGCCCCCTGGTGAGTTAAGGCAATAAGACATATCTAAGAACATACGCCAATTGAACCTAAACCTATCATAGAAAGCCGTATCAAAATCGGACTTATAGTTTTGGAAATAATTGACATAGTAATTTGCACAAACACACAAACAAACAAACAAACATACAACCTCTCACCCCAAACACGTATACTATCGCCGTTCCGTCGCGGGTAAAAATACCCCCTTTACAGTAGAAATAAATGCGAAGGAAATGAGTTTCCCCTGCTGATTAAATAATATGATAATAATATCTTCGTTCATTGCGATTCTTGTATTATGAAATCAAATAATGTAGGTATATACATACGTATTTCTACTATACATGTTAAAATGATCAATTGATGTTATTGAGTAATCTTTTCAAATAACAAATAATATTTTGATGGTTGAACGCGTGGTAAATAACATCGTATTATAGTATTAATCATCTTTAGTCAAATAAAATGATTTTATGAGCTTATATTATTTTATTTTCTCTTTTAAACAAATTTTTAATTATAATGCATTTACAATTATACTTTCTTATTGTTATTGCAAGTTCAATAAAATGTAAGTAATAAATCAAATATTTTGTATAATTGCTTATTTAACATTACACAAATTAACATGTGTACAAATAATTTCACAAAAAATAATCCTTCGTTTCGCTTAAAAACATTAAAATAAAGATAAAACTTTGCATAAGTAGGTAGGTACATATGCATTTGTGGGTCAATCAACTTTAAAGGTAAACGAACAAAATTGATTGTTAAAAATGCAATTAACAAAATTAATTGTTAAATATTTTAATAAAGTCCCTTTTTTATTGAATGAATGAGGCAAGCGAGAAGGACTACGTGATGGTAAGTGGTTACCTTTACCCATAGACATCCACAACATTAGAGGTCGATGCGTTACCGGCCTTGGGGGTTAAGAAGGGAAGGAGGGAAATAGAATGGGAACGGTAGGAATAGGGAGAGCTGGCTTACATGCTATCAAACCGGAACACATCAACAGAAGTTTGGCGGTTCTTTTTTTTACATGATAGTGTTCGCGAGCCAATCGGAGAATGAATCTCCTACCACCACGCTACCGTGCTACCCGCCTCTTACGGGACCCTACCGTACTCTTAACCCAGGGCAGGCATTGGGAATCTAGCGTTAAGACACTATCTCTGCTATCCATTTTCCGCGAAATTCTGAAAGTCTTGCTTATTAACTGACAGAACCTAACACCACACCACAGCGCAGATAATGTCAATATTCATTAATATATTTTAAAAATTTAAATTCTCTTTCGTTGCCGTCCCAGGAAACAGGACCATTAAATATGAAAATCAATATGGTTCCCCTGCGTAGGTACGAAACAAAGATTAAGTATTAAAAAGTGTCGATTAATTATATTGTTTTTTGATTTTTTATTTCATATCGCCACCAAAGGAAAACTTTAAAAGTTGATTGTTCCATATATACATGTGCAGATTGCAAAAGGTTATTAAACTGAGTGTTTTTTCCTTTTTATTTTTATAATCCATAATATCTGTAAATAAAACATATTAAATATAAAGAAACTTGTTACGTAACGAAAACATATTAGATATTTGATTAACATAGCCTGGCTTCTTTTTTTGTACACAATTTATATTATTTTTAAGCTTTACTCTTTTAACTACGTTCTCTACTTTCCGTCTGAATCAAACACATTATAAATTTACGACGACGGACTCAATCAACGAAATGTTCAGAAGAGCGGAGAGATAAATATAATTACCACATTCACTCTCCTGAGTGGGAATCGAAGGAACAAACATCACGAATACAGTCAGACATTATGACAATACAAGACAATGGCCTATAAACCAATGGCGGATCCACATTAATGCCCACTATGGGCATGCCCACAACTAAATTCCTTGTGATAAGAATCTTAAAAAACTAAATAGCTATGTTAAGAGTATTCTATTTCAGTTCATTATTTGCATTACAATAAATGTTTGTTTGAACTTTCGAAAGATGGCGCTGATACTTACATTTTTATTGTTATTTACTATTATAAAGTTCATATTACATACACTACCTTAAGAGCTTGCCTGAATTTAGTAGACATGAGACTGAAAAGTATAGGATTTGGAACAATGCACAGCCAAATATTGGCCAATATTATTCTGTAACCAATACCCCAAATCAAATATCAATAATCAAACCAATCCAATCCAATCCAATCCAATCCGAAGAATTGAATATGCAATCCTTCGATTCGTTATTGGGAAGCTTTACTCAAAAAATGATTGATAGATCTCAATCTAATCTCTTCATATGGGGCGTAAGTATACTTAAAAGTTTTTTTTAATGTTAAGTACTATATAATAGCTTTTTTGTTATTCATTGTAAGATTTCTTCTTTTTTAGCTTCACGCTGTATCCCGCATACAACAGGCTAGGCAGAGGGTAGTGTGAAGGTACCCCGTTCCCCACTTTCCGTTGAATTCGGAGGCAATGTGTGTTAAGTGGCGGTACTTAAAGCCGCGCTTTGCCTCGACACCAGAGCGAAGAAAATTAAAATATTAAATATTTCCACTCCTCGAGTGGAAATCGAACCCACAACCAGTCGCTTTACAAGCACACTCTGCGCCTCTGCGTCACGACTGGCCCCAATACAGAATTAGTGATATTTGTTTTGTTTCATAATAGATAAAGATGTTATCATCATTGACACATTTATTACCGAACTAGCGGCTACCCGCAACTTCATTGGCGTGGCCTTTATATCTATAATATACCTACCTACCACCTTTATTGCTACCTTAAATTGAAATTTGGACTCAGAATTATAATAGCTGGTAGAGTGTCTTTAGGACCGAATTCTAAACACTTCGTATTACATGCCGGAACTTAACGCCCCAGTTAGTATCATCGCTTAGAAATCGAACCAATAATCAAAACATTTAGTTCAGATGCTATCTCACTGCGCCAGTATGTCTTCATTTTTTTTTATTTTTTTTTAATAGAATAAACGAGGCAAACGAGCAGAAGACCTACCTGGTATTAAGTGGTTACCTTCGCCCATAAACATTCACAACATTAAAGTTATTGATGCGTTGCCAGCCTTGGGGATGTAGGACAGAAGTAGGGAGGAAGAATGGAAATGGTGGGAATAGGGAAAGCTGACTTGACTTTGACTTTAACTTAGACTTAGATGTTTGGCGGTGCGTATTTGACACGATAGTAGTTGCGAGCCAGTCAGAGAACGAATCTCCTACCAACCCAGACTACTGAGTTATCCGCCTTTTAGTGGACGCTACCCAGCGGCGGAGGGGAATTGTATTCTTAACCCATCCCCACGGGTTAAAGTCATATTCAATGACTTTTACTTGTTAACGAAAAATATTCAAAGTTCAATTGGTCCTTCCTTTCTTCGTTAGATTATCCATATGTTTAATTCTTATATGTCAATGGAAAACGCTCATCACGTTGAACAATTTTAGATTAAGAAAAGAAGACGACATTACCTTGTTTCTTAAAGTTAAAAAGGACTTATATGGTTCTTTGCCTTATATTGAATAAATAAATAATAATAAATAATAGCTTCACGCTATGTCCCGCACACAGCAGGGTAGGCAGAGGGAACCTAGTGTTAAGACACTCCGTTCCCCACTTTCCGCCGAATTCGGAGGCTTGCGTGTTAAGTGGCGGGACTTAACGCCGCGCTTTACCTCGACACCAGAGCGAAGAAAATGGAAATATAATTTCCAATCCTCGAGTCGGAATTGAACCCACAACCAGTCGTTTACAGTCACACTCTTGTGCCACTGGGCCACGACTGGCCATAATCTTATATTGAAGATCTTTAATTTTTATAAAATGAAGGAAATTTTTATCTCGCTGAACAATTTTTACTATACTTTCATTGCTTTATTTGTTATAGTTTAGCTAAGTATTCCATTTTGAGGTATAAAACAAAAAAAGTTTTATTCGAATCTGTTCACAACATACAGTAATTATTTAGTATATTATTACAGTCTCGGATGTTAGATGCCAACTTGTTTATTATTTAATAATTTCATTCTTATCATGTCGGGTCACACTATACACAAATACACACAAATGCAAATACTAGCATCCCCATTCTCACACTTATATAATACCCCACAATATTCCCCCTTTCAAAAAATCATATTTTTACATTTTTCCTTATAAGTAGTAATAATAATAATAATACCTAATATCTTCACACGAACGTTTGGCTGAGCAATTCCAGGAAGCCATTGAGCATGGGATACTCCCACCCTTTATGACAACTGGAATCACCTTTCTCTTACATAAATCTGGTAGTACCACGGATCCTAAAAACTTTAGACCTATCACATGCTTACCTACTATCTATAAGCTGCTTACATCCATTTTGACATCTAAATTAAATAAACATTTTGAAATAAACAACATTTTAGACACTGCTCAAAATGGATGTAGGGTTGGGTCACGTGGTACTAAAGAACTCCTGCTCATTGACATGGCCGTTTGCAAGCAGGTTCAACGCAGTAAGAAGAATCTCTCCGCCACCTGGATTGACTACAAAAAGGCTTTCGATTCGGTGCCTCATACGTGGCTCAGGAGGGTGCTTGAACTGTACAAAGTTGATACAGATTTGTGCACTTTTCTTGAGTCCTGTATGGGGCAGTGGACCACGTCTCTTTGTCTTTCAGGTGTTGGGGGGAGTCTTCATACTTCTGAGCCTATAAGGATGGAGAGAGGAATTTTCCAGGGAGACAGTCTTAGTCCCTTGTGGTTTTGCCTAGCTTTGAATCCACTAAGTGCTCTACTTAGGGATTCAAAACTAGGTTTTCAGTTTCATAGAGCGAATGAAATCATTTCTCATCACCTGTATATGGATGACCTTAAGTTATTTGCATTAAATAAACAGGACCTAGTATCGTTACTAAATATCACGCAAATATTTAGTAACGATATTAGGATGGAGTTTGGTGTGGATAAATGTGCGGTCATACATGTACAGAGAGGAAAAGTTGTAAATAGCGAAAATTTACAATTTTCCGAGACTATGACTTTCAAATCTCTCTCTGAAACTGAAACCTACAAATACTTAGGAATGTCGGAATGTCTATGTATACCAGGTGGAGACATTAAACAGATAGTGACAGAGCGTTTCTTTGGCCGACTGACAAAAGTTTTAAAAAGCTTTCTGTCTGGCGGTAACAAGGTGCGCGCGTTCAACAGCTGGGTAATGCCCCTCCTGATGTACACATTTGGCATACTAAGGTGGACTCAGACTGAGCTGGATGCCCTGGACCGAAAGGTCCGTAAAATGCTGACAACGTACCGTATGCATCATCCACGATCTTCTGTGATGAGGCTATATATCCCACGGAAATGTGGGGGCCGTGGTTTCCTCAATGCCAAGGACCTACATAACCGTGAAGTATATAGTCTTAGGGAATACTTCCAGAAGATGAAGTGTGGAATGCATCGTGACGTTGTAAATGCAGACAACGGATTGACTCCCCTCTCTCTAGCCAAAGAAAACTGGCACAAACCGGTGGTACTTAGCACTCAGGACCGCCTGAACATATGGAAGAGTAAGGAGCTTCATGGACGGTTCCATCAAGTCCTCTTTGGACCTGATGTTGACTTACAGGCGTCCGTGGCTTGGCTACGATTTGGGGACCTTTTTGGGGAAACCGAAGGTTTTGCCTGTGCAATTGCAGATGAAGTTGTCAAGACGAATAACTACCGGAAATACATCATGAAGGATGGTACGATTGACATTTGTCGAGCGTGCCACCGGCCTGGTGAGTCTATACGACATATTATTTCCGGTTGTTTTCATCTTGCCAATGGAGAGTATTTGCACAGGCATAATCAGGTAGCCAGAATTGTCCACCAGCAACTTGCTCTTCGGTATGGTCTGGTATGTCAGGAAGTGCCGTATTACAAGTACACACCGGAGCCAGTTTTAGAAAACGGCCATGCCAAACTTTATTGGGACCGCTCTATTATCACGGACAGGACTATTGTCGCCAATAAGCCTGACATCGTGCTAGTAGACCGGTTAGAGCGCCGGGCATTTATTGTTGATATCACCATCCCTTGTGACGTTAACCTCGTAAAAGCTGAGAAGGACAAACAGTCCAAATACATAGACTTAGCTCACGAGATTACCGACATGTGGGATGTGGATTCAACAATAGTGGTCCCGATAGTCGTCAGTGTGAACGGTCTTGTAGCGAAGAGCCTCAATCAACATCTTACGAGGCTTTCGCTACATACCTGGATCAAGGGCCGGATTCAAAAGGCAGCTATTTTGGGAACGGCACGTATCGTGCGGAGGTTCCTCAGTCTGTCACCCTGACCACCGGTGGCTTGGCTGTAAAGCCTCCGTCGGGGGGGAACTATTTTTTTATATTTATATTTGTATGTATTTTTTATATAAATATAAATGTATTGAAATAAGAATTATGTTGTATAATAATAATAACTCTTTATTGCACAAAAGAAAAAAAAAGTACAAAATGGTTTGACAATTATAATAAAGATCGGTGCAAAGGCGGCCTTATCACTGGAAGTGATCTCTTACAGGCAACCTTTTATTGATAGAATATTTATAAACAGAGATCTTGGTTGGCGGAAAACAGTGCAAGAGATAATCTATATCTATATACTAATAAATAAAATTGGAGTGTCTGTTTGTAATATTAAAATAACAACTTTTTAATGATTGCATATGCATATATACACGATACATATACCAAAATGGGCTTTTTAAAATTTTTTGTCTGTCTGTCTGTCTGTTTGTTTTCGATAATCTCTGGAACGGCTGGACCGATTTCGACAGAATTTATAATGATGATAGCTGATGTAACAGGGCGTAACTTAGGCTAGTTTAATTTTAAAACTTGCTGTTTCCCGCGGCTTCGTCCGTGTTCAATAAAACAAAAACATTGTAATTCTAAAACAAAACTAGCCTAAGCTATGCTTCGTTACATCAGCTATCTGGCAGTAAAAGTCCCGTTGAAATCGGTCCAGCCATTCCAGAGATTAACCGGAAATATTGGGAAGGACAAAATTGGTTTATGTACCGTGCACACATACAAATGCATTTAGTAATAAGCAGTAATATGAATATTCATCACTATATTTATTTGTAAAGAAATATCCATTCTAATATTATAAACGTGGAAGTGTGTTAGTTTGTTTGTTCATGTTTCACAGCAAAGAAGTAATGTAATGTCACAGTTTTCTTTGTGGAACAAAGGCTAATTTATACTGTGAGTTACTTAATTATTAAGTTATCGAGAACATAAGCTGAGAACGCCCGATATTAACTATTTCTCACTTTATTGATATTTTAATATATTGATATGTAATATTGCATTGTTTTTTAAACAGATATTTCAATACATAAACTTTTAAAAAAGAATCTTTTTAACTAACAGAATATAAACGTATAAAGAAAACATATTCTGTTAAGTATAAAAAAACTTTCATAGTATAGTGGGATAGCGTGTTACTGTAAAGCAAAAAGCAAAGCAAGCAAGTGGAAGCAAATCCCGTAGTAAATTTTAAATACAAGCTTACTAAAGACACGTATTCAAATCCAGGTTTAGATTTCATACAGGAAGAAACTCTTCAGTAATCTATAAGTTCACTATTCGAGTACTAGCTTGAGCTGTTGCATTATAGAGAGAGGAACTCGGAGCAGTGCTTGGAATTTGCGACACAAGTATTGGCTTCAGGAGCCCATTTAAAACGTTTGCCTACACTGCCCGACATGTATGTGCCTAATTAAAATCTAAAAAATCGTGGTGTACAAAAAGGTTATTAGTGAATTAAAGTATACTAAAACTATAAATAGAAAAAATTGTCCGTTTGTTTGCTTATATTTTAGTTTTTTTTATCTGTTTTTATTTAAGGTTTTTTTTAAGTAAATATACAAAAATGTCGACCGCATCGTTCCTTAAAACAAATTTAAAGCACTTAAATATAACATTTCCTCTTAAGTCTATGAACAATATTTACACTTAAATTTATACAGCATTTTAGCCACTACAGAACTAGATTCAAACAATAAACAGTGAAAAATATCGATGTCTAATAAATTCAAATTATAACGATGGATTAGTTTCTGACGAGCGTCAGCATTTCCGACACATTCCACCAAGAAATTGTGAATATCCACATAATTAACACTTCGGAGTAAATACCTTTTTCATAAGAAAACCAAACTTCTTTAGAGGAAAATGTCCAGAACGCAACCTAAGGCCTATAGCAATTTGTTGCCGTGTAAGTTCCTTCTCACTAAACCATGAAATATGAGGAAGCTTATTTTAAATAACTCTCTATTTTATTTCTTTCTATTTAGATCTTTTTTTCAAATACTCCTTATAAATAATTCCAACTTCCTTTCTGTACTTTACAAATACTTCCGAAAATATATAAACCTCTCTCTCTTCTACCAAAGCCCGCTTTGCTAAATTGTCAGCTTCCTTATTTCCCCTCTGTCCAAGGTGAGAAGGAACCGATTGAAATTTTACATTTATATCACATAAGATAACAATTCTATTCCAATTAAGTGTGGAAACATATACAATTTCCATGAATATTTTGACAACCATCTGTATAGATTGCAAACCACTCAACATAATTCTGATTAATTTCGTGAATAAGTTCATATTTTGACACGTTAACGTCCAAGTTTTTTGTTGCGTATTTATACAATTCAAATCAATACTTCAGATACTTAGGGGCTGGAGAGTGGGAACAAAATTATGATGCCTATAGGATACGTATCCATACTAAAAGTAACAATGTTTTAGTCTCGCTTAAATTTCGTGTCTTACGAAGTCTATAGATTAATATATTTTTTATTCTCACTTATTACGGGGAGTTGTAAATAATATACAATTAATTTAATTCTAAATTTCTATCAAAAATAATACTTAATAAATAACATTCCCTCTTACCAAACGCCTGCCTGTTCGTAAGATAATCTTTGGATAATAGAAATTTGTATTTTTTTTACAAGAATGTTAATTGTTGGCAAAATAAATTGTAATCAAAGCGTAAAAGAATTTTGACGCAGCTGGTAGTAGAACGCATAGCTAAGCCACAGGTTCAATTCCCGCTGCGTTAAAAATTTTTTATATGTTTTCCAAACATGCCTCGAACAGAGTATTTGTACATTGTATACACAATCACAATTATAGATTCATATATGAAGTTGAATTTCTAAATACAGTTGAGCTGTCAGATCTACCCTGTATCCCAGTTAAAATTATTTGAAATTTCATATTCCTCGATTAAGTAACGGCACGAGACTGTATCACGCAACTTGGATAGACCAAAATTAATGCCAGCATGTTAAACGAAGTAAGAAAAGGTGAAAATTTCCCTAATGTTTACGCTACTACTACTACTAAGCTTCTGATCTATAATTTCAATTTAAATTATGTGATTATGTAATTTTCTATTAAGCTAAGTGTAATATTTGGAGCAATAACAAAGCGCAAGACTAAATATTAAAGATAGTGGGGATGAACTTAAAGAGATTGTGCTTCTCCCAATTTCACGAATCTTCTGTTTTTATCCTCAGTAGGAAGACACATAATATCTTACAACACTGTATTAAATCTATGCTGCGTCCAAAACGGTATATATATAAAAATATAACACCAATGTGTAAGGCGAAACACTTATATACGCTCTCGATTTTAAAGGTGACTGTATGCACTGATAAGATCCACCAGCCATTAACGTTTGAGGTTAGCTTAAAGCACAAATGGTTCGCATGTACGTACACTTTGCGATTAATGTTACCTTGAATTGTTTTTAATACCTTTAAATTAATGATATATTATTTATCTATCGATCCTTTCCTACCCTACACGGTGTAGACACTTCTCATGTATCCGGTAGAATGAAATTATCGTTATTTCGTATAGGCAAAGCGGGCGAAGCCGCAGGTAATAGCTAGTGTAAAATAAAAGCAATAACAAACATACTAAGATATAAACACGCATACATACATGGATATACATACTACTTACATACATAAATACATACAAACATACATACATACTTACATACATACATACATACAACATACATACATACATACATATATAGATACATACTCACATACTATACATGTATTACACGTAAATGTATTACAATAAATATATAAAGAGAGAAAAAAAAAATAAAAATATTTTGATAAACTATAATGATAGATAATGATTTTTGAGGCGATGCTTAAATATATTAAGGGATGATGACTCCCTAATGGAACGCGGTAGTTCATTCCACAACTTTACAGTTTTAACAGTGAACGATTCGCTATAACATTTGGTACGACATAGCGGTACCTCCAAAACATTGTCGTGTCTTGAACGGAGGTTAAAGAATTTGGAATGGGAACCGAGAAATCTAAATCTTTCTTTGAGATATGATGGAGTTAAAAAAAATATTATTATTAAAGGTACCTAGTGGAGAAGGTGGAGATGCAGGATAGAGTACAAAAGGATAAGTGCGTGATAATTGCGACGGTGTGTTATGGTCAGCCATTTTAGTTCAGCTCGATATTGGGAAATGTGATCATACTTTCTTAGGCCATAAATAAATCTGATTATTAAATTTTGGCGACGTTCCAGTTTATTCAGTAATTGCTGTGACAAATCCCGGTAACAGGAATCTGCATAGTCAAGTATGGGTAAAAGAATAGTTTGAGCTAAGGATTTTTTAGTTTTAGTTTAGCGGCAATAAATTTTTAAATCTCTTCATCCTCCCTATAACAGAAAATGTTTTCCGACTTAATTCAGCTACTTGAGGAACCCATTTAAGAGAACTATCGATTCTGATACCCAGATTCTTCACAGTACCACTGAATTCCATCTTGCAATTATCAAGCATTACCGAAGGAAGAAGGGAGTGGTCCAACTTGGAAAGTTGCTTTGGATTGCCAAGGATGCACAACTGAGACTTGCTAGGATTTATCGACAGGCCACATGATTTGCTCCAGTTATTTATAAGGTTTAAGTTGAAATTAACTCGCTCTATTGCAGTAGCAATATCATCAACAGGCGTAATTGTATAAATCTGCAAGTCGTCAGCGAAAAGATGATAGGATAGTGATAGCGAAGAAGTAATGGAGTTTATAAATATGGAAAAAAGTAACGGAGAAAGCACACCACCTTGAGGTACCCCAGCACTGAGACGGCAGGATGAGGACTGTTTGTCATTAATACGAATGCATTGTTCACGGTCAGTTAGGTAAGATCGAAACCATTCAGTAGTGTTTGGTGATATATTCATGCATTTAAGGACGGTCAAGAGTATTTCTATATCGATGGTATTAAAAGCATTAGTAAAATATACGTAGTATACATTTACTACGTTACATACAAGTTAATTATTCTTTATTATATTAAATATTGTCCAATTGAAGACAATTTATTTTAAATTTTATTTATACAATATTAAGATAGACTCTACTTTACACAAATAATAATATAAATACAAGAATCAATTTTATATTTTTTTATTTCAATTACATAATTTTCCACTCGTTTCTAATCACATTACGACGTTGTTGCGCCTGTTGCGTCATTTGAATGTTTATTGGACTTATTAGTATGCCATACTCCCATTTCTCTTAGTAAGATCTTCCTGGTATCTTGTTTACATTTTTTATACAATACGTAAATAATATATGTACATGCTAAATACTACTGCCATGATTATGGCTATCGTACCATACTTTTCTAAATTTTGTTCGAACTGTGAAGTAGTTAGTAGTACTATTCGCTCCTTTTGGGTAATTCCAATAATTACTTCCTCAGTTTTCTTTTCTACACTGTATGATCTACCTATTTTAATAATATACAAAAAAATACTATAACAATTGCTTTATGATGCTGTTATACCTTGTACAAGATAGCTTGATCTTTTTAACAGATGTAAATTTTCTGATCGACATGACTTTGCAATGACACATTATTCTCTTAATTAAATAATTTTAAAAATTGTAAAAATATTGAAAATAAAACATATAACACAAAAGTCCCTAAAGATTCGAGCTGAAAGCCGAAGATATCCGAAAATTTTAAGAACTTTTAATGCTTTAAAATAAAATTTAAAAAGGAACACTGAATGTAATATATTATGCTGGTACAATCGGATGATGTATAATGATGCGCTACGTCCACTTCGACAATTTAATTCAACACAAAATAATAACTAAAGTTCTAGATGATGACACAAGCTCCGATGAATCTGCTTATAATGATAATTTGTGTGCTATGCCTTAATTAAATCTATTTTAAAGATAAAACTATTTTATTTTTCAACCTTAATTTTTACATACGGGATTATTCTTGGACTTCCAAAAGGTGGTTCACACTATGGGACCTAACAACTTTTCCAAAGAAACATGGATCCTAAAGTTTAAATCTCGTCACAGTTAAAAATATTTTAAAACGTTATTTTTTGGACTACTAGATATTTTCTGTTTTCCATCTCTAGGCCGTCTGTCAAACATATCAAGCTATCTTGTACTTGTTGAACAAATTAGTGTAGTGCTATAGTTTTATATTTAAAACATAATTACATTATTACTTCGTAATTACATTTCTTTTCTCGCTGATTCATCAAATGAACCCTAATAACCTTTGTCCTTGTCTAATCATAGCAACATTGTAACATAATTGTTAACATATTTGTTAACATATTTTGTATAACAATTACAATTCTAGGGTTTGTTTGCTTAATTTTTTTATTTTTACTTATACCTACTGTCAATCAGATATCAAGATTGACGTAAAAGGTGACGTTTATTTAACACAAATTATTGTTTCACTTTATAAACACTTACCTATCTTTATATTCACTCGTATAATTTTATCCGTGGCCAGTCGTGGCCCAGTGGCACAAGCGTGTGGCTGTAAACGACTGGTTGTGGGTTCGATTCCCACTCGAGGAGTGGAAATATTTAATATTTCCATTTTCTTCGCTCTGGTGCCGAGGTAAAAGCGCGGCGTTAAGTTCCGCCACTTAAAACGCAATGCCTCTGAATTCGGCGGAAAGTGGTGAACGGAGTATCTTAACACTAGGTTCCCTCTGCCTACCCTGTTGTGTGCGGAATAGAGAGTGAAGATAAAAAAAAAAATAAAAGAAAACAAAACAAAAAATATACTGGATCTTCAAATAAAGTTCCGCCACTCAACACACAATGTCTCAATTTGGGGCGCAAAGTGGACATCGAAATGTTTTGACCTGTCTGAAAAAGCGTGAAGCTGAAAAAAAAAAAAGAAGTGTCTGACTCTACAATAAGGTTATAAATTTTATTCTGAGTATTGCTTATATTTTGAGAAAACAGCAATAAAACATGAATCTATAATTTTTTAAGCTTTGTTTCTGTGTTTATCTATTTCTACGTGAAGATCTTTTGAATAAAACTTCTTTTTTGTATACCTCGAATCGCTGTACTTAGCTAAACTATAAACAATGAAACCTCAACAAAAATTGTTCAGCTTGATGAAGATTTTCCTTTGACTTATAAAAACTAAAGATCTGGAGCATCAGGTGATGAACCACTATAAGTCCTACTTAACTTTATAAAAGAAGGTAATGTCGCCTTATCTAAAATTGTTTACTTTTAAACATTTTTAAAGTGTTATTCCACACTTAGGAAAATTGAAAAAGACAATTAAAGAAAACGTATAAAAAATTGACTGCAGCGGGATTCGAACCCGCGCCTCCTGAATACCGTTCAGGCGCTCTCATTTGAAGGCAGCTCAGTGGTGAGAAATTTTATTTCTGGGTGAAATAAAATTTCATGGCTATAACTTTAAAACTGTTAACCCCTATTTCACCACCTTAGGAGTTGAATTTCCAAAAATCCTTTCTTAGTAAGCGCCTACGCTATAAATCGACCTTACTCACTAAAAATCATGCGTCTAAGTCCAGTAGTTTCGACTCGGCCATGATGAGTCACAGTCAGTCAGTCAGGCAAGCATATATATAGGCGAAGACCCGTAACCGCGGACTCGGAGAAAGCTAAATGTAAGTGAAGTGTGAGGCACAATGCTTCGTGCCTCGTGCCTCACACTTCACTGCGCAAATGGCATGCGCACTGGCGTTGCAAATTTTAAAGATAGTAAAATTTTTGTCCTAAGTAATATTTTGTGATCTGTAAATTGTACAATAAGTATGATATCCTACTAATTATTATTGTTTATGACGAGATTATTATAATAATTATTATAATAATCTTATCATAAAACAATTGTAATTACAGTTAAAACAACGAATGCATTATAATGCATTCGTTTTATTGTGATTATTCTAAGTATCCCTAAGATCGGACACTGTCTAAGTCCCCCAATACCGGAACAATGTTATGTGACGTTTTATTTGCTGTAGTAATATTATTTGTCATTTTCTTTTAGATTCATCGTGGACAAGCCCATATCAAGATGTAGATAACCCCAGCAAGGAGAAACAGAAAAAAAAACATAAATTATTTATTTAGCTAGATTTGGCTTTGTGATTACATGTATATTCTTTTTTTTTTAGCTTCACGCTGTATCCCGCACACAGCAGGGTAGGCAGAGGGAACCTAGTGTTAAGGCACTCCGATCTTCACTTTCCGCCGAATTTTCGGAGGCATTGTGTGTTAAGTGGCGGAACTTAACGCCGCGCTTTACTTCAGTACCAGGGGCGAAGAAAATGGAAATATTAAATATTTCCACTCCTCGGGTGGGGATCGAACCCACAACCAGTCGTTTGAAGTCACACGTCTGTGCCACTGCGCCACGACTGGCGCACTGTGATTATATAATCTAGTAAATTAACAGTAAATGTGACTTATTCAGTAGTTGTTGATTTTTACTTTTCCATTTTGAATACTTACGATTACGATAACTAAATTTATTAAAAATAAGTAAGCTTAAGTTTAAACCAAGAAGTGAAATTCTGTGCCCGAAATAAGGGGTGCTCTTCGAAGATGTTGTCTTTACTACATCAGACTGTACTCTAAATTTTGTTGCATTTATAGTAATTTTTGAGACTGATATATCTACAAAGATTAAATATAGGTATAATTGAGAGTACACGAGATTAATCCGGTTAAAAATAGTTAATCATTTCATAATTGAGAGTTGTTTAATTTAAGTAAACACATTACACTTGCTAAAGATTTGTTTCATTTTAATTATTCCTTAAGTGTCCGATATTCAACGACCTCGCCCTATAGATTGCAATATATTAATTTATCTCCATATTCTATTTATAAAAACCACATTAAAATTGCGTAATTTGATATATCTTAACGTACACGCAGCGGAGGCGACCTTGTTTTAAACTATGTAATGATGACAATGTATTTTTTTGTAGGCAGAGGGAACCTAGTGTTAAGACACTCCGTTCACCAATTTGACAATGTAATGTAATATGAAATTTAACTTACACAGATTTGTTACAGCTTCGCTTCGTAAATTATTTTAATTAAATATTATATTAATTTTGTTTATTGTTTTTATTATAAACTGCATTAGTTAGTGATATTGTAAAGATATTTAGTTTTACTTGTACAGTGATTAAATTATCATTATAACCAATAAAAGATGCAACATTACTACACTCTCGATTCATTTAATTATATTCGTAGCCAAGTTAGCGCGTCTGCGTAGACATGATTTTTTCATTTATATTATCGTTTTTGTCTGTGTTATTATTTACAGTGTTTTTGTACGATCGGCACTGTAGAGCAAGGAGGTTACTCGATAAAATACCTGGAGCGGCGTCTTTGCCAGTCGTTGGAAATTCTTACCTATTTTTTCGCACTCCAGGTACATAGCCAATATATAGAAGTTTTTCATACAAACTTAATATTTTCAATAATTACATTCTGATGTTATAATTTTTAGTTGAAATTTTTAAGTACATGCGGAGTCTATATCGTGATTATGGAGGTTTCTATAAAGTGTTCGCCATAAGCGCACGTTCTTTCGGAGTTGCGGATCCTGAATATATTGAGGTATTTCCTAATTTTATATTTAATTTCGATGTGATTTGAGACATGTATATTTATGAATTTTTATAATTTTGTTGCGTTTAAAAATATTTGAACACTTTCAGGGTGTTCATTCTTAATTATTTTGTCATGTCAAGTTTGAATAATAAAACATTTATAAAACGTGTAAAATTTTTCGAGCGGGATCGAATCGAGGCGTTAAAATTTTTAAATGTCTTTTTCAATTTCCTAAGTGTGTGAAGTCAGGAGGGGCCAGTCGTGGCGCAGTGGCACAAGCGTGTGACTGTAAACGACTGGTTGTAGGTTCAATTCCCACTCGAGGAGTGGAAATATTTAATATTTCCATTTTCTTCGCTCTGGTGTCGAGGTAAAGCGCGGCGTTAAGTTCCGCCACTTAACACGCAATGCCTCCGAATTCGGCAGAAAGTGGGGAACGGAGTGTCTTAACACTAAGTTCCCTCTGCCTACCCTGCTGTGTGCGGGATACAGCGTGAATAAAATTTAGCACCGCGATAGAACAAGCGGCTCATGGAAACTCATGGCTCCCTCTGCCTACGATGCTGTGTGCGGGATACAGCATGAAGATAAAAAAAATAATAATACTTTAAAAAATGTGATAGATATTTCAACAATCTCATAAACTAAAAAACCAACACATAAACACGCAATTTCATGCTTAATATATATTTTAACGTATTATTTAAGGCTATTTTATCATCGATGCGATACAATGGGAAGCAACTACCGTATAATTTTCTCAAGCCTTGGTTAAACGAAGGATTATTAGTAAGTAATGGTATGTATAACGATGTAACAATTTAGTAATTATATTATTTTTTCTGTGTAGTAACAATGTAGAGCTATTATATACTAGAGGAAATAATTAAAGGATCGGAAATTTTTTCAAATTTTTTTGACGTTTTTTAAGTGGCTGTATTTTCCTCAAAAATAGTCGCATTAAAATAAAAAAACAAGCATTTTAAAGCGTTTTCGAAAATGTTGTTTATTTAAAGATTAAAACAGTTATTAATAACAATTATTGTGTATTTTGAGACTTATCCTTAAAAATGTAAATCGATATCATTCGGGTACCACCAGACATAGCGTCGGGTACCGCGGACACTATAACGTACGAGAGTACGTTTTAGTGTACGCGGTACGAGACACGATTCGAAGTGATGAAAATTATTATTCATATTAAAAAAATGCAGAATTGCCATTCTACTTTTGCGCAAAATATACCTTATTAAAACTTCCTTGATATGATTGGTTGGTTGCTATCGTTGCACAAGTCTTTAGATATGCCAAAATTCAAGGAGGAGATTCCTGTGACGGAGCAAAATAGGATAAAATATAACAATTTTTGTTGACGTCAGAGCAAAAGCCTCGAAAAACTAGAAAAATAGAAAAAGTGCCAAACAACAAAAAAAATCAAAGTTTTTATGAAATGGACCGAAAAATAGACTGAATGAATTATATGCGGTGAAACATTTATGGACTCAGAACCCAGAAAGCGGTTGGACCATTGATCGTCTACGCGCCACTCTTTGTGACGCTAACGAGACGAAAACGAGACGAAATTATATCATATATCTTTTAAAAACTGTAAATATAAATATTTGATTTATATAAGTAGAGATCCTAATTTTGTTTTAAGTACAAAATAAAACACAAAAGACCTTTACTTATGTTTTTTTTATTTACAATTCATTTCCGTCCACCCGACTTTTCCCTATTTGTATTGACATTGGTTATGTATTATTTAACGATCGTTAAATTGTCTTATTATGTATGCTCAAATTTTAGGCTCGAAGTGGCAGCAGCGACGAAAACTCCTGACTCAAGCTTTTCATTTTAACATTCTGAAAAAATACACTACAACGTTTATTGAGCAAACAGAGAAGTTTTTGATTTTAATACAAGAACGAGTGGGAGAAGAAAAAACGGATATAAGGCCATTAATTTCATCTGCAACGTTACACATTATGTGTGGTATGCTTAAACAATTAGTAATAATAGCAGACACGTTGACACCTAAAATACGCATTACATTAGCAACTTATTATATATTATATTAGCTTCACGCTGTATCCCGCACACAGCAGGGTAGGCAGAGGGAACCTAGTGTCAAGACACTGCGTTCCCCACTTAGTTGGATAGTTGCCTCAGTGGAATAGTTGCCCCAGTTACTTCCCTCCTTCCCTCCGCGCACCCTCCGCGGTCGACCTTGGATATGCGTTAAACTTAGATTGATAAATAATGTTTATTAAACATTTTTGATACTGTAACTACAATAATTACAGTGCATATTTTTCCTTGTATACATTAGAGTTTACACATAGCAACGCGTGAATAGTTTTTAATAATTTTGCAAAGAGAGTGAGTAATTAAGTAAATATTAAAAAGGATAGGCGCCTTAGTTGCTTTTCGGCCTAGAAGCAACACCAATGAGTAATTATAGAATCTAATATTATTTATAATATCAGTTAAGTATGAAAAAGTTTATTCTATGTAAATATCTATAATACCTATAATTTTACAATGGACAATTATAAGCCATTTATTTCATTCTAGTGTCAAGAATAAAAAAATAACATTTAATCGTTTATTGTAGTTAGTTTTTGCCCAACACTGCATTCAACATGCATCCTTACTAGTTGAACGAATATAGTCTCACAATCTTCTCTACACATTTTAATCAAATACTTGTAATTATATCACATTTTTCTATAAAATATACTACGAATAAGTTAGCCTAGTTTTTTTTGTCACCTATAAAAGTGACGGGTAGCACATACATTTATCGTTGGCATATAGAGATCATTTGTAGAAAATGAATATAAAGTGCTTCTTAGAAGCCGTCCATGTTCAGTCAATCGTCTTGGACGGTTTCAAGGCGCGGGTTCGAATCCCGCTGCGTTCGTTTTTTACATAAATTCTGAAAATGGTTTCTCAGAGTAAGTATTATTTTTACAGAAACTGCAATGGGCACATCTATGCAAGATAATATCGAATCAGTGGCAAATAAATATTCTGAAGCAATTGAAATTATTGGCGTATCGGTACTTGAAAGGCTAGTTAGGTTTTGGCTACATGTAGAAAGTATTTTTAAATGGTCAAAACTCGCAAAAATCCAGAAGAAGGCTCTTGAAGATTTGCACGTATTTACACTACGAATTATTAAGGAGAGACGAAAGTTTTTGAAAGTCAACGAAATAAATGTGTTTGATGACACGGATGATAATTATGGAAAGAAGGGTAAATTGGCAATGTTAGATTTGCTCCTTGAACACCAAAAACTAGGAAATATAGATAATGAAGGTATTAGAGAAGAAGTCGACACCTTTATGTTTGAGGCAAGTATTATATTGTATATAGGCGACAAGCTCGCGGCTTCTCCTAAACACGAAATAGTTTACTATTTCGTGTTTTCACCTGCCTGCGTTCTAATTTTAAAAGTTCTAACTTTTTCATAAACCTTTTAAATTAAAATAAACTGTAAACGTTAAAGGGTGAAAGTTTACCAATATACAATTGTCAAAACCATGTGCAAATCGGTTGTCATTTTAAATACTCTGCCTAAACCTGACTTATTAGATATTCTTGTAAATCTTGATTGCAGAAAATATTTATTTCTTCGCTATGATTTTATACTAGAAAGAAATTATTAATGCAACACCAATCACTTTTTAGGGTCATGACACAACATCGGCAGCTTTAACTTTTCTTTTAATGGCGATTGCGAACGAGACTCCAGTACAAGTAAGATACAATATGTTAAATATTATTTCTAACAATTTAATTAAATTCAGTGGCCACTGGGACACGACTGTGTCCCAGTGGCACAAGCGTGTGACTGTAAACGGCTGGTTGTGGGTTCGATTCCCACTCGAGGAGTGGAAATATTTAATTTTTCCATTTTCTTCGCTCTGGTGTCGAGGTAAAGCACGGCGTTAAGTTCCGCCACTTAACACGCAATGCTTTCGAATTCGGCGGAAAGTGGGGAACAGAATGTCATAACACTAGGTTCCCTCTGCCTACCCTGCTGTGTGCGGGATACAGCGTGAAGCTATTTAATTTAAATTTTAATTTAATTAAATTTCATCACAACAACCAAAGCAGAGGACACCAAGTATCATGACAGTCCGTTCTCCAACTTCCGTTAAAAATCGAAACATTGCGTGCTGAGTGGCGCAACGCCGCGCTTAGGTGCATAAATAAAGGTACTAAAGTAAATAATGAAAATTCAATATAATTTTCCGCACCACCACCGACTACAACATTTTAATTCAGTTAAAAATTATAAAATATACATAGCAGTTCAAATTTTTGGCATTTAATACAGAAGTAATAAGTTATAAATATTAGGATACTAGTGAGTTCAAGAAAGGTAACTGTTTAAATTAGTAAAATGTTTAAGTTAGTTTAAATATTACGTACTCGTAGCTAACCACTATTCAAGAGTAATTTCTACTAACATGCGTCATACATTTATTTTGTTCAGGATAAAATTTGTAAGGAAATGTATGACATATTTGGTGAATCTCAACGTTTGCCAACAACCGAAGATCTAAATGATATGAAATATTTAGAATGCTGCATAAAGGAATCTCTACGGCTCTATCCCAGTGTGCCAGTAATTATAAGACATATGCGGGAAGAAACGACCATAGGTAAATCATACTTTATTAATTTAGATTATTTTTTAACATTATAAAAAAATCTTGCATTAAGTGGCGGCACTAAGTTCCGCGTTTTGTCTTATGTACCACACGGGCGAAATAAAAATAATATATTATAATCATTGCCCCTATAAGTAGAAATTGAACCCACAACCAACGCGTTTACAGGCTGTCCAAGCAAGCCACGGCGGTCTCAACATTATTTTCACGCCAACGTATTTACATAATATTTACATAATTTTAGGTAACTACACGGTACCAGCAAATTCAAATTTCCATATATCAATATACGATTTGCATCGCCGTGCAGATCTTTTCCCGGAACCCGAGCGTTTTATTCCCGAAAGATTCCTGCCCGAAAACAGCGCAAAGCGAAACCCTTACGCTTACATACCTTTTAGTGCTGGCCCAAGAAACTGTATCGGTAAATAGTTTACTTTTTCCTTCTGTCTTTAATTAAATATTACAAACAAATGTAAGAAATCTCTTGTGTTAAAATCTATTTTATAACTTATACTATTTTTTCAGTCTAATTTTTAACTTACATAACATAAAGTAACTTAAAGGTACAGGTAACTGATAAACCATATACCAGATATTAGGTACACGTTATCCCGAGACAAAAGCTGATGAAAAAATATAGCATTGATAATTTATAGATAATCAACTGAACACGGCGCAAGTTGCTACGCCACCAATTAAAACAAAATTGAGGGTGACATTGCGCAAATGATTGATTTTGTTCATTTCGAAATAAATCTGAGATTACTGCGTTTGCTTTAATTTGGACTTGTTCAACTTCCAATTCAAAAACCTTCGTGGACCCCTGCATCACAACTTTACTGAAAATCATCATGTGATGATAAGTAAAGGTTTTGGGCATGTGACTAAATGCATAGTTTACGTTTCTATAAAGAACATACAGACAAACACTCATATTTCTATATATATCAATGTTATGTTTCTTCGTGAATAGTTTGTACTTTCCTTTTTTATCATTTTCAGGACAAAAATTCGCAATGTTGGAAATGAAGACGTTAGTATCGAGCTTATTAAGACGATTTCGGCTTGAACCAGTGACTAAACCTACTGATATTATTTACAGCTGTGATCTTATATTGCGTTCAGTTGGACCCATATATGTGCGATTTCACAACAGAAAATAAATCAATACTGTTATTTTAATAAGGCCTCCAGTAGACCGCTCTCCTCGCTTCGCTCAATAAAGGTGCTTTAGATAGAAAAAAAAATATTAACAATGTTTTGTTAGTGTTACGTTGTATGTGGTATGTGAGCTTACTCTAAACCACAAAAAAAAATCGTATATTGTTTGTACAATTCTAATCTCAAAAATAAGGTATACTGATAAAAATATTTAGGCTTTTATTGCGATTTTTGTATATTTAAACCAAGTAACGTATGGTACATGGAAAATCATGTACTTATATTATTGCCTTGTTTTTTTCAAATAATAAAAATATTTTGATTATTGAACGTGTGGTAAATAACAAGATGTTGTGATATAGTACTAATGTTCTTTTGGTCGAATAAAATAATTTTAAGGGTTTATAACATTTTTATTTTCTCTTTTAAACCAAATTAAAATTATAATGCATTTGCAATCATATTTTTTATTGTTATTATAAGTTCAACAAAATGTAAGTATACAGCTTTTTAACAATATAAAGATTAACATGTTTACAATAAACATAATAAAAACAATCCATCTTTTCGCTTAAAAACATTAAGATAAAGACAGTATTAATACATATGCATTGATGGGTTAATCAACTTTAAAAGTAAACGAACAAAATGAATTGATAAAAATGCATTTAGATATTTTAATAAAGTCACTTTATTGTCACTACAAATATTAATTGTATTTTACGTTTTAACGATAGTTACAATGTTTTAATTATAATTTTAGAGAGTCACTCTGTATCTCGCACACAGCAGGGTGGACAGGGTGTGACAGTGGGAATCTAGTGTTAACACACTCCGTTACTCATTTTGGGCGAAATTCTCGAAGTCTTGCGTATTAACTAGTAAAAAGTAAGGGTCTTTTTCGATTTCGGTCAAATTTTTAGTATTCATTAGTTATATTGTTTTTAATTTCTTATTTCATATCGACACCGAAGGAATGCTTTAAAAGTCGATTGCCCCATATATGCATGTGTAGATTGCAAAAGGTTATCAAACTGCAATTATTCCCGAGTGTTCTTTCCTTTTTATTTTTGTGATCCATAATATCTGTAAAGAAATCGTGTTATAAATAAAGAAACATGTTACCTAATGAAAATATATTAGATATTTTATTAACATAGCCGGCATCTCTTTTTTGCACACAATTTATATCATATTTTAGTCGTAGACGCAGAAATAAGAATAATTATTATATTCACTTTGCCGAGTGAGAATCGAACCCACAAACATCACATTCAGTTCAGTCAGACATTATGACAAGTCAGCTAAGCGCGGATCCACAATAGTACCCACCATGGGCATACCCACAACATAAATTGCTTGTGTTGTCGTATTTTCTGGCTTGGCCACACAAGTTTACTGATTTGCGCCGGATCTCAATATCACTATATCACCATAATAAATTGAAAAATTATTAGTACGAGTTTCTCCATTGTAATAACCACCTGCTCCTACTCCAAGTTTCACTTGGCCATTTTTAAGGTGGCTGTGGCTCCAACCGATTTTGAGAGCTAGATCCGCCCATGCTCAAAGCTCGATAAGAACGTGTAAAAATAAATAGCTATTTGGAGCCAGTCGTGGCGCAGAGGCACAAACGTGTAATTGTAAACGACTGGTTGTGGGTTCGATTCCCACTCGAGGAGTGGAAATATTAAATATTTACATTTCCTTCGCTGTGGTATCAGAGGTAAAGCACGGTGTTAAGTTCCGCTACTTAACACGCAAAGAGATTCCCTCTGCCTATCCTGCTGTGTGCGGGATACAGCGGGAAGCTAAAAAGCTGTATTATAATATCCTATTTCGGTGCTTAATATTACAAAGTTCATTATATATACACTATACCTTAAGAGCTTGCCTGAATTTAGTAGACATGAGACTGAAAAGTATAGGATTCAGAACAATACACAGCCAACTATTGACCAATATTATTCTGTAGCCAATACCCCAAACCTGAAAAAAAATCATACACACTCAATAACGCCCGATATCAATAATCAATCCAATCCAATAAGAAGAATTGAATATGCAATCCTTTGATTCGTTATTGGGAAGCTTTACTCAAAAAAATGATTGCTAAATAATTTAGCATTATATAGTACTTACTATATAATAGTGTTTTTTGTAATACATTGTATGATAACTTATTTATTCATATATAAATAAATCTATATATATAATAAAAGAGTAGAAAAGTCAATTCTGTACATGAAAAATTTCAGAAAAAATTTAATTGGGTATGTTAGTATATCGATAACAGAGGCGAAAAAACCACTCAGTAGAATTTTTGTCTGTCTGTCTGTCTGTCTGTTAATTTGTTCGCCAATCACGCAAAAACTACTGGACAGAAATGAATGAATTTTGGTATAGTGATAGCTTATAGTCCAAAGGTACATATAGGATAGTTTTTATCTCGGTTTTCCATGTAGTTTTTTTTGGAAAAAATAAAAAACCGATATAAGTAAATCATTTGTATACTGATATCTACCGGGTAGAAATTAATGAATTTTTGTATGGAGTTAGCTTAAAGGTTAGAGCAACATATGGGATAGTTTTCATCCTGGTATTCTATACAACTGCGGCAGAAAAATAAAATAAAAAAAAAACATTTAAATTGTGTTGATAGTTCACGAGTGAAACTAAATTTGTTTTAATATCACTAATATTACTTAAAATAATTATAAAATAAATTGAGCACAACATTTATTGAAGATAATTTGCTATTAAAAATACATTTGACCGGTCTACAAAACTTTATATTATCTATATGACAACAAATGTCACTACGTTTTCTGTCACCATCTGTT
Organism: Dryas iulia moderata; assembly: GCA_019049465.1. Taxonomy (NCBI): domain Eukaryota; kingdom Metazoa; phylum Arthropoda; class Insecta; order Lepidoptera; family Nymphalidae; genus Dryas; species Dryas iulia. Next base: position 10,106,375 of record CM032418.1, on the reverse strand, counting down.
ATTATATAGTTGACATTGTACTAGATATATTCGTACTCATTAATATTATTATAAAAATGCAAAAATCTGTATCTCTTCTAAAGGTTTTGTTTTCACGGGTAATCTACTAGCCCGCTTTAGATGAAATTCGAAAAGAAGAAGTCGTAGGGTCAAATATAGGCTACTTTTTAAAAAAAATCAAACCCTAGGAGGTTGAAACAGTGGATGAAACTTATGTATGTTAAGAATATAGTGAGAATGAAAGATCTAAACTCCTTGACTGATTTCGATTAATTTTCTCAGGAAATAGTTGATAAGGCAAAGTCAAATATAGGCTACCTCTCTTTTTTAAAAATAATTCCAGAGGTGCTAAAATAGGGTATGAAAATAGTAGTTCACCCAGTGACGCCGCGAGCGGGTCGTTAGTTTACCCTGGTATTCAATATAGTTCCCGCAGAAAAATAAAAAGTACCAAAGTCAAGTTATACCAGTAAGTAACACAATCGTACAATAAAATAAAAAGTATAAATTTAATTAAAATATTATGACCAGTTTATAATACTATATACCTGATGGTATATATGTACGAAATCTGCTATCATATAGATATATGATAGCAGATTTCGTACGTTTTCTTACTAGATCAGTTATCACTATAAGTTATCAAATAGTATAGACATTGTACTAGATGCATCGATGATTTTCGCAAGAATATAATTAGTGACGCAAGGTTAAATTTAGACCATCCCCCTTTTATAAAAAAAAAACCAATTCCAAAGAGGCAATAGTGGATGAAAGCGGTAGTTCACGTGGCGAAGCCGCGAGCGGGTCGCTAGTATAGAATATGTAGGACAAAAATATTACGGTCATCTTTCTGGTCAAGGTAAGCGAGTAAAATAAATCATTACAAAAATTTATTACCGTCATAAATGTCGCTATATAGTATATATATCTCTATATAAAAAACCTTTACTTATAATATAACAAAGAAATCTGACGAAAACATATGCTGTCACCTATGTAACAAAGAACAGGAGGACCTAAGGGGGCCATTTTGTATTATAACGAGTCAAAGAATAGCTAAATTGTCTAAAACTATGACATAAATGGAAGCACTTTTATGGTTAAGCAGCTTCACTAGATTTCCCGCATATCAAAGTACAGTGAGAACCTAGTGTTAAGACACTCTGTTCTCCATTTATCACCTAAATTAGACATTGTTGCTTGAGTGCTGGAACTCAACGCCATGCTTTTTCACGCGCTTGGAACCGAGAAATTTTGTTTTTACTTTAAATATGTCTAATCATTCCCTCGAGCCTACAACCATTCGCGTTACAGACGCTGTCCCACTGTAAAATTTAATTTCGTAATTAGTCATCTCTTAGTCAACTTCTAAGTTATATGTTAAAGGCATGCTCACCTGTTCCATTTGCATTAGTCTCTGCATGTCGAAGAAGAAAATAAGTAGCCGAAACGTAAAAAATGGCAGCCAACAGATGAGGAAAGATAATGTGATCGCTACTGAAAACCAACAAAAGCAACTCAATTGCGAACTCAAATTTAACAATTTAAATAAAAGTTGCTTAAGTAAACTTAACCAATTTTTATTTCAGGATTCCCATTAGAAAGTGATTTTTATTACATGCTCAAAAGTTATTATAGTAAAAATTGTTAACTATCAACATTAATATCTAAATTTGAACTGTAAATTATTGATGTTGTCTTATATCAACTAATAAACAAGAGAGAATAATGGAATATGACTGTTAATTACATACATTATTCATTGAAATGTCTGTAATTAACAGTCATATTCCAGTTACTTCATTATTTATGAAAAAGTATTTTGAAACTCTAAATTTACATGAAGATATAAAATATATAAAGAGAAAAGACCATATTTACCAACAAGCTTATTTACTTTTCTCCTATTGTCTTTGTGGTTGAATATCTTCTTTTCCGAGTTGGACTTTTCGTTAACGCTCACTTTGAAAGCAATCATTGTATAAACAAATAACATTATTCCCAGAGGTATAATGAATGTCACGAGCGCTAGGATACCGTTGATAATTCTCGCTAATGGACTTGGGACAGTGTAGCAGACGCCAAAAGTGGGAGTCCTTATAAGTTCCACTGTCAATATTTCCGGGGCTGTCTCACATATTGCAATTATCCATATAGAACTTATTACTTTCATGACCCGTTTCCAAGCTGGAGCAGATTTCAATAATAAAGGATGCCAAATTGCTATATATCTCTCGATTGCCAAAGCCGTCATCACCAATATGCTGTTGTTCCACAAAACTATAACAAAGAAGAAATGCATCTTGCAAGCGTAGTTTCCAAACCCATCGGCATCCATTAAAAACAGATAAACCTCCAAAAAAATACCAAATGACACGATAGTATCTGACACTGCCATATTAAACAAGTAGAAATTTGTCGCAGTATGCATAGTTCTGTCCGAGTAAATCACTATACAAGTAAGAAGATTACCGATAAGACCTACTATGAAAATGACTATTAATATCGAAGCTAACAAAATCTGCAACCATGTATTTTCTGTAAATATCACTTTCGCCAAAAATAATGACCACAATTGCAAATCATATTCGGGAATATCAGAGTAATTCATAGCTAGCGATTATTTCCAATCTTATTTTAAAATAGAATACAAAAGAGAAGCCTTTTCGTTCTCACCACGAGCCCGGTAATGTTCACATTAGTATCGGTAAGATTAGTGTTTGGGTAAACGTAATAGCGGCATTAATGGTGTTTGCTGAACAAACTTTTATATAGATTAAGTTTCCTGAAAAATTCCATTGTTTGAATACTTATTAGCTCAATTAACTGAAAGAGCTTTTCGATTAATTCAATTAATCCGCAGATAACAACGATTAGCTTGCCTACTGCTAAATATATTAATTCCATTAAAGCGATAGACAAACAACCGAATGCTTGTAACAACATATGACCCATATCTTTTTAATACTACATACTACATGAATGATAGATAACACTTTACAAATAAGTTATTTATATAAATATACATGTAATATATGTAATAAACAAAACCATAGCCTAATAATTGTAGGTCATCAGCGACACACCATTAACAATGGTAAGTGGGTTCAATTCTTCGCGCTGGTGAACAAGACAAATCGTGGCGATAAGGCTTACCACTGAACCGGCGATGTTGCAGATTCGGGCAGAAAGTAGAGAATAGAGTGTCTTAGCTCTAGTTTCTCTCTGCCCACCGTACTATGTGGAAAAAAACGTGAACCTGAAATAAAAATATTTCCCACGTAACGGGGTAGTCAGAGAGAACCTAGTATCAAATCACTCCGTCCTTTACTTCATTTTTGTACCCAATTTATTCTTCTAAATATCTATATATTTATATTTTTATTACTATAATAAAATAAATGATTTTTGTTTTGATTGGAACAAAATGTTATCAGTACAACGACCCTGTATGTGCATACAACTAGCTCGTAGGCGTACAAAAGATAATATTCCGTATAGAATACAGGCTGTAGTCACTCGATATGTATGAGTATATTAACTTATTATTTTTTTTTAAATTATGTTTGCAACTATAAGCAATCCGATTTCACACTTTCAATATGTAGTAAATGACGATATTAACAATGCCTAAAATAACTGATCATTTTAAAAATGACCAATTCAGATGAAATCTAAATTGTTATCTCTCTCTCACTCTGCTCTGTCATTTTAATTCTGACTTACCTTATTAATACGGACTTTTCATTATTTTAAATATGAAATAAGTTTGTGAAATTGTTTTTAAATAAAATAAATTTTACCAGTACATATATTATCATCCAAGTTATATGAATTATCATCCATCAACATTCATAAATTTATATGATAGTACTTAAAGTTTCCTAAAGACTATTTGTCTGTGCCTAAAATAGGTTTTTTAAAAAAATAGCATTTCACTAGTCCAGTAAATACTCTGTGTACAATACTCACGCTTGTTTTTACGTCATATTTTTGACGGTTCGGTTTTGACGTTTTAAACCAATACCTTGGAATATTTATAATTATTTACAAAATATAATACAATACAACCGATGACATTGTGTTTTTTAAATATTACCGTTAATTATTTACAGAACTATATGAGTGTCCTGCCATGTCGTATAAATCTTATATATTTTAGTATTTTGCTATCATGTCTAACTTATCGTCTGTAAGTGTGAAAAATCATACAAAGAAACAAAATAATAATCGTGATCGTGATAAAAACAAATCAGTAGCTTCAGAATCTGGTGGTTCTAGTCAGTGTGACACACCGCCGCTAATAGAAAAGGTAACTTTTGAAAGTTTAAAGATATACCACGAAACATCAAACTTAATTAAAATACTACGTGATCTTTATTTACACACTTAAGCTTCATATTATAAATAATAAAAATGTAGAAAATTCTAAAGAAATATACTCATTTTAGTCATTTTACACAACAATCTAATACAAAAGAATATTTAATTAACATTTTTTTAAGCTTTTGATGACCAACATATGAGTAAAACTTTATTTAATTGTACTGCAATACAAATCTGTCAAGTATATGAAAAGTAACATGTTATTTAATTTTAACTGATAATATGGTCCAAAAGAATTGACAAATATACAGAAAATATATTTATCAGTTATGTTGAAGATTAAGTATTCTTTTTCCTTACTTTCCACTTGTTTCTAGGATGGGCTGTCACAAGGTAAGTTTGCTGGAATCGGTGCAGATTCAATACACTGTATGGCAGAACAGGTTGGTGTGGAAATTAATTCAGAAGCTGCAAATAATCTTGCAGAAGATATCAGCTATAAACTACGACAAACTATTAGTGTGAGTAGCTCTACTGTATTTCAAAGTTAGGGTAAAATTAAAATTACATTTTGAAGTAAAATAATATTTTGAAAGTAAACATGAACTATTGTTATATACTAGTAGCAGTATTAGTTTATTTATATAAAAGATTATTTATCATTTCAATTACAGACAATTGCATTACATAGTGAGATGATGAAGAAATCATGTGTAGACAGCTGGGATGTAAACTCGGCATTAATACTGTCGGACACAAGTCCAGTAGTTGGTGCCAGTACTGCACAGTATATGACATTTGGTGAAGAAAAATTGTGTTGTGAAGTAGTAAGTATATACATCATATTATGTATTTAATTTTGACAAAAGGAATGGAATGGAAATTTTTACATATATATATACATATATGACAAAATGTATATTATTGTAAACTTACTTGTTCTTTTTATGCATAGCTAGACAGTCGAAATATGATACAATATACTTTATTGAACACAAAGTTTGAACATAGAGAACTTGGGAGTTAAAACACTCCCTGCTCCACATTCTGCCCAAAATTGAAACATTGTGTGTTGTGTCCCAAAGTGCAATGTTGTAATATATTAATATCCACCTGAGCAAAGAAATAAAATAATTTAACTATAATCATTTACGGAAATGGGAATTGTACTCTAACCTAGTCACATGTACTGTCAAAGATCATCCCTCTACACTACAATGGACTTAAAAAATGATTATAAAATGGCATTAATTGTGTATTGCATAGAGAATCATTTATCTGCAATTAAATAAGATTTTTACATGATTATAATGATAAAATAATTACTATTTTATAATTACTAATAATATTATTTACAATTTTCAGGAAGCTTTAGTAAATATAACGGAATACTCAATGACAACACAAAGTTATGTGTTCTCAACACTGCCTACTGTATCCGTGGAATGGATAACTGATGATAAAAGTCTTAACAATAGCAATAATATTAGTGTAAATTTACAAAACTATTATACAAAAATAGCAAGAGGTAAGAAAAAAATTATTGTATTTTATTTTAAATATTTTTTAAGATTTTGTACAAAAATACCACATGTTACACTATTAAATAATATTTTATATCTATGTATTAAATACAGGAGGTAATGGTAACTCTTGTTAATCGAGTATTGGTTTTTTGCTTTTTGGTCTGCATATAACAAAGACTATATAAAGACTATACAAGCTAAAGAATATTTTTATTGTCCTGCGTTAGTGGTTGAACCATCGAGGTCATCCAATGGATATAAGATTGGGGAGTTATTGCCTATAGCTATACCTGTACTAAGAACTATTGTATACCATTTTAAGTTTCGTTTCAAGAGATTTATTCTAAAGAAGATCTAAGGCCTTGATATTAACTCCTAGAGACTATGTATTGTTATACTAAAATTATGTTACTTTATGTGTTTTTTTGCATTTGCATTGTTTATTTAATATAATTATTCTTTTAGCAATATTAAATCTTAAGAAGAAACCCAAACAAATAGCTGTAGAGGACCTCACAACGAACACTAGAATAGGCCCAATATTTCCGAATCTCTTTAATTTGGCAGTGCTAGTACTAAATGATGATAATTTAAACGCATTGAATGTGCCTGCAAAGAAACCGTTACAATCTAATGTATTAGATATGGTTGATGCATTATGTTCAAACCCGTGCAGTTTGGATACAAATATACAACAGCAAGTAAGTTATTAATAAATATTAATTTACTATTTAATTATATAGGTTTATATTTCTAATATTATTTATATAGTAATAATAAGAAGCCAGTCGTGGCGCAATGAAACTGCGATGGTCGGAGTTCGATTCGAATTCGGGGAATGATTATAATATGTTATTTTTACTTCTCCACTCTTGTACTTATGATGCAATATCTACGCCATATCTTAATTGCGGGCGGAAAATGAAAAAAAATAAGTTGACGTTTATGTCGTTTTTACTTCCCACCGATACATAGAAACTTTGTCTATTTTATAAATCTCCGTACACTTTACTGAAATCAGAAATATATTATTAGGCTAGGTTAGGCTAGGCTTAATCTGTTATAAAATACGTAGTGCAATATTTTCAACAAAAGTTGAGTAACATTTCAAAAATAACACTTGATATTTGAGCAAAGGACTCTCGCATGCGATCTATATTATTTTATTAGATTGCTGTCATGTAAAGCGTTCGGTGTCGATGACTAAAGGTTCATGATTTTTGTTGTGAACGTAAAAGTATTCAACAAGCCTAACGAAACGAAAGTTTTTTTTCATAAATCATAGAACAATTTTGTAATATATATAAATCCACATATAAATACAAAACTCCATTATTTATTTAAAATATTTGTTAATATACACCAATATTGTATTTTTTTTAAAAGTAAAAGTATTTTTCGTATATTATAACGTTTTGATATGTTTTTAGTTCCAAAGGTTGTTTCCGGTGATGGTATCAAATATATTAGGCAATGGATCGTTATCAGAAAAAATGGTTGCGATATTAACAAAAATCACTAGAACTTGGCCCTCTTTTATAGCAATAGGTAAGTTGGTATATGTATTTATATTAATAAAAATAAAATCTCAAATCTGCTTTGGTACCTAAGACAAAGCGTGGCGTTAAAATACGCTTCTTAATGAGCAATCCTCGATTTTCGGTGTCAAGTGGAGAGTCTTGACAACTTGAAAAACGCGTGAAGCTGAGAGAAATACCCTGGATCCTCAAAAATCATTCAAATAACTCATAAACCACTCAAAAATTCAAAAAACATCAGATCATTGAAAAAATTAGCACTTGCTATTAAATTGTTTCTTTAGAATTGCCTCTCGTAAAAATGATTGAGGATGATTGATGATGACGTTTTAATTATATTTCTCCGCTCCGGTAAAAAAGATAAATTGCACGTTGAGTTCTGCGACTCAACTTGCAATGTTCCAAAGTTGGACGGAAAGTAGAGAACGGGGTGTCTTGACAGTAGATTTCTTCCGCCTTCCTGCGATGTGGGAAAAACAAAAAGCTTAAAAAAACTGAAAACTTAAAAATATAAAAAAAAACTTATTAACACAATTAAGAAATTGAAAAACATTTGAGTTGATTAAGTCAGGTCTTGATGTTTTTACGATAATCTTTACAGTATTTTAGTATTCTTCTTTTGTGCAACAATCATTGAAATAGGTTTATAATGCGTTAAACTCGTAGCTGTCAGAGCGCCTTGAAGGTTTCCAAAAAAATACAGTTTTGAATCCCGCTACGTTCAAATTCTTATGCATTTTTCTATAACATTTTCCTTGTACATTTTCAACTTTGTTCTCACCAGGTAAAGGTATACTATTCGATTACTTATCACAAGGAACAAAAGAGCGTTTAACGGCGCCTATGATCAAGTGTGTGATGGCATTAGGAAGGCACGCCCTCGTCGAATGCTTGGGGGACCACCTCGAACACATAGACGACTGCTTGCACACGAACAAACGGACACACACGCATGCAAACCTTAGAGAAACTATATTAGTAAGTATATATTGATACGTACCTACGTAGACTGAGGTTTCCACTTAAATAATAATAACTGGTATTTCTTTTAAGAATTTTGTTATTTCGAAATTAGAATTACAATAAAAATATAATAAAAATAAATAAAAAATATAATAAATATTAAACAATTAAAATAAGAAAAAACTGAAACAAAAGAAAATAGACTAGATATCAGGATCGAACCACCAACAACCAGGAAATAACCATAAGAAGCAACCCCTCTCCCAGCTGAGCTATCACAACGTTGTCAACAATCGCGAAATTGATATTCGTATACTAATGATATTTTAGCAGTTTTTTTAATGTCCAGAGAAAAGTCATTTTATAGAAATAAACCTAGCTAGATCGAATTTTCTCCCCCCGCACGCTACATACTAAATTTCATGGAAATCGTTGGAGCCGTTTCCGAGATTCAATTTCTATGTATATAGATAAGAATTGTTCCAAATCAATGTAACATATACTTATGTTTTCCGATATTTGAAATTTCAATGATTGAAATATTGTAGCATTTTTGTTTTATACAACAATCTCTGAAATATTTTTATAACGTCACCTTAAAGTGCTAGGGATAAAAAATAAGTTTTCGGCCTTTCATTCTATTTCTCTGTTGTATGAATATATCTACGGATAGTATGTGTACTCAAAGTAAGTAATGTAAACCGGTCTCAAAAAACTCGAAAGTGAATTGCCATTATGAGATTCTCCTAACTTTCTGTTCAGTCATAATAAAATAAAGCTTATAGCACTCCTGAATAGTGTAGCTTTATAGTTGTGAAAGAATTTTCATGATCGGTTCAGTTAAGGGGGAATCCCCTACAAACAAAACAAAATTACAATGTGGTAAACATTGTAAATCTTTATTATATTAGTATAAATGTCGAAAAAAAACTTCTTAATATCCTTAACGTAGACAAGTCAAAACACAACTTTAAGGATTAGAGAGTTCCCAAAGTTGTCATTACAACAAAAGAAAAAACATTTTAAATAAAAAGTCATGCATAATTCCAAGTAAATAATTTATTTGTAATTCCAAAAACAATTTTATTACATACTTATTCGTTGTCGGCACTGTTTGAAATAACGATCCACCCGATTCCTCGTTCCGCGTTATGTGGGGGAATACCAGTGGTATACCCGGGACTGACGCGTCGTGTGCCAGAAAAAAAATGTTTTTTACGATCTGAAGTATGTCTAGATTAAAATGCAAAAGTATTTTGTACTGTATTTTAAGTGGCTTTCGATATATTACGGCCTGTGTCTTTACATATATGTCCTATGGCACCCAGCACAGCGGACAGGTCTGGGCACGAGGGGTTAAATCGCGGTTTTTTTTATAAGAGTAGCGTGTTATAAAGAGATTACTGTACATACTGAAATGTTTAATTTTCTTTTGAATAATAACAAAATTTTTAGGTGCCCTCCAATGGTTCTCGTTTATATGAGAAGTTATGGTTGTTTTTGTACTTGTACGAGTCTACGTAAACGACGTCGATATTATGATAAGATATCTTCTCTTATTTTACTTACTTTAATGCAAAGTTTATGGTTATCCATACTTATATTATAAATGCGAAAGTCTGTGTGTTTGTCTGTCACGCTTTCACGGCTAATCTACCGGTCCGATTTGGATGAAATTTAGAATGAAAGTAGTAAAAGTGACTGGGTCTAATATAGGCTACTTATTTTTTCAAATATCAACCTCTAAAGGGTTGAAATAGGGGATGAAAGTTTATATGAAAAATCTAAACCGCTTGACCGATTGTAATGAATTTTAGCATATATTTAGTTGATAATCTATGCTTAAACATAGACTACTTTATTTTTTCAAAATGCGCCCCCGAGGGTTGCAATATAACGAAATAGTTAACGCGGCGAAGCCGTGAGCGGGCCGCTAGTTCTTCTATAAAACGTCGGTTTACGAGGGGAGATAGTTCTAATCCCGCTGCGTTTAAATCTTTATACATTTTCTAAAAATGAATAACAACACAGATTTATATATTTTTTTCTAGGAAGCATCGACATGTCTGCTGCGGTCTGAGCCGACGACGTTTCTAGAAGACTATGTAATGACTGACTACACGCTGTATGAAATGTTGGGCGACTCGATAATGCCGAGGCGGACTTTATATCCTATTAAAGGTGATTTTTAATGTAATAATATTAAAACAATAATAGTATTTTTGTACCTTTGCACACGTTATCTCGATTTCGCGCTGAAATTGGAGAACGGAATGTCTTGACAAAAGGTTGGCAAAAAGCGTGACAGTATCTTTATAGTTTTGTAAATTCCTTTATTATATCTACATACTTAAAGATACGATAGATGAATAGAGCTATATATATACTATCGATAGCTAAGTATATTATAGATCTATAGATATAGATAGATATATATATATATATATATATCTTATATATATAGCTATATATATATATATATATATATATATATATATATATATATAGTATATATATATATATATATATAATATATATATATATATATATATATATATATTATATATAGATATATAAAAATACTCATCGTTAAAATCCGCCATCTAATTTGGTTATATGGATTGAGAACTTAGAAAGGAATTTCATAACATCTAAGTTATTTCTGCGTACTGATGAAATATTTATGACTTTTAGTTGAACTCAAACAAACACATTCAACATACACAGCATATTTTGATCGTATTTGCAGAATGACACTGACATTAGGTTTATACTATAAAATTATTCTATTGTCATCGGATTCCTACATGTGGTCAAAATTTCTGCCAAATCAGATTTAGTAAAAATAACATTATTACATTATTATGTTAAGAATGACTTCTGAAGCGGCATGTCACTGTAAACGCAATGGTTGTGGGTTGGTTATTTTCATTGCGCAGTTCTAGTACGTAAAACAAAAGGCGATGTCGTCCATTTTAATCGCAATTTGAGGCGGAAAGTGAGCAACGGATTGCCTTGACAATAGGTTCTTTCTCCCTACCCTGCTTATACGAGGAAAAGCGTGAAGCTACTTTTTTAAGTATTTACTAAAGAACTGGTACTGATTTATATGACTAAAATAATGTATTGTTTTTTTTCCAGAAACAATAGTTAATGAAACAGAAACAACAGAATACACAGAGGAGGAATTTCCAATATTTCCCATCAGACCTGTAATAAGACATCCGAAAGTACGCCTCATACCACACATAAATAATACTAAAAACATTCACAGAGAAGCACTATTTGAACCAACGAAAAGTAGAAGATCTATACATATAAAAATTAAAAACTGTCGGTCCATCGATTCGACGACAAAATCTAGACTAAATCACAGGCCGTACGTCGCACAGACAGGCAGAAACATTATCAGCGGTGTTGTCATAGCGAGTGGAATTTTAAATAGATTTAAATATAAAAAAATAAACGAACACAACTCGTTTCCAATATTTGGAGCTTTAACTTTGTAACATAAGCGAAATATAATTTATTATTTTATTATTGTTTTTCATTTTTACCAGCGACGATATGGACTTACGGAAGCAGTATATGCGTTTGTGTTGCCATTTATCTCGAAACCCGATAGTCCGATTTTAATACGGTTCTCCGTCATAGTTTCCGGTTTGATTAATACGTTTTATAAAATATGTGTTGTCTTGACAAATCACCACGGGACGATGTGGGAAGCATATGATTGTATTTGTATTAGTGGAGCGCCTGGGGGTTTTTACCTCGGATTAGAGTTATAGTGAATGAATTAATATGATCGATGTGGGATATTGTTTATTAAAGTATAAATTGCAATGTTTACCCAATTTTTTTTTGTGCACTCAATTTTTTCATTGTTTAAACGAATTATTATAAAAAAATAATTTTTGACCATATTGTTTCACTTTAAACAGTACTTTTTTTATTATTATGTTAAATCTTACCTGAGTAAACATGTAGGAACATTTTTCAAAGATAACTGTGTATAAAAATAGCAGTAGGAATCCCGAAAAGGTAGAAAAACGTGGAGGGGAGAGTGGAGCGACAGTAATTCTATATACAATAATTTCATGTACAATGGAATTCCTCGGCCAGTTTAGTTGCAAATAACACGTGTTCTGTGAATATTGTTCTTCTATAACAGGGTAAATTTGTTTTTTTAGTAAAAAATTCTTGTATATTTTTGTACTGGAAGGTGTATTGAGGAGGACGTTTTTATATTGAACTATTACAAAATATTTTGTATTGCTTAATTTTTTAAGTGATTAGATTGAAAACTACAGTTCATAATTAAACTAATTAAATCTCTATATATAATAAAAGAGTAGAAAAGTCAATTCTGTACATGAAAAATTTCAGAAAAATTTTAATTGGGTGCGTTAATATATCAATAACAGAGGCCAAAAATCCACTCAGTAGAATTTTTGTCTGTCTGTCTGTCTGTCTGTCTGTCTGTCTGTCTGTTAATTTGTTCGTCAATCACGCAAAAACTACTGGATAGAAATGAATGAATTTTAGTATGGTGATAGCTTATAGTCCAAAGGTACATATAGGATAGTTTTTATCCCGGTATCCTATGTAGTTTTTTTGGAAAAAATAAAAAACCGATATAAGTAAATCATTTGTATATCGGTATCTACCGGATAGAAATTAATGAATTTTTGTATGGAGTTAGCTTAGAGGTTAGAGCAACATATGGGATAGTTTTCATCCCGGTATTCAACATAACTCCCGCAGAAAAATAAAATTAAAAAAAAAATCAAATTATGTCGATAGTTCACGAGTGAAGCTAAATTTGTTTCAATATCACTAATTAAAATAATTATAAAATAAAATAAGCATAACATTTATTAAATATACATTTGACCGGTCTATAAAACTTTATATAATCTATATATTTTTATAATCTATATGATAACAGATGTCACTACGTTTTCTGCAACGGGTAGCGCCATTTGTTATTATATAGTTGACATTGTATTAGACATATCAGCACTCATTAAAATTATTATTATAAAAATGCAAAAATCTGTATCTCTTCTATTTGTTATGTTTTGACGGGAATTCGTAAAGAAGATTGATGAAGATGCAGGGTCATATAGGCTACTTTATAAAAAAATCAAACCCTAGGAGGTTGAAACAGTGGATGAAACTTATGTATGTTTAGTATATAGTGAGAATGAAAGATCTAAACTCCTTGACTGAAATGAATGAATTTTCTCAGGAAAATAGTTAATGAGGCAAAGTCAACAAAGGATATCTCTTTTTTTAAAAAAAAATACCCTGGTATTGAAAACAGTTCCCGCAGAAAAGTAAAAAACTGGCAAAGTCAAATTGCATTGATTATTTGCAAGTAAAGCTATTTTTTAATATCAATAAGTAACACAATTGTAAAATAAAAAGCTTAAAGTTTATTTAAGATATTATGACCGGTTTATAATACTATATACCAGATGGTATATATGTACGAAATCTACTATCATATGATAGCAGATTTCGTACGTTTTCTTACTAGAACAGTTATCGCTATATGTTATCAAATAATATAGACATTGCACTAAATGTATCGATGATTTTCTCATGAACATAATTAGTGACGAAAGTCAAATATAGACTACCCTCCTTTTATAAAAAAAAGCAATCCCAAATAGGCAATAGAGGATGAAAGTGGTAGTTCACGTGGCGAAGCCGCGAGCGGGTCGCTAGTAATAAATAAATCTTAAATTAAAGATAACTTTGAATAAAAAAAAATATGACAACAATGAATATTGAAGAAGAAGTACATTGGAATTTATAAAAATAAGGTCCGTGAAAATCTCTCATTATCGCCTCCGAAAAAAAACTTCAAAGTAGCATAAATTTCAATAATTGGGAAAAAACTATTTTCTTTGCGGACAAGAATCTGATAAAACAAAAAAAGTTAACTTAAATAAAGCTCGGCGAAAGCAACACTCCAATTGTAAATGAATCCATCACGAATTTTACGGGTTGTGACACTACTTCTTCCTTTTTCTATAAAGGAAAAATGAAGTTTGCCAAAAATTTTGAGAAACGAACTTACACGACTCAGTAAAAGTATTTCAAAATATCAATGAATACCCCAATAATATGTTGCAAGCAGGTGTAGCATGTATTTTGTGTTTATATGGCGCTCCGTCTAAAACTCATGATTTAAATACATTGAAGTTCAATTCTTTCATAAAAGCAACACCCAAAAATATTTGTGTTCTTTTGTCACCACTGCCTCCAACAACTGATGCAGCGTTTGAGCACCTTTAAAGAGTGTACCTACAAATTCAGATATGGCTAGGAAATGACGTAGTTATTGAGAATTGGGAATAGAATATAGAATAGTATTCCAATAACATGTAAATCCCAATAGCAATGATAATTTATTATAAATGTTATTTTGTAATTCCAAAAAAGGGATGTAGCAGCTGCGAGTGAATGGAGAAAAAGTGTATACTGTATGTTTACTGTGTACTGTGTGTATACTGCATGTTTACTGTGTACTGTGTGTATACTGCATGTTTACAGTGCAGCGGAAATAGTTGTTTCAATACTTCATCTATTATACAGATAGAAGAAGTAGAAGAAAATATTCGATGTAGACAACAATGTATAAATATATTATACTAGCGGCCCGCCCGCGGCTTCGCCGCGTGAACTATTTCGTTATATTGCAACCCTCGGGGCGCATTTTTAAAAAACAAAATAGCCTATGTTTAAGCTTAGATTATGAACTATATTTATGCCAAAATTCATTACAATTGGTCAAGCGGCTTAGATTTTTCATATAAACTTTCACCCCCTATTTCAACCCTTTAGAGGTTGATTTTTGGAAAAATACGTAGCCTATGTTAGACCCAGTCACTTTTACTTCTTTCATTCTAAATTTCATCCAAATCGGACCGGTAGATTAGCCGTGAAAGCGTGACAGACAAACACACAGAGACTTTCGCATTTATAATATAAGTATAGAATTATATAAACAGATTTTGTATTCATTTTTTTTTCTCTTCACATTAGTCACCATTAATTACCTTATTTTTTGAAATGTACATAACAGATCACGTTTCATTTATAATTAAACTGGCCGAGGAATTCCATTGTACATGAAATTATTGTATATAGAATTACTGTCGCTCCACTCTCCCCTCCACGTTTTTCTACCTTTTCGGGATTCCTACTGCTATTTTTATACACAGTTATCTTTGAAAAATGTTCCTACATGTTTACTCAGGTAAGATTTAACATATTCATAAAAAAAAATACTGTTTATAGTGAAACAATATTCTCAAAAATTATTTTTTTATAATAATTCGTTTAAACAATGAAAAAATTGAGTGCACAAAAAAAAATTGGGTAAACATTGCAATTTATACTTTAATAAACAATATCCCACATCGATCATATTAATTCATTCACTATAACTCTAATCCGAGGTTTTACGGTTTTAAATGCTCCAGGCACTCCACTATATGTGCAAACCCAAAATTACTGGTCTGATTTAGATGCGGTTTTGATTGATAGATTTAGGTTCGATTGGTGTGAGTGGTGATAACTTGTCAAGGTGTCGCTGCAGAAACCATTTGTTATTGCAAAACCGAAACTATTAGTTTAACATAAGTACGGTTTTCAGTAATAGGTTCAGGTTTTTTTTTATTGTCGAATAAAGGAAGTAAACGAGCAGATGGAAGGTACCTGGCGGTAAGTAGTTACCTTCCCCATAGACATTAGTTATGGATGCGTTGCCAGCCTTGGAGATGTTATTTTGATGTTAACTGTTTTATCAGCCACATAGTGTATTTGACACATAGTATTAACTTATCTGTGTCGAAGCACAGGTTAACGTGTTTAATTAAATTTGATTTACATTTCCCGATCCTCATCATCGGTTGAACATGTTCACATGGACCTTAGACTGGTAACACTTAAATACTCTAACACATCTAAATATATATATTTTTTTAATGTAATTCTCTAATACTCTGATATGTTTACATTCTTTTCACGTAGAGATCTTTCTTGAACTTCAGGTTATAAAATAATGTCTTCCTAAATTTTCACTCAGTAATTTTTACATCATGTGTTATAATAAACACATTTTTTATTTTTTATATGAAATAAATTCCATTGAATGATAAGATTATAATTACAAATTTGTCAAATGAATTTAGAATTATTTTGTAGTTTCAGAAAAGGATGCTTATTTAGGCTTAAGCGATGGTGACGGTTGAAATAAAAGGCCAATTTGTAAATAGTTCCTTATTATTTATTATAGACAGTAGTACTTATTAATATATGATGATTTGGATGCGTAGAAAACGAGCACCTAAAAGACGTAAAAATGTATACTATTTATATATCCATATAGTTCAAAATTATTTCGATTAGTTTCTATTGCAATATTTCATCAAATAATATCATACATGTAATATTTTGCGCGTTTAAAAAGCTATAACACTTTTCTTGTCGATGTTTTTTTATATTTATGTATGTATTTTAATAAATGAATAATTTGTTGTATGTATTTTTAACATAGCATAGAAAAATGAATCTACGCGACTTTATTTAACATTATTTTACAACGAAAGAATATCGGGAATGTACAAAAAAATATGGCAAAAGTCAAATTCTTAAAACTAATTACATAATCATATTAAAAATTTTCTCTTAAAAATAAGTTTCAATCTTTAATTCGTGGGCATACACTAATATTAATTAATATTTAATATATATTTACAAGTTTTTAAGTAGTTAATATCTAATTTAAACTTAGCGTGACTTACAAATATAGTTAGTCTAGTAATTGCAATTAGAATGGAATAAATTAATAATACAATAACAATAAAGTAAATGTAAAATTAGAAAGACAATAACTATTGTTATAGATAGCCGTAGAAAAGTTTCTGTTTTATGACAACCACTAACATTGCTCTATGAAAAAAGTGAGCATCTTCCAACTAAACAATATATTACAGGTATCGATGCATTTAAAAAAAACTCACCAAAATTATGAAATAGAGAGCAAATAATTAAGACTTATTAAAAGATGTCAACTATAGATAAGATTAACCAATCTGTTTGCTTAAAATGTCTATGTATGCATCTCAGTTGAAAAAGTTTCTACATTTACTTAATTGCTTTAATAAATTCATTCCACCCTAATAGATTGAGAAATTCTATTTGTATTCCACAGTAACAAGTGAATTAAATAGTAATTGAAAAAAAAACTTTAAAGTAGGCAGTATATGGTGATCCATGTCCCTTATAACCCCTATTTACCTTTAAATATAAAACATATCATGAAGATATATAATATGTGAGCATCTGATTATGTCATATATATTTAAAATTCTCTACCTTTCATATACCACTGTAAGAACACAGTTGTTACTTATTTATATTGGATTGCTTATAATATGTAAAATAAGTACTTACAATTATACTAAAATTATAATCAGAAATGGTTCTGTGACGTATAAATCGACTTGATTAATCTTAAGTTGGAAATAAAAACTTATTTTCAAAAATATAATATAGATAGCAAAAAGATATTCATAAAGATGCACTTTATAATATATAATAATATTCTAGAATATTATAAAAAAACAATATACATATGTATAGTATAAGAACAGAAAAGATGAGGAATATGGCAGAAAAAAAAGTTGCTACATTAGACGAGAACCAACAAATAGTGGTTATATCAACTTATTCTAATTAAGTAGTCAAACGGTATTAGAATATTAATTGTAAACGTCATTTTGCAGTCTTTTGCAAGATATAATTTTTAACCATATACAGATTTCTATTAAAGATGGCTGAAATAATTTTACACATTCATAAAGTTCAAGTCATTTCTTTGGGGCGGCAAAAATATTTAAGACAACTTAATTAATTAATTCAACACTCAGCAGCAATAGGCGGGTCGGTCGTTAAAAATAAAAATAATACAAAAATCTATTAACAATGTGATGTAAATATCTTTGAATATCAAATAAAATAATATTGAGTTTCACAAATATTAAAATAGTGCTTACACATAATATATGTCAAATATGAACACAATACATTATTATTCTACTAAATACCATTATATTATAAAAAAAATAAAGTATAAAAATTAAATATTATTGTTGCATTCATATATTTTTAAAATATTGATCTTGGTTTATTAATGATTTCTAGATCGATGATGAGCTTAAAGCTTAAAACATGTGTTAAGTATTAACAAAAAAAGATAATCCTAAAATTATTTTATTATTAATTAAATAAATCATGAATTCAAATTCATAAGGATATGTTAATTTTCTATACAGTAGAAACTCGATTAATTGGACTGATTGCTGTAGATGATCGAAAATTCGGATAAACGAATGTATGAAAAGAAGCAGGTTTTGTGCATTATGCACGTACTTAAATGCAAGTTCCGATGCTTGCATAAATTCGACTTGTAGGTATTATAATTTTTTACTCGTAAGTCACTAATCCGTATAATAACGAAAGGTAGAGGTATCTACTGTAACTTGTGACGTATGAAAGTGTTCAGAAAACATCTTAAATTAGAGGATTAATAGTCGAGTCCTAGTTTTAGCCCCGCGGGAACCGTAACTGTAACATACGGGTATGTATTTAAGTCAACTTTATTTTTAAAAAACCTGACCATTTCGTGTTTAAAAGACCAAAAAATAAAAGTGAAAGAAAGTTTATAAGAAAATCCATAAACTTTTATCCACTAAGTCCTTATTATTCCTAAAATTCATATATATGACAATACAATACCCGCGGTATAATAAAATTTATTTTAAAAAAGTTTAGAATTTAGTCAAATGATGGACTTACAATAGATAATTATGTGAAAAAGAGATCATTGGGATATAAAAAGTAAGTACGAATATTATATAAGGTTAAGATTCCTTTTTAACTTAACACGAAGAATATCGTTATAACCTATTCCCGTTTATTACTTCTTTCCTTATGGCATTTAATGAGTAGTATTTAATGAGTTTCTAGTAGCCTTATAATAATTTTATGCACAATATAAATCAGTCTCCTTCGTTCGTTGCAAATATTTTATATCAATGGTCCCTAAGTAAAATATTGTAAGTGTATTTTATCAATATCATATGTATGGAAAAATGTGATATGTAAATTTTTAAAGACATAAAAATTTAAGCAATCAATTTAGTTACCGTATCTGGATACAAATCTTTTTCCAGCTTTACTCTAACATTGATAAAATACAAATATACTTAGGGGCTATCAATATATGATGAACTTGAAAAATTATGATGATTTTTAAATTTAAGTATCTACCTACACACACAAAGAAGTGTGTACAACAGCAAAATTAGCCAAATCAAGAAGGTATATCATAATTTCATTACAAGATTAAATTTTGAAATCGAAATCGACTAGCTTAAAGATAGAAGCTCATATAGCAGAGACTACCGTTACCGCGCATAAAAAGTCCCCATAAGCCTATATTTAGGTGGGCAAAGTATATCCAAGTAAAGTCATCTCCGTAATAAGAAAATGTTGTTCAAAACTAAATTACGAGAAGACTTTATAAACCTATGGGTAGAATAAACCCAAAGCTATAAATTAGTTAAACGTTTTTAGAAAACGTATAAAAATGTTGAACACAACGAGATTCGAACCCGCGCCTCTTGAGAACTGTCCAAGCTAATCTTTAGGTCATGCGTTCTACACCTTATTACATCGAAGTTCTTATTTATCTTTATTTTATTGTTAACATAAATAATTAAGCAGAGAGCCTAATTTGTCGATGTCGAAACGTTTGGACAGTTACCAAGAGACGCGGGTTCGAATCCCCGTTCAAAATCGTTATACTTCCTCAAGTGTTATTTCAATTTCAAAAATGTATTTTAAGATCGTCAAGTAAGTGTTCAGACAATAATTTCGCGTATAACTCGTCTTCCTCGAGAATTAGGGGTAGAATAACCAGATTCTAGCGATTCGTCGTAGCCGAGAGATAGGTGAGGTGGCTTGTCTTCGGCGCCGGCCTCCTCAAACGCGTCTGGTAGACCGCTCACCTCGTGGTATGGGGATTCTGAAAATTTATATGCAGGTTAAATTGTGATACGCACTTGTGGTATATTGGTACGGTGTCTGGGTTCGATTTCCTCAGTGGAATGATTACATTTTATATTTTTTTCTATACGTCTCTTGTGAATAAGACAAAGCGCGGCGTTGTGGTCAGTCAGTTAACAGACAATGGTTCAAATTGTTTAATTTGTCAACAAGTGAATAAAATTGAATTGTCCGTTTGTAATATTAAAATAACATCTGTTTTCTATTTATTACTCTTAACGTAAAGCTCACCTATATGTTGATCCATACGTTTCTTCGGTTTGTGAACAGAGGCGTAGGAATCTGAGCAGTAATCCTGTCTTGAAGGGTTCTGGGAGTTTCTTAGCCCGTAGTCGGAGAGTGGAGGGCCTCCGTGCGGGCCGTGGGAGCCGTGCGGGAGAGGGGGGAACGGCGCGTAGTCGTCCATAGTACCGTAGCCACCGTGGGGTATTAAATCGTATCTGTGGCAAATAAAATAATATCGTTATGTTAAATAGTTTGTGGTGAAAGTATATAAAATTGAACACAGTGGGATTCGAACCCGCATTTATTGGAAACCGTCCAAACGCTGTGTTCTAATTTTTATAGTTTTTTATAATAATATTTTTAAAATATTCAGCATGAAACTTACTTCGGTTAAAGAAAACTAATTGACTCAACATAACATTTAACACAAGAATTTAATACCTATAAAAAAAACCTGTCTTTTATAATACTCACCCCATATTTCCCTGATGATGGTCCATCATTTGATGAGACGGTATACCCGGCGGGTTGTTATTGGCCACAGCTAACTTCATATGCCACATAGAGTCGTGGGAGTTGACGCTACCACCGTTATTGCTGTTCGCGTAACTGTTCTCAGAGTACCCCATGTTCACCCCTGTACGTGAATTCGATTTAATAACACTATTAGAAAGTAATGGTTGAGAATGCAAAACAACTGTTACGATATGTGATACAGGGTTACCGTCTATGATGTCACTACTGGCTAGTCCTTCGAGCGTGCATGAGAAGAAATTTTATATAATTAACCATTTATGTCCTTTGTTTACAAACGATTTAAAAATTAAGGCTTAATAGGTATGATTTATTTTAAAGTTACAGGAGCCATATATAATGTATAGGAAAATAAGACACTTTCAATATCTCTTTCAAATACTTGAAATAAAATAAGAATAAGGTGCGTACATGTGCTAGATGCAATAAAACTAAAATAAAACTTGCAACTAGTAGCAACAGTCTACATTTAAAGCCTAGATATAATTTACTTCTACAAACTAACTTTGTAACTTTGTTTGTAAGGAAATATTGAGAGGATCATGAAAATTCTTTCACGATTAGAAAGTTACACTATTCAGAAATTTTACAGGCTATATTTTATTATAATTGAACAGAAGGTTCAGATAATCCTAAAGGAGCTCAAATAGGGGATACAAGTTGCAGATCACACGGTAAAGCCATGAACGGGCCACTAGTTTATAATATTTTTAATAATGCATGTGCACTACTAGCAAACAAATGAAAATACATAAATAGCAAAAATAGCGACTTACAATCTGAATTAGTCATATTCTGACCAGCAAGAGGCGGCACGTGTCGAGCGATGTGATATCCGTAGCCACCTTGTGTTTCATACACTGCACTTTTAGAATCCTCCTTTGTTAAGGGTATATCCATAGAATTTTCCAAAGCCTTGTTTTCCAATCCTGAACATGAATAGTATGGGGGTGGCGCTAGACTTGGTGGAGAACGTATTTGAGATTTAATAGAATCCCTCCTCTTGCATTTTCTCTTAGCGTTACGTTTGCACGCCATATATGCGACAAGAGCGGCAATGCATGCTAATAACAAGCCCGCTCCTGCCACTGAGGCAAATATAGTATAAGTTTTTAGTGTCTCGCTTGCAGATGCGCTTGCAAATGATGTGCCAACTGAAAATAATTATAAATTATTAAAGGAGTTACTACCTCACATAAAATAAATAGGTAAAATATATGAATAACTAAGTTCGTCAGATCTCTTTTTTATTTTTTTTTAATTACACAACACGTTCACCTGGTCCATACCTATTGTTCAAACAAAAACAGTAACAAATTGTAAATTATTACGTTATTATTATTTTTTATGTTAGTTAACTAGGTTATGAAGTAAGAAATGAAACAACTGTTTATATCGATAAGTAGTCGGCATCTCTGAATTTGTCACTATTTTTATTTGTGGTAAAAAAAAATATATGTTGAGTAAACGGTAGACTTTAGAGAGCTTTATATCATAATTCGTGTATTAAATATTGTGCAATACAAATAAAAAATCAAATATTGTACAAATTATTGTATTTATAAGAAAATATTTGACAAAAACCTTTGCGCTTTTTACAGCACATCAGAGTACTCAGAGATAACTAACTAACTAACTATTTTATTGGATGGCGTAACACGGCATGGAAATGAAAATAATAATTTCTCCACTAGTTTACAGTCAGTTACCTTCCTGCAAAACGACGCCTTCAGACGAATATAATACATATACATAATTATTTTCTATAACTATTATTATTTATAGAAGAGAAAGCACGAACGTGTGACCGTAAACGACTGGATGTAGGCGCGATTTCCACTCGAAGAGTGGAAATATTTAACATTTCCATTTCTTCGCTCTTTCATGAGAGGTAAAGCGCGACGTTAAGTTCCGCCACTTAACACGCAACCCCTCCGAATTCGGCGAAAAGTGGGGAACGGAGTGTTTTAACACTAGGTTCCCTCTGCCTAGCCTGCTGTGTGCGGGATACAGCGTGAAGATAGAAAAAATATATATTATTTCGACTTACTTTGAGCTCCAACATATTCGCTACAAACATCCTGATTATTCTGTAAGCACAGTTTAACTCGTAGTTGTGGATACGTCGCCTCGCGGTTGTAGTCAGGTGCGCCCGCGCGCCCTTGTCGAGGCGCTTCCAGCTTGGTTGATTGTGTATTGGAATTAACGCCGGATAAACGCAACGGCATCGTTTCTATTACCTGTGATAATTAATTTTAATGTTATTAGTACTAAAAACGATTATTAATATAAAAATATTCGATTTTTAAGTTCAGAATTTCACCTTCTGAATGCTTGTTATATAAACTTTGAGCTGTAATGTCTTGCTTCGTTAAAAAATATCTTTAAAACTTTTTACAATTGGAGACATGTAAATACGATGAAAATATGAAAATAATTATTCATTATTATTAGCGACAATTATTCAGCGACATGCTTTTTTTCGCGTAGTAGACGAGATAGTCAGTGCGAACCTAGTGTCAAATGAAAAATTAAGACATTGCATATCGAGTGGCGAAGCTCAACGTTGCTCTTTGTCGTAGCAACAAGAAAGATAAAATGAAAAAAAATCAATATATTAGTTTCCCTAGTAAAATTATGATAAAATTCTTTTACAGATACTTTGTTACTTTGAATTTACAATGTTTTTAGCCCTAAAGGAAGATTAGACCCTAATTTAACGTAGAAAAATGCTTGTTTCCATTACCAACTTGAAAGAAGGCTTATAAAAGTGTTTATAACTAAAAAAAGGCGTTTTTCCATTTAATTAAAAAAGAAAGGTATTCAGTTCTGTCTAGCCTACGTTAGCCCTAGGTAAATCAGTGAATGTAATTAAGAAAATAGGATTACGAAGGTAAATGCAAGCAATACATACCTAAGTAGGTCATATCATACATTGTAGAACAAAAAGATACATTTATATTCTTTTTTGTAACAATTTTATTCCAAACATTTTAAGTATTATAACTAAAGATACTTTTTTTGGTTGTGGCAAATAGCTTAAATACTTTAGACGTATTACAATAAAGGAGCGAGTTTGTATATGAAGTTGAAGACTGATTTTTGACTTTAAATTTTATCAGAATTATAAAAATCAAATATTACGCTTCAAAATTAATAGCCCAGCGTCTTTAACACAATCAATACGTTCATATAACACAAGATCGTGGAATATTACAACGAACAAAATACATTTTTTTGTTAATATGTCTTATATCTGACCTCTAAAAATTTTTAATAATAAAAACAGAAATAAGTTTTTATTTATATTTGAAAAGTTGTTCACATTGAATGCAACTTGAAGTGTTGAATGACAACTGGCATTTGCATTATTTTCCAATATTATATTAAAAAACTAGTGAGCAAGAACATCATCTTTAACATATTTTTTGTTTGAAGATCGCTATTGAATAAGTTTAAATACAATGACTGCATGCATAATAACATGTTTCTCTAAATGAGTAGAACGTCGATTGTTATATATTTTTAACAGTTTTTTTTTTGCTTTTTCCCGCGTAACAGAATATTCAGAAAGAGTCGTAAAGTCAAGACACTTCGGTCTTTACTTTTCACCCGAAATCGAAACATTGTGTGTTGAATGACGTAACTTATCTCCGCGCCTAAATTGAACCCAGAACTAATCGCGTTTAAAATCAGACGCTATCCCACTGCGCCATGATGACCATCTTAATTATATTTAGCATTATTCACCATTGTTACTTTTAAATTACATAAATATAACTTTGCTTCATTACGTCAATATATATGCTACCAACTTAATAAAACAGACAGCAATATAGCTTACCTGCCAATCATTTGGCCCTGTTGATCTTTCGATAACTCCAACAAGGGGTAAACAAGTGGCTTCAACGTTAAAACTAATAGTTACTTCAGCCGGATCAAATGTCACGTCATTGGGAGGCACAATTTCATGTACTTTCGTAGTCACAGATATTTCGTTTGAATAATTACTTTGTCCCTTTGTGTTTACAGCTTTTACCTAGAATAGGACAAACGTCGTTTTATATACGAGACAATAAGAGTACCTTGAAAATAATTAATGACAATGGTTACCTTAAATGCATATGTCACCTGCTGGTAGCATTAAGGAGAAGAAAAAACATTAAATAGCCGTGCGTAAATACTTTGTGAAACACAACTACGATACATAGTGAAGTTGATACACAATTAATTCATGTATACAAGAAGAATTCGTAGTAATATGAAAACTACGATACGTATAAAATAATAATTTATAGTAGTATGAGGGAACCTAGTGTCTTGACGTTCCATTCTTCTCTTTCAGCCTGAATTCGAGACTGCGTATTGAGTGGCGGAATTCAATCTAGCTAATAACTTTTTAAATAAAATTTGAAAAAATGTCTAGCAAATCTAGCCAAAAACTAATTAATATAAAATAATAAAAAATACAAGTAAGGTTTTTATAACAAAATATATCAACATTTATACTTACTTTGAAATAATATGAGTTATGTTGTTCAAGGCCGGTCACATTGCAAGGGTTAGAGCGGCCACATTCGTATTCCTTCCAGTCGAAGTCATCAGGGTGTTTGACGTCGCACTGCGTCCCGCTTGTAGGACTCTTTATACGGCGTATCCATACAAAATATTTGGTACTAGACAATCCACCATTAAAACCTGCTTCCCATTTTAATGTTACATACTTAGCGTCGACTTTTTGACTAGCTAAATTTTTAGGCGGCTCCGGTGCACCTTTAGGCTGCAGTCTTATTTGAGGACGAATATTTCCCAGCGAGTTTTTCACTGTACAGAAATAGTCGCCATAATCTTGGGACTTAATGTTTCTTATGACTAAAACGCTTAAGTATGAATCGTTTTCGTCCGTCGTTGTTATAATCTCGTAGTGGCCGTCGGACGACATTTGCAGCGGCGCGGGATTGTTGCCGTAGAACCATTGGAACTCTGGCTTCGGATAAGCTTGTACACGACATGATATTTCTGCATTTTCCATCAAGTCGTAAGCCACCTTCTTTTGTTGTCGGACCGATATAGGTTCATCTGTAAAACATTTCTTTAATGAGAAACCAAATTATGTACAAAATTAAATTAAAATGTTAAGCATTACAAATAAAAAAACATCTTAAATTATGATTAAATAAACGACTTACGTTCGATACGCAGCTGCATGGATGATTCAACTTTTTTGACTTCATTTTCAAAAGTACAGCCATATAAGCCTCTGTCGCCAGGTAATAAGTCGTCTAATTCCGGTCGAGCCTTTCCCCGAAATCTTAGCACGCTTTGTATGTTAAATACAGCATTCCTGCTCTCGTTAATCTCCGTTTTAACTTCATATAAATTGGCATCAGGTCGTATTTCAGCGTTATCCTTGTACCATTTAACATTTGGCAGAGGCTTGCCTAGAGCGACACAAGTCAATGAAAAGTTTCTTTCACCACTTTTTTTGATCATATGAGGCTGTAGTTTAGACTGAAACCGAGGTGGTTGATATACTTCTAGATTTACAGTTGCGAGTTCACTGTGACCAAGTTCATTAGTGGCTTGACAATGATAAACCCCCTCGCTGCCCAAATGCGCACTCGGTATAGTATACTTATTACCCGTAGCTAAAACAGTCGGTTTTACATCACCTGCCTCAATTTCTCTGAACCAGCGAAATTGAGGAGCAGGCCAGCCTGGAGACTTAGCGCTACAAGTCAAAGTGACGGCGGTCCCCTCTTGCGCTATGGGGCGATCGGGGCTTATGTAAGCGTGACCAGGTTTGTGTCTCACAAGTACGGCGACAGATGCGCTTCCTACTTTTTCCACCTTGTTTCCTCCCACGCTAGAAGCTATAACGTTCACAGCGCGACAGACATACGTTCCCGCCATATCTGCATTAACTCGAGTTAATAATAAAGTATTTCCTTTCTGTCTAAAGTCATTTCGCCCCTCCATAGTCCATTCAATAGAAATAGGTTCAGGGTTCGAAGAAACTTCACATCGGATTTCTACAGTTCCACCTTCTTCAGCTTCGTAAGTTTTGGAATCAACGGTCACGCTCGGTGGAAATAAGACGTCCAAGTAGATTTCGTTTTCGCCCTGGTGCCCCAGTCCGTTATCAGCGTTACATATATATTTACCAGCATCTTGTATAGTAACACCTTGAATTTTATGAATGAAAGAATTTGAAATGTATTTTCCATCTTTCGTCCATCTCACTCCAGTAACTTTAGGCTTGGCATCTACTTTACATTCCATATTCGCGGTTCCATCTATTTCAACTCGAAACGTGTCCACTGGACAAACTTCCATACGCGATTCAGTCCGAAATGTAGATACAGGACAAATTTCAACGCGAGGGAAATCTGTAACAAAAACGAATTTAAATAAGCAAATCTAGTACACTATGTAACAGAAAAACAAAATTCACGAAATAACATGTTCTCTTAATGATTTAAGCACTCATGAGATATAATCCGAAGCTTGAATATACTAGAAAAAGCGTTCTACATTCAGTTTGATAAATAAATAATTACGACTTCCGTAGAAACTAGATGAGTGAAAAATTTCTCCATACGATCAATAAAATAATTTATTACTTAAGCCCCTATGTTTGTATAACACCAGTGTAATGTTAGAAATTCATTTCAATATTAAGTATTCATAGTATGCTGATTGCGCTACGTTTGTTTAAAGAAAACATGGAGTGATGATAAGTTGATTACAAATTTTAAAACTTTACTATTTGGTTTCGATATAGTTTTCAATGTAGGAATAGTATGGTAGGTAAAAGCATATGTATTTACTTACAGATATAAATAAATCAAATTTTTGTTATATGTATAGTACATACAAACTCATATATTGCTACAAAAATATCTTAAAAATATTAAATTAAATAAGACTTAATGAGATTCTAGCCTTACTGAAAACCCATTAAATGTAGCCAAATGCAACACAGTGCAGTGTATCAACTATGTACAAGCTATAAAGGAAACGGACGTTCTGGTTTTCCCTTTACAGAGCTAAAACTGCTGTTTACAGTACGCGTCCGAATTAAACCCGGCAGTACTCATCTTGACTCGTGTTTTTCATGTAGGTCACCTAATTACAAATATTACAGGCATCTGGCAGTTATTACACGTGAATGTACAGGAAGCACTGAATTGCATGAGATAAATATTTTCACTAGCCTATTATGAAACTTGTATGGCGGATCTCAACGAATGATATAAACATCCCCATTAAACGCTGCATCGCAGTTTATATAAGCGTATTTGTGTTTCGAAAGAAATAAACTGTGAACAAATAGATGTTCTCCATGGACAGTTTGATAGCCCACATCTACAACTAGAAAATGTTAGAGTAGAAGTATAATAGCAGTTTCGTCGTTCTTATGCAACTTAAGCATGAGTCTAAGTTTTAGTTATATATTATGGGTACAAAGTAAGAGGTAAACAAGGTTTTAACCTTAATTTTAACTTTAATAACAAGGTTTTAACTTTAATTGTAACCTTATCTTAAGATAAAACTATAAATAGATTACTGATAGGTATATAATGATATTTGATATGTATTGTAATAGAAATATTAACTAGGAACCGCTTCTTTGCTCTGCATGGCAGGAAGAGCTGAGCGAAGTACATATATAATGTTATTTTGAACATACATGTTAAAAATGTTTGAAAAGCAAACACTTAACACTAACATACCACTTAACGTTCCACAGCCTAAGTCTATGGGCACTTTTTGACCATTTAATTATCATTTATTCAAAAACTACAATTACAATTGTGACTAAAAAACTTCGCAGCACACAAGATGCTGTGCTCCATATCCCTGCCAAATTTCAGAGGTCTACTACAAATGGCCCAGGAAAAGTTAAACCACAACGAAACACACTTTTGACCAATTAGGTATTAATATTTATATGATTGCAAGCTTATATTCTAAGAAATAATTTATTATATGCTTTATAGAATAAAATTGTACAATAGTAATTTTATAATATTACTGCAGCGATAAACCGTTAAATAAATATTTTAAAACATTAAACAAGAAATATGTTAATATTATGTAGAATTTACAACGTTAATAACGGCTTTTATGTGTTTACTCGCGCAAAACGTGTCTCGTAAACGAACAGATTTCAATAGTAATGTATTAAAGCTCCATTTTTAAATGTATTTAATATTTCTATGATTCTTATAAATTCAAAAATACAGTACGAAATATTTTTTTATTTATGATATTCATAAAAATATTATATATTGTTTTCATTTCTTTATAAAATTTATTTTCTTCGCGTTACTTGACAAGTCACGTAAAAGTGGTATGAAATGTATACGAATTTCGTCTTTTCACAATCATTTCGCAACGAGAAAGCCACTCTCTGCCCATTTTAAAAACATTGCTGAGTGGTAAAGACGTAGCATTTTTTTATTGAAACTTGAATTTATTCATACATACAGGTAAAAATCAGTCTAACCATGTGTACAGACGGACGAAACGCAACTGTGCCGCGAAAACAACTTCTGTGAAGGTGTAATATATTATATTACTAAATAATACCTTTAGCTTTATTTTGTACAGTTCGTAAACCAATATACTTACGTTTATTTAGTTAACAGCGGGATATAAGAAAGCGGGTAACGGAAATGCATAAAATAATAAAAAGGAAACGATGACTGCTAAAAAATACATAAACTGTATAAATGACTCAAGAATGATCGAAACCTACATAATTAAGTACCATAGTTTCCGTGTTTTAACTTATTGCAATAAAATAAATCACTCTTTTTAAAATATGAATTTCCTTCCCACTATTTAGTAAGTATCCAAGTTATTTTGTAAGTATCAAAAAAGATAATAAGTAATCCAAGGTCAACTATATGCATTTATATAGACAATTTGTTCTCCACATTGCAACTGGATTGGTAGCTTCATCATCGCTTTACTTTTTCAAGTCATTTCGGTCAAGTTGCACCTGCCTCGATCGCGGGCTGGAAAGAGTACCGTAACTTTCGACGTTCGAAGTTGTCGTCCTCCACATTGCCAACATTTTTTTTATATTTTGTACATACAAACTTGTAAAACATATTAAATTAACTTTTTCTTACTTAGTTAGCTTGTAAAATAAAACAAGTCTAGCCATACCATATAAATTTGAATAAAATAGTATTGTCAATAACTTAAGTAGCAAATTCCTTATATATTCATTTTAATTACAAAATAAATTTTAAAGTTACTAAAAATATTAACGAAACATAAAACATGGTATATCTATATATTCATTAAAAGAACGTTTTGTATTTAAACTTATCACAGTCGCTTCATCACAATCACTATACTCACCTACCATCCACTTTTTTATGTAATCTAAATTTTTAAGTAGGCTTCAGTCGTGTGTGTACAAAGTACGTACAAAAAGTTATAAAGAGTTGCATTTCTTGAAGCTTGTTGACTTTCATGAAGGAAGCTTTTTGCGGAATATTTGCTTTTCTCGCAGCAAATGGAGCACAAACAAAACTCCTCATTTCCTTACATACCGCGCAGACTATGGACTATCCTAATTTGTCATTCTAGTCACCTAAAAGTCCCTACACAAACTCGTACGCTACGATTTTATCAAGTATATTTTTTGCGTGTAGCTTTGAACATGTTAACATGACAAGTACATTAAATGTTTAAATATTAGAATATTAAATTGGAATAAAAAAATATAACCAATGGCAAGATAATAATAAGCTTTTGATTTTTGGGTTCAAACGTTAGACTTTCACGATAGATTATGAAAGATTGTATCAAAAATAACTTGAGAATTATGAAAAATACTCTTAATAAGCTTCCTAAGACGTATTTACTAGTCGTCCCTCACCATAAGTATCCGAAAAAAGCGTTTTCTTAGCTCCAATCAAAATAGTGTAATTTTTTGATTCTCAGCCTACCCAATAACGCCCTCTGAAACCTAGTAGTAGGTAATTCTTCCGCTCTTATTTTTTTAATACATTTTATGACCTACTAAAACTGACCTAATTTATTGTAACGGCGTAATATTTACGAAGTTACGTGTTTATGTTTATAACAACAATATAAATTATGCAAAGAAAAGAAAAATTCTCAGACTACAGAGAAAACTTATTATCGAGACACTCTGTTCTCCCCTTTCCGTTTACATTCGTATATATTGAACGGCACGTAATTATATGTACAAAGAATTTACTGTTATACATTTTATATTAATATAAATAAATTTAAAACATCTTGGAAGCATTAGTATTTATGTATAATTATTTAAATAAGGACTTAATATGCATGGGTGTGGGTGCCATCTGTGTTCATCTTACTCCACGGTCACGCTTGCCTATCACACTAGTGTGAACAAACTGGATCAGTCTACTTATACACGAATACTTGTTTGTAGTTTTAAAATTATAATTTATAAATGCTGGAGAATTAATTAATGCTTAATAAAATATGTAATACGACAGAAGTTAGTTACAAGGTAAGATATGATTTATATTCTTTACTATTCTATGTTATTTTTCATCTTCACTCTAATAAATCATTTTAATATTGATTATACTACCGAGCAAGGAACCCACAACCAATCGCATTTCCAATTCCTACTGTGTCACTATGCCTATTAACAATTTTAGCGAAGTTAAGTATTAGTCATGTTTTTCTAAGATATTACTTAAGTAATAAAATCCTTGGATTATTATATGAATAAGTGTTAAGACGAAATTCCAATATTATGACAAATAATTTGCTTATTTCGCAATAATTTTATTAATTCTTGCAAAATATATCCTTTTTTGCAAATATATACTCGGAAAGTGAAACATCACATATCCCTTCTCTTTTTGACAGTTTTTGGGCTACACGTGTTCGATGACGTCGGCGAAGACCGCGCTTTCTCCTTACTATCTAAACAGCTCTTTGACCTTTATTTTATAAATGAATGTGTAATATACAAAACGTATATATATAAGAAAGACTGTAGTAAGATTTATCATTTTACATAATATTATATATCTAAGAAACAGCATTCTACACGCTTAAACGTAAATACTTTATAAATACGACAATTTAAATAACTGTAGTAGTTATTTGGTTAAGCGTATGTCGTCAGTATACTTACAATTTACACTCAATTCTACGGTGGCTTCTAACTGCTGTCCCTCACGCATGGCACGATTACGTACCACGCAGCGGAATGTCGCGCCGTCGTCGTCGCGGCGTGGCTCGAGTGTCAGTATGGCCACTGTAGGCTCTGCACGTGTCTTACCAGCGATTATTTCAGCTTCCAACGGCTGTATCGATCCATCTCGATACCATCTGATCAATAAAATCAATGTTTTAGAATACAAGTGTCATCAGATCTTATAATAACATAAAAGTACAACGAAATTCTTTACGCCTCGTAACATCCATTAGCGTTTATAGCCTACGTAAACTTGCGTAAACATATTTTTCACGCAATAAATAAAGTATTTATTTTAACATACAAATACATGAATATTGCTTCATAATGCATTTATATAATATTTTTGCAGTGCACATTATTGTCACACTAATATAAAAACACCATTATTTCAAACCATTTATTCAGTAAAGACAGTGGCGATAGTCTAAACTGAAACGTCCACTTCTACTTTATTTTTTTGATACTTCTACATTTTTAGTTTATCTTTTTTTGAGAAATAACCAATGGTTGGTGCAAGCAAACTCTGCACTTTATCTAACCAAATGACGAAAGCTAAATAGGAATCGAACCCAGAACCGTCGTAAGAACATTAAAATACTTGTCCTGTATGACTAGAATTAAATCATTTATTAACTAACATCTACATTTTGATGTTATAGCAAAAAAAAATATGGATACATAATATTTTTCTAAAGAAATTCTAAATAACTCTAGTATCACAGTAATAACATAAATATATTCAGATAATATGCAAGTAGAAGCCAGAACACTCATAGCGCACTTCGTGCATATATAGTAATTACTGCTTTAAATATACTGCTATAAAAATAGCTTTAAAGTATATGTTTTACCTATACACCAATACATCTTATTAAAACTGTTGACGCATCACTTTTGTAATAAGTTACTTTTTTCTAAGCTTGTATTCTTAATACCTATGAATTGCAAGATCATTTTATGTTTTTACATGTTTTTTACATACTTAGGATGACAAAAAATTTTTTAGAAAACGTGTAAAATTATGAACGTAACTAATTTCAAATCCGTGCCTGTTTGAAACCTATTAGCATCTAATAAAGGAAATGGAAAGTAATAAAATAGAGAGAGTTTAAGGGAAAATTTATGATATAGTTATATAAAATTATATATTACCTACCTAGACGAACGACAGTTTATAAATAAATTATAATTTGATATCCTCACTATTTCCTAAATTATTTATTTTATATTTCTAAAACAAATCGATGTACTTACTTTATAGTTGGATTTGGAGATCCACCGGAGCTTGAACACGTTAAGTTTAATGGCCAGCCCTCTTGCGCCTGCGCATGCGGTCCAGATTTCAGCACAGGCGGCTGAGGCTGAATGAGAACCACTAAGTTATGGCCTTGTGAATGTAAAGTCCTTCCTGACCCTCCAGCTTTGACTCGGCACTCAAATCGCCCGTTATCCCGTTCATATGTGACATTTGATACCATAAGGTCGTATCGACCCTCTGATGGAGCATAGTTGATTCTGTAAGGAATAAAATAATTAATTAAGATGTTTTTAACATTAAGTGTTTGTCATATTATCTGTGCCCATATGCGATAGGGTTGGGAGATGTACAAAATTATTTTTAAAATATATTATGTAAAAATATGTCATGTTTATACCACGACTTTTCAACTAGAATATAATTAAAAACAAACTATACTTCTATTACCACTCTAGTCATTAAAATGTTAAGTTATTTTAAATAGAGCTGTCAAAAAAATATGCAAATAATCTTTTTGCTCAACCGTTACCAGGGGCTCGAAACAGATATTTAGGTAAGTATAATGAACATCTAAGTATCGGAAAGAAGTCATTAACTCAACAAAATTACTTGTGATAGGAATTTCAAATTGACAAGTTTTATTTCAGTTTATTTATGTCATCAGTACCTAAGGTATAAGCAAGCTCCATAATATAAATAGGTACTTTGACATTAAACAGGATTAAGTTCAGATCGCACATAGGGAAGGTGTACTTAAATAAAGAACCTTATTCCTATTCCCGGTTAAGTAGCAAAAATTTAAAGAATGAAGAGATTTAAGACACGATCCCTCGGCCCTCATAGTATGGTATCCCTATCTAAATACTGCAATAATTATATATTTCAATTTCAAATATGCAAGTGTTTAACTTGATTTTATTGTAAATCGAATTTATATGAAGCCTAAAAAAATGCATAAAATATGGCATACCAGATCAGAAATGCAATAATATTGCTAACATATTTGACTACTAGCGGCCCGCTCGCGGCTTCGCCGTGTGGACTACGACACTGTTTCGTAGTACTGCAACCCTCGGAGGTGGGTTTTTGAAAAAAGTCGCCTATGTTTTACCTTGGATTATCAACTATATTTATGCCAAAATTCATTACAATAGGTCAAGCGGTGTAGATTTTTCATATAAACTTTCATCCCCTATTTCAACCCTTTAGAGCTGGATGTTTGAAAAAATAGGTGGCCTATGTTTGACAGAGTAATTTTTACTACTTTCGTCCTGAATTTCATCCAAATTGGACCGGTAGACAAATACACAGATATTCGCATTCATAATATAAGTATAGGCTATATTTCCATATTTTTGTTCTTTGCAACTGATTAGTTGCTTACTAACTTAACAGTTTACTTTTGTTACTTTTGTAATTATATGGTGTTTATGTGTAATTAGGTCTACTTACTGGTAATTAGTCTCTAAAGGAATGTTGCCAATAGCAACGTTGTCGTGTCCGCTAACCGTACTCCGCACCCAATAGTATGTGAGTGACTCGCCAACAACCGGGTCTAGCGAGAACCGGCATTGCATGGTCACGTCGTCCCCTTCCCGAGCGTCGTGTTGCTCGTCGTCGCAGTAAACATGTCTAAAAACTGCAACAAAAATAGAACAACTTGTTATATAGACTTATAATTGAAGACATAGATGGATTAAGGTGATATATGTCATCTTCTATGTTTCGATTGTACAGGTTAAGTATTCAGGATCGAGCCAAATGTCAGAGAAAACGAAAACAAAAGGAGGTACCTTTAAAACATGTATTTGCTGATATAAGTAAACTGTTATTTGCCTAATTAGCGCTAACTAACGGTATGTTACACAGAAAATTATTTTTTTTTTAAAGTCAAAATAATCAATTTATCTACAAATATTTACTAATAAAACGGTAAACAATATGTGTACGTATTAAATATATCTTCAAAACGTAAGTTTCAAGTAGTAAGCGACGCTTTTCCCGCAGGGTCAGTCGGTGAGTCAGTGAGTGTCTACACACTCCGTTCTACAAGTAATTATTAGACATTATATGTTGACATATATATCAAAAGTCTGTGAAACCTGATCTTTTACTGTAAGACAATAGTATAGCTATTCAGCTATACTATTGTATCACATGGATTTATTCATATTATATGAGAAATATGTCTTATTAGGTGAATCTATGAAATAATCGATCACCGTAATAGGCATTTTCTTATTTCATAACATACATTTTTGTAATAACATAACCTGAGAGAGCCTCCAAGAGATGAAGGCGGTAACAGCATAGTATTTTTCTTATTTTAAGTGTGTCAATGACGCTTTTTAAGATATTCACGTATTACAATGTAAAGTGATATTTAAAATTTTCGTTAATTTGAATTTAAAAAAGTTTGTCAAATATTACTTTTATAATATTTTACTATGCAAGTATTTTTTTCTCTTGAAATTATAAAAATCTCTTGTTCGATTTCCGCTCGAGGAGTGGAAATATTTAATATATCCATTTTATTCGCTCTGGTGCCGAGGTAAAGCGCGGCGTTAAGTTCCGCCACTTAACACGTAATGCCTCCAAATTCGGCGGAAAGTGGGGAACGGAGTGTCTTAAGACTAGGTTCCCTCAGCCTACCCTGCTGGTTGCGAGATACAGCGAGAAGCTAAAAAAAATATTCTAACCAATAAAAACTATAGCAACCGTATGAGCATTTCCCCTGATATGATAAGAACGCGTAGCTTAATAACTATAGTGCCTTTATTATTTCCATAATTGAGTATATTCCCAGTTATCCTCATAAGTTTACATAGAAATTTAATACTTTATACTCATGCATAACAAAATCAAAAACTACGAAATAACTTAATCTAAACAAGACATTTCTAAACCTAAGTTACGGTGATAAGAGCATTTTCTTATCTTTAATGAATAAAACGCAACGCGACACGATCCTTTTGTTTGCTACAAAGTAGACACACGTAATATTAACAAATAGTAAATAATTAAATTTGATATTCATCTAAATTATATAGAAGGTTCATACTTTTTTCTTTATACAGTAGGCAGAACCTAGAGCTAAGATACTTATCGGTACGTCTTTCGTTTGCTGTTTTGAGTGTCGGACTGAGACTACGTACTTGTTTCCAGGGAGGATAAATGCAAATAATTTAAATATTAAGTCATTTAATCTGATCTTAAGGATCGGATCCACAATATTGCACTCACACCCACAATTGCCTCAAAATAAAAAAAGGGTATAGCATTAAAAATACTGTCGTCATCAGGGCGCTATAGTAACCAGTGGGTTGAAATAGTGATTTCACCCACGGTTCCTAGTCAGGAGTAATTATATTTACTTTATATTCAAAAATATTTATATTTCAGAACTGGTTAATCAGAGTGCAGTATCGATTATTGCTATCTAATATCTGTAATTGGCGAAAAGTGGATGCCGGACTTATTTTATAAAAAACCAATTTTATGTTAAAAATAAACAAGAATTTATTTGTTATCACATATTCGTTTCGCTTTTTTATTTCTTGACTATTGTAATATCACGTACAGAATTCTATTTCAAGGTATGGCTTCAATAGGTTTTGATTTGCTCAAAGTGCGCAAACAATGCGTTGACAACACTACACTCGTTTCAATTTCCTGTGAGCACCTCATGATCAACAGACACAATAAGAATTGAAAATTTGAGCCGAAAAGCAGTAAGCAGACAATAGTTTATTCATTATTTTATTTTAAGATTTAATTTTAAAATTAACGAAATTTAGTTGGGGCGCAGGGTGTGACTGTAAACGCGACTGGTTGTGTGATCGATTCCCACTTGAGGAATCAAAGTATTTTATATTTCATTTTCTTCGTTCTGGTGTCGAGGCAAATCGCGGTGTTTAGTTTCGCCACATTATACGCGAAGTCTCTTTCGGTGGAAAATGGGAAACAGTGTCTTAACATTAGGTTCCCTCTGCCTACCCTGCTGTCTGTGGGATAAAGCGTGACACTATAAATAAAATTATGAAAATAAATGTTTCTAAACTGTTGAAAACATATTTTTAAAATTTAAAAATCATCGCTCCCTCTTTTAACCGATAAAAAGAAAGAACCTAATATTTATATTCAGTTTACTTGTATATTGTTGATATTAAACAAAAATTATTAAAAAGAAGTAATATAAAAGTATTTAAATGAAATCGCATCCAAGAAGGAGCAAATTAAACATCAAATTAATTGCTAATATGCAAATTCTGGTCGCAGTGAGATTGGCATGATTAAAACATTTGGAAGATAGAAACTAGTTATTTCATTAATTTTTTATCTATCCTCATATCTATTACATTTTAGAATAGTGTCGTTATCTACCTATATTAATACGTGAAGCGAAATATTTTTAAACAAAAAATAAAAAAAAATCTGTAGTCAGAGTACGAAATTTTGCTGTAATCTGAGTTTATATGAGGAACAGTTGCAGGAAGCCAATATTTTTCAAAATAATGCATTAGATATTTCTTGCAATTCTTAATGCATTATTTTTAAAAATATTGACTGCAATGTATTCATTAAAGTAATAGAATAAATTTATTCCACACTTCCATGATATTATATGTATTTGACATACATTTTTGTATAAAGTACACACACACAATACACGTTGCTAAGGCAACGATGTTTTCAGGCGCGTAACAAGTTTTAAATAAGCGTCGAGGTGTACAATACAATATGCTTTAAAATGCACCATGCATTGAAATCTTTTTTACAAGGCAGTAGAAAGTCAGGAATAGGAAAAGAAAAAAAAGTTATTTTAGTAATATAAATAAATATTACAGTAAAGAAAACATTATTACACACAGAAAATATAAAATATTATGATATATAAAATGTATAATAATATATAATAACTTATAATTATAAATTATAAGTAAATTATAAATTATAAGTAACCGTATAAATATTTTATATAACTTTTTCAGTGTCTGGTTTCTGTAGTCTTTTTGTTAATGTGATTTTGTTACTTTCATGTATTGTTTCTATAGTCATCGATTAATCAATTGGTAACAAACGGAACAGAGATCAAATAGGGTATCAAATCGACTACTAAGCCAATCACAACTCATTTGTACACAATAAAATTCGGGTAAATGAATTTCAAAGAGGAACTACGCAACAGTTAGTAGGATGCTCAGCGGTCAATGACATAGGTCGCGTGCGCCGTATCGATAGCCTCGCGGTAAATAGAAACTTGCTGATGGACCCAGCATTGCTTAGATGACACAGTTTACTATGTCGTATATAAGACATACTACTTAAATTATTTAACTAAAAATTAGCAATAGTATATAATGGTAGTCTTTCAATTTACCTCGCCCTAAAATGTGCATTTAAATTAAATTCGTTTCAAATGTTTAGTATTGGCACATTTTAATTAAAATATGTTTTTTTATTTAAAATCTATAAAATACTAAATAAAAAAAATATGTGAGGAAATACCGAACTCACGAAATGCGTTTGGTCGAAACAAAGTGACGTCAATTGTCTCAACATTGGATTTATATGCCCATAGTAGTATTTGTAAGAAAAATAGTTTAAATCTAAAGTCCTTTGGTGTTTTCAAGTAAATCTAGAGCGGGCAAAGCACAGTCCAACAATCTAACAAAAATTCATTGTATTTATCATGCCTGGCAAAATCGAGATTTGATATATTGTATCAAACCTTAATTTTTCTTATATCTATAATTGATTATAAATAATATTGTGACACCTAATCATATTTTTTTCGTTAGAAAGATAAAAATAATCACATTAAATAAATAAATAAATTATGACTTTAAAAGTCGTACATGTTTTCTTGTCTACCTCAACGCTGTAAAGAGACTACTTCGGTACTAAGTTTTGGATTTATACAATTTATTATTTCCTGAGAGATCGAAAGTATCAAATATTATTTCATCTACAACTTGTCAAAAAATGTGGATAAATTAAAATGAACCTTAATATGAAAAGAAAACTTAAATGTGTTGAATATTATTTCCGTGAACGGATTGAGCTTGTAAGGTTAAAAGAGCCTAATCAAATTTATTTAAGACGGTATACTATATTTTTCGATTTGCTTATTCTTAAATTAAGCAGGTAAATAATAAAACTGCAAGTTTTAGGATTTCCTTAAGGTTCATGCACATATGCACACGTTGTCACTTTGTTACTAATGGGATCCGATACATACACTTTTTCGATTTATTATATCAGTAGAGTACTGAATTCAGGATTAACTTGGTATCTGGTTTGGAATAGTTTCTAGATTTCGTAGGAATATGGAGAAATAAGCCTATTTGTGGTTCTAGTTCCAGGACCCACGGCAGTCATTAAAATGGATGTCCTATCTTTATGATCATAAAAACATTACCTACATATTGTCATGAAAAATATGTCTATGTTTGAACGGAAACTAAAGTATCGGGCGAGGATGTGTGCACATATATTAAGTACCTATTCGATGTACCTATTTTGGTTGCAAAGTCATTTGTTGATGTCTTTCTCTTTCTCAAACGCAAACCGAACTTGACAGATCCATATATCCTTCGTAAGCTCTAATTTTAAATGTCGCCAAGGAACGGATATTTTATTTTGTAAGTATGTTCTGAAATGCAGACACACGTTTGTATGCTACCACATGTCTATATATTTATACATATGTATAATTATTAACATTCCTAACAACTATTTAAATATATTTAATTTTTGTACTGTCATAAAATTTTCAATATTTTACATAAATATCTTGTTATTTTTTCTTGTTTTTAAATCGTGTTAATTTTAATTATAAATTACCTTTTTATAGTGTTTATATTGATATTGTTATTGTTTTGCCAGTAATTTTGTATTGGAAATATAATATATAATATATAACTTCAACGTGGGAAATCAGACTTTTTCCCGAAACTTTTGTTACTTTTAATTTTTTATTTAAGGTTGACTTTTTGGATGCTGTTTTGTGACATGTATAAATAGATTAACTTAAATTAAATTTTAGACATTTGTATTTGTATTTTAGACATTGACAATATGGAGAGTCAAGAATTACTTTAAGGGTAATACGCTGTACTCGTTCTAAGTTATTGAAATGGTTTTGTGGTCTCTCCTCATGCCACAATACAAAAGATAGTCATTACAAATACACAAAGAGCTTTGTATATTTGTAATGTCTCATATCTCAGACTCTTCATATGTGGTTAATAATTTTAATAATGATGTATTGTAACAACAAAATACTTCTCTACATTCACTAAATCTTTCAAAGTCTCATTTGCCGTTATTTTTATATTTGAATTCATAAAAAGATTGTTATTAATTATATTTATATAGCGTAAAATATACTTCATTCGTCGCCAGATGAACTACAATTTCTACACTTAGAACATCACAACGTTTTCGACTAAAGTCAGCGGTAAATGCCAAATATAAGAAATATATATAACCAGCTAGCTCTACGCTTTTCCCGTGTAGCAGAATGGTGGCCAGCTGGTGCCTGAGCTAAGAAATTAAAACAATTTAAATATTATTTCTCCGAGTGAGGAATGAGCTCACAATCAACCGTATTTGCAATCAGGTGCTGTTCCACTATCCCACGTACTTCCAACTTATAAACTAAGCTGTCTGTACTTCAAATTGGTTCTATATACTTGTTTATTCCATTAAGAAAAGTATGTAAATGCAACATTAGAGGGTTCCATCCCAATCGGAAACACACACGAATGACACGATGAATGTATGGATATGAAAAGACTACTAGGTATACAAAGTTACAAAGCTATAACAATGTGAAGTTTAACAAAACCATTATATCGTGTATTTCATACAAACACTACAAAATTATCCATTCTTATTTATCGTCCATTATTAAAATCGGTTTTTTTAGTCTCTAGACGTTTTAAGTAACATTTACAACTTTAGTACTGTCCATTTGTTACTAACAACGTTTATGAAATAGACAGTAATCTTGTGGTTACAAGACAGTTACACTAATACGATTATTTATCTTACAAATTGTTTCTTCATATTCTTACTAAATGTTGGAAGTAAATAAGTAAGTTAATGTAAATACTTCAAAAAGGAAAATGCTTCTGGAGCCTTAAGCGTAATCCAGTGATTCTCAACAACTGTCACGCGGGACTTGTATCAATTTTTAAAAGTATTCCCATTATTAACTTAATCGCTTAATAAACGTACTGTTGTTAAATATACAAATCTTATATTAACCTTCTAAAATTTTATCACAAAGTAAATTACGTTTAAACTTATTTTTTCTCTTTGTTTACTGTCAATTTTTTAAGCAATAAATTTGCACAAAAAAATGTCGCAAAAAGTGCTGCTTCTTAACTACAACCAGATTTATTTTTAAGAGCGTTTCTGATGGACTTATTTATTATACCATCATAAA
This sequence comes from Dryas iulia moderata, assembly GCA_019049465.1. Classification (NCBI taxonomy): domain Eukaryota; kingdom Metazoa; phylum Arthropoda; class Insecta; order Lepidoptera; family Nymphalidae; genus Dryas; species Dryas iulia. The sequence continues at coordinate 10,064,167 of CM032418.1, read as the reverse complement.
CTACCTAAGTTTAATGTTTTAATTTTTATTTTATTTGGGGAAAATAATGGATTATAAATTAATATATTCATCAATCTTCATAGTTTACTTCGAACATTCAATCATTTTATAAGTCCGTTTCATTTTGTTACGAAGTGAAGCGAGAGGAAATTTCAAAATTAAAGTGAAATAACCGATAAAAAGAGCGAGAGCGAGCTACAGCGTGGATTTAAATAGTACTTATTGATATTCATATTTATAAATACATATTGGCAAACTTCATAAGTTTATAAACAAGGTGTGAAGGCCTTGCAGTAGCGTGGAAGGGAAAAAATGTTTAATAACATACACTTTGATTACGTGGGTTTGAATATTTTTTTATTGTATTTGACTTATTTGTCACGCTATATCCCGCACATAGCAGTGTAGGCAGAGGAAACTAAACACACTCCGTTCCTCACTTTCCACTAAATTCTAGAGGCATTGCGCGTTAAGTGGCGGAACTCAACGCTGCGCTTTGCCTCGACACCAAAGCGAAGGAAATGAAGTATAAAATATTTCAATTTCTCAAGTGGGAATCGAACCCACACCCAGGGGGTGCGTTTACAGTCACACTTTGCGCCTCTGCGTCATGACTGGCTCTCAGTGATATTTGAATGTAGTTGAAACCACCTATAGAAATTCAAATTAATACCATCTGTACGCACATACTATTACTTTAGGAAACATCCTTATGAAACGCAAACGAGTGTGGAGGCGTTAGGTTAAAGAAAAAAATGTGTTTGCTGTTAACTAAACCTCTAGTTTTTGCAATTTAATGAGTAGGTATCTAAGTTTGAACGCTTATTGAGTTTGAAGAAGACCATTTTTTAAATTTCCGTCTCATACTAATGTGTCTTTGTTCTTGGTTAACACTCGCTCACACGTGCTTTGGTTGACAATGAACGAGTCAGCGACCGTTACAAGTAGCACTGCGAGCACGTAGCGAAGCGAGAGCGTGGGACTATGCGGGAACCCTCACAATGTCTCGAATTGCAACTGAATATGCTTTGTAAAGTAGGATTGTATCGGACCTACTTAAAAGTGTTGGTCTACATAAATATAACATTTTTATAGATAATTTGATTATTTGCAGCTTACCGCTTTTGCCCGCGTAGCGAGGTAGTCAGAGAGAGGTGTCATCCCTAGTGTCACAACATTCCGTTCTCCACCTACCACTCGAAATTGAGACATCGTGTGTTACGTGACTAAGCTCAATGCCACGCTTTGTCTTAGATACCAAATTGAAGAGATGAAATCGTAATCATATTGCCGAGTGGGAATTGAACCAACAGTCATCGCGTTTATATCAAACGCTGTCCTACTATACGCCATAACTTAAATTAGAAGCACGTAACACATTGGTCACATAGTAAGAGACTACACTACACAAGACTCACAAATTTATAATTTAAATTCAAGTGACATAACTTCTGAACTTGTCTTGTTTGGAATTTTATCGCAGTCTATGTTTATATATAATAAAATATGTATGTAACCTTTAGTGTTTTCGCATTTCGAATATATTTATACTGTTTATGTCTATTATTTCACTACATATTTGTTTGTTAAGTTCAACTTTAAAATATGTTGCTGTAAACTTCAATGTGGCCAGTCGTAACGCAGTGGCACAAGCGTGTGACTCTAAACGACTGGTTGTGGGTTCAGTTCCCACTCGAAGAGTGGAAATATTTCATATTTCCATTTTCTTCGCACTGGTATCCGAGGCAAAGCGCGGCGTTAGGTCCCGCCACTTAACACGCAATGCCTCCGAATTCGGCGAAAAGGGGAACGGAGTGTCTTAACACTAGGTTCCCTCTGCCTGCCCTGATGTGTGCGGGATACAGGGTAAAACAATAAAAAAATAAAAAAACTTAAATACGGTCATACTAACTCAATATAATAGATACATGTTAATCTCAATATAATAGTTTTATTGTTAAGATTTTTCAAGAACTATATAAATAGGGGCAGAACAAAACAAACTTGGTTTTCTGAATTAATGAGATTGAAACTAACCCGCTCTGCTCTAGATTGTTTCCCGTCACGCATTACTAAGGCTACTCGGAAACACTGCAAAACGGTATCGTTGGAATAATCCTATTTACCAACACAGAAACATATTATATTAAAAACGTCGAATTTAATTAACTATATTTTATAATATTATATTTAAAAGCATTTTTCAATATAAAGTCACATATAAAAGTAATTAATAAAATAAATACATATAATATTTTCGGTTTGGAATGATATATAGATATTGTTATAAAATAATTTTACATAATTATTAAGCGAATTACTTAAGAACACTATATATTTTTTAGCAATTAAGTCTTTAATGTAAAACCAACATTCTTTAAACTATATTTAGCAACAATGTTTTACACAAATCAGCTCCACTAATTTAATACGATTTTCCGCTTGAGATATTTTTCACTTTTCTTAAACCAGTATTTAGACTCGCACGTCTTGGTACACTTTCAAGTGCTTTAGCAAATTACTTTCAAAATTTTTATAAATTATATATTATATTTATTCTCTAAGTCTTTGAAGAATGATTTTATATACGCTACAAATATTATAAAATTCTTTTATTACTTTTTTTGCTATAACAGACCCGTAAAGTTGGTTTTTAATAATATTGAAGCAGCGCACAGGCTAAGTTCTCGTTCGTTTACTTGCCAAGCCGGTTGAATCTGTCTCTTTCTTACAGCCTACCTATTTGTATTTACAATCTTTCATCTCTTTCACACATTTCTACTTTTTGGGTCGTTTGAACAGAGCCAGGACGATCATCTTACCTGCAACCACCCTTTGTATTTATTCTATTATGAAAAATTTTGATTGTGTGTCCTTTGTTAGAGCAAGATGTATTCTATTCTATTCATTTGGGGATTTTACCTGTCTATCGTAGTTATTGTTGTAGTATTAGCCCCGCAACTTGGCGAGACCCATTTGCGGAAACTATTTGCTATATTTGTTTCGTTTAAGTTAGATGTGAGAATTCTACATATTATATAAATGATAAAGAAAATTAATATATAAAAATATGAAGGCTAAGTAAGATGTAAAACAAAATGACGTCATTGTGACACACTAGAAACATGTTCAACCGTAATGCACTGAACGGCACGCTATGACTGTGGATTCATATTCTATTTAGATAAATAATTATTTCACGAAGTGAAGTTGGATTCCGGACACAGTAGACCAGAAATTAATACTATATTCATATGTCCATATGCACTACACATATAGTACTTGTGTGTTGTCTAGGTTTGCGAAATATATGGCAATATATTCTACCATATATAGCAATACATGCGTTATTGTAAAACGAATATTTCATTTGAAGACTTATTTATGAACGGGTGCCATTATATGCAGTTTGGACAATAGTTTTAAATCGCCTTTTAATTTAATGCTCACCCATGTATCTTATACTATTAAAAATTATTATGGACAACTTGTAATTGTGTGATACCTTTTCCCCTCTTCATTTAAGCTTCCTAATACCTTTTTATAAAGAATGTTACTAATGAAAATCTTAATTTATAAATATACGGGCCCTCAGTCCCGGATGTGCGCAACCGATACTGTAGAGCAATGAGGACGCCACATGTTAGCCAAGTCGAAGTCGTCCTGCAGATGGCGGAGCTTTTGACGCTGAGCAAAAAAAGCTCGGAAGAGCGTAATAACGAGATGTTGAAGATAAAGTGAGAGAAGTTTTAAATAGAACCGTTTTTTTATACAAACTAACCTTTACTAAATTGTTGGAGGGTAAAAAACGTCATTCTATTTTTCAATATTTTGTGTTACGTAGTATAGGTGTATTAGGTAACAGCATAGATAGAGATATTTCATATATATTCGTTTTTTTCAGCTTCACGTTTTATCTCACTTAGCACGTTGCTAGCAGAGAGCCTAGAATTTAAAACATTACGTGCGCAGTGTTGAGTGGCAGAACTCAACACTCAACCAGAGGAGAAATTATAAGTAATGTCTATAATAATATAATTTTATTATATGATTTCATAAAATTGATAAAAAGTTAAGTTATTTTGTATTATATTAATATTATTACTTTTAAAGGCGTTGCTCTTAAAAACAATTTTTTTTTCGTGTCCATATAAAATTCTTAAGTGTTACTTTAAGCCGGAGAATGCAAGTTAAATTTATTAACACTTTATTTACAAAAAGCTAAACGCTTAAGTGGTGACATAAAATAATAGAGGCACGATGCTAACAGCGGTTTAAAAGCATGGAGTGGAATATACGAGTACGCGTTTACAGATATGACTCTTGCTCTTAACATATTTGTATTACTGGCCCACATTACAATTCTTATGCCTAACGGTAATCTTATAAGGTAGTTCTAAGCAACGAATTGCTTGATAAACATGGGTGTCATTATTTATATAGAAACTTGTTTTTTTACTTAAAATTTATAAAAACAAGAATGATTCTTCTGCTATTTATCTAAATATTTACTTTAATAGAAAAATATAAATATAATCATAAAAAAATCTTTCAAAAGTAACCTTACTTAAATCCTGGGTTTTTTAGTCTATACATGACGCCAAATTTATGATGCGCAACAGACTTACGCATAACTAATCTGAGGAGGGATAGATGAAAATAAATACAGTAATGTATTGAAAGTTAAGTGCAATATAATGACTAAGACCAACAGAAAGGACTGTAACTTGGCCAAGTTAACAAGCAGCCGTGTCGCATTCTAGTTCGGAATACCAGAAGTTGAACGTGGCCGTCAAGGTGTGTTATTGTCCTTTCGATTTGCGAATGTATAAATGTAAATATGATGCACTTAATATAAGCAATGTGGGTCCACGTCAAGAAGCTTTAATTTAATAACTATATTTAAACTGATATGATCAAGTCAACAGCTACAAAAATTTCAGGTCAACGCTTAACGTTTTAAAAAATGGAAGGGAACGTGACGAAACAGTTGTTGGTCATTTAATTTTTTTATATTGCGTTTTAAAGTTAAGAATTTTTTTGGGCTCTTATTGAGAACAACCTGGGCACGTCGTTTTATTTAGCAATACAAGAACAATCAAAAAAATATTTAGACTTATCTGTTATAAATAACACTACACACTTTTTTAATATGTACATGAGTTTTGGGAATAGGATTATTGCAAAATGAAACTCTTTATCGCATATTTTCTAAAGTAATCTGACTTATTTTAGAAAATATGCTATTATTCATTAACCAAACGAGCCCATGTTTGAAATTTGTATAATTTATAAAAGTTGCTAGAAAGTACGGATTGTGTATCTTTGGAATTTGATCTGAAGTTTACAACTGTAGATTTTTAACTAACATCCAGAAGGAATTGAGACCTGTATTGTGAATATACATACTCACAAGGCGCGTACAATATAAGAACGTGACACTCAATCGCTCAGCTCAACGCGCTTGTGCGGTTTTAATAATAATTAAATAAATAATATGAAATTTTCACGTAAGCCTAAATATAATGTGAAGTGTTAACATATATATGACTGTATGCTTTAGTTTGGGTTTCGATCTTAAGGGTGAATTATTTAGGTTTATCCGCTCTAGTAAGTCGAAACGTGTCGTTACGGCATTCAACACGTAACACGTAATGAACTGAAAAACAGATTGTTTCAGCAATAGATTCTCTATATAAAGATGTTTTTGTTACCATTTTGAAATTTTTATTTAATAATGAATTCTTTGTCTTAATTACAAATATTGACTTGATAATTGAATTTTAATGACAGTAAACTAATTTTTTTCTTCTTTTATATAGTCGCAATAGCGGTAAAAGTGTGCGAATACGTTAGTGGGAAACTAAAGATAAGCATAAACCTTTGTTGTGACGATGAAAATACACGTTCATTGTGTTTTATAACTTCACTTCAGTCTACTAAACCAACGTTTGCAAGTAACGTCGGTCGCGACACCCAGATCGATTAATTTAATTATGTAATTATGCAATGTATGTACTTTGAAAAGTATTGCACTATACTGACTATTCTACTTTACGATATTTTTAAACATAAATGATGACGTAAAAATCCAACATATTAACAAAACCTGAGTATATTTGATCTTCATAGAAATGTTGCAATAATAAAGTTCTAAAACTTCATTAATTAATTCTATTACACCAAACTTGCAGCAGCTGACCATAGACTATCCTCGGGCGCGTTTTATATTTTAAGAAAAAAAAACGTCTCTCAGCTTGGAGATAGCATTACGCCCGCAGCACACACCTGCATCCAAACTGGTTTTGTTGAACATAATTTTACTCTCTGAACACCATCGCAGTCGACTATTTAGAATCAATATTCTTTTTCCTCAAAATAAGTACAAGATGCGAAGAGAAAGTAGATTTTGTACAAATTTCTTACTTCGATTACGATAATAATAATAATAAGTAATATTTGCAATCATTCAAGTTTTATTGATTACAATTTGCCACCCGTTTGTCACATTTTGTATACGTGGACTATAAAATATAAAATCTCGTTTATTCCACAGAACATACATGCCAAATTTTGGATATTGTATTTAGTATTTTCGCCTTTACGTTGTTTGTCAGTCAGTCACTTAGTAATGTAAGTGTATTATAAAATTTTAAGGTCAGCGACCAGTAAGCAAATTTATCATGAAAGAAAATACAATACTATTTACATATTGATTATCAGTATGTTTTAATAAGAAAAGAAAGGTTTATACTGAGGTACAAGTAATTCCTAAAATAAATACTAAAAAATACTCTACGCGCAATTGCTGCTCAACATTGACGTTGATAAAGATACGATTTTTTCATATTACAGATTAATATTGATCATTTACTTGTATTTCGGTTCTCAAATAAATAAATTATTACTACTTGTTGTTACAAAACTGTAATACAAAATAACGACCCAACCGCGCTTACTCAACCATATCATGCAGCGATTGGTTCACCATCTTCATACAAAGACTATGTTACGTTATAACAATTAAAATTGAAGTGAAGAGCTCGAAAGTAGGCAGCTTTTCTTACATACTAACGTTCATGACATAAATCATTTCAGATATTTTTAAAATAATGAGGAATGTATACTCTAGTTTTTGATGTTGTACATAATATTTTATTATCTTGTGTTTTCTATAAATTGTTATTCCCAACAGTAGGAAGAAGGTTTGATTAACTTATAACATAATGATAATAATAAAATAACTACGCTATTCATTTTGAACTGGGGACTTTTTTTAAAGTAGGTACGCAAACTGGGGTACTCAAATAATAATATTTAATCCAAAATTTAAGGATGTATTTATTTCCATTTACTTTCCGGATTAGTTGTTAAAGAACATTAGAAAACGGTAAATCGTGGAAAAATATTTAAGTAATACTCAAATGTATTTTTATCACTAACAGACGAATCTCGAAGGGGAAACTTTATTTAAAATGCAGAAAGCTGGTTATTTCCCGCCTAGCCTCTGTTCGTGCCATACAACTAATAAAACTTCTAATTAAACTGTCACTGATGTATACTATAAATATCTCCTTCTTCGTTTTTTTTAGCATATATATAGTTTTTATTGTTAAAAACACAATATTCCTTTTTTGCTCACTATAATTGTCATGTTAGTCACCAGTTGTCTTGGACGTAACGGTCAACCCTTAAGATAATTTAGAGGATATCGCTGAAAATAGCAAAAATCACATATGAGATACCTTAATAAAAAAGAACAAGGGGCCAAATAAACAGACATTCTTCACATTCATTTTGACTTTCAATTTATTTAAAAAAGGGGCCGTTGAGGGTTGCTGCTTAATGTCCCTTAATATTTATTATAGTTACTAATATCCTAATAGATAAATTTATAAGTTACTACAAAAAATGTTATTGGTTTAAGTTTAACAATTGGCATACACTACAAAATCGTAGAATTAGCAGACGACCTCGCAACTACTGACACGAAACCTAAAGCATTGTTAGTTACTATTATTAGTATATTGGGTCAATACTCGCGTTGCCATGACAAAGTGTTGGAAAGTGTCATACGCTAAGCAGTTAGTCTATCAATAGCAAGAGTACAAATAAATATAACAACTAACAAATCAATAAAGTTTGTGAAAGAATGGCCGTTCCAAAACCTTACTCAATTTAAAAATCAGCTTTTGAATTGGACTTCCATAATAGAGATATATGATAAGCAGTAGAGAATCCTTGAGGATGTTGACATGTCATTCAGACCGAAATTCTTCCTTTACTCAAGAAGCATAAAACCCATAATTCTGGTAGAAATTACAGTGCCGTGGAATAAAATGTCCACAAAAAGACATCGATTTAAAGTAAGAAAGTACTTTGGACTAACCAACCATCTGACCAGGATAGATTCAGAGGTAATTTGTATGCACGACTGTATGCGTACGCGCAGAAGTAGGTGCTAGAGATATACTAGCAAAATCTCTGTAATCTAATAAAAGATCTCGCCCTATCTAGAAATTTCGTCAATTCTAGATAGCACGTATTTTGAGTAGTAAGATCTTTTCAAATTATGAAGAGAGGAGCTTGGGCAGTGGAGGCAAGCGTTAAGGCATACTTTAAAGGGGGCCCTAATAACTTACACTTGCGTCACAAGTCCCTGAAATGCTAAGAAGTTTAGTCTCTTTTATATGTACTATTATTTATTTATTTTAGTTAAGCGCTGTAACAATATATGTTTTCTCTTTTTTCATCACAATCAGTTCCTTCATTACCAAAGGTTATTTGTTAGATCTTGAAGCGTTAGTGCTTGAAGCATTAAAACCGCATTTGCATGCATTTTATATATTTCTTGTTTCTCGTATTATCTGTATCTTCTGTATGTAATAAACAATATTTTACTCTAACATGTTTCTATATAAAGACAGTAATAACTTTTAATTTTAACTTCCAGTGCTCCTTTTAACGGTGAAACATGTCATAATGAGGACATCAATACAATTTTAGCGTTACGCGGTATATACAATTTAGTTAAAAGTTGTTATTATAATTGATTTAGTAATTATAATAATTAAGTAAAGATTTCCTATGAACTGATTACTAAAATTGGACTCTATATTACACATATAGTATAAGTGTAAAATTGAGATGTGTTACTGAAGATAAAAAAAGTAACAATTAAGAATTTACTCCTTATATTTTATTCGATATTTAATTAAATAAATATTTTTTTTTAATTTTGAAACTTATGTAGATGAAAGATCTAAATTATTTTTAAAAAACACCCTAGATACTCGTGAAATGGAACGGTAGTGTGTTCAAAATCTTGTTAAACTAATATGCTAATATCTATCTTTCAGCTTTCTGTAATGCAGGAAAAGAGCGTAGGATAATCAGAAAAAACGTAGTGTCATGACACTCCATTCTTAATCATATTTATATTATGACCACTTAGAATTATAGCACCCATGTCTATTGAGATGTTGGGGAGCGATAAGTTGCGGTGAAGCATGTGTTCAAAATTAAAATATTTTAACACATATATTATCTATACAAATAAATAAAATTGGAGTGTCTGTTTGCCATATTAAAATAACCCCTTTATACCAAATGCATACATATACGTATATACACGGCTAACCTTTGGAACGGCTCGTCCGATTTTGACGGTACTTCTCTGACAGATAGTCGATGTAATAATGAGTAAATAAGACTATTTTTAGTTTATAATAACAACTTTTACGTTCAATTGTCCAAAGGGACGAACCCACGTTTACCCACAGCTGGTTTTATTAAAAAGTTCATAATTGACTAGGTAATTAAGACGGAGAAATACGAATGCGCAAGAGAATACGAGTGACAAAATAAGTACTTAACAGCGATTATTTATGACATGTCGACTTCGCGCTCGGGTATGTAAATTATCACACCTAGAGGTACGTCGAAGATGCAATCTAGACCAGAATATGAATATTATATGTAAATTTCGGTTAAGCCCGCTTGGATGACCGGTGACCGATGACCGGTGCCCGGTGGTCGGTAGCGTGGTCAGACTGCAGGTAAGAAATTATGTCGCTGTTATACAGCAAAATATACTATAAAAATGCATTATGTTGATTGTTTATTTATTATATGTTTTATATATTTATTGTACATATATATAATATTTTATAAACTATACAATTTTTACATAGTATTATGTATAAGTGACGTCACTTATAAAACAAGACACGGCGTTGAATTCCACCACTATATGCTATGTGCATGAGAATGTAGAGGCGTGCGCACACGCACGAACACGCATATGCATACAGCAAAATGTAATGAAAAAAGGGTAAATTATCGACTGCAGATTCTTTATATTTTTGGTTCAAAATCTAAGAGGTGAGGTGAGACAATAAATTGTGTTCTAAAAGGTAAGTTTAGTTTGGTAGGTCTCTAACAAAAAGAATGAGTAAACATTAGGCATTTTATCACAAGTGCTCAAACTTCGTTTGAGCGTATTTACAACATTTTCTATTATACTTATATGACTGCTTAAGTTGCAAATAGTTATTTTAAGCTACTTATAAGCGCTATTACAGTTTACCTAATCTAGCCAGCAGATAACTAGTTTAGTGTTCTAAAATACTTGTATTTTCAAAGGGTAACATTATTATATCGGTCTGACACTAATAATTATATTAAATCTACGTTATTTCTTTAAATTAGCTTATTTCTAGTACCGAGCTAAGACAACGCTTGCGTGGCGCTCGAGGTGAGTCAGAAAGTAAGACAACTCAAGTTTGCTTACCTGCACAAGTTAGTAGCAACGGCAACGTAAATCGAAAGAGCAACCGGTTGTTCCCCATGGTTGGCACTACAGAAACTTTCTAATCAATTATTTTCATTATTTAAGAATTCTTCAAACTATTGCACTTTTCAACACTTTATGATTTACTTAGATAAAACTTAACTCCAACGAACGTTTACATTTCACTCAACTAAGGAATGTTTCCTTCACAATACAAATTCCGTCACATTTGCGTTACCGCGACAAGCGAGAACAATCACAGATGCAGTTTGAATTGCACTTTAACAAACATATTTTGTGTTGCTGTGTCATAAACATATTAAAAAGAACTTTAAGGTATACACGAGCACGTTACGCGACGTCCGACCCAAGCGTAATTCAAACTTTACTAACTGACTCGCCGTCGGAGGCCTTCCCGCCATACAAGTCACTCAACGCTAGGGACCAACACCGAACTAAGCACAACTCCTTGTGTGGGACAGAGACGGATAGCTATGGCAGCTGTTCACATAAAACTAGCGACTGGCGTTCAAGCGTGGAGTGCACGCGGCGTTGGGCCGCAGTTATTGCGAGTGTGTTTTAAAAAACGTAAAGGAACAGTTGAGCGTTTTTAATGTGGCGAGATTAGAGAGGCTGTATTCATAAGAATTGTGAGAAAAAAATGCCAATTATTTTATTATGAACGGGGATTATATTTCAACCAGCGTTTTAAAGAAATTAATGTCAAGCATAACATTTTTTTGCATTTAGAGAACGTACTAAAAATGTTCATTTTCTTTCGTTGCAAAAATAATTATTTATTTGCATAAATTCTTAACTAATAAGCTAAATATTTGAAAACTTAATCATTATTCGATCAGCCAGGAAGATTTTTCTTTTCTTTTATTAGAACAATATTGTTTTTATTTAATCTGTCAAAGTAATGCAAATAATAAGTATAACAAAACTTAGTGCGCTTAAAAAAAATGTTTGATAGTTAAATATAGATTTCATCTTCATGCCAATGACATATCAAATTATCAAAAAGTTTTACTTGATTGTCATACAATGAAATACAAATCCATATCCGTATTCCATAGTTAAAAAATATTAAATAATTTATATGCTTTTATATAAGTGAAATAAAGGTTTTTACTGGTTGATTATATTCATGTCTTTGAATCTAGTTTGCAAAATTTAATCTATTTTTAAACTCAAGTGGCGTGGAACACGTACAATGTGTAAAAGCCTAATATACGCCACGCTAGTCCAAATCCGTATACCGTGTTGCCGTTGTCTACGAGACGCACAACTTAACGAACATACTTTAACTTAGTTATGAAAACTTATTTATGCAGGTAACTATATAAAGATAATATCAATGAGTTTTTGAAACTTAATATGATATTTTATTTCAAATATACTATAAAGATAATTTGTATATTTTTTTGTATTTACTTATTATGCGAAAAAGAAAAATACACAGGTGTGATTTTTTATGTTCGGAATCTTTTTATCTCTTACATTTTCAATGGCTACCTTTTTAGAAAACGTACAAAAACTTTAAACAAAAAAAAAAACAATAAAATTACTTGTAATAAGTTTCACAATTTCCACGTATGGTTTAGCGGTCACGGCACTCGGATTTTTTTCCAAGAGACGTGGGTTTGAATCCCTTGAATGAAAAAAAATTTTTTTTATTTTCTGTATGTGCAAATAACACTTTAAAAAATCTTTCTACCTTCCTACTACTACCTACTGTGTAGATAGTACTGTATCTAAGTGAGTATGTCTTAACGTTAATCATAATCGTGATTGAATTTTTAACTTAATCAATATAGGCGTATAAATAACTAATCAATAATCATTATCAGAAAACAAGATCATCTTAGCGACTAATTACCGTTAGTCAGCTTGAAAAAAATATTAAATGTAAATGTAAATTTATTAAATTTAACAAAATTTTACCCATACTTTTGTAAAACTATACTTAATTCTTAGTCATTATGTAATTTTTTTGGCAGCATTGTCTCAAGATTTCGTTGAGACAAGCCAAGCGAAACGCGTCATATACTAGAAGCAATATTTTATTATTGACATTTTTTTCTTTTTGTTTATAGTTAAAAGAACTATTTCATCACATTTTATTTTGTGCAACGCATAATACATTAACTTAAAATAGCCCACGGCTATCTTGATACTTTGAATATTCATAAATTAATAAGTATGCTTTTCACACTATATTAATTAATAATTAATATAAACTTGGTATACGAAATGTAACGGATAGGTAACCTATCCTATCCTAGATGAAGTGCTGCTTGACGACTGATTCGTATCCGTACACAGACACCTAGTGAATTATTTATTAACTGCGCTGTATAGTGACCGTTGTTAGTATCCAGACTACGTCGACAACTCGCCATGCATTGTTTGGCCTTCTAATGAAGTTCCAGGAGACACAGAAATCATTATTTGAATAAACTATATATAACTACTTTACGTTTAAAATGGTATTTTAAATCTAAAAGCAAGTGTAAATAGAAAAAAATATCAATTTAAATTTCATACAACACAACCTATGTAAAATACGATTGTGCTATTTGTATAGGTAAAGCCTTAAATATTCATTATGTGACGGTAGTTCTGTGAAATTTTTAACTTTTAATTTTATAAGCCCTTCCCTATTTACTCCAAAGTAGGTACGTGACAAAATGATAGTCAAATACGTGATAACACAAAACAATGTCAATCTGTGACAATAGGGGGTAGCGTATAGTCAAACTTAATAAATTATTTCGGTAGGTATATTATATTTACCTACTATAAAAGTTATTTTAATTTAGTTTAGGTATTTTAAAATTTACGTACTATAAGAATACGCTGCATTTTTTGATGCTCCACGTTTTTTCGCACAAAACAAAGTAGTCAAAGAAAACCTACAGTCAAGATCTTTTTTTCACTTTTTGTCAAGAATCCAGACATTATGCGTAGAGTCAGAGAGTGGAGAAATATTCGCCCATTTTTGTTATTCTAGCTTTCCAAAGGAAAATCGCTTGTTAAAGTACGTTTAAGTAACTTGTGTATTGCGTATAAAGTATACCTACCCAATATACGAAAATGGCACATTAAACGACCAACATTGCAATGAGCTCTTGTCATAATTTAATTATTTCTCCCTTGGCTGGTTAGTGATCTTAATAAAAGCATAATAGTTATCTTTTGTCAGAGGGTTGGATGGTTGCGCAATTACGATGATTGCGTGGGACGGATCGTCGCACATGCCTACGGGGCCTCCCAACCCTCTCGAAGTTCACTCTCCCTGCGATACTCCGTGTCAAATTGGCAAAATTTATGCAACTGCTCTTATATTACGTACCCCACACCAAATATAACATCAAATGTCATCATTTTAGGGGATATATATTTGCATAATTAGGCGGGGCCCACGTATATGTATGTATATAGTTAAACAGAATGTTCATTTTAAATATTAAAAACGTTGCAGATGTCGAGACATTAATATTTAGCACTTATTTAAATGAGGTAGGTAACTCGAGAGTCCAGAATGCGCTAAACCTTCGAAATAATCTTTAAGGAATTTTCTACTTGTCTATTCTTCAAAACACATTTGAAACTTATGTCGAATAAAAATATAATAATAATAGCTACAAAATATAGTTGCAAAAAAATGAATAATTCTTGAACTTTAAGATACCATTACCTACTAATAAGAATAAATGTCTAAAGGTAGAGTCAAATTTTTGACATGACTGATATTTAACTATTTTTCTCTATTCTTAAAGCTGTCGCTTGTTGGATATAGGTAAACGTTTGCAGCGGGACAGTGATCTTGGCGCTAAAAATAAAACAAGAACGTAATTTTGTTACAATATATACCTTATTTATCATAGTAAAGATATAGGTATTGTAGTAGAGACCATCGTGGCGCAGTTTAACAGTATTCGCCGTGATTATATGTTCGATTCCACTTTCGAATATGTTTGAGTAGGGTAAGGTATGAGCAGGGAAATGATTATATTTCTTTTTTTTTATTTCTTTGCTTTGGGACACGACAAAACGCTGTTTTGAGTTCCGCCACTCTACATACAATACCACGGAACGGAATATCTTGACAGTAGGTTCTCTCTCCCACCCTATTTTAAAAAATCTGTATGAGCAATATGAGAGGATGCTTACTTTTTCTTTATTAGACATGAACTGTAAATTTTTCAGCGTCCTAAATGATTCTTATATTTAAGTATACATATACTCATACATATGTATGTTTACAAATGTCTCTTTACGTAATGCAATACATGTATGTATTTGCTTTTCTTTTCCTCCGACAAGTGTCTAATGCTAGGGAAAGTTTCGCGGAATATAACATCTCAACTTTCAATTGCAGTCGAGTTGATCACCCGACACTTTGATGTTCGATTATAATACAATGCTCTTTAAAGTGTGACCAAAGTGAAAAATAATAATTAATATGTACATTGGTCCTACTTATAAAACAATTTAGTATTTATAGAAAAAAATATACTACCTTATTATAAGTGACCAGGCCAGTTTGCTGCCAGTCTTGGCGCAGTGGCTCAAACGTGTGGCTATGGATGGTTAGTTGTGGGTTCGATTTCCACTCGAAGAGCGCAAAAAATATTTATTATTTCTATTTTCTCGGCTCTGGTGTCAAGGCAAAGCGCGGCGTTAAGTTTCGCCGCTTAACTCGCCATGCCTCCAAAACTCGGCGGAAAGTGGGTAACGGAGTGTGTTAACACTAGATTGCCTACCCTGCTGTGTGCGGGATAAAACGTGAAGCTAAAAAAAAGTTATAAATGACATTTAATAATAATCAAGAAAAATAACCTATCGATTTAGACTGCTAGAGTAGCAATAACAAATCTTCTTATACGAAATTGATAAACAGACAATATCAACATGAAATCAATGGAGCGCAATACATTTCCTGTATCTCCCACAGTGCGTACACAATGATATTTCCCGAACCCCAAAAGAACACTATCTGAGTTACAACAACATATGAATTGCCTGAGGCTGCGCGTAAAAAGCAATGAAAGCATTTTCACATGAACAGTTTCCATTTGGAATTCCTTCCCCTTTGTTCTCTAAGGAATTCCAAATAGTATCTGTAGTTTGCAAGACCCTAATAATGCCCCAGGGGCGAGGGTCCACCCATACTTTCCCTTCAATCAAAATTGTTTTTTTAACCAGACAGCTCTTGATATACTGCGGAAATTTAAACTGTAACAGAATACGATAAAATATATTCAACAAAAACACTTAAAAATATTTGCGAGGGGAAGAAATTCAATATAAATTCTAATATAAGCTTGTGACGACTAGATGGAAAAGCGGTAGAAAAACGATTTGATGTAGGTACTTAGAAGACGTTTAAAATATGAATTATTTTATTTTATCTTTATACTGTACGCGGTAATGCGATAACTTACTTCCTTGTCCAGTCTCCACCTCATCATAGATATTGTTTCTGATGGAACGTAATATTTACCTATAGCTACTACACGGATGAATCAATATTGTAATATAAATAAAAACTTTACCTCAAGTTCAACTGCAACTAAATAAGTTGCCATTAACTAGTAATTGCAATTGCAATTAACTAGTAATTGCAATTTATCACCTTTAGCCAAGTTTGTTATAACTCTCTGTTCCCTTAATAATCTTTTTTAATTTCGTCGTATCTATATGGATATGCCATATAAGTACGACTCAAAATTAAGGAAGAGTTTAATTTTCATTATTCATGCTTTATACATGCCCAAAATATGTAGGCACGACCTCGATATGTAATTAAAACAGTTTCATTAATCTTAATTCGTAGCGCAGTCGTTCACAATACAGAATAAGAGATGAATTATAATAATGTTGAGATAAATTTTTTATTGCAACCGTACTCGGAAATATCATAAAATATACAAAAAAAATACTTTCAATTCTTCATTCTGGTGATATGACAAATCGGAGCGAGTAGTTGACAAACAATGTGTCAGAATCGGGCGGAAAGTAGAGAATTGAGTGTCTTGGCACTAGGTTCCCTCTGCCTGCAGCAAAAAGCGTGAAGCTAAAAAAAAATATTCAATTTACTTAAACAATTACGTACAGAGAACGAACATGTACAAACATACATACAAATAGTAATTTAACAAATTAAAATTAAACAGATTGAAATTTAAAAAATATATTTTTCTTAATGTACTTACGTAATAATTCACGACTAAGTAAAACACCTTTCCTTTTAGAACCTGACTATTTTTATCTGCCATCGAGTGTCAAAATATAACGATTCCAAAGAAGTTTCCCTTAGAAAAGAAAAAAAATCCCGTTGACACTAGGGCCGCCCGAATTTAGTTGCCCTATAGATATTATATCTTATTATACACACTAATACACTAGTATTGTACACACTAATATACGTATAATTGCTGATAGTAAAACTTATCTCGTTTAGATAAAATATCTCTATCTCTGTATAAACGTTTTAATACACTGCTTTTCATATTCACAAGTTTGTAGTAAAATAGGCAGTTGTCTTTTTTGATAGAGGCATTCTACGAGCAGATTTATTTATTTTTAAATGTAAGTAAATTATATTCTTTTTTTTAAATATAACTGTTGTACTCTTCTCTTATTTAACTTGTAATAATTATTTTATCTATGACATTTGTTTTGATTTTTGTTTATTTTTTGTTTTTTAAAGCATTTGTTTATTTATTTTTTGGTTCTATTTTTTAATAGAACCTTTTTATAAATAATTGTTCAGTTTTTATTTTATAAAACTCTTTAATAAATTGTAAAATAACGTTTTGAGTAAGTAAGCGAAAAGTATATTGTTGGAGCACGTTGTGCCTGCCAATAAGTGGAATAGCTCCTTGCAATGTTTTATGTTTTCAAATCATGTGTCTATTATTTAGTTAGTTAGTAGACCTATTAAATAAATATATTATTTAACATCTGATGACTTATCTTATGAATATTATTTATTTAATATATAGAAATGTCTTAGTCATAATAGGTAGGATGTGTCACCCAAGGTGAAATAGTTTGTGAACCGAGGCTCAACTAACATAATACATGTTAACACTAATAACTGACTTAATATAATTACTAATTAGCTAGGTACTTAGAATTGGTTAAAAACATTTAATAATAGTTTAAATTATCACATTTACGCTATCAATTAGAAAGTTGTTATTTTTAACCGCAAAATAGGAACTCAATAATGTACAAATATTTTCGTTTCGTCACTAACTTAGAACAAAACAATATAATTTATTTAAGGTTTTATTTATTCATTTAGGATATTTTCAAAAACGTATAAAAGTTTGAATCAAGTTAAGCAATGCACGCTTAGTGTAAAGAGCCCTTGGACGATTTCCAAGAGGAGCGAGTTAGAAGTTCCGTTGCGTTCAACTTTTTATACACCAAAACTTTTTATACATATTCACAGCAATTAAAATATTATTACGCCAATATAAGCTAATTTAATTAATTAATTTCTCCCCGTGGGGGGACGGGTTAAGAATACAATTCCCCCCCGCCGCTGGGTAGCGTCCCGTAAAAGGCGGGTAACCCAGTAGTTTGGTGGTAGGAGATTCGTTCTCCGACTGGCTCGCGACCACTATCATGTCAAAGACGAACCGCCAAATATCTTATGATGTGTTCCGGTTCGATGGCATGTAAGCCAGCTCTCCCTATTCACACCATTCCTATCCTTCCTCCCTCCTTCTGTCATACATCTCCGAGGCTGGCAACGCATCCATAACTTAAATGTTGTGGATGTCTATGGGCGAAGGTAACCACTTAACATCAGGTGGGCCTTCAGCTCGTTTGCCTCCTTTATTCCATAAATAAATAACATATTTTTTTCGGTCAATCGAAAATTTCAGTTGTATAATTGAAATTACAATTAAAGTTTGTATTACATAAAAGTGAATATTATTACAGCATTATAAGAGACCAACCCTACGTCCTACTTTTCCGTATAGGAACAGTTTTATTGTATTGTGCAAGGTAGCAATATTTCTTAAGTTGGTAACAATATGTTTAATAAAATTTATTCAAATTTAATAATAAAAATCATTAAGTTGAATTGAATTGACTAATATTATTTTAAAAATATCAACGATAGAATAAAGAGCATGAAACCCATTGTGTGTTCATTTGTAAAATCACAATAAACATTAGATTTATCTGCCTTCTATATGTTTCTATATACGTTCTACTATATAAATTGTATTATGTCAGATTGAATTCCAGAATAGATATATAGAGAATTAAATTAAATTAAAAATTAAATAGCTTCACGCTATATCCCGCACACAGCAGAGTAGGCAGAGGGAACCTAGTGTTAAGACACTCCGTTCCCCACTTTCCGCCGAATTCGGAGGCTTGCGTGTTAAGTGGCGGAACTTAACGCCGCGCTTTACCTCGACACCAGAGCGAAGAAAATGGAAATATAATTTCCACTCCTCGAGTGGGAATCGAACCCACAACCAGTCGTTTACAGTCACACTCTTGTGCCACTGGGCCTTATAAATGTTTTTCTACTATTAATGCAGTTTAGTTTGCTTAATACTGTGTGTCATAATTTTCGATCAACGTTACGATACCTATTGTAGTCAGGTTTACTTTTTCAACTTAATTAATCTAAAATATTTAGGAATTTACTTTACGTTTAGACAGTTATCGTTGCGGCTTTATCTCTATATCTCTATATATAATAAAAGAGTAGAAAAGTCAATTCTGTACATGAAAAATTTCAGAAAAATTTTAATTGGGTGCGTTAATATATCGATAACAGAGACCAAAAATCCACTCAGTAGAATTTTTGTCTGTCTGTCTGTCTGTCTGTCTGTTAATTTGTTCGTCAATCACGCAAAAACTACTGGATAGAAATGGATGCATTTTGGTATGGTGATAGCTTATAGTCCAAAGGTACATATAGGATAGTTTTTATCCCGGTTTTCCATGTAGTTTTTTTGGAAAAAATAAAAAACCGATATAAGTAAATTATTTGTATACTGATATCTACCGGGTAGAAATTAATGAATTTTTGTATGGAGTTAGCTAAGAGGTTAGAACAACATATGGGATAGTTTTCATCCTGGTATTCAATACAACTCCCGCAGAAAAATAAAATTAAAAAAAAAACATTCATTATGTCGATAGTTCACGAGTGAAGCTAAATTTGTTTCAATATCACTAATTAAAATAATTATAAAATAAAATAAGCGTAACATTTATTAAAGATCTATACACATCTGCTGTCATATAGATTATATAAAACTTTATATAATCTATATGACAGCAGATGTAACTACGTTTTCTGGAACGGGTAGCGCCATCTGTTATTATATAGTTGACATTGTATTAGATATATCCGTACTCATTAATATTATTATTATAAAAATGCAAAAATCTATATCTATATCTTTTATGTTTTCACGGGTAATCTACAGATTTCCTACATATATACCAGATGGTATATATGTACGAAATCTGCTATCATATAGATATACTATGATAGCAGATTTCGTACGTTTCCTTACTATAACAGTTATCGCTATATGTTATCAAATAGACATTGTACTAGATGTATCGATGATTTTCTCAAGAACATAATTAGTGACGCAAGGTCAAATATAGACTACCCCCTTTTATAAAAAAAACAATCCCAAAGAGGCAATAGAGGATGAAAGTGGCGGTTCACGTGGCGAAGCCGCGAGCGGGTCGCTAGTATAAAAATATATTTCGCTACACATTGCTAGATTTTGCTACCTGAAAGCCGTACGTACCCATATGTTTTTAAGTAAGAAAAATATTTACGAAACAATCTATTTTTTATTGCTGACTTTGTCTCGACATGTATTTTGATAAGACACAAATAAAATATAACTAATTTACGCATCATAGGGAAATCGTCACCACTACACTTTTATATGCCTACATATATGAAAAATAATAATATCTGCGATGTCCTAAGGTGTAAGGAAAAGTTTTGTCGGTTTTTGTAGTACACTTTTTCCTTATATTGACAGTTTTAATACAATTTCTAAAGAACTGAATAAAATACAAAGAAAGATGTATTGATGGCTATCAATGTAACCTAACTTGTTTCAATCGACTTTTTGGGACCAAAAGCTGTCTCCTAAAGATTGTCAACGCATAAAACTGCATAAAATCGAAAACGTCCCATATCATGACATGTTTCGCTTTATAAGATAGAGCACTCCAGGTACTCTATAATATTCCATGAGATTTGAGAAACATTAATTATAAAGGTAATATAAGATTTATAAAGTAGTAAAGTGGGGAACGGAGTGTCTTAACACTAGGTTCCCTCTGCCTACCCTGCTGTGTGCGGGATACAGCGTGAAGCTAAAAAAAAAAAGAAATCTAGTACAGGCAACTAGTTTTACAGCTGCAGCTTCGTCTGCATGGACACGATTTCGGATAGTTTTACCTTATTCTGAATGGATTTTGCATATTTATTAAGTTACTCTCGTGTAGACCACAAGATTTTGCTAAAATTATTAATTTTATAAAAATATAGAAATATAGGTTTGGTAGGCCTAATTTCCATGGAGACGTTCTAATTAACTGGAAAACCACTTACTTTTATTTTTTGGGTCCCACAATCAAAACGATAGACAAATAATAGTCTAGATATGGATCCTTCAATTAGCTTAATGTAGCAAAGTTACCATCAGGAAGTTATGGTTAATTCAGACACTTATTTTTATACTACGGTTGAGGCCTTATTGTCTGGTTCGGAAATTTCTAGATGTCTACATTTACTTAACGAAGCTTTGGGTCGTGGCGCAGTTCGATAGCGTCTAATTGTAAACGCTACGGTAATGGGTTCGATTGCCACTCAAGGGATTGAGTATACCTATATTATTTTCATTTTTTCGCTCTGGTACTGAAGACAAGGCTTGGCGCTAATGTTCCACCACTTAACACTCCTTGAAATCAGACGTGAAGAAAAGAGCCGAATGTTTTGACACTAGGTTCTCTCTGATTACCCTGATGCAGGAAAAAGACTTGGAGGTCGTTTCATTAGGCTTAAATATATTTTCGTACGTATAAGTTTTCGTATGTGTAGTATTTTGCAATAACTGTAAAAAAACATTTATTTAAATTATGTAAATAATCTTTGTTGTACACCAGAAAAATACAACATTGACCTTATTACTTAAAACATTACAATAGGCGGCCTTATCGCAAAGTGAGCAATTTCATCTAGGTAACCTTTAGGCAGGGTAAAGAATGAATGAAATAGCAACACACATACATATTTTAAATGTACATACATACATACAATACCAAGATGTAGTATTTATGTATGAAGTAAAGAATCACGTAATGTGCAAATGTTTAAGTAATGTATTTAAGTTGGAAAATATTTGTAGTAAACGAATAAAATAAAAACTTAAACGCGTGGGTTCGAATCCCACGCCTGTTAGCTCTCCCTCTAACTCTAAATCATCCAAGCGCTCTGACCGTTAACCCTGCGTCACATTGGATCCTGTTGCGCTCAATTTTTTATACATTTTGTCTAAAAGTGTTTCTAAATTTCGTAAGTGTGTATATAACTTTGGAAATGTACATAAGATAAAAAGTGTACATAAGTGTTGACGGTAATTAAGACAAAAAAAAAGGTTAAGTAACAATAAAGTAAATAATAAACACACTACTTATTAAGGGGCGGAACTCAAAACCCCGCTGTTTCTTACCAGAGCGAGGAAATGTAAATAAACTAGAGTATATTATTAAATTATTATATCAATAGTCAGTGTAATATAAAGACATATTTTATTAAGTACTTGTCGATGTATCTGTTGTAGGTATTTTAGTAATTTACATAGCCTAAACGATAACGTCATACTGATAGTAAAACTTAATACCTACCTACTACGCTACTGTTCAGAGGTTAAGGTTAGAAAATGTGTTATTTGGCACACTACCAAATGAACCATCAAAATATATTGTAAGTAATTATTATGAAACTAGTAAATTTTACAGAAACTGGTCGTAATGGTTGTGGTAGAAACAGAACAAGGCGCCTTGAGAGGAGTACTTTGTCGTAATAATGACGTGGCATACGCAGCGTTTAAAGGAATTCCATATGCAAAGCCACCGTTGGGCCCATTAAGATTCAAGGTGAGTTTTGTAACTCGAGGCGTTATTTTACGAAGACAGTCGTTTGATACAAGCTGTAAAGATTTACTTTTTCAATTTAATATCAATTGTATGTACATTATGGTTATTCAATTAGTATCATCACATAGAAAATTAAAATACATTCAATGCCTCGTAGAATTGTATTAATAATATAGCGATTTTTCCAGCTTAGCAGGGTTCCGAGACCCTTGGGTCAAGACACTCCGTTCTCCACTTTCTGCTTAAAGTCTAAGTTTCATTTCGTGATAAATGGAGTAATTTAACGCCTCGCTTTGTCTTCGATATCAGCTATAGATAATTTACAATCATTCCCCCGAGTAAAAATTGAACACGCAACCATACCGTTTACAGTCAGAT
This sequence comes from Dryas iulia moderata, assembly GCA_019049465.1. Taxonomy (NCBI): domain Eukaryota; kingdom Metazoa; phylum Arthropoda; class Insecta; order Lepidoptera; family Nymphalidae; genus Dryas; species Dryas iulia. The sequence continues at coordinate 10,040,811 of CM032418.1, read as the reverse complement.
GCTATCACTGCATCACAATGGCCGCTATTAATACAGCAATTTACTCATACATTTTTAATATATCTAACAGGCTCCTGAGCCTCTGGAGAAATGGGATGGTGTTCGCGACGCTTCACAGCATGGACCGGTATGTCCTCAATACAATGAACGCTTACAGCGAGTTGAAACTGGCAGTGAAGATTGTCTTTACCTTAATATATACTCCAAAAAAACCGCTCCTGATGCTCTTTTACCCGTAATGGTATGGATACATGGCGGGTCCTTTTACACAGGTTCAGGAAACTCAGATTTTTATGGGCCAGAATTTTTTATGGAACACGACATGATTCTTGTAACATTCAATTACAGGTTGGAAGTCTTAGGTTTTTTAAGTCTTGATAATGTAGAAGTGCCCGGTAATGCTGGCTTAAAAGATCAAGTTGCAGCAATGAAATGGATTAAAAAGAATATAACGGCATTCGGGGGCGATTCTAATAATATAACAATCTTCGGTTGCAGCGCCGGCTCAGCGGCGACGTCATATCATTTACTTTCTAAAATGAGCGAAGGTTTATTCAACAGAGCAATATGCCAAAGTGGAGTTTGTTTAAGTGAATGGGCTTATAGTATTCATGCTCGTCAACGAGCGTTTCAACTGGGAAAATTATTAGGAAAAGATACGAACGATGCAGAGGAATTACTAGAATTTTTAAGAGATGTGCCCGTTTCCTCTTTAGTAAATATTAAGCTACCATCAATAGAATCAGAACATAAGGACATTACTGATGGTATATTATTTGCACCTGTCATAGAAAATCCCGAATTAAGGGGAGACCATTTTATTACTAAACCTCCGCACATTTTGTTAAAACAAGGTGCTGTATTAAAAGTACCAATAATTTTAGGATATACTTCAGGAGAAGGAATAGAATTAGGCAGACTCTTTCCAGATACTCTCGAATTTCTAAATAAAGAAGGTGCTGTAGTGCCCAGAGAACTAAAATTAAAATTAAATAAAGGGGAAATATCAGAAATCGACAGAAAAATTAGAAAATTTTACTTTAAGAATAAACCTTTAACTGAAGACATGCTACAGGAACTCGTGGATTTTGAAACAGATAGATTATTCGCATATAATATCTGTAGATTCGCACGCTACCATACTTACTTCACGTCTATGCCAGTTTACATGTACAAGTTTGCTGTTGAAACAGAAAGAAATTATGCAAAAAAAAACTATGAAATGGACGCTATATCTGGAGTGTGTCACGCCGATGAATTGCCCTATCTATTTAACGTCACCTGCTTAGACATTCCATTAACAGAGGATTCCGAAAACATCATAAAGCAAATAGTGCAATTATGGTTTAATTTTGCTTCTACTGGGTAATTATTATTCATGTTTATCATTAAACATTGTATTTAAAAATTAATTACGACCATTTAGGTAGGTGCGTATGTTAATATGGTGCATGCGTAATTATGAAAACGTTTTACTAATTACTTTAATTTCAATGAGAAATTTTAAAAACTATTCCGTTATACACTGTTTGTCATTAACGTATACGTTCGGTATACTTAACAAGGCGAGAACCCTTTTTATTTTTTAACAAAAAATATTATGCCTTATTTATGTAAATTTTAACTCAGAATTTGAGAACAAAAAAACTAGTGTAAATTTATGAAGTGTAAATTAAATACATAGTGTAAATTAATACTGAAAGTGGACTATGTATATATTTATTATATAAATTTTAAGTCAGAATTTAAAACGAATACAAAATACGTCAATTTGAAATATATTTTTTAAATGTAAATTAAGTATATTCTGAAAGTAGACTTGGAGTGTTAATTTCATGTTTGATTGCTGGACCACAAAATTGCTAATTACTTTTAATTAACAATTTTCCAAAACCATTAAATTTCGTTTCTAAAGTTTCACAATGACTACCAAGTAAACTATACTTTATTAAATGATGGTATATTCGTAAATAAGATACAAAGGGAACTTAATATGTTATTTACCTGCATTACGACTAACACCACGTGGTCATCACCTTTCCGCTCAATTTTTAAGACACAAACGTTAAATAGTATTATTTGTCCGAATGGTTATCGAACCCACACTAAAAACGACGGAATGCTTATAAAAATAAAATCGTCACATTACATCATAGAACTGTAACAAAAAATTGATATAAGGAAAACATTGAACCTAAGCAGTTTCAACGTTTTCAATATTTGTAAACGTTAGTTTATTTATTTTAGCCAATAATAATATGTGTACTTACACAAGTGCCAAATAACATATTAAACTAAGTCTTTATTTTCAGAAATCCCTCTTCTGCAAAAATATCAACAAAATGGATGCCTTTTACCGAAAACGAACGTTATTGCATGCTTATAGACAAAGAATTGAAATGTTTACCTGACGTGGATGGAAGTAATATGAAGTTTTGGGAAAGTATTTATAATGAAGAAAATTTAACCATTAATGACTAAATGTTTGATTAAATAATATTTTTTATTAAATTATTATAAAAAATCTACACCAATGAATCTTTATAGCTAATGTATGGCAATTATATTTTCTAAGTAAGATATATCAAATAGTTTGAATTTTTATGCAATATTTAACAATGATTCATAAAATGTTTGTTATGTTAATGGCCAAATGGTGTAAATTAATAGCTACGCTTAACAAAATCTTTATTTTTCTATTCAAAGATACATGTAATGAAAACCGTAACTGATCACATGGACGATATATAATAAAAAATATTGGTGGGGATTTATCAATGTAATATACCCAAACCAATCATTTTGCGTCTAATTAGTGCTTCTCACGTTGAAAGCAATAATAAAAATAAATATTTTTATAGAATTGTAGAATTTATTAAATAAAATAAGGTTATTTTAACAAATGAAAACATGAACATATGAAGTCTCGGGTATCTAGTTATTATGTAGGTACTGTTTACAATTTTTACAGTAAATACAAATACATATATTGAGAACTAATATAGCATACATTAACTGTATATAAGCAGAGGTGGCCAAGCTCATTGATTCTATTTACCAGATAACTATTTTTCCAAATTTAAAGGTTTTCGCAACACAAAAATAAAAAATCACTTACTATTATCAATACAAAAATAATCCTTAAAACAGGGGCATGTAACTAGTAAGCCGTAGTTTGGCCCTCCCTGGTACATAGTATCATTAGAAAAATCAAATTTCGTCTATATTATCTAAATTCTCTCTATAACAAGTGCTTACTTGCTATACTCATTTCTATACAGAAAAAGAGTAAATAACAGAAATACTAAATAAGTATACGTAAATTGAAAATTCACTAAAACTATTATCTCTTAAAAAACCTAATTTGAAGTGTTTTCCTTTGTTAAAATTCTATCTTAATTAATTACGCCCTATCAAGCTGTGTGCACAAAAATGTCCTAATCCAAAGAGTTATATGAAAAAAATATACATAAAACACTTTGTAGTCTGATTTACTTCAAATCACAACAACACAACAAAGATGACTGTAAATTGATTACAAATTAATTACTAAACAAATCATATTTTACTGTTTATTTAAAAATCACAAATCGTTATTTAGCAATAACAATGTACTATGAATTAAGATCGTTTTTTTATCTTCGATATTTGAAGCCATGGTGTTGGGTTTAGCTTTCTACAAAAACCAGGTTCTTCCAAATTATTCATTAAAATTAAAAAGAAATACCATGTTTTTATCAAAACTAAACCTCACCACTAAGTTTTTAAATGTTAAGTAAATAAATCAAACAATTTTACAATATCATATTGACATCATAAAAAGAGGAAAAAAGTAATACATACAATGAAAAAATATACATAAAAAGTAGTACATATTACACCTTCAGAATTAAAGTGACCTTATTCAAATAATTGAATTTCACCCTAAATTACAAAAGAATGTTAGAATAAGCTTTTTAGTGTAGTTTTCAAGCAAAAAACAAAAATTGTTAAAGATGCTGAGTTAGGTCAGTTTAACTTTAAGGGTGCTAATTATAACTTTCATTCATATAACCATTAAATATCCATAATCGATACTAATTTAAAAACTGCAACGTTATATTGATCTAGCAATCATTTTTTGAGTATAGGTTGAATATGCAATTATTTATTGCCAATAACCACTTACTATGCTAAAAAAAATGATTACTACACCAACGTAAAGTTACAGTTTTTGGATTACTATCGACTTTTAGATTAAACACAGAATTAGGGCATTTCCGACGACAGATTGTTACATTAGTTAGTAAGTCAGTTAGTAGCGTCCTGAACGCGAGTTGCGCGGCGGCTCGCGGCGTCGCTCGCGCGAGCGGGAGCGGCGGCGACGCTCGCGGGAGCGGGAGCGGGACCGCCGACCGCCTTTGCGACGCGCGTACAAGTATCTGGAAATATTAATTATGATTGTGTTTAACCAGGGGCCAGAAAAATAAAGAAATTTAAAATTTTAGACAAGGGAGGGAAAGAACTATACGATTGACCCTCAGTTTTTCGTACATACCATTCAAATAGTTTTAAAATTGAAAATATATTTATCGCGAATCATATATTATTTAACAAATAGCTCGCGGGCCGTAGTTTGCCCAGCACTGATTAAAATTTAATTAACATTATAATATAGATATATTATAATAGCTGTACAGAGGTCGACATAGGATAGCGTCAGACTTTAAACGTGGTTGTGAGTTCCATTCCCATTCGGGAGAATGATTATGTATTATTTTTTTTTACGCTCTGGTATCTAAAACAAAGTGCGGCGTTCCGACGTTTAACGTGCAATCTATCGGATCTTGGGCAGAAAGCGGACGGGTAAATTAACCGTGAAAGCGTGACAGACAAACAGACAGACTTTCGCATTCATAACACAATTATGGATAACACATAAAAAAAATACAATAAAAGTAACACAAACCTTCTTAGCTCTCGTGAAATTGGTTTAAGGTGCATGAAGTTGCAGAAGCCACTTCTAGTGCATTCTCCCATTTCGTATTGACGACAGCATGCCTCACGGAAGTCTGTTACAGGAGATAGCTCCGCATAAACTGGTCTACCACCAAACCAGCGATTGTTGAGATCATTGACAGCCTTTTCAGCATCTTCCTCTCGACGGAACTAGGAAAATGATATGAGATTTGATATGGGACTGTTCAAGTATTACGTAAGCAGATTTATTACAATTATTTACCCCCCATCCCCCTTGTCAGCAAAAGTAAGCTAGACTTCAGTCTTCAGAGGGGGTCAGCCTCCTCCCCCATGCTTACGTAAACATTTTTCAATTAATTTATTGTTTTTATTAATATTATAAGAGTTTCCATCCCCGAAAATGTGTTTCGTTTCGTTTCGTGTAAAAAAAAATACCGATGACGTACTCAAGTAATACTTGAATGCCCCCAAACGTTTAAGCTAAAACCTACAAACTAGCTAATAAATATAAAGAAAATATCTCTTTTTTAACTACAAATTCTAAGCAATAGAATTTAATAAAAAAGGCTAGAAATAATTTATAATGCTGTTTTTATACAAGATTAACTGTTAATTTGAGTATTCAAATACAGTTTCATATTGAACTTGACCTCCATTTTGGAGTATAAGCCCAACTGTTATTAGTGAATAATAAAATATTTTTCAAGCATTAAATATTTTCACTTTAAAGTCCTATGGTCAAAAAAAGCAAAATAATATATTTATTGCTTTTATAAGTATATCTAGGGCAGGACTTCTTAAACTTTTGTCATTCACGATCCCATTTATGATTGTGAATTTCTTGATGACCCCATACAAATATAAAAGATAAATAAATTACTATTATTGATGATTTATTTATTAGGTAACAATATACATATGAATATGCATACACATTAGGGGTTGCAGGCCCATAGTTTTAGAAGCCCTAGTATAGAGTATAACATTGACTTTGGGATACTACTGATGCTCATATATTTAAGAATTTGCTCATATATTTATTTTTTTTGATTTAATTTACCTTTATATAAACATTTCCAACAAGGTGATCTCCAAGATTATCACAAACATTCATTTCTTCTATCTCTCCATATTTGTCTTCACATTCTACAAATACATCTTCAAAGAAGTTGTCGTAGTGCTCCTGCATTTCTTCATCAGACACATTTGCTACTACCACTGTTAAAAAGATAAAGTATAACTTAAGATTTAATATAATAATTATTGTGGGATATCATTTATACAAATTGTTTAGAGGTCTTTTTTTCCACCTTTCTATAATTAGCCATGAAAATACATATTTATAAACTTGAAAAAGATAGATTCTTGTACATAATCTAGTGATCATAATTGACAGAAATCATACTTGTATAGATCAAAGTACGCGAAAGAATAGTCAATAAAAAAAATAATAAAGATTTATACTTACAGTGACTGCCATCTGCTGATTTAGCTGAATTTTGTGGGTTCACATATAGGTTTTGTAGTAATACGGTTTGTGAAAATGAAGGCTTGTTATGAATTCGGGAACATCGATCTCCATGCCGACAAGCTCCGATTTTAAAGTAAAATGAACAATTTACTCTGTAATTATAAGAATATTACTTAATGCTATGCGTTTATATTAATTAATGCTTTCTTAAACTATGTATAAGCTACACATAACCTCAAAAATAATATAATTAATATTAAAAATAATATAATATATCCTAGTGATTTTTCCTTACAAATATATAGAGTAATTAAAAGAAACATTACTTACTTATCCTTTTCAGTTCCAAATATAGCCGCCAAATATTCGGCCATATTCAATGGTATATAACACAACTAAAACACGATTGCAATGCAACGTGAAATAAACAAGTTTTACTCCTGAAATATAGAAATATACTTTAAATTATAAAAACCACACATAAGATTATTTAATGATTATAGATCACATTGCAATATACACTAACAATTAACATATAAGTTTTGAATAAAACCACTATCTCCAAACTTTAACATTTAACAACACGTAGGTCATAGACTACTACAGAAGCTACTGGTAAGGATGTGAAAAGTAATCGATTCTTTTCAAATTTATTATTTTAAGAAAATTCCTTTTTTGGGATAGCGGATTGTTAGTATATATTTTATTATATACAAATAATTTCTAAGAAATGTACCTTTGTATTATATTATCAAATTAATTGAATTTATTTAAAAAGGTTCTTTTTCTTTTTCTATTGAACATATTTTGTAAAAAAAATCGATTACTATATCGATTAGTATATGGTGTCGATGCAAGTTGTTTATTATCTATGCCCATTTCTATGTCGCAGTGCTGCCAGTTGCATATGCCTCATATAAATTTAAAGACAATTTTTTTTTATTAATGCCAATACTTAAAAAATGATATGTACACTAGTTGTGATAAAGAATTTAAAATCAAACGCTTATTATTTAGAATAATTTAAACTTGTATATTTATAAATTCTTGTTTTATTAATTAGGTTATATTTACATACCATACCGCGATGGAGGGCTTATAAAATTATGAAAATATTTCGAATGTCATTAGTTAGAGTTACTAATAGAAGTAAGCAATTTTGATTTACAGTCTAATTATTTATTTCTCTTAGTTGAATAATCTAATGTATTTATGAAATACTGATTTTATATATTTTTTAATTCCTTTTATTATAGTGCGATCTTTATTAGCATGTAAGAATTAATTTCTAGAAACAAATCGTAGTAAGATTAAGTAATCGTAGTAAGTTGAACTATACTATTTGTAGAATTATTTTCTTAAGTTTTTCTGTCTAACAGAAAATCATTTATAATATATAGTTATATTTTAGCATAAAAGAAAAGTGAATATAGTTCAAAACTGCATGCTTAACGTTAACATAGCTTAAAATACTTCCTCAAATACATACATTTTACATTTTATAAAGTCAACATTTTGACATTTTGACTAAAACTTTTTTGAACTTTGTGGCTACAACCAACTGTTATCATTGCTTCGTGCTTGTCATCGTTCATCGTTGTCTGTCAGTTGAATTTGTGTGACGGTGTGGGTATGTGAGTGCCGTGTTCGGTGATGGAGAGTAGAATCAACGTGTTTGTGGTTGAAGGCGTTAAATCGTTGTAAATTAATTGCAACGTTGCCGTTAACGTCGGTAACTCTAAATACAAAATTCATAATTTGTTCAATGTAACCATTAACGATACCGTCTACATTGTGAATAGTTGTAAATATAACCGCTCACAGTTAAAAAGTAATTGTGTAATTATATATATATGAAACAGTGAATGGATGCTGATAAACTCTTAGAAAAATCGATTCAAAATCGTTGCTAAGGCCTCAGTAGTCATTTTAAATATTAACCACATCGAGAATTTCATGGCAACAGTAATTTTTGTTCACACATCGTGACAATGTCTTATAATTCTACACTCGACGATTTTTGTGGATCTAAATTTTGGGTAAGTAGGTCTTTGACCTTGGCATAACTACCAACATTTTATAATAAATTTACAGTATATAAGGTTGAATAGAACTTTCCATAATTTTATTATAATAGTTACTGAAATTAATAAATTCGATTTCAAATAATAACTATTTAGTCATAAAAGTTTTATTTATTTATATCTTTGTTATTATTATAAAACTTTGAAATGCTAACTAACCCCTATTAATTTAAGTTTAAACATAAATAACACTTATTTATGTAAACTTAAGTTAATTGCTGTACAAAGTTATTAGTTGTATATTATTTCTAGTTATTGTATATTCATAATTAGCTAGCCAATGTGAATGATAATCTTGTAATAAATACATTAAAAAATAATTGTCAAAATTTGATAGTATTATTAATTTTCATGATTGATTAAAATATCTAAAGGTCCATAATTTTGTCTTGCAACATAATATGACCATGACCCCAGACATTTTCTATTAAACCATCATGACCATGAATAAACCAGTTTTTTAAAATCATTTTATAAAGTTACTTTTAATAATTCAAGTGTTAGATTACAATATATGTTTTTAACAGTTTCATAATCTAATGTAAGAACACTGTCTAAGCATATCTTTCATGGTTTTTATAAAATAGTAATAGAAAAAAAACTAATATTATTAAATAAAAATTAAATGAAAAGAATTGATTCTCAAAAATATAAAAAATATAAACAAAATTTTGCTGTCTAATTCAATATTTAGAAATATATTGCTTACATTTAATATTCAAAATATGTATTTGTGTAACAAATTCACTTTTAAAACATATCAAATTATATATACATATAACCAAATGCAGTGTGAAAATGATAAACAACATGTATGATATCATACTGTTAAAGAACAATTCACAAAAAACCTTTTTAAATAAGTATGCTAACTTCTAAGATAAAATAGAATGGTACATTTAAACATTGCTTATTTTTTTAGGATAGCAATTTAACTTGGTACACAGAAAATCCAGAATTTACATCATGCCTTGAAAAAACTGTTTTAATATGGATACCTTGTTTGTACTTATGGGTGGCAGCTCTATTAGATGTCTTTTATATTTTAAATAGTAAAGAGAGAAATATACCATGGAACATATTAAACATAAGCAAATTAGTGATAACTTGCCTTTTAATAGTATTAAAATTTGTGGATTTGGGTGTTACGGTCCACAAGTCATCACAAGAAGATGAAGAAGTATTCAATGCGGACTATTACAGTCCTGTTGTGAAGATTCTTACATTTGTAAGTATTTTGGCATTATTTAAAATCTCAGTTGTCAATATTTATAATAAGTTGTGTTTTCTATTTTATTATTATGGCAGTACTTCTGAGATAGTAAAGATTTTGTTTGTCAGAAAACTTAAATATTAATTTAAGTTTTCTGTCAAATGAGAATTCTATTTGCATTATCCTTTAATCTTTTCAAGCATTGGTGCTTAGTAAATGTCAATAGTTGTTTTGTGTACCAAAGGCATCAATGCTAACTATAAATAATGTTAAATCAGTTTAAAATTATTGTCCTATGTGAAGCTTTTAAACCTTTCCTATATAAAACCAATAGCAGCTTGTCCTTGTCTTTATCAGATCCATAACAAACACTTGTTGAAGTCATTATGCAGGTCACAAGCAAATACATTGCAGTTTATCTTACTAGATCTTAACTGTAACTCTTTCAGCAGTCTGTAGACTAAAGTTTTATTTCATATATGTAATAAAAAGCATTATGGGTGTTGGATTCCGGTATCTAACACGGAACGCCGCGATTTCGGACGGAAAGTGGAAGATGGCATTTCTTGACACTAGATTTTCTCTGGCTACCCTGCTATGTGTGAAGAAACGTAAAACTGCTGTAAAGCATTATGTAAAGACTTAATTACAGACATGCTTTATATTTGTAGCCGAAAAATATTTTACAGCTTAGTTACTACTTACACACATTAAATATTTTACATGTTTATTTAATTTACCCGCGTTATTAAGTCATGACAAACAAAATAATATTATTTGATCATTAAACCTTTTTTTATAAGAATCAAAATCATCACGTCATACTTTTAACCTTGACTATTTACTATGATTCTCTATAATAATAATAGTGTAATTTAAGTGTGACCTTACAAGGCGTGTAATTATTAGGGATCCCTCTGAAAATATATGAAATATTGTGAAATATGACAAAGGCGGATAAAATTATTTGTCACTTCAACGGGATTTTTTCATTCAATAATAAAAAAGATGTATTATTTTATAGACTCGTCACTACGGCTTATTGTAGTATCCAAACACCTGTTGTTCGAAAATCCTAAAAGATACATAGTTAAAATAGTTTCATTTAAATTAAAAGGTTGAAGTTAGTATGCCACTGGTTTTAATTAGCGAGTACCCGCCGATCGCGTTGTTACAAATTATTCTACCGATAATTGTTGTTTAATAATCTGTTAATTAATTCCCTTATTAAGAGCGATATTGTTGATGTTACAATAGAAGATTTTAGAATTTCGAGATACAAAGTATTAACTGGGATAATAGTTTAAAATAGTGATTGGAAAAATAGACAACAACATGGTTGTTATCTGCAATTGTCAAGATCTAATCGCTATTTTCGCTAAGATTATTATAAAAAAATACCATAGTCGATAACTATTTTTGAAGCTAAGGAAAAAAATCTTGCGAATTTTGATATAGTATGAGTTTTATCGTATGATGATACGAAATCAATTGTCATTTTGTCCACAATAAATTTTAATATAATCTTATTATCTATATATTGCCGACAAGTCATTTGTTAGTAGATATATCCGTTTTACGAAAGTAATTAAAGTAACTAATCGATATTTTAATACATAGCTAGTTATATCTATAACGAAGTTTTGAAAAAAATATTTTTAGTACTAGAATACATTATTCGTAATTTGCAGGTAGAATAAATGACATACTGTATTAAATATAATTATGACAGATTTTCCTTAACAATTTTAAAAACATATTGCTTATCTTGGTGTAACACTCTTCATTTTACTTAATGTTACATCAGAGTTTATATAACATAATATTACTCTTCAAAATGCCTTTTTAGAAAAAATATTTTTCGGAATAATTTACAATCTAAGTGCGTGCGTGAGTGAAATCATTACTAATACATTTAGATTTTAGTTTGTAGCAAAACCCCGTCATGTTACCTCCCGAGTCACCTTTTCTGGTTCAATAAACTCAGTAAATTCACATGGCCTGTAACACAAAGTTCCACAAAAATCCAAATTTAGACAGTATTTTTCAAAGCAAGTTCTTGAAACTCGCTTTTAAAAATAAGCACTAAACATCTGCCCTGCGTAGGAACTGATATTAATTTTAATTTTAAAAATTTACACTAATTTCTTATATTTCAGATTTTATCTGCAATGTTATTATATTACAATAGAAAGTTTGGTATGAGAGCTTCAGGGGTGCTGTTCTTTTTCTGGTTACTTTTAATATTATCAGGGATACCTCAGCTTAGATCTGAAATATTGTTGCATCAAAGAAAATCAGAGGATGAGAATGTACAATATAATTTTATTAGCTACGTGATATATTATCCTTTGATAATAATAATGTTTATATTGAACTGTTTCGCGGATCTGCCGCCCAAAGATTCGCCGTATAAATTTGAGAAGGTAAGAATTAATATTGTTTGTACGAGTATACAGGTACGGTCTAAATGTAATATGATGACTAAATGTACTCGTATTTTATTTTTACTAGAATCAATGTCCAGAAAGCGCCTCAGGTTTCCCCAGTCGACTAACTTTCAGTTGGTTTGACCCATTAGCCCTTACTGGATTCAAAAGAAGTTTAACCGAAACTGACCTCTGGGCTTTAAATCCAAAAGATTCATCAAAGGAAGTAGTGCCGAGATTCGATAAATTCTGGGAGAGAACATTAAAGAAAAGAGAAAAGTATGTATTTTCTTTTGTTATTGTATTACATTTATAGAATAAATTAATTCTCACATTCAATAAAAAAAACTTAATTATGTATCTAATAAATATTTTATATATGACGTTATTATGTTAAGTTTTAAGTTCAATGAACTAAAAGGGTGTCATTCAAATTTAAAACCAGAATTTCTGCTGTCCTCTTTTTGTGTATTTTATTTTTTATATTTTGAAAATAATCGAGTTTGAAAATCAATACTAATATAATAAAACTGAAAAGTTTATTTGTTTCTTTGACGCACTAATTTCTTGATGTACAAATTTGAGCCAGATTTAAATTTAATCTTTTTTCTATGTTTTATGTTTATGAGAAATCATCTAAATTAGCGTGATTCTTAAATCTTGATAAACCTTAACATTAATATTTGCAAAGTGATCGGCTTTACTTAGAAGTCCATTTTTATGGTATTTACCATAATACTTCCATTTACTACCCGTAAATGGAAATGTTATGGCAAAGGGGTATGAACCCGCAGCGAATTTGAAGAACTATTAAACGTACACATAATCTTACAGTTCAGAAATATTTTTGACATTTGACTTAATATTTAATTCATTTACCTTTCCAAAGACATTTGTATTTATTTAATTACATAAAATTATTATAAGGCCGTCGTAACGCAATGAAACTTCGTCTGATTGTTGACTGGTCGTGAGTTAGATGCCCACTCGGATGATTGATTATATTTTAATAATTTTCATTTCTTTCGCTCTGGTAATACAAAATGCACCTGGCGTTCCGCTAATCACCAAGAAATCCCTCGATTTTGGGTGGAAAGTGGAGAACGAAATCCTGAAAAAAGGTTCTCTCTGCCATGTGGAAAATGCATGATGCAGCATATAAATTATATATGATTATTATAGTGCTAGCGGACCAAGGGCAACATATAGCAAGACATCGGCGAGTGTTAACTTCAAGCCGGATAAAGAACGAAAGCCAGCGTCGATTTTGCCTGCTTTATGTTTGGCTTTTGGAGGGCAATTCCTCTTCGGAGCTTTACTCAAATTTTTCAACGACGCACTAATGTTTGTATCGCCACAGCTACTCAAGTAAGTTTTGATTAATATTATTAATTTGTAATAAATTGTTATTCTACGAAAAATAAGCTTTTGTAATTTCAGACAAGGCCAGTCGTGGCGCAGTGGCACGAACGTGTGACTGAAAAACGGCTGGTTGTGGGTTCAATTCCCACTCGAGGAGTGGAAATATTTAATATTTCCATTTTCTTTGTTCTGGTGTCGAGGCAAAGCACGGCGTTAAGCACCGCCACTTCGGAATTCGGCGGAAAGTGGGCAACGGAGTGCCTTAACACTAGGTTCCCTCTGCCTACCCCGCTGTGTGCGGGATACAGCGTGAAGCTAAAAAAAAAAGAAAATTATAATATCCCAATGTCTACATTAATTATATGTATATATCTCTCCATCGTTTAAATTATAGAAGTTTCTTACCTGCCATGGCAATAAACAAATTACGTAAAGTACATGCATACCTTGAAAATGTACTTATGTAATGTAGTAACAGACATTAAATTAAGAAATATATTATTTTAATCAAACCGCAAAGCAATGTTTATTATCTTAGTAGTTTCATGATATCATCACATAATGTGCCTCCAAAGTTAAGGTTATTTCTTCAACTCATTCAATGCTAATGTTCGCGTGATTATTTGTATTGATATTGTATTGATAGTTACTTGTATATCGAGCTGCGTTGAATTGAATTGAAAATTAATTCTATTTTCTAATTATCCTATATCTTTAGTCTTGACATATTTTTTATTCATCTATTTTTTTTTTTCATTTTATTTTTGTGATACAAATCATACCGTATTTATTGTTTAGTTTAATTACACCTTGTCTAAATGATTTTTTAATTGAATTGCAGTTTTAAGTGTTATGGCCGATTTAATTTATGAATATAAATAAGCAAAAAATAATTAAAACTATTATAATAATATCGTCGCTAAAGTCGTTATTGTAAACTGCTACATCTAATGGAAACAACATGTATCATTTGATTGCTATCATATTGTTGTACAAAAAATTTAAGTACCAAATTTATCTAAATAGTTCACTCAATAATCCCGTTATTGAGTGAACTATTTAGATAAATCTGTAACCCTTTAAACTTAAAAGTACTGCTAAATTATATTTAATATCATTTTTAATTTATTTCTTTGTTTTTATTCTGTCGTTAGGCTTGAATATTGCAATCTTGAGTCTATCTCATAATTCTTAGTATAATCGCTTTATAATCAGAAGTAAATGAGCTATAGTGAATAATGTTTAACAATGAAACAAACGGTGACAATACTTTATTAAAACTTAAATTAACATATTTCCTAATAAAAATGAATAATATTATTTACTATACATATTAATTATTTAATTCTGCCTTAAATATATTAGTCAATTTTCTACGAAAATAAGTTTCTTCTAATAAAAAATAATAATAATATTTATTACAAATATTAATTACAATTTTATTTAAAAATATTAGAAACTGCCTTGTGTTTATATAAAATTCTCTTTCAGATTACTAATAGGATTCGTTGAAAGTAAAGAAGCAGTATGGAAGGGTTACTTGTACGCAGTAGGTCTTGTGGCATGTGCGACGGCACAGACGATGTTACTGAGTCATTACTTCATGAGCATGTCTCTAGTTGGTTTGAGGATAAGAACAGCCCTCACCAGCGCTATATATAGGAAATCCCTGCGTATATCCAACTCTGCGAGAAAGGAGTCGACCGTTGGAGAAATTGTCAACCTTATGGCCGTTGATGCGCAAAGGTATGCCCCCGTAAAGTATACAACTATAGTTCTCTCGTATTCTCGCTTAAGTTAAGAGGTTGTTATTTTTCGTATAAATTTTCATCCTCTATTTCAGTTTATTATAGGTTAATTTTTAAAATTTATAGGTAGCATATGTTAAACTTTGCGTTATAAGCGGGAATATTCTTTGAAATTGGGCTAGCTGTTTAGATCTTTGACACAAACCCCTTTCAACCTTTTAAAGATTGATTTTTTTAAAAAAAATGTGTTGCCTATGATCCTGGGTTTCGAACTTTTTTCATGTCGTATTCCATCCAAATCGGGCCATCAAAGCGAAACAAACAGCCAACCAGACATTCGCATTTATAGTATTAGCTTACATATTTATATAACCCATGTATTTATATAACCCATAGCATTGGGGATAATGTTATGGGGTCAAAAAACACTCGGGACTAATTGATTCTCATCACTACGCAAGTACTTGGTCTATTTCATCGTTTGGTTAATTTAACTCGTGAAATAACACGACCATTCTATACATAACTATAAAGTTGATTTAGTATAAGAAGTAAAGAATAGAGTGACTGCTTATTAAATATACACTTAAATGTAAACTATTGCTATATGCTAATTTTACTATAGACTAGCGTTACTAAATAATAATTGTATAACGGAGGTTCTGTCTGCCTAATCGGCGGCCCTAATACGGCAAATGTGTTAAGATAAACAGAATTATTGATAAAATAATACATGTAGAATTTACTTCCTCTTAACACTCGATACGTATTTCGCAAGAATTGGTCATACTCAAATAGAAATCACTTAAAGCATTCTCAGCAATAGTCGCAACATCGTGTCACAGTTATCTATTCAAGGTTATCATTCAAAATTGATTTGACTTGAGTTTTATCAAAAACTTAGAGATATTGTAAGATAAATAATTTAAGATCTTTGCAATTAACTAAACTTTTTCCCGAAAGGTTTTTGGGATGTTTCTTCTTAACGTATAGCTGGTAAAATAAAATGGACTTAAGTTCTATAATAAAGTATATTTATTATTTGTTTTAAAAAAATCCTTGTTACTAGGGAAAATTGCAAGATAAAACGTTTTAATAATAGATTTTGTACACAAGGATGATAAACGCCAGCCGTATTTTGTGTGCTTAATTTTGATAGCTTAACTGATAGTTGTAGATTCGATTTCCATCTCAGGCATGTTTGTATAATGACTTGTAGATTAAAGACATATATTTTATGTCTGTCTATATATTTTAAAACATATGAACAGAATCCAGTTTAAATATAAATGCATATTATGTACTTGCATAATTATACATATATGACAAATGTTGAGAAGTATATAAGTATATGCGTACATGCATATTAACTATTCAATAATACATAATATTGTTATCAGTGGTACATTTTCTATGCATAATGCGTATACGTATGATTTAAAACGGCGTATTTCATAACTTACATTATCATTCTTATTAAATGTTACAATTTTAGACAACGTTACTAAGCTCGTAACCAAAAAATATCGGATATCTATATAAATAAATAAAAGTGGATTGTCTGTTTGTTATATTAAAATTACCGCTTTTTACTAAATTTGCATCATGTATGAAATATATGGTACAAGGCACAAATATTTTTTTTACAATTTTTGCCTCTAAGTGTTTGTTCCGGCCGACTTATGATACGAATATCTTGAACGACAGGACCGATTTTTCTGGGAATTTCACTGGCAGGTGTAATAAGGAGTAACTTAAGCTATGTTTAATTTGGAATTACAACTTTTTTACCCAAATCATCGTGAGCATTGTAATAAAAAAAAACTGTCTGTAATAAAATATCTTATTATCTGCAACCTTTACTTATCTGTAAATTTTAATATATACATTTTTGATGATTGGACTGTAAATGTGAGCAAATAAAAAAAATATTTAAAAATAAACACACCTGGAAATATACATATTAATAATTTCATTACTTAAACTTTCACTTACACCTGCGATGCTATCTCTTCATTAAATCTGATTTCAATTACATATACGATAAAAATATTGTGTAACTATATGCAATTCGTTATTTCAGTAAAATATATAATCATTAGGTGTGCTCTGTTAACTGTGTAAATGATGTCATTTCCGTTTCATGATTGTCAGTAAATTCTTTTTATGAATTGAAATTTGAAGATAAAAAAAAACAAATTATTTTTTTTACTTATTAAATATCAACATTAAATATTTAAATATAAAAGATATTTTTTGAGTCAATCGTGGTTCAGTGTGATAGTGTCTGATTATACGCGATGGTTGTGAGTTCGATTCCCACTCGGGGGAATGATTATGAATAAATTATTTTCATTTGTCCTGTGATAAGACAAAGCATGGCCACTCAAAACGCCTTGCATTCAACTAGGTTTTCCCCCTGGAGCTGAAGAATTAGATTTGGCTGAATATTGCGTATTTTTCTTGTATTTTATATACGTATACAATGTATAAAAAGAAGCGCTATTCCTCTGGGTCACGCCAAAACTTGAGAATGACTAGCGATTTTATTTACCTTTTTTTTAAATATTTTATTTATTTATTTAAATAATAAATATATACTTTGTAGAGGATTTCTATAACAGGAAAATTAAAGTTACACAGAAACTTAAATATTTTTTGAAAAAAAAAAGAACGAATATTTTTTTATTAAACTTTAAATTTTTCATTAAGATAGGACACCGTCTGTCAGGTTAGTTTGTTCCTAATAGAATATATCTGATAATATTATTAAACTAGTAATTATAGCATACCTCACTCTCACTACAGCGCTTATCATGTAAGATATTTATGTTGAATGCCAGCGACTTCACTGATTAGGCTCTTTGTGCAAATAATAATCTTTTTACCTATTTGAGTCATACGATATTTCTGTACTATATAAAGGTATAAATATCGATAAATTTATAAATAGCCTTATATAAACGGCTGCTTTAATATTATTTTGGGGTTAAATATTAAAAAGAACACCTGCATTTTTAAAAATTATGCAATTAATAATGCAGTTTTAATTTATGGTACAGATGTTTTATGAACATATTTTGATTATATACCAAGTTTTGTATATGGTTTATTTATATTAATTTGATTTGCAAATGAAAAGTCTCATTTAACAGTAATTTTCTTAAAATAGTAAATAAGCCTGTTATGTTTTGTTAAGGCTTATCTGGACACAGGATGTTATTCTTAAATGACTATAATTTAACACATCTTGATCTTGATGTGTTTCTGCAATTTTTGCAATTTTATTATGTTTTTTTAGGTTTGTGGAATTGACGGCGTACTTAAACATGATATGGTCGGCGCCTGTCCAAATTACTTTAGCGTTGTATTTCCTGTGGGGCATCCTAGGCCCCTCAGTCCTAGCAGGGCTAGCTGTGATGATAGTACTGATCCCAGTGAACGGACTAATAGCTAACAGAGTTAAGACTTTACAAATCAGGCAGATGAAGTACAAAGATGAACGTGTCAAACTAATGAACGAGGTCCTTAACGGAATTAAGGTTAGTTATTTTTTTAGCTTCACACTGTATTCCACACACAGCAGGATAGATAATGAAAACCTAGTGTTAAGACACTCCGTTCCCCACTTTCCGCCGAATTTTGGAGGCATAACGGGTTAAGTGATGGAACTTAACACCGCGCTTGGCATCGACACCAGAGCGAAGTAAATTGAAATATTAAATATTTCCACTCACCGAGTGGGAATCGAACTCCCATACAGTCGTGTTTACAGTGACACTTTGTGCCCCTGGCCCACGACTGTCCTCAATTAAGGTTAGTTCTGTATTCATTTAAGGTTTTTTAGTAGTATTGTTAATTGTGAACTTCGAAAGCTATTGTTACACGCAATGATTGTGAGATACACGCTGGGGCCAATGTCAAGTGTACCTAACCGCCGTCGAACACTCATTGTCTTGATATTGCTGGAAACGAAGGAAATACTATATTGTGTCAATATCGCAAACTATATACATACCTAGATTTGTATTTATATATTTAAATTTTAAATGAATATTCAAAATTTATCATTCATTGTAGTAAAATATGATAACATTAAAAAGAACATGTTTTATGGTTTAATTATTTTGTTTTTACTATTTATTTTCCGTAAATTTACGATAATTATTAAATAATTAATATTGTATCTTATTTAGTACATACTATGATTTTAGTTTCGTAATAATATTATATCAACTCGTGTCGCAATGTTTACAATGTAACTTAAAAGGGTGACGTCATGTATAAAGTCAATATCCACCGCTTAGCATTATCGACTTTTGCAACATTTTCTGTGGGTGCATTGAAAAACCACTTTTTATAAGGCTTATATTAATTAACTATTGTCTGACCAGTTCTTCTTTAATTAATTTTAAATTCTTGTTTTTCAAACAGTAATTTAATTAAGACAATCATTAGAACTTATAAGGGCGTCACGGCGCAATGTAAAGTCTGACTGTAAACGCGATGGCTGCAGGTTCGATTCCCAATCGGGGGAATAATTCTGTTTAAATTATTTTCATTTCTTTGCTCTGTATTCTAAGATAAAACGCGGCGATGAATTTCGCCGAAAAGTGTCGATTTCGGACGGAAAGTGGAGGACGGAGTGTATTGATAGTAGTAGATCCCTTCTGAATACCCTGCTATGCGGGAAAAATCAAGACGTTGAAAACTATAGAACAAGTACAAGGTGAACAATACGTAATAAAGAAGTAATCCCCTGAAATATACATTTTCAACTATTGTTAATAACAGATACGTCATCCGTATAAACAAGTAGTATTCATTTTAAAGTTATCTCTTTAGTCAATAGACCTCCTTGGTAGAATAATAAAACAGTTACTACGTGTAATTTTTATCGTAAAATAAATAGAATATTTTGTTATATCACAAAAATGTATGTTCTTTATGTATCTTTTAAATATTTGTGATAAATATTCACATGAATATATATATATAAATACTATTTTATTTTTTTTGTTACGTCATGTTGTAGTCTGCAGAATGAATTTGACATATTGACATATATTACGATGGTATAGCGCTTATCGTAATATGTGTAGATCTAGCTTGGTCACATCGATATCTTATCACCAAGCAATACCGATGTGCACTTTGAGAATGATCGGCAAACAAAACACGTGACTAGATTGATTATCTCCAGATTGTTTTTGTATGAAATATGTAAAAAATGTTAAGGATATTTGTATGTGTTTTCCTTAACTTTGGAGAATAGTTACCTATATTTAGACTTTATAAAAAATTGCCACGCGGAACTTGTAGCTTCTCAATGATAATATAAAGTAACTCAGAGAAAAAATAAGTATTGAAATATTATGAAATATGTACGTTTGAAAGATATATTTAATAAGAAAAGAGTAATAATGTGTCATTTTTTTTTTTTAAATAAAAAAAAATCAAAATCTTTATTCGGTAGACTAGTACTCTGTCGTCAAATTATCGTCAAATATCAAAAAAATACTTTAGAACGTACTATCGTTTTCTAGGAAGCTGCCTCCGGTTCAAGAGGCACAGCAAGGAACTTCAACAGTTGCTTTTTAACATGCAATGTTACGAAATGTTTATAATAATGAACTTCCCACGCCTTCATCGATAGCATTTAAATCAATATATTAACGCCATTAGTATTCTAAAATATAATGTTATTAAAATGTTTTAAATCTTCATTATAATTCTCTGGTATTTTTTGCAGGTTTTAAAAATGTATGCATGGGAACCAAGTTTCGAGGACCAAATACTTAAAATTAGAAATGAAGAAATGAAAGTCCTAAAACAAACAGCCTATCTCAACTCTGCTACGTCTTTTATCTGGTCTTGTGCTCCTTTCTTGGTAAGTTTAGTTCAATAAGTCCTACGAGTGCAAGTATTCGCTTTTCCAGTGATAATATTTGCACTGTTATTGCAGTTCTAAGTGCAAAATATGTTTACTTTCAATAAAATATGTTGAAATATCGTCTTTGCTATATCTATTAGTAAATATAAATCTTACATTTTCTTTTAAAAGATTTGTTTCTATGCACTTATGTTCTGATATTCAATTTATCAGATAGTAAAATTCATGTTTCAATAAAATTAATACTGTATAAACGTCTAAACATTATCTTTGTTCCATATATTTGTATACATATGTGAAGTGTGAAGAAAACAGTGATTATCAGATGTTTGCACGACGCTGTTGATGTACAATGATAAAATGTGTTCTATTAATTTGTTTGTATAAAATTGCTTTCTCTTAAACAATAATTATATGTATTTTAAATATAATAAGCTATTTCTAGGTCTGGCGATCGTGCTTCTTGGTTTAAATACATACATAATATAAATATAGTATAGGATTTAAGCCATTATGGCGAAGTGTAATGACATTTGATTGTACACGAGACTGGTTCTGGGTTGTGTTCACTGGCGGAATGATTGTATTTAAAATATTCTCATTTCTCTGCTCTGGTAAGACTAAGAGCAGCGTTGAGTTTCGCCAGTCAATACGCAACATCACGTAGATGTTTTGACGTTTGGTTCTTTCTGCCCCAACTATGCGGGAAACAGCGTGAAAGTGTGAAAACATCTGATTACAATTATTTTTTTTCGTAACTAGAAGCATTTTTAAACTTTTAAAAGGTAGAAGCTCACTACTCCAGCGGTTTTTGTGTACGAGCTTGTATAAATATACATTTCACGTGTATGAAATCATACACGTGAAATGTAAGAAAAAATAATTAAAATATTATTTTGTATTATATTTTAAGTTCATCTCAATAGTACAGATATCTCATTATAATGCTATTATAAGTTGATATAAAATAGATTACGTCTTAATATTGAATGATTGTGTAAATAAAACGACAATCGATTTTATCTACGCTTATTATTGCTTTAATAAATCAAGTTTACATCAAACATTGATTTTATATGACATGGAAGATAAAATTAATCCATATTAACTTTAATAACTTCGCTTTATATCTATAATCTGTACGATGAAAAATGGTAGTGATAACGAACCATTGACCTTTAGGAGTTAATCAGTTTTTTTATATAATAGAGAGAAACATTGTTTATTTTAGTTATATCACGTGTATACTAAACTGTTTTCTGATAAGAAACAAATTACTCGTTTAGTAATAAATTTGTATTTGAATTCTATTATCTCATATAACTCGTTAGCTGTTGAAAAATATGTACTTTACAGTTGTTGAATCAGTAAATTTCAGTATGAAGGAAACCACATCGAGATAAATTTAATGCCTAGACAAACTAAGATCGTTATCAAGGTTTAGTTTAGTTTGATCTTGCATAATGTTAAAATAATTACTATAAAATATTGAAACGATGATTATATTTAGGAGATTATATACGAAGTGCTTATATTTAATTTTTTCTTACTTCTTCGCTCTTATGATAAGATAAAGCGTGGCGTTGACTTCCGCTACTCGCTTCTGAAACACGTAATGTCTCAAATACGTGCAGGAAGTGAAGAACGGCATGTCCTAACACTAGGTTTTGTTTTCCTACTCTGCCAACCGGGAAAAGCGGGAAATTGCAAAAAAAATCATTTTCTTCACAGAGTGCTGTGACTAGTTTTTTATAGATTATGTACATTTATTATTATTAAATTTAAGACATGCGTGGTGGAGATGTATATTACGATTTTAAGTCCATCAAACAATAATTTTATAAATGGTTATAAACCTCATGTTATATACTATTAAAAGTACATGTTATATATTTATTTTTTTAAAAATCTGGTATTATTTATTATAAAGAAAAGAAAAATTGAAAAGAACATTTTTAGACAAAAACTTAATTTTCTCGAATTGAAAATTTTACGACACATCGCCTTCATCCATGCATGTCTTCAATTATTCGTTACAGTACCTATTACTAACATTGAAAATGGACAAAGGATCGAATTTAATTTTCAACAATCCCTCAAACTACCCATTGTAAGCGCCATTGTTGTAAGTTCTCAAGGTCGGAGTTCTCTACGGTTAACACCCGATTTGCCCTGCAAATATATATTTTATTACATTACTAGCCGTTACCCACGGCTTCGCTCGCGTAATCATTGGTACCCAGCATTAACTTCATAATACGAAATGAGTATGATCTTTTATGAAGTTAAAAAATACGAACACGTATTTACTTTAATAGGGAATAATTCAATTAAGCAACATTATGGATCTTACCACCAAATTTACCAATGATATGTTTTATCATAGTAAGAAAGACTATGTCTTTTTCCAACCTTCTAATTATCTATACTCAAAAAATCACAACATAGGTTGTTTAGTTCGTAGCTTCGTTGCGACATAAAGAACTACAAACACACGTTCACATTAATTACATAATATTAGTATGGATTTTATACTAATTTAGTATAAAAAGGTTTAATATAAGATTTTTTTAATAAAAAAATATTTGCCTTGCGTTATTATGATACTTTTTAGATCAACGACCGATTGTTAAGGTGCTCTGGGAGCCGGTTTTGTAACTTTCGGAAGGTATTCGCCTGTTGATGTTTAAAATATTTTTAAAGGTGTACTACCTTATTATTAACATTGGAACGCTTTTTTACAGTTACTTATTCTTGATATTAATTGAAAATTGATATTTTTATACACTTATATAATTTTCGTAATGTTTTTGTTTAAGGTAACGTTTCTAACTTTCTTCACGTATGTGATTTCCGACCCCGAAAATCATGTCCTGAAACCTGATACGATTTTCGTGTCGATGTCCCTGTTTTACATAATGCATTTGCCTTTAGGGTTGCTCCCCCTCGTCATCGTCTCAGTTATAGAGGTAGAATTTTCAGTGTAACGCACATTTATCTATAAGAGGCTGAGGTACTCTTAGGTATGCGTACTAACACTCACTCATTAGACTTTAATAAACTCTAGTTTACGATGTATCTAAAATTGCTTTTATATATGTTTGTAGTATTTAGTTTAAATGTTGAATAAGAGGATGCTTTTCCACTGGAATGTTGTTTAGAAATATATATTAAATGTGCCCTCTGATACAAGTTTCAATGGCAAACTTGTGTAGGTATCGAAGTAAATGAATATTTTATAGTAAAATTGAGCAACATATTATACTTTTGTATGTATTTTAATTTAATGTCGAATTTATTTGTGTTGATACAGCGTAAACATATTTTTCTTGTGGTTTTGGCCACTACGCCTCTTCTAACTTATGTATATATTAATGTATGTCACAATTAACAAGAAACAGCATTTTATCTATAAATACAATGCTCATGTAGCTGCTGTTGAATTTTTAAATAAATATAATGTAATAAATAATTTATGACTCATGTTCCTTAGTGATAAAAAAATGTATTAATTATATATTGGAACTGACCTTTTCATCTTTTTAACAGTGTATTACAAGTACATATAGTACATTAAAATCCAACAAAATTATATTTAAAAATAAAACAGCACGTTTAACCCATCATTGAAGGTAGATTAATTCTGTATTCCCCGGAATGGTCGTAGGTGTCGCTGATGTCATTTGGGTGCTTTGTCCTAGTGAATGATACAGAAGTACTGGATTCTAAACGCGCTTTCGTAGCGTTGTCTCTTTTCAACATACTACGTTTTCCACTATCAATGCTGCCTAACGTTATATCAAATGTAGTACAAGTAAGTTTTGATGGTTTGTTTTATGTAGATACTAGACGTATAATAATAATATCACATGGCCTTTCGGTACCATTTCATATTCACAAAAAAGCCTTTTGCATGATTGGTGATTGGAATAATTTACAGAAGAAATTTTAACCAAAAAAAGTGTTTTTAAAATTTTAAAAAATATTCTTTCTCAAAAAAGTAATTCTCAAAATCAAAAAAAAAACTCATAAAAGTAATACTCAAAAAAACAATTTTTGCTTAAAATTGAATTCTCAGTAATGAAAATAAAAATCTTTGGTATCGTTTCTTCTGTAATGAGAGATGTAAAATTTATTATTTTAAGCTAAAACATTTCCTATGTTATTTTGTAGACATCTGTGGGTATAAAAAGATTGAACAAATTCATGAATGCTGAAGAATTAAGTGAGGGCTCCGTAGAACACGACCAAAATGAGCGTAAGTATTCTACTCTGGTTTATCTCGCGTATATAACACACAACTATAAATATACATAGGTATATATTTTATAGCAATATGAAACTATTGTTGGGCAGACCGGGACTAGATAGATTGCTCTATTATATTAAAAATCCTTTCCTTTCCGCTCTGCTAAGATCGTGCCCGATTGGTCGATTTGGGTTCTGCCATTTTATTCACCGTCATGTCCCGAATTTGGAAGAACGGAGAACAGAGTGTTTTGACAATGATTCTTTCCTTATTTTGCTTACAAAAAAATAGCAGCTGATTCTTTTTATTTAATAATTTATTGTTAAAGTTTAAAGCTACACCGACATTGAACTAAACAAAGGACTTATTTTTGTAGCAAATCCACTTGTGATTGAGAATGGACACTTTTCATGGGGAGATGAATCGGAACAAATTCTGAAAAATATAAATGTCCAAATTCCTCGTGGCAGCTTAGTGGCCGTCGTCGGCGCCGTAGGTGCTGGGAAAACCTCTTTGCTATCAGCTTTACTGGGAGAAATGAACAAAGTTTCCGGACGTGTTAATACTACGGGTAAGGTTATGCTAATAAGACGTCGAGTTAATTGTGTCATGAATTTTTAAGAAAATTTTGCAATTATGATGGAGAAAGATTACTTTTAATAGTTTAGTGTAGTAATTAGTAGTTCATTTCGTAATAATTTGTTTTTTAAGAACATACAATGATATGTTAGACCAATGGGTCAAATTTCTTATTCTCTGTAAAATATAATAAAAATAAAATTGTATGCTTTTAAATAAGTATGTTATTTTACGATATTAATTGACATAGAAGACATACATTACTAATGTTTTTTATTTTAAAAAAACTAACTAATCAAATTGTGTTTTAGTTACTTTTTATTTCATATTTTTTTATTCCCATAGGTAGTATAGCATACGTACCGCAACAGGCTTGGATCCAAAACGCCACTTTGCAAGACAACATACTGTTCGGAAACCCGCTAGAGAAGAGCAAATATAACAATGTTATTAATGTGTGTGCACTCAAGACCGATTTTGATGTTTTACCTGGAGGAGATCAAACTGAGATTGGAGAGAAAGGTATTTTTTTAATTTTGTCTTTTTTTCACATAGTAGGGTAGTTGAAAAGGACCTAGTGTCAAAATACTCCGGGTATCATTTTCAATTGAGTGATGGAACTCGATGCCGCACTTATCGTCTTAATTATCCTAGGTACTAGAGCAAGAAATAATAATAATTAAAATATTCCTCTGAGTGGTAATCGAATCCACATCCATCGCGTTGACGGTCAGACACTGTGACACTGCGCTATGATGTTCTCTTTGTTTATAATCATGAAAATATAAATGCGTTTTTCGTCTATTTTAATTTATAAATGTTTTTCGAACCTTCGAAAGGTCGTTGCTAAAGGAGACGGGGCAGTTGTTGAGTAATGGCGTGCTTTTAACAAATGTTTTCGTCTATGGAAATATATAATTGCTGATTAAAGATAAGACGTCTTTTGAGCCCGCCATAGCCGTAATAATTTTTTTTTTTGTTATTAATTGTGATGTTATTGCACACTAATTTAATTAATGATATACATAAATTAAGTAAAGTATCTTCTTATGATGTTTCATACCTTCTTCCATATACAGACAGCGATCAATTACATTTTTATTATATGTATAATTAATGTATTATCCTCTTAATGAGCAGTTCATCGATGGCTTGTAATGATTTTTTTACCTGTCACATTGCACCTACTTTATCAAAAAATCTTTCATTTGATTTTATAATATATTTTATGATAATTTTGGTACGCAGGTATAAACTTGTCGGGAGGTCAGAAGCAGCGGGTGTCGCTCGCGAGAGCTGTCTACTGCGACTACGACAACTACTTCCTTGATGATCCGCTAAGTGCAGTTGATTCTCATGTTGGGAAGCATATTTTTGAAAAGGTATTGTTATTATTATGTATTTTTTGGAAAATAGTATGTATAGTACCCGGCAACTAATAATGCACATCGATGCTTAAAACGAAACAGCCAGCCAGTTTCTGTTTCGTAGAGCGCTGTCTCTGTTACTCAGATGGTATGTGACGTTTGTCACTGGTTCGTCAGTCTTTGTACAGATACGGTATAGTACGGTCGCTTTCAGTTTCAAATATATATATAGAGTTGTTACTATCCCCAAACTATTATTTTTACAATGGCATCTTTAATAAAAAGAGGAAAACCCTTGCACGGTCAGTCACGTGAAATTATATATAATGTTTATAAATATTTTCTACCGCTTCACTGATAGACTTGTGATAAATACGAATGATAATGACAGTGATTTTGACCTTATTTGAGAGCACAGATTGTGAAATGGAAGAAATTGGGACTTCTGGCAGTTAGGCTCGCACATCTTTTTCATTTTTTTATATTTTCAGGCGTCAAATTTAATTATTAAATAAAAAGGAATCGACATCGTTGAAGTTGACAACTATATTGTCGTTTTAACAGCTTTTAATAGATACCTCACTATTATTGTTTTAAGCGAGAGAGACAACGCTCTACTAAGTCGAAGCTATCTGACTGCTTCATTCTAAGCATCGACGTGCATTTTTAGTTGTCGGGTACTATATATATTTAATGAGGAAGTCATGACGTACGTCTGCGTCTAAAGGCGGTGGACTACCACCATTCCCCCGACTGCGACTGAGAATCGAACTCTCTAGTGAGTTCGATTGTCAGTCGGAGGAATGGTTATATTTAAATTATTTTCATTTCTCCAGTCTGGTTCTGCTATTTGGGAAAGTCGTTGATAGAACGAATTTCTTATTTTTTGGGTTCAAAGGAACCAGGTGTATTTTTGCATGGGCTACCTGTTTAACTTATAACCTGCGAGAGGTTACACTATGGCGTATCGATCCATATCTGCCTGTTAATTCGTTAATTCGTAATAGCTATTGAGAATATAATAAGCAATGGAATTTTAATATATTATTATTATTTTACATTAATGTGTTAAGCAGTGGATCGTCATTGATTGTGCGAAACCATCCTGGCGTCCTTGCAAAGTGTGACTGTACATATGATAAACGTGACGTCATTATCTACTCGAGGAAACGTTTATATTTCATATTAATTTTAGTTCTTCGCTCTTATTAGACCGAATTGTATTTAGTTTCTATAAAATTGACAAAAACAGTACAGTAACCAGACGGCAGTGAGACAGCGTCTAACTGTAAACATGATGGTTCATTTGATTTCCTCTGGGAAGATTGATTGATTATATATTATTTTTATTTGTCCACTCTGATACATAATGCGTGAAGTTGCATTGCTTTGTTTCTTTCTCTAACCCGCTGACGCGAAGGATGTGTGATGATAAAAAATATCATACTAAATGTCATTTTGTTGATTTCCTGTTAATTTATCAAACAAATGGCGACCTTCCTTTTTTAATTAAAAAACATACAATAGACTTACAGACATACTCGTATGTCAAATTACAGTAATTTATAAATATGAAAGTTTGTTTGTTTGTCCGTCAATCACGCTGTAACTACTGAATGGATTTTGATGAAATTTGGTATATAAACAGGGTATGAGCTGACTTGGGTGATAGGATACTTTTTATCCTGATTAAATGGCAGGCGTAAGTTAGTGGTTATTAATTGGCGATTTACCTTTTCCTCTCCAGGTAATAGGTCCAAGTGGTCTACTAAAGAACAAAACCCGTGTATGGGTCACACACAACGTGTCGTATTTGTCGCAAACCGATCATATACTGGTATTGAGAGACGGCGAAGTGTCTGAAGCGGGCACGTACCAGCAGCTGTTAGAAAAGAAGGGAGCCTTTGCTGAATTCTTACTACATCACTTGAGTGACGCTGAACGTACGTCACCTGAAGGTTAGGATTTTAGATTAGTTTTGTGTTTACATTTCCGGGTTTTTTTTATTTGGGAATGTTATATTTGTAAAAAAATGTGTACTCGTGAAATCAGAAGTAAAGTTTTTTTTTAGCTTTACGCTATATCCCGCACATAGCAGGTTAGAT